>OX940731.1:12017500-13217500 GCA_954870855.1 Scutellaria minor | reverse complement strand
TTAAAGACTTGAAGAAGTCTTTATGATTAAGTCTTTCCTACAAAATAGGAGATTTGTTTCTTGCTTGGTTGTTATTCTTTTGCAGGGATTTAAGAATTAATCACGTGGAAATCAAGAAGAAAGAAACGTACCAAACACAAGAGAAAAGACGTGCAAGAAGAAAGAGTGGAGAAAGTGGATCAATTCTATAAAGATGGAGAAAGAAGGAATGGAGAAAGTGGATCAATTCCATAAAGATGAAGAAGAGTGGAAAGGATGGAGAAAGTGGAAAGGAAGAGAAGATGGAATCATGGAGAACATGGAAGATGGATGATGAAGATCATGGATCATGGAGAAGGTGGAGGATGAAGATCATGGATGGATCGTGGACAAGAAGCACGATCAGAAGGAGTCTATAAATAGCTCAATTCAGGCTGAAGATCGAAGTGCACTTTTCAGAGAAATTCAAGAGCAAAACAAGAGCATAGTTAGAGAGAATTAAGGACAGTTTCAAAGCAACAGAGTGTTGGAACATCTGCGACAACATTCTGTTTAATAGAGTCTTTCCTTTGATAGATTCTAGGTTTGTTGCTTTGTAAACCCTATAGAGGGTTTTAACATTCTTTGAGAGTCGGGAGATAATCTTAGAGTGTTTGAGAGTTTTCAAAAGATCTCTTTGTGATTGTTTTTGTAATTACTCTTGTAGTAATAAAGAGTTTTGCCCTGCTGACGTTCCACGAGTATCTTTAAATACTCGTGGATAAATCTTTTGTCCTTGTTCGTTTTTATATTCCGTTGCATATTCTGATTTTTACTAAGTGTCTTAATGTTTTGGTACATGTTGTGACATTTGGAACAACATTATCAATCTGTTCAGTTGTTTTTAAGTCTTGCAGGTAATTTTGAGGCACCGATCCTTTCAATTGGCATCAAGAGCCTGTATCACTCGACTTTGTACGTGATAAGATCCTGTTTTGAACGTGCAAGACATGGATTAGTGTAATCCTCACGGAAAGTTGTCGGTGCTAGATGGATCGAACTACGCCTATTGGAAAATCCGGACCCGCTCCCACATTAAGTTTATAGATAGTCATGCTTGGGACGTTGTGTTAGATGGTTTTGAACACCCAAAAAGACCTGTGAACGGGATGGTGATATTGTACTCAAACCGAAAAATGAGTGGACGGTGACTGAAATCGCAAACTCAAATTTCAATGCTAAGGCACTCGACGTTATCCTTGGTTCCGTAGATCTCCGCATCTTCAAACTCGTCCAGAATTGTACTTCAGCAAAGGAGGCATGGGACATCCTCCAAAGGCATTATGAAGGAGATAGCACAGTAAGGGAGACAAAATTGAGAACTCTAATGTCTCAATTCGAAACCATGCGAATGAAAGAGAATGAGGACATTAGTTCTTATTTTGAGAAATTACGTGATATCTCTAATCAGTTCATGGTGCTCGGAGACTCTATCACGCACAAGAATTTGGTGTCCAAGGCTATCCGCACATTGACACCAAAATACAACATGAAGGTATGTGCTATCGAAGAAGCACACAATCTTGCGAAGATGGACTTTGATACTCTCCAAAGCATCATGCAATCCTATGAGCTTAATTTGAAGAATCAAGAAGGAAGTTCAAAGGGAAAGAACATTGCTTTCCAAGCTCAAACTGATGATGAGAGTGATGAAGATGATGAACCACTGAAGGAAGTCACTGAAGGAAACAATGTGGCGATGTTAACCAAGAAGTTCAATTCGATGGTAAGAAAGATCAACAAAAAGAAATTTCATCCGAAAGGGAAGAATTTTCAGATCAAGAATACCACTCAATCTACATGGAAGCAAACTGGTACACCTGCCCAACTCCAATCTAATCCCAGAAGAGCAGGATCTGAACATGGAAGATTTGATCCGAAACATCTTGAAAGTATTCAATGTCATGCTTGCTCGGGATGGGGACATTATGCGAATGAATGTGTCAATACTCTTCGAAAGTATGGGATAAAGAACCACTGGGTTTCCATGAGTGATGATGAGGATGAGAACGACTTTGAAGATAGTCAGAACCAGTCTTTGATGCTTGCAACAATTGGCGAACAGAATGTCCAGACTTTTTGTGTTGCAGAAGATGTTGCCACATTGATCAAAACATCTGACAGGTATGACTTGTTCAATTTTTCTAATGTAACCTGCTTAAATGTTGTGGATTCAGATTCTCTTCCAGATGAAGAAGAATTTGATAGAGATGAAGTTTTTGAAGAACTTCAAGAACTTTATAAATCTTTACTCAAAGATTGGAAAAAGCAGTGCAAGAAAGTTAAAGTCCTATCCAAAGAAAATGATATCATGAGGGGATCTTTAGCAAAGATAGAAACAACCCTCATTCAAAAGGAGATGGAGCTTGATAAAGTTCAATCCAAATTGGATGATGCAGAGGCCACTATTGCAAAATGGACCAATAGCTTGATGAAAGTCAATGAGGTCTTGAAAGAAGGTAAAACTGATCGAGCAGGTATTGGATTTAATTCAAAAGAATCAGTCTTTCCGAATCTTTTTGATGATAATCATGCTAAAACCATTTTTGTGAAAGAGAAGTCTAAGAATGTTAGTGAATCTTCTAACTCAGGTCGTAGGAAAAGAAAGTTTGTTTGTCATTACTGTTTTTGTAAAGGGCATATAAAACCATTTTGTTTCAAACTGAAAAGAGATATGTCCAGTAATCAAATGTTGTCTGAAATGTTGCCCAACATTTCAAACAACATTTCTGACAAACAAAGAACTGTTGTGAAACAAGTTTGGGTTCCTAAAGCTCCTATTGTTTGCAATGTTGTTTATACTGCCTTGAGGACTAACCTTGCAGGTTCGTGGTATTTCGACAGTGGTTGTTCACGTCATATGATGGGAATAAAAAGGTACTTAAAAGATTTTGAACCACTTACCGAAGGTTATGTTACTTATGGAGGAGGAGCGAAAGGTAAAATCTTAGGTAGAGGAACTCTTGATGTACCAGGTTTTCCAAGTCTAAAAAGTGTATTATTAGTTGATGGTCTTATGGCTAATTTAATTAGCATAAGTCAACTTTGTGATGATGACTTGGAGTTAAAGTTTAATAAAAGTTCTTGTGAAGTTTTTGATAGATCTAACACTTGTGTTATGATAGGAACGAGATCTCAAGATAATTGTTACCTTGTTGGTAACAAGGTCACTTGTAACAAGGTCCAATTTGATGACACAATTTTGTGGCATCAAAAATTGGGACATGTGAATTTCCGTACTTTACACAAACTAATGAAGTTTGGAGCAGTAAAAGGTTTGCCCGACCTCAATTACAAATCTAAAGTAGTCTGTGGAGACTGCTAGAAAGGTAAACAAACTCGTGTTCCACATAATGTTGCCACATCTGGAGGAACATACACAGGTACTGCTCACTGTTTTGATCTTTTACATATGGATCTTATGGGTCCAGTTGAGGTAGAAAGCCTTGGTGGTAAGAGGTACTCATATGTTATTGTTGATGATTTCTCACGTTTCACTTGGATTTTCTTTTTGAGTGAAAAATCAGAAACTTTCTCTTACTTTAAAATGCTTTTTACTCAAATCAAAACCTCTTTCTCTTCAAAAGTTTTGAGAATTAGGTCTGATCATGGAAAAGAATTTGAAAATAGTTTCTTTGCTGACTTTTGTGTAAGAAAAGGGATTTTTCATGAGTTTTCGGCTCCTAAAACACCTCAACAAAATGGGGTTGCCGAAAGGAAGAATCGAACTTTGCAAGAAATGACAAGAGTTATGTTGAGTTCTAAAAATCTGTTAAAAAGATTTTGGGCTGAGGCTTTAAACACTGCTTGCTATATTGGAAATAGAGTTTACTTTAGTCCCGGTTGCAAAATAACACCCTATGAAATTTTGAAGGGAAGAAAACCGAATTTGAAACATTTTTATGTTTTTTGGTGTGTTTGTTATGTGCTTAATGATAGAGAAAATCTTCCTAAGTTTGACTTGAAGAGTGACAAAGCTATTTTCCTTGGATATTCCTTAAATAGTCATGCTTATCGAGTATACAATTTAAGGGTAAGGAATATTCAGGAATCTGTCAACATAGTGTTTGATGATTGTTCTGATCTTGCAGGAAAGACATATGAAGATATGGTGACAGATCTGATGGAGAAACTGTTTGTTCCTGCTGATACAGAAACTGACAAATCTGATGTTGTACCTGATGTTCCAACATTTGAAGGAACATCTGGTAACAACATTGAATCAGATGAAAGTGATGATGAGATTCATGATCCAGTAAGAAGAGATCCATCCTCGCGGATCAGAAAAGATCACTCTACAAGCCAGGTGATAGGGGGAGTACAAGAAGGAGTTCGAACACGAAGAAATGAACCGGTTAATTATAGAGATATGGTAAGGTATGTGTGTATGACTACCACATATGATGAGGTAAGAAATTACTGCTTTGTGTCTTTAATTGAACCAAAAAATGTGTTAGAAGCCTTGAAAGATGATTTTTGGATTCAAGCTATGCAAGAGGAGCTTGAACAATTTGCCCGAAATGAGGTATGGACTCTAGTTCCTAGACCTTCCAATACCAATATAATTGGTACTAAGTGGATTTTCAAGAATAAAACTGATGAATAGGGTAATGTTGTTCGAAACAAAGCTCGACTTGTAGCTCAAGGCTATACACAAGTCGAAGGTATCGACTATGACGAAACCTTCGCACTTGTGGCTAGAATTGAGTCTATAAGGCTTTTACTTGCTATAGCATGCTATCTAAAAATCACCTTATATCAAGTGGATGTTAAGGGGGCCTTCCTATATGGTTACTTGGATGAGGAAATATACGTTGAACAACCTAAAGGATTCGAAGATCCTTTCCATCCTAACCATGTGTTCAAGCTAGACAAAGCCTTATATGGCTTGAAACAAGCCCCTCGGGCATGGTATGGTAGGTTGACAAACTTCTTACTTGATTTTGGATTCATTAGAGGTGAGGCCGATCGAACTTTGTTCATTAAAAGGAATAATAATGATATAATCATTGCACAAATTTATGTTGATGACATAGTATTTGGATCTAGCTTGCAACAAAGTTTAGATTCTTTTGTAGATGCTATGAGATCAACATTTGATATGAGTATGATCGGTGAGCTTACTTATTTCTTGGGTTTACAAGTGAAACAATCTAATGAAGGCATTTTCATTTCCCAGGACAAATACGCAAGGAACTTGGTGAAAAAATTCGGACTTGAAAGTGCTAAGCATATGAGGATACCGATGGGGTCTACGCAGAAAATATCAAAAGATGATGTTGTCGTAGATGTTGACACAACGCTATACAGATCAATGATAGGTAGCTTGTTGTATCTTACTTCAAGTCGACCTGATATTAT
Source organism: Scutellaria minor (assembly GCA_954870855.1). Lineage (NCBI taxonomy): Eukaryota > Viridiplantae > Streptophyta > Magnoliopsida > Lamiales > Lamiaceae > Scutellaria > Scutellaria minor. The sequence continues at coordinate 13,212,121 of OX940731.1, read as the reverse complement.
GTTTAGCGTTTGTGTTTGTGCCCGTTATCAGTCTAGTCCTAAAATATCTCACTTACATGCTGTTAAGAGAATCATAAAATACGTAGCCGGTACATGTGATCTAGGAATATGGTTCTCTAAAGATACAAATCCTAACCTTGTAGGATATAGTGATTCCGATTGGGCTGGAGATGTGAATGATAGGAAAAGCACTAGTGGAGGATGTTTTTATTTGGGAAATAATTTGGTCTCATGGTATAGTCGTAATCAAAACTGTGTGTCTCTTTCGACTGCCGAATCTGAATATGTAGCAGCCGAAAGTTGTTGTTCTCAATTGATTTGGTTACAACATATGCTTAATGACTATGGTATGAAATGTGATAATTTGACTATGTACTGTGACAACATGAGTGCTATTAATATTTCAAAGAACCCTGTTCAACATTCAAGAACAAAACATATAGACATTTGACATCATTTTATTAGAGACTTAGTAGAGAAAAGTCTTATTCAACTTGAATATGTATCCACTGATAAACAAATAGCTGATATATTTACCAAAGCCTTAGATTTTGAGAGATTTTCCTCTTTGAAAAGCTCTCTTGGTTTGTGTGTGATCTGATTGCATACTTACAGTTTACGGATGTTGTTCCTAATGTTGCTACAATTTGAAAAACATCAATTGTTCAGGCTTTCTGTCTAGGGTTTTTAGGCATATGGTTGCTTGTATGTTTTCTGGATGATGTGTGACTCTTTGTAGACATTTGTTCTAACAATTCCATAATTTCAGTTAATGGCTCGTTTTATAGTGTACCTTGCTTAAATTTTTTATAAAAATCACGAAGCACTTGGAGCACGACGTTCGCGGCGACGATGTTTTTCAGGCAGCCTAGTGATTTCTTAAAAAGGGTTGTGTGACTTACACTGAGTAACTCGGGGCACGACACTCGCTATGACGATGCTTCCTTGTAAAAAGGTGTAGGAGATACCACAATTCACAATAAAAAATTAATCCCTCAACTGAGTAACCAGAGACACGACGCTCGCTACGACAATGTCATCTTTTCAAAAGGTTGGTAGAGATTAACATGTGCTAAAATTGTTGTTTATGGTACACTATGTTACGTTTTTTAGTCTGCTTAAAATTTCAAAGGAATTGTTGTTACAAATGTGTCAACATTGTGAAACACAAAATCTAGAAAATTTTGCATACTATTCTGTTCTTAGACATCCCTAGATTTTTAATTTTTCTTTTATGGATACAATTTCTGAGTTGGATAATTCGTCTCCTAATGTTTCTGATCTTATGATGTTTATATCTCTGTGTTTTGGATAATCTCTTCTAATTCAAATTCTTTTGGATAAAATCTATTTATATTATTTGAATTTGAATTTTTATTGAGGATCTTAAGGGTTTCAGTTACTTGAGTGCTTATTTCACATTGCAATTCTCCATGTCTGGTCATATCACTCCTACTCTCTCTTTCCATATACTCATCTCATACATACTCTCTATTCTCCTACCACTCAGTTCTGTTACGTACATGAAGAGAATATCGTTCATCTCATTTTTGTCTTCCCCATACTTCTCATTCTCTCTCAAAATTTCTCAATTGTTCAATCCCTCATGTCTGCTCCTAGCTTTTTTTCCCACTGTGGCGATCACATTGGTTTATGTTTTGAACTGACGAAATTATCCCCGTTAATGTTGCAACATCAGTTCCAACATTTGTTCCACTAATATTTTTTTTGTCTCGAGATATTTTTATGCAGGTCTGAACATTGACTCAACAAGTTGCTGAGATGACTAGCATTAGAGACAACTTTTTGCTGATCTTTCTTCCCAAAAAGGGGGAAAAAATTCTAGCGTTAATGTGTTTGCGTTAGTGTATTTTTATTAAGAGGGAGATTCTTTTGAGGGGGAGATTGATTTGGTGTGATTGTTTAAAGGAGAAATTGTTTTGGGGAGTTTGAAGTTTTCGAAAATGTTTTCAAAAGTTGATCTTGGTTTAAAAGGGGAGATTATGTGATGTTTTGTGAAGAAAGGCAAAAAGGGGGAGATTGTTAGAGTTTATTTTTGTAAACTCTTATTTTATTTTGCATTTCTCACAAAACATATTATTTGATATTTTATCCAAAACAAATTAATATTTCAATTGATTTGTTTGGAGTGAATTTTAAGAGATTTGATTTTTCTCTAACGATGTTTTCTTGCAGGTATTTAGGGGGAGAAAATTAAATATGGTTTTGAGCTGAAAAGCCAAAAAGGGGGAGATTGTTAGTGTTATATTTTAACACTAATTAATTTTGCCTTTTCTTATTCCATATTTAATTTCAATATATTAATATTTGATAATATTTTATTAGATAATATTTAATATATTGGATGAAGTTTGGTTGTTGAGATTTTGTAGGAATATTGATCCAAGAAGAGTTTAAAGACTTGAAGAAGTCTTTATGATTAAGTCTTTCCTACAAAATAGGAGATTTGTTTCTTGCTTGGTTGTTATTCTTTTGCAGGGATTTAAGAATTAATCACGTGGAAATCAAGAAGAAAGAAACGTACCAAACACAAGAGAAAAGACGTGCAAGAAGAAAGAGTGGAGAAAGTGGATCAATTCTATAAAGATGGAGAAAGAAGGAATGGAGAAAGTGGATCAATTCCATAAAGATGAAGAAGAGTGGAAAGGATGGAGAAAGTGGAAAGGAAGAGAAGATGGAATCATGGAGAACATGGAAGATGGATGATGAAGATCATGGATCATGGAGAAGGTGGAGGATGAAGATCATGGATGGATCGTGGACAAAAAACACGATCAGAAGGAGTCTATAAATAGCTCAATTCAGGCTGAAGATCGAAGTTCACTTTTCAGAGAAATCCAAGAGCAAAACAAGAGCATAGTTAGAGAGAATTAAGGACAGTTTCAAAGCAACAGAGTGTTGGAACATCTGCGACAACATTCTGTTTAATAGAGTCTTTCCTTTGATAGATTCTAGGTTTGTTGCTTTGTAAACCCTATAGAGGGTTTTAACATTCTTTGAGAGTCGGGAGATAATCTTAGAGTGTTTGAGAGTTTTCAAAGAGATTCTTTCAAAAGATCTCTTTGTGATTGTTTTTGTAATTACTCTTGTAGTAATAAAGAGTTTTGCCCTGCTGGCGTTCCACGAGTATCTTTAAATACTCGTGGATAAATCTTCTATCCTTGTTCGTTTTTATATTCCGCTGCATATTCTGATTTTTACTAAGTGTCTGAATGTTTTGGTACATGTTGTCATATTTGGAACAACATTATCAATCTGTTCAGTTGTTTTTAAGTCTTGCAGGTAATTTTGAGGCACCGATCCTTTCAAAGTGCGTTTTGAAACAGGGGGTCGACGATAGATGGAGGTGGAGCTACGCCGCAAACGGTACGTATTCTACAAAGGAGGCGTATAAATGGCTTCTCAAACAAAAGAATGACGCTAATGGGTTGGAAAGGGAAGAGTTCAAGCTAATTTGGAATAAGATCTCTGTACCAAAAGTTCGAGTGCACGCATAGAGGGTTTTATGGGAGAGAATCCCGACCTTGACAAAGCTGCAAAGAAGAAGAATTCTTCCACCAAATGTGAGTCCTAATTGTGCTTTTTGCTACAGTTTTTCTGGATCGATACGTCATATGTTATTCGAATGTGATTTCTCATAAAAGGTGTGGATAAGTTGTGTTAATTGGCTTGGAGTAAAGATGGTCCTCTCTTCTAATTCTTCGATGAACTTACTACACTTTAGTAGGATTCTAAAGGAGAAGAAGGGGAAAGTCTTTGCAGTCTGTATATGGGAATGAATGTGTGTCTTGACTAATTTGGAAGAAAAGAAATGCAATTATTTTCCAAAATGAAAAGTTTGCATTGGAGAAAATGTTGGAAGAACTAAAAAATGGACTTTGGAGTTGGATATCGGTGCATTCTACATCTATTTCTTTGTCTAGCTTCAGTGATTGGGTTAGTAATCTATGTAAGGTTCTCAGGGTGTTAATTATGATTTATTTTGTCCAATGTCAAGAGGAGTTAGTTATTTCGGCGTATGATTTGAATCTCTGTACGTTGGATCATTTGGGTAATTCTCATACCCATATTGTGGAAATAAAAAACTTCATTTACTGAAAAAAAAAATATAAAAATGTTAAATTATTATAATATAAAGGTTCAACTTATACTGAAAATAGTCTAAGTTATTCACTTAACGTTTATGATATCTATACATAAAAGTTATATTAATATAATATAAAAGTTATACTTATATAACATAATGGTTACTACATAAATTACAAAAAAAAATTAATAATTTGATTGCGGATTTGAACCAAACCGGATCTGACCCAACCCGCCATATCCTTGCACCTGGTTCGTAGAACCACTACTCTAGGATTGTCAATTTTACACGTACGACGCATATAATTACTTATCAAATAAACAATAATAAGGTTGAGTATAGGATAAAGTCAGATTTGGGTAGTACATGAAAAATCACAATTAAGTATATGGTAATATTATCTATAAGTTGACTTTTTTTATTCTCTTTTTAAATTAATGTCGTGTGTGTGTATATATATATATATTTATATAGATTAATCCTAACATCATCTTAGATGATTAATAAGAAAAAAAATGTAGATATCTATATTATGTTATATATAATACATTTTTATTTTATTTTAGATGATTTCCAAACAAAAATCATCATAACATGAAGACTTTTTTAATAGACCGTTAAACATGTATTTTACTAGCGGGTACCATAAGTAACTGAAAATAATATACAAAAGTACTGAAATAATTTATTAAGTTTATTATTTTTTTTATTCTATAATTTATCACGTTTAGTAATTTCGGCCATTAGTTTTTCTAGCTGACAATTTTATCCTTTAATTTTTGAAAATCGAATATTTAGACAGCCCAAAAGATCAAATTGGGGTCCAATTGCTAATTTCGGGCTATTCGGCCCAATTTAATGATTTTCACTAAATAACAATAAAAGTAATACAAGAGTATTAAAAAAATAAAAGAAAAATAAAAATAGATTAAAAGTTTAAAGATAAAGTTGTTAGTCTAAAATCAAAAAATTGGGCTGAATAGCCTGAAATTAGGGTTTGATTGCTCAATTTGACATTTGGGGTTGAAATTGGCCTAAATTTTTTAATTTTCAAAATTAAAAAATAAAAGTACCAACCTGAAAAGTTAATGGTTGAAATTACCTGACCCTATAAGTTATTGAGTAAAAAAGATAATAAATATAATTTATTTTGGTTATAATTTTAAACGTTTATTTTATTTCACAGAAATTTATACTTTTTATTTTTTTTCCCTTTCATAGCATCCCAAAATTTTCCCTTTTTTGGTTATCAGACAAGGTCCTTTTTAACGGTAATGTTAATTATTTAATAACCGACTAAAACACAAATATTGTATCTTAAACTGCAATAATATTTGGCAAATTGCATGTTTAGGTCCTTAAAAGTATTAATGTCTACAATGTCAACTTTGAAAGGTCGATAAAATATTATTTTATTTCCAAAATATCTCTAAAATATCAAAAAATGGTATGATTAAGTTAAGTAATTTCAATAACATGTTCTGATGTTCATTAACTTCCAAAACCAAAAAACTGAATATGACATTTTTTATTTTTAGGACATTATTTTTTTATTTTCTAAAATATTATTCGGTCCACATGTCCAAAATATTTAAAAAGTGTTAATGTTCTCTTAATTTAAATTACCAAGGAGCCTAAACATAATTTGCTCCGATAATTATAAACTTTTGGAAACAAAATATACTATAAGGTCCTTTCAAAACAAACGTTAACATAATAGGGTTTTGGTGATGCATTTTACCATAAAAAATACATGGTAACAACATAGGACCGACCAAGAGTTTCATGACACTATTTGAATCATTAATCTTTTTACATGTCAAAGTGGTTCAAATCATGTTTTCTTGAAAAGATGGATATAAAAGAACTTATCTTATAAAAAGTGCTTATAAAACTCACACTACCAGCTAATTCATCCATCACTGCACATAGAAAACTCAATACAGCATAAATGCAACCATGAAATGAGAAACAAGATTCATATCTGAAACAAAAAAGTACTTCAGAAGTAGGGCACACAAGCAAGCAGTTCATACTAGTATCCATTTCTCAAACATTTGATAAACTAGATAAGCCAAGATAAGCATATTACTAATACAAACTTCCAACACCACATCGATCCTTCCATCATGATTCAACAGTTTAAGAACCTGTTGATTCTTCTTCATCAAGCATGCGAACCACCTGTGCAACACCTGCAGCAAGTTCCTTGTTCATCACACCATCAGGCATATCGAATGTTCTCCTCCTTGCGAACACAGATTTTCCTGGTGGTTGAGGGTCCACCACATCCAGCATTGCTTCCAGCTCATCCACCATTGACTTTTTGGATGATCTAACCATCAAATCAGCACCCTAAACAAAGAGGGGAAAATGAACATATAAATAAGATCACCCCTGTATAGTATGAACAAAATCAATGATACCTAGCAAGACATACAAATTTCCCTATTTCCCAGCAATTTTAGCAAGAAAATATGATCACTTCACCCACTTTAGTGACAGTTTCCACAATTTCAATCCTCACAGCAGAGTAACTCGATTAGATTCATAAATTGTGAACCGAAACCACTAGTAAAATGAGTATTGATCAATCCAAGCACAGAGATTTGCCCCATAAATTACTAAAGTTAATATGTACAAAGGCGTTGAGAAGTAATACAGGCACACAAATCATCTGGCAATGAGAAGGACGAGCACTGAATTTTTTTCAAGAAACTGACAAATGTGAAAGAAAATGTCTGCTACCTCAATGGCATCAACAGTGAGAAGCAGAACAATGATCTTCTCAGAGAACCTTTGACGCTCCACCGCATCACGGGATAGATGACGACGATAAGAGAAATTATTGAACAAAGCCCTAAGCTCCTTCAACTTTGTCTTAGCGATTGCCAGCTCCCTAAGTGCACGAAGAGCCTGAGACCTTCGAATCAGATAAGTCCGGAAACTTATCTGAATCAAAGCAGCTGCATCTTGTGGAGACAGCACCTTACTCTTGCCCTTTTTCTTTTCCAGTCTCTTGGCAAAGACCTTTTACAACACAATTACAAAGACATGTTAAACAAATGTCAGGTAAGAATCAATTTGTTTGCAAATTGCAAAGCAACAAATAATACAGAAAGGAGAGAGAAGAGAATGTTCAGAATATAACAATTCAAAAGGAACAATTAGAAGCATCAGTACAATCAAAGTTGGGCTGTGTAGCTCCCAATATTCAATATAATATAGAATGCAACGATAAATAAATTTGTTTTCAGAAGTAGAATTGTACTCCGTTTGGATCCAGTATTGTCTTTATGTTCCATCTCGTGTTTTCTTTTATCAATACACCGCTTGTTGGCATATACATCATGTGCATTGATGAAATGGAAAATGAGATGAAATACTTGAAGATCCAGAATTCTCCATATCACTGACCTCCAATCCAGGGATGGATTTTTTTTTAGTTGTGTGTGTGTGTGTTGGGGGGGGGGGGGCGTTCTTATATTTTTCATTTATTTTATTAATTAATAAGAGTTCACCAGCTTAACCCCTAGCCTATTTTATGTTGTAAAATGAAAAAACTTGCTCCCTTTCGAACAAATCGAAGATCTGTCCCTGCTCCAATCAGTTCACAATGTTACCTTCCAGAACAATAATATTTTTTTCAACTAGAAATGTTGCAATGTTACCTTCTAATCATTATTTTGTAAGAGAGTGTAATACATACATCTATATTTCACTTATTGATTTCAGTCTAACTCATCTGTCGAAACTGGGCTTATAATACTAGGACAGAGTGAGTATACGTAGAACCAATTCTCATTAATAAAAAAGAACACTAGTATTGGAGGATTGGCATTGTGCAGATTAAGTGAGGGAAATGCCAATCCAAATTCTGGCCAGCAGCAGTTTCATACAGCCACTACGAACTCCATTACCAGATGGATTCTTCAATGATTTTTCAGCACTATGGTTTGCCTAGAAAACTTTAATCAACATTAAAAATACTAGAATTCTAGGCTTCAACTCACAACATATGATCTCAGTTGAGTAATAAATCATCATCCTAAAAATATTCCCTCATATCATTCATCGTGATCAAGCGTTTTTGACAACAGTAGGCAATAGCCAAAAATCAAACAAAACTTTTCAACATTGGACTCAAAGGTCATCACTAAAGGATCAAGCTTCTGGGCTCAATGTGATATATACATATATATACATATATATATATATATATATATATATATATATATATATATATATGAAAAACGTTTGAGCATAGTTTGGCAAAATCTAACGTATTAAAAATAATACTCAATGTTGACACATATCTGATCAATAAGACACCAATCAGATTTAGTCGATTCAGATATACAAGACTTGATATACAGGTCACAGTCATACAGTAAACTACTACAGTTTGCAAATCTAAACAGAACAATGAATTAATTAAGTTATAAAACAGAACACCAACCTTCCTTAAGACAATGGCGCCATGATCAGAGGGTTCTTCAATGTCAATAATTCGAGCAGTTGACCCCACCGATTTACCCTTCTCCCCTTTCTTCTCCTTCTTCTTCTTTTTCTTCTTCTTTTCCTCCTCCTCGGATTCGCTGCTGCTGTCGCCATTGGAAACCTTAACAGTGTAACTACGCTCAATTGGCAGGTACTCGTCGTCCTTCCCCTTAATCTCCGCCGTCCATTTGTAGCTCTTCCCCAAACCCTTCTTCTCATCCTTAATCTCAGCCGTCCATTTGTACTTGCGGTCTTTCTCCGGCGCCTCAATCTCAGCCGTCCAAGTGTACTTCCTCTCTTCGATCTTCTTTTTCTTCTTCTCCTCAGTCTTCTTCTTCTCCTCCTCAGTCTTCTTCTTCTTCTTAGCCTTCTCTTCTCTGGCTAGCCTCTCAAAGGCGGACTCCAAATTCGAGACACGGTCGCATAGCGTCTGCAGATGCAGCTCAGCGAGTCCGACTCGCCGGGTGACCCTCCGAGTTGAGGTGCGGAGCGGGGTCGTTTGGATCTGGATCAGATCCGTGACGGTGTCGAGCTCATCAAGAAAAAGAGGGGGTTGAAGGAGGTCGAGGGCGTGGTCAAGCTCATCTTCAACAATGGGGAATGCAGGGAAGTGAGGGTTTAGGAAGAGAGTTTTGGGAGGAGCAAAGATGGTGGTTTCATTGAGGAGGTAGGATGGGCAGCGTTCAACAATGTCGAATCTCCGGAATCTGCTCATTTTTTCAGATGATACAAAGAGGAACACCTTTCAGGATATACTGATTTACATAGCAATGTATGTGTATAAAGTGGGTTTTGGAGGACTCGTTCTTTGAGAATCAAGACGGGGCTGAATAAGTGTTGATTGAAAAAAAAGGTAAATTTTTACTTTCATTAAGATCATTATAAACTATTGACTTTTTTAATTTCTAACTTAAACTCTTTTTATTTAGATTATAAATTTGAAATTTTGGAGTTCATTCAATTGTCATTTAAAACGGTTATTTTTTCGGTACATGAGTTAATTTTTTCACTTTGCGACATAAAATTTGGTTTTTGCAGTCAATTACAACTTTTGATTAGTTGTAATTGAATAAAAAAAACAAAATTTAAGTTGCAAAGTAAATAAATTAAATAGCTTACTAGTCACACGATCTTCACTTTCCTAGAAACATGGTCGGAAAAAGTGATTTAAGTTGTAAAATAATAAATTCAATAACTTCAAGATTGCAATCGAATTAAAAAAAAAATTAGATTGCAAATTGAAAAACAATCATACTCTAGGTTGATTTTTGCATTTTAACACTTTTTACTTTTAAGCATTTTTTTTAATTCTATCAAAATAATTTTTTTTAACATAAAATCATAATAAGTTAACACAAAAGCTCATGTGAGACGGTCTCACGGATAGTTTCCGTGAGACGGAGCCCCATCACCCACAAACAATATGTGAATTGTAGGGTTTGGATGATGGATATTTGGGTTATGGGTTGACCCGTCTCACACAATGCATTAAAATTTCGTGAGACGGTCTCACAAGAAACTTACTCATAAGTTAATTAATGACAAAACTCATAAGTTAATTAATGACAAAACTCAAAAAGGTGGTTCTCCACAAACGTTGCAAATGTTGGAGGCTTTATCCACAGATGAAGACTACTATATAAACGAGCAGCTCTCGCAAAGTGATCCGTCAAAGCATTGACACTAAACTTGACAAAAGCAATGAAGAATGAAGGGCAACTCCTAAAAATATTCTTAGTTTCTTACAAGTGATGATGATATTATCCAACCACAAATTATCCCCACCATTTGAATGAATGCCATTAACAATTTTTGAATCCACCTAAAAAAGAAATTCATAGTTTTAATCAAAGAAAGTGCCTCAAGTAAACTAATGGTTTCACTCTCCAACACATTTTTCCAAGGAAACACGTGCACTAGCAACCATAAATTGACTATGATCACCATGCATATCCAATTCAATTCTCATCTTGTTTGAATCCTCAAAAGACACAATATTGGAATTTATCTTTAAAAAACCATCTGGTGGTTGATGCCAAGCAGAACAAGTGTTGTTGAAAATATTTATCGAGGTAGAATATGGATATGACCATCGAGTTGTCTGCTAATCATCAAGGATTTATTTTGCAACAACAACAATAACGTTGTACGTAGGTCGATTTTGTATTGCTCCAAACCGGTGGTTTCATTCTTTCCAATTTGCCATATAACCATTGCAAACAAAACTGAACTATCACCACTTAACTTGCCAAAAATACTAAAGAACCAATCCAAAAAAGATTCAAATTGAAAGTTTATTAAAAACTCAAAATAAATTTTTAGTATAATTGATGTCAATGGATATAAGATTTCAATTACCGTAGAAAAACCAAAGAGGACATAAAATTCAAGACCTAAAAGTTTGACCAAGGAAAAGCACAGATCACCCAAGAAAATCAATGATTGTAAACTGTAAAATACTTGAAACTAAAATAACTAAACTAGATTAAACATAAAACAAATTAAGATTATATATAACGTGGTTGTATCATAAATCTCGCCCCACAATTGAAGTTAAAACTGAAAAATTACCCCAACCAACAGATGTAACTTGTATTAACTTAGGTAGTTAGGTTATACAAATGATTCAAATATTAAGTAGGAATCACATAAGTTGAGTTTTGAAAAATAATAACAACAATTCCATCAGAAATTATATTACATATTTTGTATTAGATATATTTAACTTGATATAAAAGTTCAGATATTTTGTTTGTCCTCATCTCCACACTGTGCAAAATTATAGCTTATGCCGTTTATATATGAGGATCATTTTTTTGGGTAGAGAGTAACATGAAAAGTCATAGTTTTAGCAAAAAGATTTTGGTAAAAGATTCTAACATAAAAGTCAAACGAATATAACATAAATAAACGTAGCACATAAATCAAAAAAAAAAAAAAAAACCTCAAAAGTGTGTGGACTAGTTGTGTGGATCTCATTAGTTATTTACTATTTTTTTGACAGAAATATATTTTCAATTTGACTTATAACATCTTTTTATTGCGTTTTAGGGATATTTGAGTATCCATACAACTGGTGCACAAAAGACTAACTTAAGATTAAAATATCTCTAAAACGCAATAAAAAAATGTTATAAGTCAAATTGAAAATATATTTCTGTCAAAAAAATATAGAAAATAACTAAAGAAATATTTCATTATATCAGTGGATAAAAAAATATTCACTATCCCAATGAGAGTAAAGAAAAAAATAATCCAACGCATCCCTTCGTGATATCCATTTTTGTTCTCTTTCCCAATGTACTAGTCTTCCTTTTTTTTTTTTTTTTTAACCAAGGGACCCACACAATCACATGCATTAATTTGTTTGATATTGTAGCAACGTAAAATTCATGGAATTGGATATTTTATTTTTATTTGTTGTTTTATCATATATTTCATTATTTTTAATTGTTGATCATTAATTTTATATTTACATTAAGTGTGGTGATTATTTTGAAATATCAAATGAACATCAAAGTAGAATAAACAATCTTACTTGTACATTCACATTGTCTTTTTATGTAGATTGATACATATAATTATAATATCTATAAACACCTTCTGTATTAGTTAGAGTGAGGTTGGTGTGCCCAATACTCGACCGATGCGATTTGGTCACTAGTGATATGTATTATCATTGTTTCCCTTAATTCTCTTTTGGCAAAACATGTCATAGCAATATCTGGTTGTTGCTTCTTCTTCTCCTCCTACTTCTCTTTATCATCTTCTTTAGAGCATCTTAATAATTTCATACATGAGATCACGATCCTCATGTCTCTCATTTCATTCAGCTGTGTTTGTTCTTCTTCTTCCTCTTCTTTTTAATAACATGTGTTTGATTTCAAATTTCAAATCATGACTCCGTGATATATATCAAAAATTATTTTGTTATAATGATTTTAAAATATTGACAAATAATTATCTCAATAGTATGAAGTCATTTGCAGAACATTCGAATGTTCAACATGATATTAAGGAAGAATATATTGAAGTTGTGAATTCCATTTTTAAGAATTTAAACTTATATTCTAGGATACAATGATATATTTTAGTTTATGAGAAATATGCTACCTTTTAATAAAATAATTAATACATTCCAATTATACAAGTAATACATTTTAATAAAACAAAGTAATACCTTTTAAGTAAACAAGTAATTCTTGGTTAAAAAAAAAGTAAACAAGTAATATCTTTCAGTAAAACAAGTAATCTTTTTTAGGTAATTAACATACATTTCAATTGTACAAGTAATAACACTTACATATATAAAATATTTTTCAATTATGTAAATATGTAATACATTTTAAATATAAAATACAAATATTAATATATTTCATTAAAATTCAATAAATTGGGTATTAATGTTTTTCATCACAGATTTAGATGGATATGGATACACATCAAGTGACGAATGAAGACATCTACGGATATGTGAAGACAGATTTTTGTACCTTTAAATTTTAATACACACAAGTTTTTGTCTTATTAGTTTATAACCATTTTCAAAATGAGGCTATAATTATTCATGTGAAAGAATATGGTTTTGTTTTCTTCCTTCACGGTTTGTCGAAGTTTGCTTTCACAACTGTCGAACTCATAAATAAATCCTTTAAAAATAAAAACACTCATAACTCACAAGCAACACTTAAAAAAACAGAATAGTATTTGTGTGTACCAAGTGCATGGGTTATAATCCATGCAACTGGACACACGTGGGTCGGGTCGGGTTCGATACGGATCTACACCCAGGTTTTTTTTAAAATTTATATTATAATTTTTATATTTACCGAATATAACCTTTATTTTAACCCAATATAACCTTTATTTTAACCGAATATAATCTTTATCTAAAGATAACATAACCCTTAAGTGAATAACTTAAACTTTTCAGCATAAAAATTCATGTAATATAGTTGAAACATTTATGTTATGATAATTTAACATTTTTGTTATATTAGTATAACATTTATGTACAGATATCATAACTTTTAAGTAAAATTACTTAGACTTTTTTTCAGTATAAATAACATAATTAAAAGTTATGTAACCTTTATGTTATACGAATATAACCTTTATATAAATATATCATAACTTTTAAGTAAAATTAGTTAAGACTTTTTTCAGTATAAATAACATAAAAGTTATGTAACATTCATGTTATATGAATATAACCTTTATATTATATTAATATAACCTTTATACATAAATTTCATAACTTTTAAATAATATTACTTAGACTTTTTTTCAGTATAAATAACACAAAAGGTTATGCGAACAAAACTAAAAGGTTAGGTTTGCTAAACTAAAATGTTAAGTTTGCTAAACTAAAAGGTTAAGTCAATATAACTACAAAACTAGGGTTTGAGCTAGGGTTTGGGTGCGTGAGGCGCGCATGGAGCGCGTGAAAGACACCTTGGGGTCGGGTCGACCTAGTTGCATGAATCTAGGATCCGTGCACCTAGTGTACAGAAACATTTGTATAAAAAATACAAATCTATATTTTTTATATCACAAATATTTTTGTACATCTGGTGCACGGATCCTAAATCCGTGTAACCCGGTCGACCCGATTCGGGGGTGCATTTCACACATCCCACGCGTGCCTCATGTGCCCACATGTGCGCTCACGCACTCAAACCCTAGTTTCCCAATTATATTGGCTTAACATTTTAGCTTGCCGAACCTAACCTTTTAGTTTGTCTAACCTAACCTTTTAGTTATGTTCGCATAATCTTTTGTAGTGCATGACAAACTTATAATATCTTTCAAAACCTTTCAAAACCTTTATATTGTAATAATATAACCTTTATGCATAATAATTTAACATTTTCGTTATAATAATATAACCTTATGTTATTCTTTAAGTACATAAAGGTTATACTAATATAACATAAATGTTAAATTATTATAACATAAAGGTTAAGCCATACTATATGAATTTTTATAGTGAAAAAAGTCTAATTAAGTAATATCACTTAAAGGTTATGATATATGTATGTGAAGGTTATACTAATATAAAATAAATGTTATACTTAGTTAACATAAAGGTTACATAATTTTTTATTATGTTTTTTATATTGAAAAAAGTCTAAGTAATTTTACTTAGAGGTTATGATATTTGTACATAAATGTTATACTCGGTAAACATAAATATTATATTCGGTAAACATAAAAATTATATCATAAATTAAACAAAAAATAAATTGGACGTGGATCTGGGCCAGACCCGACCCGACCCACCCAATTACATGGATCATGATCCATGCACTTGGTGCACACAAACACTTCTCTTTTATATTTACTTTTAAAATAATTTATAGATCGCTGTATGGCTTCAAATTTATCCAAAGTTTTTACTGCCGCACTTGTTATTTTATTCATAAATTTGAATTTTGTTTAACATTTCCTATATTAAGAAAAAAAATTAATTATTTCTGATATAGATATTCAAAGTATATTTTATCCTTGAAGAAACAAATTACCATCAAAATCCGTTTGTTATGAAATAACAAAATACAATAATAAATTGGAACATTCAATTTAATTAATTAATTATATTAAAAAATAATATTAAACACAATTAATTAATTAAAATTGAAACACACTTAAATTCAATCAAATAATTAATTAATTTAAAAATTGGTCATGTCGTTTGAAACTATAAATTAAATGAATTACACGATAAAATGAGATTTCATTTCGTTTGATGCTTAAGTCTGTTGGTTATGTCGTCTAATGCATAAAATTCCTAAATCATATAAAGTAGGGTTAATTGCACTAATACTATCAAACTATTAGTGATTTTGCACATAAACCATCAAAATTATTTTGTGGCATGGATATATATAAACTATACGAAATTGACACATAAACCTCTAAACTTTTTTTCTGGCCATTTTTCATCGGATTCCGGCACGTGACATACACATGACATATTTTAAAGGGGTATTTTTGTCCACACAACTCCATTGAAATTTTCTAAGTGTAGGGGAATATCAACAACTCGATTGTGTGGACAAAAATACCTCTTTAAAATATATCATGTGTATGGTATGTATTGGAATCTGACAAAAAATAACCGAAAAAAAGTTTAGTGGTTTATGTGTCAATCCTTTATAATTTATATATATTGATGCTATAAAAAAAATTTGATGGTTTATGTGTAAAATCACTGATGTTTTGGTGGTGTTAGTGCAATTAACCCTATAAAATAATCATATCTTTTAATCATAATAGAACACTCATATTGTGTAACGCCTAAAATATGCTCACATAAAATATGCTCATATAATTTATATTCATATTGTGTAACACCTAAAATATGCAATTATCATGTAACAAGTAGAATTCTTGTATCGTGTAATTCTTAGATAACAAGATATCAAGTAAGACCTAAATTAATCTTGAAAATTGTGCAACCCTATAAATAAAATATTCTAATATTATGTATGTTGGTCCTAAGTGGTCAAAGGTTCAGAGGGGGTGAATGAACCTCTATCAAATTTTTACTTTTAAGAACTACCTGTAAGGTAGTTACTGAATTCTATAACAGAATACAACAACTTGGCCAAATCAGTAAGCTAACGGAATGCTGTTTCAGCTTACTGTTTGTTGGTCCCAGGTGGTCAGAGGTTTAGAGGGGGGTGAATGAACCTCTATCGATTTTAAAACTTTTAGTGAAACAGGTTTCTGATTCTACAGAGAAGCAGTAACCTGACTCGATCAGAAACCTGACAGTATGCTGATTTAGGTTTTTTTCTCGGTGATCACAGTATGCAACGGAATAAACTGTGATAGAGTTTCTTTATGAAAACCTATTTTCCTTTTCCAAATATGATTTTATCAAAGTCTTTTACACAGAATGCCTATGGTATGCTCAACAAGATAGATATGAAAATAAATACAATGCAACAAATATAAAAGCAATAAACACTTATGGCTTATAGTGGTTCGAAGGTGGTGTAAGTCTTCTACGTCCACTCTACTCCTTCTCAAGAAGGAACTTCGTTAAGTCAGTTCGATTTACAAGCCTCACTTTACAAACCTCTTCTTAACAAATTATACCTACTAGAATCAAAGATTCCTAAGCCAAATCTCACACAGGGTATAAAACTCACACAGAGTAAATAGTCTACACAAGACTAACAAACTTAGCAAGGATCAAATCCTATCAACTAAGTCACTAAACTTAAAACAACGTAGCACACAACAACTGGTTAAAAGTATATGGTTTTTCTTCAACTGGTGCGAACTTGAAACAGCCTTGAACTTGAAAGTTCAAATGCTTGAATAGACTGCTTCTTGAAGGTTGAGTGACTAAGCTTGGATAGCTTGAGAAGCTTGGAAATGAAGAGCTTGAATGCTTGAAAATAGTTGGTAGTTCAGTAGTCTTCATGGTCACTCCTTCCTTCTATTTATATCAGTGGAAAAATTCTCGTTGAAGAGAGGCATTGTCCTTGTTGCATTTCAAGTTGATCTTGCAAATCTTTGCAATTAATGCGACTGAAGAACTAGGGTTATAGAGCATGTCCTACTCTGATCCGCATTAATGGCGCCATACTTCGATTACAGGGCTTTTGCAAAGATGCGGGTCCAGGTGGCATAACTTCATTGGCCAGACACGAACTTCTATCCAATGGATCCTTGACATGAGCCATTTCTCGTATAGCATTCAATATAATCCTTGTACTGCATTGAATTAAGATAGTTCGACTTACAGTTTACTGCTCAAGTTGTAGTGCTTGCTTACTGTAGTTGCCAGTTTCCTGATATGCGTCAGCTTCCTGATTCTGAATAGCTTCCTGTTCCAGAATCCTGCAGACAGCTTCCAATCTTCTAGTCAACTTCCTGTTTCATCTGCTTACTGATCATTGTTCCTTTTTCAATTTCCTGATGCTTTCAAGCCTTCTTATGGTCCAAAAACCTGCTTATGATTAGCTTTCTCTATCTTTCTGATATATATATGTAGACACATAAATTTAATGTCCAATCATATTGCGCCACGTGTAAAATAATATGTGAAATATTAATTTATATTTATTTTGGGGATTAATTAAATATAATTCCTAAATTAAATAATCAAATTAATTGATATTTCATACATATTTCATTGACCAATTAGAAGTCGTCATATGTCAAAATGCTGCAGATGTTATCAAATTAAATTTGATAATTATCACAAGGATATCAGATATGATCAAATCGAGATCGACCAATCAAACAAAGTTTCAGAGCCATTAAAATTTCACTTCTAGATATGATCAAATAATGGTGGACCAATCAAATCACTCCACTCCTACTTTGAAGCTTATCGGATTCCCTATTCTACATCTATAAATAGGGTCTCAAATTCAACATTCAAAAGACAATTACACAGCAATTTGAAGAGTTCAAGAGCTAGAGGAATTCTCTCCAACGATCTTCAAAGGCTATTCAAGTTCTTCGACGATTTTCAAGGCGATCTTCAAAGTCTTCAAGAGGAAAGCCACAAGAACGACGTTCGATTTGAGATCAAGGTGTTAAACCCCTCCAATTGGTATTTTTCAATTTGAAGATCATCAAATTCAAAGCAGTCTTCATAGTTGTTCCTTCAATTCAAATCTGAAGAAACTTCGACTAAAGTCAACTCCAAATTCAAGTGAAGAGAAGAATCAAGGGAATCAAGAGATTGCAACCCAATTTATTTAAATCAAGCAAATAAATTCAATTTGTACAAGTGTTTTGTGTTTATTTATTTAAATACAAAATTTGTTGTTACAATATAACTTAGCAAATATATCTAAGAAATATTAACTTGTCAAATTATAATCCAATTATAAAACGTGGGAAATGAGTACTCTAAAGTCTTGTCTAAAAGATTACATTGTCTCATCAAAACCTAAACGAAAATATCCCAACACTGTTTCAGAGTTTACAGTATGCAGCGAAAATACTTAGATAGAGTTTCTTTTGTAAAAACGTTTTTTTTTCAAAGTATGTTTTTCTCAAACTTGTTTATACAGTATGAGTAGGATAGATATATAATGCAGCAAGTAAATATAAAGCGATAAACCACACAAAGGTTTTACATTCTTCTAGTATACTTTAGTACAAAGAAGGAACAGTTGAATCAAAGTTTGGGACCCAAACAATGGTTGTGTTACATTCTTCTCCAAGAATTTTTTAGACTTATGCAACATGAAGACGTTATTCAGAAAATTCAAAGAAATTGAGACAGTCAAGGACATTTTCATCCCAAATAAAAAAGACAAATGAGGGGCAAGGTATGCTTTCATTAGATTTGATGGTAATGTGGATCAGAATAATGTAGAATAGAAGCTAAACAACATATGGATTGGTTCATATTAACTGAGGGTGAACTTTTCAAAATATGATCGACGTGTAGAACACCATAAACTCAGAGTTGAACAAGCCAAACCATTCCAAGTGAGATAAGTAATTCATCAAAAAGCTTTGAGAGATGAGAACATTTCATATGTTGCAGCGATAGAAAGAACAAACAGAGAGCAAAGACAGAGGAAAACACATAACATCATCAATTAGCAAAAAATATCGGAATTATAATACTTATTGTCAGACGAGGACAAAGCTTACCTTAAAAAATACTTTATTGGAAAATTAAAGGCCAATCACTTGTGGATTGATGTAGGAGACAAGTTAAAGGAACTATGTGATGGAATGATGAAGGTTAATTTTAGTTGTGATGGTCTAGTTCTGTTCCAACCAATAAATGATGTGGGTATTTATCCTCATAATTTTGATACAATTTTGGAGTGGTTCGAGCATCTTGAATTGTGGAACAAGGAGTTTGTTAGCGATAGAAGAACTGTATGGACAAAATGGTACGAAGTCCCTTTCCATGCCTGGAATCCTAAATTCTCAGATTGATATTGTCAAAATTTGGTAGCATGATCAGAGTTGATGGGGACACCAACGAGAAACAATTCCTTCATTGGGCAAGGATCCTTATTAGAACCTCATACGCAGAAATACCTAGAAATCCCATTAATGTTTTTATTGATAGTAGGGTATTTAATATTAGAATTAGAAAGAGGAGGTTCGTGAAAATGATTACAAAGACTGGTCCTCGAACGATATGTATGAATCAGAAGATGACGATTAATCATGGCTCCAAGAAAAAGAATCTGAATTCGATAATGGTGACGAGGTACTCGGAGATGCTGGTGAGTTGGTCAGAGAATCTGAAGAGTTAGACGCGGTAAAAGAGATCATAAAAAATGGAGAAAAATCATTAAATGAGCCGCTAGACAAAAAAATAATGTCTAAGGATTTTCAAACGATAGTAGTGTTTCCAAGAAACATGAGCAGTAATTGGGATTCTCGAGATGCATGGAGTCAAATTCAGAAATGGTGATTAAAGACAACTTAGTAGATCAAGATACATCAAATTATGAAGGGGTACTTATTAAAAATTCAGCCCACTAAACTGACTGCCAGATGCGCATTTGGATCATCTAAATAATTGCCACTAAACTGATTCTGTTGGACCATATTAATTAGAGCCAGCTTTAATTCAAAATTATTAGTCTGAATAGGTGGTCTTACAATCCCTTTTCATTTTACCTTAGTTGAAAGTAATCTCGAATGGCCCTCTGAGCGCTGACTGGTGGTACTTGGTTTACTCCCATTTTGTTTCCTTGGTTGTTCGGTACCTGATCGAACTGATTATCTTCAGTCATTTGAGTGAATAGTTACCTTCGTATTTTACTATACCTGTAAGTTGCTTTAATCTCTATATCTAGTGCAATTAAGTTCACCTTTTTAAAGCGAGTGTTCATGCACTACCTGAAAATATCCACGAAACAAGTATCAGATACTCCCTAAAAATCAGAAAATAGATAAAATAATAAGAAAAATCCTAGATTAAAATTAAAATTAGAATTCGAATATCAATTATCCTAAACCCTAGTCCCCAACAACGATGCAAAAAACTTGTTCACTAATTTTTTTTTTACTACCGCAAGTGTACAATGTAGATTTTAGAAACGGTAAGCAAGGTTGATCCCATAGAGACTAGGTATCTAAGATCAATTAATTACTCAAATTCAACCCCTAACTTTATCTAGGCTATCGAATATCATAGATTTCAGGTTAACAATAATAAACTAAAACAAATTAAATTCAACGAGATAAATAAATATAACTTAAACATGTTCTAGGACATGCGTTCATCTAATTCTCATCAAAACATCACTTTGATCAATCCAATTTCCATGATTAAGTATCCTATATAAGAAATCACAAATACCGAATTAACAGCTCTCTCGAGTTAGTTAACTGATTGATTAAAAAGCTACCAAAGGTATCTCCACTCAATTTGATTAAACAATTTAACTCCCAAAAGCTCATAGGATTGAATTCTCATCACATAAGTCATTAATCTCTCGATTTAATTCCACTTATATGTCATGTGTTTATTCTTCCACAACTAAATCTCCTCTCTCGAATTTTGATGTAATTACTAAAACATGTTCAATTACTGGTCAGACAATCAAACAAGCAATCAAAACATAAACACATGAATACGATAAGGAAATCAAGAACTTGAATTAAATCAAAGATCCATCATGATTTAAATTAGACTACTAACAAATCTTAGAAACCTTAAAAAATTAACTAGACATGATGATAACCTAACTCATAGACAAGGTAGAAAATTTCATATCAAGCCTAATATCTAACAAGAGAGGAAAACTTAAAAACTCTATTGAACAATGATCTCTTGATTCCTCGATCTCTTGAATTATTCTTCTTCTCTCTTTGATGCTCTTAAGAGTATCTCATTTTTCTCTCTATGAATGTGTATCTAATTTTTGAAACATATTTGAGTATTTATATCGGCTTGAGGTCTTCTAAGTGAGTTAGGAGTTGAAAATACGCCGAAAGTTGAACTCGGGAGTGAATTCATAGACTTGGGCACGGTCATGTTGTACGACACGATTGACTGTGCCTTGGCCATTCTTATTTCTTTGTGGCATGGAGTTGGCCGTACTGTGGGGCATGATCGTGCCCCAACATGGTTGTACCACCGTCTTATGGTGCACAATCATGTCGTGTAGTACGACCTTACCTTGCGCCACCATAACTCGACTTATACCTTGTATTTTGATTCGTTTCTTCCTTATTTTTCCATGATTTCTTCCTTAATTCATCAATTACACTTGAAACTTGTACTTTTTCCAACTAAAAACATGAAATTAAGCACACTCAAACTAATACAACAAAATCACATAAATCATCATAAAAATGTACCTAACATACTCAAATGAATACATAAACATACGTAAAAATATATAAAAAATGACACTTATCAAAGGCAATAAGTTTCAAGGAGGAACGATGGAAATTCTACAAATGTGAAGCTGAGATTTTGAAAGAAGCAACACAGACGTGAGAAATTGGGAGAAAGTTAGGTTTGAAAGGGAGAGCTTGAGATGAGGAAATGAGAAACCAGCTGATGATTCTTGAAAGAAATGACCATAAAAAGGCAAGGAAGACCAATAAAGTAATGGGTAAAAGAGGCAACAAGGTTTTCCAATGAAGATCTTAAGTTTTAATATAAGAGGGATATGAAAAAAGACAGAGAAGAGAACTTAGATGTATGTTAATTAAGCATAGAATTGATTTATGTTGCATACAAGAGACCAAAATTGAAAGAATGAAGACTTATATATGTAGAGATTTGGGAAATCAACATTTTGATTGGGTTTGTAAAGAAGACAAATGTCGATCAAGTGGGATGTTAACAATATGAAATGATGATGTCTTCTATAAAATAAGCTTGTGGCAACGTAGTAGTTTGTTAGTTGTTAATGGTTACTGAAAAGAAGATGGAACTCAAGTTCGTATTTTGAATGTTTATGTGTCGTGTCTTCTGTTAGAGAAAATTCAGCTGTGGGAAGTCATAAAAAGAGTGATTGAGCAATACGGGGATACTTATTCATGTGTAACTGAGAATGTAACTTAATCCAGAGAGAAGGAGAAAGAGTGGGGAGAGAGGATAAAATGTTGATTTTAGAGATATTGGTACATTCGATCATTTTATAAGCCAATGCAATTTGCTTGACATGCCACTATCTGGAAGGTCATTCAAGTGGTATAGACCGAATGACACGTGTAAAAGCAAGCTTGATCGGATTATAGTGAATGATGAATGGTTGGAGAAATGGTCGGATCTATCTTTAAAAAACATAGGAAGATCGATCTCTGATCATTGTCCAATTTTCTTGGGCAGTATACAAAAGGACTGGGGACGAAAACCATTTAGGTTCATCAACGGGTGGACTTCCCATCCGAATTGCAAAGATTTTGTTAAATCAAAATGGGAAGGCTAAAGAATTAGTGGATGAAGCTAATGTATTCTAAAAGAAAAACTCAAACTGTTGAAGACCGACTTGAAGTTGTGGAACAAATAAGTGTTTGAGATCATTGATGCAAATGTAGTAGATGTAAAACTAAAAATTGAAAGATTGGGTTTAATTGATGATACCTTTGGTTTGGAGGAAAGTGAAATCATAAAAAAAAATCAGTTATCTGCGGAACAAATGAAAAGTTTGCATTGGAATGAGGGATTGTTATTTCAAAAAGATAAAAGCAAAATGGGTGATGGAAGGTGATACCAACTTAAAAAAAATTCATGGTTGGATCAATAGGAGAAATAAACTCAATGGTATCATAAGTTTATTGGTCAACAATATTTGGATGGAGTCCGTGGCAAGGGTGAAAAGTCAAGTTTTCTAACATTTCATGCACCATTTCAACTCGCGTAATCTGATAAGGTTGCTGATGTCTGATGACTTATTTCATAAAAAAGTGGATGAGTATGAAAACGAGTTTTTGGGGGCTGATTTTACTGAGAAAGAGGTTAAGTATGCAATCTGGTCGTGCGATTCGAGCAAAAGTATGGGCTTAAATGGTTTCTACTTCGTTTTTATAAAGGAGAATTGGGAAATTATAAAAGATGAAGTGATACAAATGATATATGAGTTTCACTGCAACGGGAAAATAGTGAAAGGTATAAACCCGTCTTTCATTATTTTGATCTCGAAAAAAGATAGAAGCATATCTTTGGATGATTTCAGACCCATCTCTCTCATCGAGTGTCTTTATAAAATAATTTCAAAAGTATTGGCCTTAAGGTTGAGCAAGATTTTGGACTCTATTATATTTGAAAATCAATCTGTATTTGTGGAAGAAAGTTTGATTTTGGATGGAATCGTGGTGCTTAGTGAAATTATTGATGAAGCAAAAAGGAAGAAACTAAAGAGAATTGTCTTCAAAGTTGATTTTGCAAAGACATATGACACAATCAAATGAGACTTTTTAGATGAGATGATGACAAGGCTTAATTTCAGTTCGAGATGGAAAATGTGGATGATTGAATGTGTAGCGACGGTGTTAACTTCGATTCTTGTTAATAGGAGCCCATTCGGAGAGTTCAAACTTGAGAGAGACCTCAGACAAGGAGATCATTTGTCACTTTTTTTTTTCTTAATTGTAGTAGAGGGTTTGAGTCTTTTGATCAAAATGTAGTCGATCTTAGGATATTTGAAGCTGTGGAGATTGGGAAAGAGAACTTCAAGATGGCACATCTCCAATACGCCGATAATATTATCTTCACGTATTTGGGGAGGTTGGAAAATATTAGAGTAATCAAATACATTTTGAGGAATTTCAAACTCATCTCTGGATTAAAAGTGAATTTTAACAAATGCTGCATTATAAGACTGAACGTCAAACGAAATTTGCTAGGTCTTTTGGTAAACAATTTGGGATGTGAGGTGGGTTAAACACCGTTTTCTTATCTGGACTTAAACGTCAGGATCAATCAACATAAATACTCATCTTGGATTAATTTGGTGTAGAAAATTCATCGTAGATTGGTTTTGTGGAATGGTAAACATATTTCACTGGGGGTCGAATAACTTTGATTTAATGGTTCTTTCTGCAATGCTAATTTATTGTCTATCCTTCTATTGTATCCTGAAAAAGACTATTAGATAGCTTATCCAGTTATAGAGAAATTTTTATTGGGGGAGGTGAGAATGAGAGCAAAATCCCTTGGGTAAGTTGGAGAGATGGTGCAAAGAGAAAGAGTTGGATGGGCTGGGAATTAGAGACTTGAGGTCTTTTAATATGGTTCTTCTTAGCAAATGAGTTTGGAGGTATTTTATTGAACCAAATGGTTGTGGGTTAGTCATAAATTCTAAATATGGGGGACTAGAGTCTAGTAGTGAGAGATGTCGTTTAAGGGGTATGTGTAGGGTTAATGCATGTCATGGTAGTTTTGTTTTTTCTGGTTGGTGGAAGGATATTCGTGACATATATATGGGGATAAATGGAGGGGGTATGTTTAGAGAGACGTTGCGAATAGTTGGTAATGGTAATAATGCATCATTTTGGTTAGATATTTCGCTTGAAGAAGACCTTTTGAAAAATAAGTTTTATAAACTTTTTAGGCTTAGTAATCAATAGGGGCTATGATTAGTGAGATGAGAAGGTGGGTGAATGGAGAATGAACTTGGGTTTGGCAATGGAGATGAGAGTTAAAAGTTAGAGATGAGTCTTTGTTTAATCATTTGTTACTTTTATTGGGATATTTCTAATTAGGTTTTGATGAGATAATGTAATATTAGATGAGCTTTTAGAGTACCCATATTCCACATTTTATAAGTGCATTTTAGGCTGATGAGCATATCTTTCTAAGTTATGATCTGTATAGATGTATAAATCAAAAATATATAGAATATTGATGTTAGCAGGATTCTAGAGATGAAGAATTCTTATAGACTGATTTTCAGTAAGAAAAGTCAGTAAGCTGAAGAAGTAACCAGGATTAGGAAGTTGGATCAGTAAGTAGCAACAGATAGCAATAAGGGAGAATCAGGAAGCTGACTGCAGGATCTTGGAACAGGAAGTTGTTCTGGAATAGGAAACTATCGTAGGTCAGGAAGCTAACTGCAGGATCTTGGAACAGGAAGCTATCGTAGGTTAGGAAGCTAACTGCAGGATTCTGGAACAGGAAGTTATTCAGAGTCAGGAAGATGAAGCAGATCAGAAAGGAGATGCAGGTCAGGAAGCTGACTGCAGGTTTCTGGAACAGGAAGCTTTTCTGAAACAGAAATCTGGCGCAGAACAGATAGCGGCTACTGCAACCTGAGCAGCAAGCTGTAAGTCTTTCTAACCTATTCAATGCAGTACGATGAATATACTGGATATAGTACGAGGTTTGGTTCCTATCAAAGTTACCAGTAGATAGAAGTTAGCAACGAGCCAATGAGGTGATGCCACCTGGACAGCGGCTCTGTAAAAGTACTGTAGCTGGAGTATGACGCCATTAATGCGGATCAGAGTAGGACATGCTTTATATCCCAGATCTTCCAAGATGTAATTAATGTGAAGATTTGAAGATCAATTTGAATTGCAACAAGGACCATGTCTCTCTTCAAGGGGCATTTTCGTAATGATATAAATAGAAGGATGGAGTGACTTTGAAGACTACTGAAAAACTGAGCAATTTCATATCTTACAAGTGATCATTTTCTCAAGCTATTCTTAAGCTATCCAAGTTCAGTCACTCAACCTTCTGAAGCAGTCATTTAAGCATTCGAGCTTTCAAGTTCAAGGCTGACTTCGTGTTGTACCAGTTGAAGAAAAACCACATACTTTTAACCATTTGCTGTGTGCTAGGTTGTTTTAGTTTGGTGTCCTTAGTTGACAGGATTAGATCATTGCTAAGTGTTAGTCTTGTGTAGGCTTATAACTCTGTGTGAGTTTTGTACCCTGTGTGGGATATTGCCTAAGAATCTTTGATTCTAGTAGGTAAACTTGCTAGGAAGAAGTTTGTAAAGCAGAGTCTTGTAAAGCAAATTGACCTAACGAAGTTTCTCCTTGAGAAGGAGTAGAGTGGACATAGAAGGATTACACCACCTTCGAACCACTATAAACCATAAGTATTTACTATTTTTGTTTACTTGCTACATTGCATTATTGCATATCTATCTTGCTGCATTTATCATAAGCATACTGCCTAAAAGGATTACATTAAAATCATTTTTGTGAAAGAAAATTGTTTATCAAAAGAAACTCTATCTTTGTTTATTCCGCTGCATACTATGATACCGAGTCAGGAACTTGAAACAACTTACTGTCAAGTTTCTACATTGAGTCAGGTTACTGCTTCTTTGTAGAATTAGGAACCTGTCACACATAAGTTTTAAAAATGTAAAAATCGATAGAGGTTCATTCACCCCCTAACCTTTGACCACTTGGGACCAACAAGTGGTATCAGAGCGAGTTGGGTTAAAAGCCAACTTGACTGGTAACCTACCCAGTTCCACCCATTTCTGTTGGATAAACCATTTTTCTTTTCATAGACCAAAACATATCTTTTTAGCATTGGCATGGATTTCTCATATCAATAGCTACTTATATTTTCTATAGAAGAATATAATTACTAGCGGATACGCATGGAAGCCCACTTGTCGTCCATGCACAATGAGATGTGGTACGTTATAATTGAAGGGCCATCAGTCATCTACAAAGTAAACCTTAATTATATAGCACAACAACACGAGTGAAGACGAGCTGAGAGAGCTGCAGCAGCAACTGAAGCAGTAGGTAGAGAAATAAAAGTCACAACAATCTTCGACGATGAAGTTGAAGTGCCTCCAGGATTCGGTCCAAGGGGAGCTGCACCAGCACAGAGAAGAGCTCCTCTACCGCAGGAGTACCTTGTCAAGGAATACACTCCTGAAGAAATGAAGAGATCTAATATTGACAATGTGGCTAAAAATGCTCTATTTCTCACGCTGGATAAATGAACATTCAGCAAGGTGAAAGGCTGCAAGACAGCTAAAGATATCTGGGAAAAACTAGGGTTAATCTGTGAAGGTAATGAACTTGCCAGAGATAATAGGGTTTCCAAAGCTATACAATTGTATGAGCAGTTTACAATGAAACCTAGTGAAACCCTAGAAAAGCTTGATTAGAGATTCACAGCCATCATTTGTGATCTTGAATCTCTGGGAAAGACCACCCAGAAGGAAAAGAATACAAAGGTACTGAGAGCCTTACCCTATGAATGGCACAACAAAGAAACTGTAATGAGAGTTTTACTGAATCTTAGTGCGATGAGCATCTTTGACCTATTCTCAGACCTCAAGGCGTTCGAATTTGATATCGAATGTAGAAGAAAAGAGGTTGAAGGATCGAGTGACAAGGTTTTAGCACTTACTACTAGGGCACAGGATACTGCCACTACAAGCAGCAGTAAGCTAAAGAGCAAGCAGAAAGAAGTGCTTGCTGAGGATGCTGAGGAAGAGATAACACTCTTATTAAAGAAGTTCAAGAGGTTTCTGAAGACCAATCATAAAAGAAACAACTTCAAGAAGAAGCCTCAGACATCAGAAAAAAGTCCCTAGGTAAGACCACAACAGCAAGCAAACATAGGTTCCTCTGACTTGTGTTATAACTGTAGGAAGCCTAGACACTTCACAAAAAACTGCCCCTACCCTCACGTACACAAATATACTAAGGATGAGAGGATGCAGAGAAGAGAAAGGAGGAGGGATGAAAAACAAAAGTCCAGTCTTTTAGACAGATCATAAATGACTTTGAGCAGATTAATTTAGCTCATGAAAAACTTAAGGAAAAAAACCTTCAGCTCAAGAGTGAGCAAACTGTATTGAAGGAACATGTTACTTACCTGGAGTACTATAGTACAGAATAAAACAATCTCAGAGCTGAGGTATTTAAGTTGAGAAAAACGAAGCACAATTGGTTAATTAAATAATTAAACCTTTAATTGAATTATTTTATTATGTGCGTTAACCCTTGACTGTTTAATTTAATTACCTGTGTTTCAGATAATTGATAAATGCATATTTTAGATGGAAGTATAAATTAGTCGCGGAACATAGATTATAATTTTACCATTAAATGCGTAATGGAAAAACGAGAAGATATAAACGAATTAGAGGTCAATCGGAGACTCGTAGCTCAAATGACGAAGAAAAGGGCAAAATTCGAAGATTTGGAAAAATGAAGGATATTTTTGGTGAATAGTAACCCAAGATTTTTACATGAATAGTGACCCAAAATTTTTACTGTGAATAGTAACTAAGATTTTTACGATGAATAGTGTTTTTCGGAAAATCTATATATAGGGGCATTTTCAAGCTGAAAGATCACCGTTTTTCCAAATGAGGCTAAATCGATGAAAACACATAAGTCTCTCTCTCCTCTGTTTTCTGTCTCCGGCGCGCCGCCGACGACGCCGGAGCCGGAAAATCAATTTGGTCAGTTTTGGCCGATTTTCATATAGAACGTAGGTCTCGTCGAGACGAGTCTAGGATAGGTCTCAGATTTCAATTCCGATGTCTCGTTCGGCCGAAAACCACAAAATACTGCCAGAAAACCTTTTTTCTCTCTCTTTCTTTCCACCTCGTTTCTTCTCCATTTTGGGTAAACTCCTACCCTAAGTTGAAGCTCTCGTCGAGCCCGTCATGAATCCGGGCTTGGATTTCCGAACGGATTTCTCTTCCTCCGGCAATCGCCGATCAAAGATCCTGCCAAATCTTTCTCTTTCCTCCTTCCCTTTTCTCTCTCCCCAACTGTTTCCTCTCTCCCTCCTCTCGCCGGAAAAGTTGCAAGGAGGGTGGCTGGGTTGTGTAGGTGTTGTGTTTGAGGTGGTGGCCGGCGACACGGTAGTCGCCGGCCAGAGCTGGTGCGTGGGATTGGTGGAGCTGTGTGCGTGTGTATATATGCTACATGTGTGTGTTGGTGTTGTTGAGGGCTGGTTTGTGTGGGGCAGGGGGTTGTCGGTGATGGGATGTCGCCGGCCAGAAGTTCTAGTGGTATCACCGGTGACTGGAAGTCGCCGGCCGGAGCTAGGTAGAGAAGAGAGTATGTGTGTATGCATGCATGGGTGTGTGTGTGTGTTTGTTGTTGTTTTTTGGGGGGTTACTATTCACGCCGTCGGAAGGGTGACCGGAGAAGATGGTGGCTGGAGCTGGGTCGCCGACGGACCAGGTGGGGGCGGCACTGGGCGGCGGCGCCGCAATTGGGGGCTGCTGCAAGTTTCCAGGCGGTTGGGCGCGCAGCGCCGGGAGACGCCGGGTGGCGCTGGGCGTGGGCCTGTCGAGGCTGCCGAGCGTGGCTGAGGGGCGCTGGGTGCTGGCGCGCGCTCGTGATGCCAAGCTGCCGAGTCTATCGAGAAAATTTAGTGCATCGGTTGCGCTGGGCGCACGACATCGGGTGCCGGGTGCTGGGCGCACGCTGTGCGCGCGCCTAGAGACGGAATGAACCTGCGCGCGACGTCGTGTGATGGTTGCGCATGCTGTGCCGTGTTTACGATACCAAATGTGTTTATTCTATCGTACGTTATCATCGAGTCATCGGTGATGAGATGTCGTTGACCGAAAGTCGAGGGTATCGGTCGAAGTCAACCCTTTGACCAAAATTACTAAAATACTCCTCAATCTTAAAACGCTCTGTTCGAGCTCGTTTCAACTCTGATTGAGCTCATTCTTTTTTTGTTGCGACCTAAATCTTACCCTCTTTCATATCAACCTATTGGACTGAACTTTCACCCTCATTTCTTCAACCTCAATCTTTAGATTTTTTGTTCCGTCTCGTTTTTATCGATCGTATCTTTTCCGATAATGTCTATACCCTTATTTATACGTATTTATACGTATTAAGGATCTAAGAAACATTGTAACTTGTGTAGGCTATTAGTTGGATCGTGCTTTGTAATACTTGAAACTTGTTACTCGACAACTCACGTGGTTACCACCGAACAAGGTGGGGGTAACTTCTAATCCTTAATAATTATACATTTTTGTAATTAACGTGAAATGATGATATATGAACGCATGCTTATGAACTTGATATTAAATGAATTTATGTGCTATGCATTCTATATGCTATGTCTATTTGCCGAACTTTTATATGTTTGATTTGTTATACTTACCTAAAAATTGTTAAAAATATGGAAAGTATCCCCACGAGTGTATTCAACGCACTCACCCCTATTGTGTAATTCACATTACAGGAGATGACGAGCATGTTGAACCTTAGAGAGAGAGTGATGGTGCCCTATCTGGATTTTCTATTTTTAAGTCTTTTATTCCACAACAATTAAACAATGTTTTTACAATTCACGTTTTGTAAGTATAACTTCATAATTACTATGAATGATGGATCCTGAAAGGTTTATTTCCACTGCTAAGGTTTTTAATTTATCGGTTGTAACCGAAGGTTGATATGTAATATTTCTGATCGTCTCTTACCTCATTCTTCTTATGATCGTCTGTTATCTTCTTCTATTTTATTTCATGCATGTCTTTTCCCCTTCTTTCTTCACGCCCAAACTAAAAAATGGGGCGTGATAGATGGTATCAGAGCAATGTTCTATCATTTTTGAACTTGCTCAAACTTGTTTTATAAAAAGAAAATGAGAAAAACGTGTTTTTAACGAGAAAATATTTTCGAAAAGAAATGGATAAGCACCATCCTCTCTTTATAGGTGTCTCTCCCTGATCATAAGACTTGAGAAAAAGAGTGTGTATCTGTTATGTGTTACCTTGTTAGTATGATACAAACCGTTTAGGTTTGAAGGAGTGTTAAGGGTATAGTTTCACGATAAAAATATCTTTTAAAAATAAAAATATCTTTAAAAAAAAAACCTCTTGATGTCACTACAATCGACACACTGCTATAAGTCATCACCACAAAGCCACTGACTGCAGCAGCGTGAGCTAATGTGCGAGTATGGCCGTTCGCAGGAGTTGATGTTGTGTTACAGAGAGTTGAGACTACCATGGACCCTTGTTTATAACAGGGAGACCTAATGGGTGTGTTTTTCTTAATTCGTGGTTATGATACGTAAAGTCGCTGTTAATACTTGAGATCTATGGAGACCATATGAGGATGTCTGTGATATGTTCCATGATGTACTACTTATGATGTACATATCTGGTTGGTTTATGCAAGTTGAGTATATGCTATCATATAGGACTACATTCCTGTCTCTTATCTCATATCTTCTATAAACTGTCTTTTACCTCATTTCTTCTATAAATTGTCTCTCACCTCCTTTCTTCTATAACAACTATCTCTTACCCTACAACATTATGCTAACATGATAAACGAATAATAAAGAATCTATTGAGATTATTATATGATTTATGGAGTAACGTTTATCGGTACCATGATACTTGTTATTAGTTTATCTGTTGTTATAGATTGTTGGGTCACATGGGGTATATTATAAGGGTTAGTTTTCATATGTTGTCTTTAGAACAATATACCGCGAGGTTGACCACATAAGAGACCAACCGTCAATGGAGAATCTGTCTAAAAATGATGTGGACACCGCGAGGGGAGACTTGGAGTCCGTATTGAGGGGCTTGGCTCGACATTACGAGACCGCACAAGTTGTGCCACCACCATCGTCAAGGTAAGATGTGAACCGAATCATTGAGCTGTTCAGACGTTTCAATCCACCGATCTTCAACGGAAAAGGAGAATCGGCCGAGGCTGAAGAATGGCTAAGGTCGTTGGATCAAATTTTTGGACATCTAACATGCACAAAAGAGTAGAAGATCTCATGTGCCGTGTTTCAACTCACCGAAGAGGCCAACTATTGGTGGGAGGCATACCAAAGGACTATGTCACTGGAATATAAGAGGGTCATGTCTTGGGGAATCTTCAAGAATGTGGTTAGACAGAAATTCATACCTCAGTTGTACCTTGACCGAAAAGAAGTAGATTTCCTATATATTCGTCAAGGAACTGCCTCCGTAGAAAAGTACGAAAAGAAATTCAATCAGTTGAACAGGTATGCGCCTCATTTGGTGGACACTAATACTAAAAAGGCCAAACATTTCGAAAAAAGCCTTGGCCTAGAGATCAGTTCCATCTTGGCTGGTCAGAGGACCATGACGTATGTTAAAGTTGTTGAAAGAGCCCAGGAAGTTGCTTTTCATCTATACACGGTTATCGCACCGCGTGAGAAGATCGTAGGGATGTTCGAAAAAAGAAAATTGACTGGTTCGGGATAGAGCTTTAATCAGAACAAACACCCAAGGACCAATAGTGCTCCGCTCCTCCCAACCCCTAAGTCGGGAAACACGTGTGCTAAGTATGGAAAGGCCCATACATGACCATGTCTTCTAGGGACCAAGGTTTACTTTAGGGCAAAGAACCAGGACACATTGCAGCCAACTGTCAGAAGATCAGAAACACAACAACGACGAAGAAGCCAAGGTTACAAATAAGCAAGACTCGGAACTGTTACAGGTGTAGAGAACCTGGACATATTGTGTTTCACTGTCGGAGGTTCGGGAACCCAGCAGCTGCAACACGAAGGCCAAGGCCAGGAGCAGACCAGGCTTGAACATTTGCCCTCCCTCGCTCAGAGACTGCCGAGAGATAAATTACGGAGGATGAACTTTTAGTATATATATGTAGATAGATATGTAGTGGCTCTTACTTGTAGTAGTTTATACGATCCTTTTGTTTAATGTATGAGCTATCCATCTTTTGCTTATAAGTATAGGATACCAGTTTGTCTTTTATTTTTCGATGGAATCCATGTTTACTTCTCTCTTCACGATTCACGCTTATTTTCTATACCTATAACGCTGTTATGACACCTGATTGGTTAAAGCACGAGAACGTTTGGGTAATCGCTGAAACCGTAGAAGTTAGTAATCCATCGGGAAAGACAGTAAAGACGAAACACCTTAGCCATAGTATAAGGATCGTCTTTGAGAATGGAATTCTTTTAGCTGATCTTCACACGCTGGAGATGAAGGATTTCGATATGATCCTAGGGATGGATTGGCTTAAGCTAAATCACGCAGCGATCAAGTGTTGTGCAAGAGAGATCATTTTTCTAGATACCTTGAGGCGAGGAGTTCACATTTTATGGAAGCTTTCGGATGTGCATCGATTATCGAGAGCTGAATAAATGAATAATCAAGAAAAAATATTCCTTGTCACAGATTTAAAGATTTGCCTGATCAGCCAAGAGGTACAAATGTGTTCTTAAAGATCGACTTGAGGTTTGGATACCATCAGTTGAAGGTTAAGGATGCTGGTAGATTAAGACAGCTTTCAAGATGAGGTATAGCCACTACGAGTACGTAGTGATGCCTTTTGGACTCAGCAAAACACCTGTTGTTTTTATGGATCTGATTAATCATGTTTTCTATCCGTACTTTGATCGTTTCATCATAGTGTTCATCAATGGCACTCTAGTTCACTCGTGCGGTA
This sequence comes from Scutellaria minor, assembly GCA_954870855.1. NCBI lineage: Eukaryota > Viridiplantae > Streptophyta > Magnoliopsida > Lamiales > Lamiaceae > Scutellaria > Scutellaria minor. The sequence continues at coordinate 13,178,169 of OX940731.1, read as the reverse complement.
AGACACCCTAAATAGTATCTCAGGAACGCGTTGGAAATTCTGCGAAAGGAGTTATGCATGCAGCTAATTCCTCCTGTTGGATGCGATAACTCGACTCTTCAACTCTTTTTCTCTCTCTCTTTGCTTTACCTTTAATGAAAATGTACTTACTTCTTTGACTGAGGAATATGACTCTCCAGCGCCAATTGTTTCTCACTCTACTCTACAAGTAAAATGGTGAAAATGAGAAGTAAATGGGATGCATACTATAGTTGAAGAGGAAACAATGGATATTGTAATTGAGGAAGGTTTGAGAAAGAATTGGAGAAACTCAAGACTGACAAAAGCTCTGAACATCGAGCTTAGCCAAATAATCGAGGCCTGTAAGTTCTTGACGAGAAATGGAAAGAACGAAACAACACGGGAAAAAGAGGATATTCTGGTAAAGTAGCCAATCTTGTCGTTTCTAAGTACACATCTAATTTCGAGGACGAAATTCTTTTAAGGGGTAAGGGATGTAGCGCCAAGGACAAAAACGAAGCATAATTGGTTAATTAAATAATTAAACCCTTAATTGAATTATTTTATTATGTGCGTTAACCCTTGACTGTTTAATTTAATTACTTGCGTTTCAGATAATTGATAAATGCATGTTTTAGATGAAAGTATAAATTAGTCGTGGAACATAGATTATAATTTAACCATTAGATGCGTAATGGAAAAATGAGAAGATAGAAACAAATTAGAGGTCAATCGGTGACTCGTAGCTCAAATGGCGAACAAAAGGGCAAAATTCGAAGATCCAAAAAAACAAAGGATATTTTTGGTGAATAGTAACCCAAGATTTTTACATGAATAGTGACCTAAGATTTTTACTGTGAATAGTAACTAAGATTTTTTCGATGAATAGTGTTTTTTGGAAAATCTATAAATAGGGGCATTTTCGAGCTGGAAGATCACCGTTTTTTCGAACGAGGTTAAATCAACGAAAACACATAAGTCTCTTTATCCTTTATTTTCTATCTCTGGCGTGCCGCTACCGTGCCGCCGCCAGTGCTGCCGCCAGAGCCGGAAAATCAATTTGGTTAGTTTCGGCCGATTTTCGCACAGAACGTAGTTCTCATCGAGACGAGTGTAGGATAGGTCTCAGATTTCAATTTCGATGTCTCGTTCACCGAAAAACGACAAAATACCGCCGGAAAACCCTTTTTCTCTCTCTTCCTCTCCACCTTGTGTGACGACTAGGATTTATCGATGCATAATTTGATAACTAAATATTTAAACCCCTAATTATTTGATTTATTTTACGTGCGTTTCAGAAAATTAATAAGTATGCTTTAATTTAAGTTTAACGTTCGTGAGATTTATTTCGTAAAAATACAAAGACGATAAAATAATTCGTAAGTGGGACGAGATAAATGAGAATGAAAAATCGAAAAAAACGCCAAAAGAATGGATCAAATCGGAGTTCATTTGATATCCCAAATTAATTAATATCATAAGAAAGTTTAGTATAAAGTTTAAAGATTATATTATGATTAATCATGTAATTAACCAAGGTATATAAAGTGTATCATAATCCTAAGTAAAACTATACACTAAAGTTTTAACCTAAGGTGAAAAAATGCTCTTTCTTCTCTCCTCTTCTCCCGCTTTTGGGAAATTATATTTTCACCCCCAGAGGTTTCCAACTCTTTGTTTTTCGCCCCAAAACTTCTCAAGACTATAACTTTCCTCCCCAAGACTTTTGTATATTGCATTCTGACCCCCCAGAATTCCAGAAACTCCATTTTGACCCCAAAACTTATCTGTAATTACCGTTTTACCCCTCAAACCCTCCAAACCCTAAAATGCTTCATTTAGCTTCATTTCTTATCCATTTTAAACTGTTCTCATCTCTAAAGCTTCCTTTTTGAATCATCTATATTTCTGGACCTAGTAGGGTCGGGTTATGTTCTGTTTCAATTCGTTGTTTCTTCCGAGCATTTAATTATGAACACTTAAATAATTATATAACCTAATAATTTACGTTGTGTGCTTGTAGGCCCGAACACTCCGAACTCATCTCAAAACTAAAAGGATAATAACGTGAAAGTCGCACCGCCCAAGCTGAGGTGGGGGTAAACTCTAAACCTTATGTTTATGTTATATCAAAATGAGTAGAAATATTGATGTATGATACTCGAATATGAATTTAAGCATTATGAAATAAATCGTATTTGTTATGTTTGTTAGGATGTATACTATAAGCCTAGCTTTTTGTATGAACATCTTTTTGATATGAGAATCATTTTGGTCATATGTTTGCATTTTATATTTGTTATATATGTTTATGCAATGTCCAATTAATTTATATTATAGATAACTTGGTGTGTGGTGCCACACAGAAGATCATGTTATCAGTTTCTTATAAATTATAAATAGTAGCTCATAACCAAGATGGATTTGGACAAATCATCGGAATGGTTGTAGTGTAGTTTGGTATTAGTCTGTCTTGACTATAAAACTACACTAGTACATTTTGTATGTATTGCGCAGGACCATTTGAGGTTGTTCGATTTGTACTGACTATATAATAGAACAAGACCTCTGTTATTATGGATGTACATTTTCTTAATCCCTATATAATAACGGGCACGTATGCTCAGTGTTTATTTCTTTAATTTGCCAATGGGTGAGATTTATTTGTAAATCAATAAGCTCGGTGAGTTGGGAGATAACATTGTTTATATGGTGTGCTGTTGATTATAGAAGGAATCCGTGTCCTAATTATTTAGGATGATAATGTCCCCTTGAGGAGCTCATAAGGATTATCATGTAAACCCTGCAGGTGGATTTAATCCGACATGATAATAAGGATGAGTGGTACTACTCTTGGAATTAGATGTAAATTAATTAAGTTGTCAGTAACTTATTTAATTTACGGACATTCGATATCTTAAACACGGGGAAATAAATGTACACATAATAAAAGGAGCCCATATTATAATATGGAATTGGGACGGTAGTTCAATAATAATTCTCTAGTGGACTGAATTATTATTGATGGGCTTAAGTTATGTGTTCGGGCCGAACACAAGATACTTAAGCCCATCAGGAGGCCCAACCCAATTCCTCCTCTAGGTCCCTGTGTAGCCTATATATAGCTTCTTTTATCAGCCTCTTTTAACACAGATCACAGAAAACACGTGAAAGTGAGAAAGAGCAGAACTGATATTTCTCGATTGATCGTTGGCCACGCAACGTTCGAGAAAGGCTTAGGAATACATCAGAAGATCAAAGGGGTCTACAAGGGTATGTTTCTTTTCCGCTGCGTTTTACTTTTGGATCCCGATTCCGATAGCATAGAGCCGGCAATCCGTCGGTTCCATCAATGTTATACGAACGCATGATGATAATATGACCTTCAGATGAAATGCCTTGTGAATTATATGTTGTGTTTAATTGCTGTGCTCTTATGAGCTTGTTGGGTAATTTTAATATATATATCGTCAATAGACTGGGTCGTCCCTTAAGGCACCGATATTATGTAAGGACTGGGTCATCCATAAAGGTACCGATGGGATAAAATCCTATTTTGAAGGGATAAGACGGGCTGTACCCGCATCTCTGGACTGGGTTGTCCGTTTATGTACCGAATTGCCTGTTGTGCTTTCAGATGTGTTGTATTTAACTATTGTATTTGATTTGTGATTGTTTAACCTATTTGTTAATTAATTTATGAACTTAATTATACGATTTTATCTCCACGGGGTGTATTTATATGCACTCACCCCACTTATGTGTTCGATACAGGTGATGACTTTAATGGGAGGAGTTGAAGAGAGAGATGTGCCCTGTCTATTAAAGATATTTTGTAATGATGTTTCGTTAAACTGTTTTGGAACAACATACTCTTACGTTTCTCTTTTGTTTAAACATGTGTATTTGCAATCCGCTGCTAAAAGTCTGTAACTTTTATAGTTTTATATATATATATCATCTTCGTTTTCCCCTTTTCTTTTCTTCTTTCCTGCACCCCTGTTGGAGATACTCTGATAATTTTAAAAATGTTTTTCCCAACTTTGTTAAACTTTTATAATAATCTATGGTTAATTTTCGGGGCATGACAGTTATGGTATTAGAGCAAGGTCCTGCCCTTAGGACCCTGTTCATTGCTTTTTATTTTATTTTCTCTATGTTTTGAAAACAGGGACAAGCACCTCTCTCTCCGCACAGCTCTTCCTCCCTAAGAATTGGATGTTATGAGTATTGTTTGTTTATCTGTTTTTATTTATGTTGTTGGGCTATGCGGGGGTAATTTATTTGCTTCTATATTTAAAGTTTCTATATGAAGGTGCATGAACATTTTCTCGTTTAGTTGTTCTTATGGATGATGATATGGTTGTCTTTTTGATGTCTCCACAACCGACACACTGCTCTTGGCTGCCGCCACAGGGCCGCTGACTGCAGCAGCGTGAGCTCGTGTGCGTAAATGGCCATTCATAAGAGTTGGTGTGGGGTTACTGAGAGTTGAGACTATATGGGCCCTTGTTTATAACAGGGTGAGCCAGTGGAGGTATGTTTTCCCAGTTCATGGATGTGATACGTAAAGTTGCAACTAAAATTTAAGAACTATGAGATCTTGCATGTGTTCCTTACCTGATGTTTTAAGATGATTTTGTTTACGATGTGTTTTCATGTCTTGTATATGCAAGTTGGGTATATGTTATCCTACTTGACGGATGACCACCTCTTTCTATGCGTTTTCCCCAGATCACGAAAATTAATAGAATGAATGTCTATTTATACCTTGCGAAGAATAACCCTTATAATCTACCCCACGCAACCCAACAATATATATAACAACAGATAAACGAATAACAGGTGTTCTTAGAACGTTATGCCACGTGGTCGCCCAAGAAGGAACCAACCACCAATGGATAACCAACCACCAATGGGAAACCCACCAGAGCACGGCACGAACACCACGATGAGGGATCTAGTGTTTGTATTAAGGGGTCTGGCCCAACATTTTGAGACACCACAGCCAGCACTATCAACCTCTGTGAGAGACGATACAAATTTGGTGATCGAACAATTTCGGCGGTTCAATCCGCCAACTTTCAATGGAAGGGGAGAGCCCACTGAGGTGGAAGAATGGCTGAGGGCGTTGGATCGTTTTTTCAGACATCTGACCTGCACTGAGGAGTAGAAGATTTCCTGCATCGTATTCCAACTTACGAATGAAGCCAATCATTGGTGGGAGTCGCGCGTAAGAACGATGACACTGGAACAAATAGGCGCCTTGAATTAGGAAGCCTTCAAGGAGGTAATCATGCATAACTTTGTGCCATAATCTTATCGCGATCGAAAGGAGATGGAGTTCCTACATCTCCGACAAGGGTCATCTACAGTAGGCGAGTATGAGAGAAGGTTCAATCAGCTAAGCCGATATGCGCCCCACCTGGTGGACACAGACGCCAAGAGAGCCCGACGATTCGAAAGGGGCCTTCATCCGAAAATCAGTTCCATCTTAGCTGGTCAAGGTACTGTGACCTATGCCGCAGTCGTTGAAAGGGCTCAAGAAATCACTTCCTGGCTTTGTTTGGATGTGGCGTCACCAAAAAGAGTGGAAGAGACGATAGGAAAGAGGAAGTGGAACAGACCTAATCAGGTTTTCAACCAAAACAAGTCCCTGCAGACCAATAATGCTCCGCTACTCCCTATGCCTAGGCCAGGGAATATATGTCCCAAGTGTGGAAGGATGCACGTGGGACCTTGTCTTTAAGAAGTCCGAAACTGCTATAGATATGGTGAACCTAGACATATGGTGTGCGACTGCCAAAAGTTTAGGAACCCGGTGACTGCAGTACCGAGACCAAGATCAAGAACAGGCCAGACACGAGCGTTCGCCCTCACTCGCTCGAAAACTGCCGAAGGATCGAAGACCATGACAGGTATGTTAACAGTCTACGATACTCCTGCTCTCATTTTGTTTGATACTAGGACAACCCACTTTTTATTCTCTGTCGAATTTTATGATTTGTTGAAACATGAGAACGATAGGATAGTCGCTGAAACCCTAGAAATTAGTATCCTACTGAGTTTGTAGTAGCCGACGCCCTCAGTAGAAAGGGAAAGGGGTCTATAGCAAGAATGATTACAATTCAAGACTCACCAATCGAAGATATGACGAAGCTAAGCTTGGAAATAATCACACCACCAGATAGCATCCGGGCCATACTCTCAACGCTGTTTCTGAAACCCAAACTTCGCGAACGTATAATCGAAGCTCAAGGAAAGGATGAGTTCCTGAAGAAGAAGAAGAAGACTCGTATGGATACTGGAAGAGAAGAAGGATTTACCCTGGCACCAGATGGAGCCTTGATTTTTAAAGAAAGATTATGCGTACCAGAAGACGAAGAATTACGAAAGGAGATCTTAGAAGAAGCTCATTGCTCGCCTCTGTCAGCACATTCTGGAGGCACAAAGATGTACAAAGACTTGAAGAAAAACTTCTGGTAAAATAACATGAAGTCTAGCATCGGATTGTTCGTAAAACAATGTTTGACCTGTCAACAAGTAAAGACTGAACACCAACGACCAGCGGGACTTCTGACCCCATTGGAGATACTCGAATGGAAATGGGAACATGTCGCCATGGATTTTATCGTCGGATTGCCAAGATCTAAACGCGGAAACCACGCCATCTGGGTGATTGTGGACAGACTGACTAAGTCCGCTCATCTCTTACCCTTCAAAATGACATTCGGAATGGACAAGCTAGCTCGGATTTACCTCGAGGAAATTATCAGAATACATGGAGTGCCAGTATCCATCATTTCCGGCAGAGATCCATGATTTACATCGAGATTTTGGCAAAGGCTTCAGGGGGAACTAGGGACTCGACTAGCTTTTAGCACCGCTTTTCATCCTCAGATAGACGGACAGACAGAGAGGACGATTCAAATTCTAGAAGATATGTTGAGAGCCTGCACCATAGACTTGCACGGGAGCTGGGAAGAACACATTTGCTTAGTGGAGTTTGCATATAACAACAACTATCAATCCACAATTGGCATGGCACCATACGAAGCATTACACGGAAGGACATGTCGATCTCCATTATGCTGGGATGAAGTCGGTGAAAAGAAGGTGCTGGGAACTAATTTGGTTGAGCAGACAGTCGAAGTAATCAGAAAAATTTGTGAATGAATCAAAGCAGCTCAAGACAGACAGAAGGCTTACGCGGATAGAAGATGCAGGGAGTTACAGTTTGAAGTGGGAACTAAAGTTTTTCTGAAGATATCCCCTACAAAAGGAATATACCAATTTAGGGAAAAGAGGAAAGCTAAGGCCAAGATATGTGGGACCATTCGAGATTCTGGAACGAGTTGGAAACGTTGCCTATCGCTTAGCACTGCCGCCTAATCTTGTAGGAGTACATGACGTATTTCATATATCGATGTTGAGGAGGTATGTTTTCGATCCGAGCCATGTGGTCGACCAGAACAACCTTGAAGTTAGGGATGATCTATCATACGAAGAAGTTCCAGTGGCCATCCTAGATCGAAAGATTCGTACGTTGAGAAACCAGGAGATGGCTTTAGTAAAGGTCCAATGGAATCGACACGGAGTAGAAGAAGCAACGTGGGAGTATGAAGATGAGATTTTGTCAAAAGTTTCCAGATCTTCCGTTCATAGGTTCGTTTCTGAATTTCGAGGACGAAATTCTTTTAAGGGATAAGGGGTGTGACGACTAGGATTTATCGATGCATAATTTGATAACTAAATATTTAAACCCCTAATTATTTGATTTATTTTACGTGGTTTCAGAAAATTAATTATAAGTATGCTTTAATTTAAGTTTAACGTTTGTGAGATTTATTTCGTAAAAATACAAAGTCGATAAAATAATTCGTAAGTGGGACGAGATAAATGAGAACGAAAAATCGAACAAAACGCCAAAAGAATGGATCAAATCGGAGTTCGTTTGATATCCCAAATTAATTAATATCATAAGAAAGTTTAGTATAAAGTTTAAAGATTATATTATGATTAATCATGTAATTAACCAAGGTATATAAAATGTATCATAATCCTAAGTAAAACTATACACTAAAGTTTTAACCTAAGGTAAAAAAAATGCTCTTCCTTCTCTCCTCTTCTCCGGCGGCCGGCCGGTCGGAGCACCGCCATCGCCGCCGGCGGCGACCACCGTCGCCAGAATTTTCTTCCGACCGATACTTATCGAATCCTATACCATCTTAAAGCTCTCGCCGAGCCCGTTCCAACCCCGGGCTCAAAATTGTCATCCGCCGCCGCGTTCGCCGGCAAATCGCAGGAGAAGTTCTGTTTCTCTCTCTAGAAACCCATATCTTTCTCTCTCTTCGTTCTCGGCCATCCGGCCTCCGATCGGGGCGAATCTTGAGTCTAAATTGAAGTTCTCGCCGAGCCCGTCTCGATTCCAAGCTCGGATTGTTGATTGGTCGGGTCAATTTCCGGCAACGGCCGGTCAAAGTTTCTGCAGATTGTCTTTCTCTCTCCTCTCGTCTCCGGCGCCGCCGTGAACGGAGGAGGCCGGTGCTCGGTGCGCCGGTGTATGGTGGTGGTCTGGGGAGGTGCCCGGCGACATGGTGTCGCCGGTGGTGATTGGCAGCGGCCGTTTTGGTGGAGGAGCAGTGGGTGGTTGGGTGGGGAGGAATTTGGGAATTAGACTATCTTCAGGGACCTACTTGCAATTTCATTATTTTGTGCTTATTCTCCTTTGGTCCCCCAAACTTTTGTTAAGTGCAGTTTGGTCCTAAAGCTTTTGGGAAATTATATTTTCACCCCCAAAGGTTTCCAACTCTTTGTTTTTCGCCCCAAAACTTCTCAAGACTATAACTTTCCTCCCCAAGACTTTTGTTTATTGCATTCTGACCCCCCAGAATTCCAGAAACTCCATTTTGACCCCAAAACTTATCTGTAATTACCGTTTTACCCCTCAAACCCTCCAAACCCTAAAATGCTTTGTTTAGCTTTGTTTCTTATCCGTTTTAATCCATTCTCATCTCTAAAGGTTCCTTTTTGAGTCCTCTATATTTCTGGACCTAGTAGGGTCGGGTTATGTTCTGTTTCAATTCGTTGTTTCTTCCGAGCATTTAATTATAAACACTTAAATAATTATATAACCTAATAATTTACGTTGTGTGCTTGTAGGTCCGAACACTCCGAACTCATCTCAAAACTAAAATGATAATAACGTGAAAGTCGCACCGCCCAGGCTGAGGTGGGGGTAAACTCTAAACCTTATGTTTATGTTATATCAAAATGAGTAGAAATAATGATGTATGATACTCGAATATGAATTTAAGCATGATGAAATGAATTGTATTTGTTATGTTATACGAACGCATGATGATAATATGACCTTCAGATGAAATGCCTTGTGAATTATATGTTGTGTTTAATTGCTATGCTCATATGAGCTTGTTGGGTAATTTTAATATATATATCGTCAATGGACTGGGTCGTCCCTTAAGGTACCGATATTATGTAAGGACTAGGTCGTCCATAAAGGTACCGATGGGATAAAATCCTATATTGAAGGGATAAGACGGGCTGTACCCGCATCTCTGGACTGGGTCGTCCATTAATGTACCGAATTGCCTGTTGTGCTTTCAGGTGTGTTGTATTTAACTGTTGTATTTGATTTGTGATTGTTTAACCTATTTGTTAATTAATTTATGAACTTAATTATACGATTTTATCTCCACAAGGTGTATTTATATACACTCACCCCACTTATGTGTTCGATACAGGTGATGACTTTAATGGGAGGAGTTGAAGGGAGAGATGTGCCCTGTCTATTAAAGATATTTTGTAATGATGTTTCGTTAAACTGTTTTGGAACAACATACTCTTACGTTTCTCTTTTGTTTAAACATGTGTATTTGCAATCCGTTGCTAAAAGTCTGTAACTTTTATAGTTTTATATATATATCATCTTCGTTTTCCCCTTTTCTTTTCTTCTTTCCTGCACGCCTGTCGGAGGTACTCTGATAATTTTAAAAATGTTTTTCCCAACTTTGTTAAACTTTTATAATAATCTATGGTTAAGTTTCGGGACGTGACACTTTGTTTCTTCTCCATTTTGGGTAAACTCCTACCCTAAGTTGAAGCTCTTGTCGAGCCCATCACGAATCCGGGTTCGGATTTCCGAATGGATTTCTCCTCCTCCGACAATCGCCGGTTAAAGATCCTGCCAAATCTTTCTCTCTTCCTTCCCTTTTCTCTCTCCTCGACTGTTTTCTCTTTCCCTCCTCTTGCCGGAAAAGTTGCATGGAGGGTGGCTGGGTTGTGTAGGTGTTGTGTTAGAGGTGGTGGTCGGCGATACGGTGGTCGCCGGCCAGAGCTGGTGCGTGGGATTGGTGGAGCTGTGTGCGTGTGTATATATGCTACGTATGTGTGTTGGTGTTGTTGAAGGCTGGTTTGTGTGGGGCAGGGGGTCACCGGCGATGGGAGGTCATCGGCCAGAGGTTCTGGTGGTGTCGTCGGTGACTTCCAGAGCTAGGTAGAGAAGGGAGTGTGTGTGTATGCATGCATGGGTGTGTGTGTGTGTGTTTGTTGTTGTTTTTTGGGGGGTTACTGTTCACGCGGCCGAAGGGGTGGTCGGAGAAGGTGGTGGCCGGAACTGGGTCACCGGCGGACCAGGTGGGGGCGGCACCGCCGCAACTGGGGGCTGCTGCAAGTTTCCAAGCGGCTGGGCGCGCAGCGTCGGGAGACGCCGGGTGGCACTGGGCGCTGGCCAACCGAGGCTGCTGAGTGTGGCCGAGGGGCATCGAGCACTGGTACATGCGCGTGCTGTCGAGTCTGCCAAGAAAATTTAGGGCGTCGGGTGTGCTGGGCGCACGGCGTCGGGAGACGGGACGTGCGCGCGACGCCGTGTGATGGGTGCGTGCGCAGCGCCGTGTTTACAATACGAAATGTATTTTTTCTGTTGTACATTATCATCGAGTCGTTGGCGATGAGATGTCGTTGACCGAAGTCGAGTGTCTTGGTCGAAGTCAACCCTTTGACCAAAATTACCAAAATACCCCTCAATCTTAAAACGCTCCGTTCGAGCTCGTTTCAACTCTGATGGAGCTCATTCTTTTTCTGTTGCGACCTAAATCTTACCCTCTTTCATATTAGCCTATTGGACTGAACTTTCACCCTCGTTTCTTCAACCTCAATCTTTAGATCTTCCGTTCCATCTTGTTTTTATCGATCGTATCTTCTCCGATAACGTCTATACCTTTATTAATACATATTTATACGTATTAAAGATCTAAGAAATATTCTAACTTGTGTAGGCTATCAGTTGGATCGTGCTTTGTAATACTTGAAACTTGTTACTCGACAACTCATGTGGTAACCACCGAACAAGGTGGGGGTAACTTCTAATCCTTAATAATTATACGTTTCTGTAATTAACGCGAAATGATGATATATGAACGCATGTTTATGAACTTGATATTAAATGAATTGTTGAACTTTATGTGTTGTGATTATATGTTATGATTAATGTGTTCATGCATGGTTTATGATGATGTTGTGAAAGGACGAAAGTCCATATTTATATGAAGAGACAAAGGTTTATCTTCATGATTGAATGGATGAAGGTCTACTTTCTTATTATGGGGGAACTAGAGATCCGTAGAATAAGTTGGGGAGTACCCACACCTGGGATCAACGGTGAGTACCCACCCTCGCTACAGATATGAGCTCTATGGGACTACATGTCCATAAAGGATCCAATTTATGTGCTATGCATTCTATATGCTGTGTCTATTTGCCGAACTTGTATATGTTTGATTTGTTATACTTACCTAATAATTGTTAAAAACATGGAAAGTATCCCCACGAGTGTATTCAACGCACTCACCCCCTATTGTGTAATTCACATTACAGGAGATGACGAGTATGTTGAACCTTAGAGAGAGAGTGATGGTGCCCTATCTGGACTTTCTATTTTTAAGTCTTTTATTCCACAACAATTAAATAATATTTTTACAATTCACGTTTTGTAAGTATAACTCCATAATTACTATGGATGATGGATCTTGAAAGGTTTATTTCCGCTGCAAAGGTTTTTAATTTATCGGTTGTAACCGAAGGTTGATATGTAATATTTCTAATCGTCTCTTACCTCATTCTTTTTATGATCGTCTCTTACCTCCTTCTATTTTATTTCATGCACATCTTTTCCCCTTCATTCTTCACGCCCGAAAAGAAAACTCTGATAATTTTTAAGAATAAAAAATGGGGCGTGACAGAATGTATTAGTTTTCATGACTAAAAGGTAACCTTAAGCATGTTTCATGTATTTTTTGTTATGTGTAGTAATGTAGTGTGACCAATGAAGTTATATGATTATTTTTTTTCATCAAAGGGTCAAAATATATATCATTAAAAGTGATCTAACATCAAGATTGTATACAAATCTCACATAGTGTAGTTTGTTTATAACAAAAAACTTTATAGTCACTATGAAATATGAATACACTACAAGAAATTCTCTCATAGACAACACCCCTACGACATGTGTTTTTGCTAAAAACCCTTGTCGTAGCCTAAAATTCTGTTGTCGTAGATAAAACCGTTGTCGTAGATCAAAAACTTCTCTTATAGACAAGGGTTTTTTAGCTACCGTTGTCAAAACCGTTGTCGTAGCTCAAAAACTTCTCTCATAGACAAGGGTTTTTTAGCAACCATTGTCAAAACCGTTGTTGTAGCCCCAAAAATTCTCTCATAGACAACGGTTTTAGCTACCGTTGTCGTAGACATTTTTAAACCGTTGTCATAGCCCGAAAACTTCTCTCATAGACAATGGTATTAATCTACCGTTGTCGTAGACGTGTTGTCCTAGGACCCCTAAGACAAGAGTTAGAAAACGTTGTCGTAGCCATTTTAAAACCCTTGTCGTAGATTGAAATTAAAAAAAAAAAGACAATTATTTTAATTTTTTTCTTAGTTAAATGATATATATTGTTGAATTAAATGAATGAAATAAATTAATTTTGACAATTAAATTTTATTTCATTGTAAATAAAATTTTGTAAATATTTACAACAAATTATAAACCACAAATTATAAGCTTAAATTAAACAAAAAATGCTGATTACTTAACACAAATAAAACTTGGATTACTTAAAATTAATTATAAATAAAATAGGAATAATAAAAAGACTTTCTAATATATTAGAAATATGAGAAAAGCAAAGGTAAGAGTTGTTTTCTAACGTTGTCGTAGCCTCGTAGAAGCGTTGTCGTAGACTAATATTTAAAAATAAAAGTCAACTATTCAATATTTTTTTTTCAAAATGATATAAGAAATGCTATATATTGTTGAATTAAATTAATGAAATAAACTAATTTTGAGAATTAAATTTTATTTCATTATAAATAAAATTTAGAAAATATTTACAACAGATTATTAATTTTATAAATATATTAATTTGAAAAATACATTAATTATATAAATTTATTAATTGTAAATATAATTTTGAAAAATATATTGATTTTATAAATATATTAATTATATATATAATTTGAAAAATATATGCATTATTAATATACATATATTAATTTGAAAAATATATTAATTTTATAAATATAATCATTATATATATAATTTGAAAATTATATTAATTATTATTAATATAGTCATTAATTAATCTTCCAATTATATATATATATATATTAATCTATCAAAATTGGAAATCAATTACTTATATTAATAAGTAATGGTACTTTATAAAAGTTAACAAAGAAATGCATATATTAATTGTTGAATTAATTAAATTAATGAAATAAACTAATTTTGAGAATTAAATTTTATTTCATTATAAAGAAACTTTAGAAAATATGTACAACAGATTATTAATTTTATAAATATATTAATTATTAATATACATATATTAATTTGAAAAATATATTAATTTTATAAATATATTCATTATATATATAATTTGAAAATTATATTAATTATTATTAATATAGTCATTAATCATTGAATTATTTATATATATATATTAATATATCAAAATTGGAAATCAATTACTTATATTAATAACTAATGGTACTTAATTTATAAAAGTTAACAAAAAATATGTAATAATAGAAAATTGAAAAATATCAAAAATATATTATAAAAGAAATATATGCAAGCCAATGTCACATGAGTTGTTTTCTAACGTTGTCGTAGCCTCGTAGAAGTGTTGTCGTAGACTAATATTTAAAAAAAATGTCACATATTACAATATTTTTTTTAAAATGAAAGAAGAAATGCTATATATTGTTGAATAAAATTGATGAAATAAACTAATTTTGAGAATTAAATTTTATTTCATTATAAAGAAATTTTAGAAAATATGTACAATAGATTATTAATTTTATAAATATATTAATGAGAAAAATACATTAATGTTATAAATATATTAATTATACATATAATTTGAAATATATATTAATTTTATAAATATATTCATTATATATATATAATTTGAAAATTATATTAATTATTATTAATATAGTCATTAATCATTCAATTATATATATATATATTAATATATCAAAATTGGAAATCAATTACTTATATTAATAAGTAATGGTTTTATAAAAGTTAACAAAGAAATGCATTAATAATAGAAAATTGAAAAATATCAAAAATATATTATAAAACAAATATATGCAAGATATTGTCACATAAGGCATCAATGGTCTAGTGGTTAGAGCACCACTGGGCCACCTGGGTTCGAATCTCACACAACGCATAATATTGATTATGATGACATGTCACCCTTAGCATGACGTGGCATGACGTGTGTGATGATGTGGCAAGCTTACGTGGCAAAATATTGTTTTTTATTAATATGGCTACGACAACGGTTTATAAGATATGACGATCTACGACAACGGTTATTATATGGCTACGACAACGGTTTTTAAGATATGACGATCTACGACAACGGTTATTATATGGCTACGACAACGGTTTTTTTCAACACTACGATCTACGACAACGGTTTTTATATGGCTACGACAACGGTTAAAAACCGTTGTCGTAGAGTCTACGAAAACGGTTAAAAACCGTTGTCTATGAGTGGATTTTTTCAGAGGCTACGACAACACCAACTACGACAACGATTTGAATATGGCTACGACAAGGGTTAAAAACACTTGTCGTAGCCCTTTTTTCTTGTAGTGATAACATTCATTTTGTATTTTTCATCATACTTATTACATAAATATTTATATGTGCAAAATTAAGTGGTAAATTCAATCATTTCTTTTCAATAATAGATATGTTTTTTATCAAAGGCTACACTTTTGTATCGTATTGGGAAAAAACTACCCTTTAACCTTGGTCGTTTAATTCTTCAGAATTTATCTCATCTTGTAAGAAAGTATACGACCAATGGGGTTTACCCTATCCCTCTTTGATTTACTTTGTACTCTAGGCACATGGGTTCAAGAATAAGGCATCTGAAAATCTTGGACCAGAAGCTCCTGCCCTCATCATTGCTCGAGCCCTACTGACTGGAACTCGAGTGTGTGATCTGCCCCTTCGGTTGGCAATATTTAGTCCAACATTCCACTAGAGATACTGGAACAATAGTTGTGTGTACTTAACATGCACATTGAAGGACTCTTGCATGTTCGAGATGCTTTGGAGGATGTTATTTATACTAAAAAAGGGGGAGTAGATGATCAAGAGGTGCATCTGCGGATCAAGAAGAAGTGATGGTTGGTTTTTTACTCTTGATGGATGTTTTTATTATTTTTGGAAATGTGTTGGATAATTATTTTAGATTTGATGGATATTGGTTATGCCTGCTAACCGTTTGGATTGATGAATATTTGCTTTATAAATGGATGGTTAGTTTGCTTATCTTTTTATCTAATCAAAATCATTGTTATATTGTTTGGTTGGTGCAGAATTTAGGGGGAGATCATTGATTTCATGTTTTGAGTAGAAAAAGTAAAAAAGTGGGAGATTGTTAATGTTGATTTTCAACATTATTTAGTTTTTTCTTTTTCTTATTCTTATCTAAATCAATTTTGTTCAATGTAAATTTAAAAGAGGTGGATTTGTTCATATCAACTAACCTTATCTTTTAGGAGATTTTTTATCTCTTTAACTCACGTAATTTTACAGATTTAAAAGAGGATGACTTTTCATACCAACTAATCATATTTATTAAGATATGTTGTTTTCTCTATTTATCCTCTAGATAAGAAGAACTTGAGAATTAGATAAGTGGATATGTGGAGAGAGAGAAAGAAGTCCAAAACATAAAGTGAGAAAGATGTTAAGAAAGCAAAAAAAAAAAATGGAGGTCATGGAGATGGAACACCAAGATCATGGATTCATGAAAGAAAGTAGAGAACATGGAACACTAAGGATATGAACTCATGGAGGAGTGATCCAAGATGATGGAGTCTACTTGAGCTCTATAAATAAGAATCATCACTTTGAAGATGAAGAAGGCAAGAAGAGAGAAACACATTCAAGTCAAGATCTGTCTTCTGAGTGTTCCCACTTTTGTTGCTCACAACGAGTATAACATTCCTGTCTTCTTTTCATAAAGTCTTAGAGGTTGCATACTCTAGACTCTATTGAGATATGAGTTGTTTAGTGATCAACTAAGTTTCATTGAGAGTGAATACGTCCATAGTTCTCATAGGTTTTCATATAGGATGTATTGAGTGTTTTTTCAAAAAGAGTCTTCACCAAAGATCTCTTTGTGTATTTGTACTGAAAGGTTCTATTAATAAGAAGTTTTACCTTGTGGCTCTCCACGAGTATTTTTACTTCTTGTTAAATTCTCTTCTTATTATTTCATTTTCCACTGCATGTTATCTGTAGTGTTGTCCATATTATAGACAACATTATGTACTCTGTCTTTTATTGTGTGTTTTTGTTTTGCATAAGAACGACCTGTTACTTTCAATAACTATATGAAAAATGAATGCACTTGCACTTTGATTTGCAAAAGGCAGTGAAAATGATATGAATTTCGTGCATAATGAATACCCTATTTATACACTTCCTTGAAAAATCTCTTGGTTTTTATTTGATTTGATTGCATATACACTGTTTATGGATGTTATGTGTCACGTTGTCATATCAGGATAACATCCATTCTTTTTCTACTTCTAGGACTTTTAGGCATTCTCTGCATGATTTTTTTGTTCTGGAAAATGTGTTCTTTCTGTGGGATATTTGTTTAGACAATTTAAAATTTTCTCTAATGACTCACTTTAAAATATGTATTATGGTTGAAAATTTGAAAAAACCACGAAGCATTTGGAGCACGACGTTCGGAACAATGATGCTTTTCAGGTAGCCTAATGATTATTTAAAAAGTGTTGTGTGACCTACACTAAGTAACTTAGGACACGTCACTCGCTATGACAATTCTTCTTTGTCAAAAGGTGTAGGAGATATCACAACCGCAATAAAAAGTTAATCTCATGAGGAAGTAACTAGAAGCATGACGCTTGTTATGACGATGCTCTCTTTTCAAAAGGTTGGTTGAGATTGACATGCGCTGAATCTGATTAAACGTTCAGAATAATTTTTTTTCGATCTTGATTTGCTTTTCTGGAATTGTTTTCTCAAATGTTCCCAACATTATAGGACACATGCTTCATATATATTTTGTGTGTGATTTTTAAGTTTACGGTTATTAGGCATCCCTAGATTTTTGCACACATGATATTTTATTTCATGGATACAAGTTTAAAACTGGATAATTTTACTCTATTTTGAATTTTGAATATTGTGACTATTTGTTTTTAGCATAGTCCCTTATTAATTTCATTTTAATGATTATAATTGGAAAAACGAGGGAAATAAAATAGATCTATTTTCTTTAAGAGCTCATATATTTTTTTAAATCTATGAATCTCTCTTATCAAGAAATTGTCACATCATATCTCATCATTCTCTACTACCGTGCTGAAACTTTTCATCTCTACCAAAACCCTTTTCTTCACTTTATCTCTATCTCTCCCTCATCCATGGCTTCAAATCAGGAATAACTTGTTGATCTAGTTGCCCAAATTGAACATTTATTTTCAAATCTCAAATCTCCATCCACTCCAACATCTTCTGCCGCCGAAATACCACCCTCTAGCAGATTTATCTCCCTATGTGCTGCCCGATGCCACCACAGCCGACACAACACCACTACCACCACACATCATCCCT
This sequence comes from Scutellaria minor, assembly GCA_954870855.1. NCBI lineage: Eukaryota > Viridiplantae > Streptophyta > Magnoliopsida > Lamiales > Lamiaceae > Scutellaria > Scutellaria minor. Next base: position 13,159,967 of record OX940731.1, on the reverse strand, counting down.
ATTGCTTCATTTAAACCTGAGCCACAACCTGTTGATAGCCTGGAGAGGAATCGAACCCAATTGATGTGGAGGAACCGCAAAATCTAACCACCGTAGCCTTTGCCCGTTGTCATTTTAGTGAGCGATCATTCCCAAAACACCGATCAAAGTGTCTGATCGAAAGAGTGTCTCAAACTTTAGCTAAGAAACCCAAGACTTCTATTTCTTCTCCACCAAGGCCTGTTCCTTGCCCTGTCGCATAAGACTCTACAGATGAGTCTTTCTATCATACAGTGGAAAAAGATGAATCATCTTCCGAGCTAGAAGATGAATCCGATGAAGTTTTTATTGCACCTAAGGAGATCAATGACTCAGATGAAGAACTGAAGAAAATTGTTTGTGAGTTTATGGCCGATTTGGGAAATCAGACTGATGTTAGCCCCGATGTTGCCACCAAAGGGACAACATCGACTGAAGCAGAAATCGAAGGAGCTGTAGAAGAGCTTGAGGAGTTCTTAGAAGAGGAACCAGTCTTTACACTTATAAGCTCCCCTCTCCAAGTATCTTCTACAAAATCTTCTAAGTTTTACTATGATTTGCCATCTAAAGCTTGAGAATCTTTATGCAAGCGTACAATTCTATCTAAACGAAAGATTCACATGGGTATGTTTGAAGGAGATGTCCTTTAATAAGATGTCAATATAATATATAGTTAAGGATTTTAATTAATGAAGATTATTAATTCAGTTATTTTAGGTGGTCGTAGTGTTTAGCTAGAAACCAACTACGATCTGCATTTCAATTGTTGGACTTGCTACTAATAATAACTGGGTCCTACGAGGGTTACACACGTTAAGTTTGAGCTAGATCTATAAGCCCGTTGAATATAAGTTGTGGGCCTAATATGATTAGGATACGTGTTGGGCCTAATGTGATTAGAAATAGGTTATGGGCTTTTGCTTTTATTTGGTATAAATAGATGAGCCTAAACCTAATTTGGTGTGTGAAAAACATAATTCTCCATACACAGAAAAACTACGTTCCCCACTCACTGTATAGGAAACGTGGTTCCTTCAGAAAGAAAAGAAGTTTTCTCTGCGTTCTAGCAAACGCTTTGGAGGAGGTCTAGGAAGAGTTTGTGTGTCTCGAGTAGAGGAATTACATCTGTGATTCTTGGTCTTCGTCATCAAAGGACACGCATCAAGAGGTAAATCGTTATTTAAATTGTGCATGAGATCCTCTTCTGTTTTGATGCTTGAGAAAATTGTTTTCTACTATTCCGCTGCGTAGCATCAAAATCCTACAATGTTTGATTCCTATAAATTGGTGAAATAGGGATTTTGCAATCTGTTTCTTACATTCAGCCCTACCCTCATACCTTAAATATGAGTTTTATATCAATCTTCATAAAACTATTTCGCAGTTTTGTGATAAAAAATATGGAGACATTTTTGTAAGGGAGATGATCTATTCTTTCAAGACTGCTGATATGAATGCCATTTTTGGACTTGATGGTGGCTATGGAGATACAGTGGTTATGGATTTGGATGAATTAATTGTGGAGCTTACTGGAGCAATGGTTTTTAAGTGGCCAAATAAATTTTTGGCATTTTCTCTTCTCTCTATAGCGTACTACACAAAATTTGTGTACACAATTGGCTCCCCTCCACCAACACTACTTCGGTCACTAATTGGTAGATTTAAAAGAGGTGACTTGTTCATATCAACTAACATTATCTTTAAGGAGATTTGTTTATCTCTTTAACTCAAGTGATTTTGCAGATTTAAAAGAGGATGACTTTTTCATACCAACTAATCCTATTTATTAGGATAAGTTGTTTTCACTATTTATCCTCTACATAAGAAGAACATGAGAATTAGAGAAGTGGATACGTGGAGAGAGAAAAATATCCAAAACAAGAAGAGAGAAAGATGTCAAGAACGTAAAGAAAGAGAAAGTGGAGATCGTGGAGATGAAACACCAAGATCATGGATTCATAGAAGTAAGTGGAGAACATGGAGCACTAAGGATGTGAACTCATGGAGGAGTGATCTAAGATCATGGAGTCTACTTGAGCTCTATAAATAAGAATCGTCACTATGAAGATGAAGTAGGTAAGAAGAGAGAAACTCATTCAAGTCAAGAGTTGTCTTCAAAGTGTTCCCATTTTCGTTGCTTAAATCGAGTATAACATTCTTGTCTTCTTTTCACAGTCTTAGAGGTTGCATACTCTAGACTCTTTATTGAGATATGAGTTGTTTAGTGATCAGCTGAGTTTCATTGAGAGTGAATACGTCTGTAGTGCTCAGAGGTTTTCATATAGGACGTATTGAGTCTTTTTTCAAAGAGAATCTTTACTAAAGATCTCTTTGTATATTTGTACTGAAAGGTTCTATTAATAAGAAGTTTCGCCTTTTGGCTCTCCATGAGTATTTTTACTCATGGTTAAAATTCACTTCTTATTATCCTGTTTTCTGTTGCATGTTATCCGTAGTGTTGTCCATATTACAGATAATATTACGTACTCTGTCTCTTATTATGTGTTTTTGTTTTGCATAGGAACAACCTACTACACTTTTAAGTTGTACCAAAAATTTCAAAGAAATTTATAATTGTGAACACCAATAAAATATTTACTAATAATTTTTTTAATAAAATCACATATTAAGTATAAATCAAAAAACATAATACTATATTATTCATTGTACTTACATCTATATTGAATGCAACATGCATAACATATTTTTAGGAGTTAAAATATTTTTTAAATATAAGTTATCCTTTAACATCATGACACAATAAGTGTTTCTTGGTAACATATTTAATTTATTTTTATTTTTATTTACAATACTAATGGGTGTACGAAATTGGTGGTTATTTAACAACCTCCTAATTCAAATATAGATTTCCTAATTCACTGTTTAACATATATGTACATTTGTATATTATTGTTTGCATTAGAAATTATAATATTATTTAACAAGTTAAAGATAAAATTTAATGTTTATTTATTTAAAATATTTTATATTTAGGTTAAGATAATATTATTACATAATATAATTAAGTTTTTAAAATTAATAAATCTAATATGACAAATCATGCATCGCACGGGTATACTGCTAATTTAGATAAGAAGAGTACTGATCCAGTGATGCAAGATTGGATAAAGACAATCAATAAACTACAAGAATATCATTGATGGGCTAAGAAAAACAAAACCAAGTGGAGTATAAATTTATTCTCAATATCAAAAGTAAGAATAATGAGATGTAAAATAAGAATAATGAGATCTTATATTGGAAATGAAAAGAGAATTTATAAAATTTACATAATCATCATTTGAATCAATGAAATTTTCACGCAACCTTCTTTACTAATTCAAATTAAGCATATTGAGTGAGGTAAAATTAATGTAGTACAAAATCAATCTATACTTATATAAAAGCCAAACAATTGGGAGAAATTGCAAGAATGCCATTTAACCTCCCAAATCTGTCGTCATAAAAATATTAAAAATTTGATAGAACAATATTACTTTCAAAGCTACTGTATATTTTATTAAAGTAATGAGGGAACATGAATCCTGCAAAGCGATTGTAGTTTTGAAAGATGGATCAATAGTTTCATTTCTCAAATAACAGAAAATAGGATTTGGAAGATGGATAAATAGTTTCGTCTCTCAGATCACAGAAAATAATTAAATAATTAGGATCGTGTTTTTCCTTCATCACCGCCATGGATAGTCGGCAAGACTAGTTACTCCGAAAGAATATGTTAGAGATGACAAATATTGGTAGAAGAAGCAATAGGTTTTTATATCGGAGATGGAGATGTAGAAGGCGGAAGAAGATAAACGATGAGTCAGAAATGTAGGTGGAAGAAGACGGAAGATGAATCGGAGATATAAAAGGTTGGAGAGAAGTCAGATTCTGATGGAGAAGATGAAAGATGAGAGGTGATGGCTGATGGTGGAAGAGATAGAGGTGTAGAAAGGACGACGGTGAAGGAAAGACGCAGGCCGTGTGGAAGGGGTTGTGACAAGATTGAAAAGACAAACTGGTGACGTAAGGCGAGGCTGGGTGCGGTGAGATGAGGAATTAAACGTAGGGTTTGAGAATGCAATTATGTATATATAATATACATATATTGAGTCAAATAGGTTAATTTGAAGTAATTGGACTTTAAAAAATTAGGTCTTTCAAATGGACCTTTTTAACTATAAAGACAAAATAATAATTTAAATATACCATTTAGTTATGGCCCATTTTATAAAATTACATTCAATGATGACCTATATTCTAATTTTAAAGTGCAAGAACTTTGATAAATATGGTAAATTGATGATACATATTTGAGTAGTATGATCAAAATTTAAAATGGTTGATATTTACAAAAAACAACGAAAAAAGTAAAAAAAATATTCAAGAGTTTTTTATATATACCTTCTTTGAGTTAATTATATTGAAAATAAATTAGTTGTATTTGTGTTATATTATTTAAGTTGTCAACCCCAATAAATATATTCAATTTACTACAATGTTTATTTTATCCAAATTATGAGATGTGTCAAATATACAATGTTAATGTTGTTTGTCCTTTATTTATTAATTAAGTGATTGCAAATTCAAATATTTCATATCAAACTCACTCAACTTTCTTTATTTTTTGATATGTTAATTTATATGTCTTTATTATTTTAAGTTTTCTTGAGTTATATTGTAGCGCCCCGAACCAAAACGAAACATAATTTATTAATTAAATATTTTAATGCATGACATAATAACTATGTGCGTATGTTTTGACTGTTTAATTAATTACATGCGTTTCAGATAAGTGTTTAATGCATGTTTTAGATCGATAATTTTATTAGACGTGAAACATAGGATATTTTTATATCATTAGATGCGTATCGAGAAAACGAGAAGATAGAAACGAACTAGAGGTCAATCGGAGACCTGTAGCTCGAACGGCAATAAAAAGGGCAAAACCCGAAGTTTCAGTCAGAAAATCGGAAGATATTTCCGGTGAACAGTAACGTGGGAAAAGTCAACTCGTGAATAGTAACCCAAGATATTTTGGATCAATAGTAACTTTCCAAATTCTATAAATAGGGCTTTCCCCGATTCATTTTTCACCGTTTTTCCGAACGAGACGAACGTGCCGAAAACACGTAAGTCTCTCTCTTCTCTCTCTCGTTTTCGGGTTTCTAGTCACCGGCGCCACCACCGGCGGTGGCCGGAAAATATAAAAAATATCGGTTTTGGCCGATTTTCGCACACGACGTTTGTCTCGACGAGATAAATCTAGGATAGGTCTCGGAATTCAATTCCAATTTCTCATTCGCCGAAAACGGCGAAAAATAGCCTTGAAAAACCTAAACCCTAGCTTTGGCCACCTTTTCTCTCTCTTCCTGTTTTCTCTCTCCTTCTCACCGGAAAAGTTGGCCGGAGGTTCGCCGGTGGTGAGGTGGTGTTGCTGGAGGGTCGTGGGTGGCACCGCCGGAGATGAACAGGTTGTGTTTGGATGTATGTTTCATGCGTGTGTTTATATATGTATACGTGTGTGTGATGGTGGCTGTTGGGGCTGTTATGCACGGCCAGCAGGTGGTGGCCGGCGACTGGAGGTCGCTGGCTAGTGGTTCCGATGGTGGAGGGTGGTGGCCGGCGGCAGGTGGCCACTGGCCAAGCTGATCAGTAGGTGTGTGTGTGTATGCATAAGCATGCATGTGTGTGTGTTGCCATGCGGGTGTGTGTGTATGGCCGGAGTTGGAGGGTTGCCGGCGACTGGGAAGTCGAGGGGGTGGTCGCCGGCGACTGGAAGTCGCCGATCGGAGTTTTGGATTGGGGTTGGGTTTTGGAAAAAATGTGACTTCGAAGGGTTTTGCGGTGAGGTTTCGAGCACCACTCACCACCTGAATCCGGTGAGGGATAGCCGGCGGTGCGAGGTATCCGGCGAACTAGGTGGCGGCGGTGGAGGGCGGCGCAACCGCACCGGGCGGTGCCGGGAAGTGGCCTGGTCGAGCAGGCTAACGTCGGGAGGAGCTGGGCACCGGCTGTCGAGAAATCTCGGCAGCTACCGAGACGGGACACCTGCTGCTGAGAAAACTCGGCAGCCTGCCGAGTGCCGGGAGCCGCGCGCGCCCATGCGCGCCCGTCGGGTGCCGACGTGCACCCGACGCCATATTTTTTATTCGAACCTCGTTTTCTTTCCGTCGTTCATCTGTATCGAGTCGTCGATGACGAGATATCATTGATCGGGGTCAGTGGGCCCAGTCAAAGTCAACCCTTTGATCAAAATTACCATTTTACCCCTAAACCTAAAATGCTCCGTTCGAGCTCGTTTTAACTCCGATCGAGCTCATTATTTTTTTGTCGTGACCCAAATTTCATTTCCTATCATCTCAGCCCTTTAGACTTGATTTTCAGCCTTGCCTCCTAAATTCCAATCTTTAGATTTTTCGATCCGTCGCGTATTGAACAATCGTTTTCCACCGGAACCCCTCTACAACTTTATATATACGTTATTAAGGATCTAAGAACACTGTAACGTCTGTAGGCTACCTGTTGGATTGACGTTGAGTTATCTGACCTTTGACACTCGCTACTCGAGCTTTGAGTTATCAGATCATCGGACCTCGCTGCTCACGTGGTAACCACCGAACGAGGTGGGGGTAATTTCTATCTCTTTATCTGTTTACTGTTTTCCCTATTAAATACATGAATTGATGAATACTAAATGATGTGAATATAATTGCTGTGCCATACTTTATACTGTGAAAGAACTTCGGTTCACATTGCATGTTTGAAGGGTCTTATGGTCCGTAAAAAACTGTCTCCCACCCCTTCTACTACTCTAATAGGTTTGGTGGTCCTTGAAATGCACCAACGGTATTGAAACTATTTTATAGGGTAAGACGGGGATTACCTGCACCTATTCGTCCCTTGCCATTTCTAATATCTGCTATGCATTTTACGTGCGGTGACAACGTGACTTAAGGTTATTTTATTAGTATTTTATATCTGTTGAGAGTCACAAGAGGCGGACTTTATCCCCACGAGTGTATTCCACGCACTCACTCTCTTAATCTGTACTCACACTACAGGAGCTGGTGAGCATGTTGAACCCTAGGTGGAGAGAGGTGGTGCTGATTTGTGGATTGGTGATTTCTGAATGATGAAAATCTGTGTTGTAGGATGTGGTCCCACATGAACATTTTCGAACAATATTTTAAGTTTATCACATTTTGTAATAATATTTGATACAAGTAAGGATGTGAGATCCTGATGTTTTCCGCTGCGTATGTTGTATTTTTATCAGTAGTGAGACTGATTGCTATCGGCAAAGGCCAATTGTTGTTAAGTGAAAGATTCACTTCGTCCCTTACCTCTTTTTTTCTGTCGTCTCTTACGTATTCTTTCTGCCTGTGTTTTGTGTCCCTTGCTTTTTCTCTCTTCACGCCCATGTGAAACTCTGATATTTTACCAAAAGATTTTGGGGCGTGACAGATGGTATCAAAGCCAAGTTCTACTAATTTTGAACTTGCTCAAACTGGTTTTAAAATGGGAAATGTGTGATTTGAAATCGTGAAAAGGTTTTTGAAAGGGTTTTAAAGTGAGAAAAGTGTGATTTGAAGATGTGAAAAGGTTTTTGAAAAGACACCGATAGACACCATCCTCTCTCCATAGGTAACTCTTCCTGAACATAGGACTTGCTTGAGTAAGTGTTTACCTGATGTGCGTTACTTTGTTGATACGATATAAACTGTTTGAGACTGATGGGGTGTTAATGAAACTGTTTCACGGTGAAACAATCTGTTAAAACCCTCTTGACGTCATTACAATCACGATGAAAAGATTTTATGAAAACCTCTTGAGGTCACTATAATCGACTCACTGCTCTGAGCCACCACCACAAAGCCGCTGACTGCAGCAGCATTTGCTAGTGTACAAGTATGACCGTATGCAGGAGTTGATATCGTGTGACTAAAAGTTGAAACTACCAAGGACCCTTGTTTATAACAGAGTGTACTAATGAGTAAGTTCTCCCAGTCCGTGGTTGTAATGCGTAAGGTCGGTTTTGATAACTGAGGGCTATAAAAACTCTTTGAGGATGTTAGTAATGTGATTTATAATGTTTTGCGTATGATTCATTTTCTCTGGTTTGATTGTGCGAGTTGTGTATACGCTATCATACATGGATAATGGAAGGACTATTAAGGTTATTATATGATTTAGGGTATAGCGTTTATTGGTACCATGATATTAGTTCTTAGTTTGTCGATTACTATAGATTGTTGGGTTACGTGGGATAGAGTATAAAGGGTTAGTTTGCTTAGGTCAGCTGAAGAACGATATGCTACGAGGACGACCATGAAAGAATAAGCCGTCAATGTAGAGGATTTGGTTACAGTGCTACAAGCATTAGCACAACACTTCGAAATAACCAGAGCCACCCCATATCCAGCCAGAACTGACCCGAATCTCATCTACAAATAGTTTCGGTGATTTAACCCGCCAATGTTCAATGGGAAGAGAGAACCAATGGAGACGGAAGAGTGGCTAAGGTCACTCGACTGATTGTTTGAGCACCTGACCTGCTCTCAAGGGCAGATGGTTAGCTGTGTGATCTTCCAGTTGACTAATGAAGCAAGTCACTGGTGGGACTCGTATAAAAGGACTCTACTAACCGTTCAAAAAGAGGGGATGACGTGAAATGAGTTTAAGAAAGTGGTTACTCACCACTTCATCCCTCAAACGTACCGGGATAAGAAGAAGACAGAGTTCCTTCATCTCCGACAGGGAAGCTCGCTTGAGGGAGACTATGAGCGGTGATTTAATCATCTAAGCCGGTATGCTCCACATTTGGTGGATACCGACAACCAAAAAGGCCCGAAGATTTGAGAAGGGTCTTCACTCAGAGATCAGCTCGACTCTGGCTGGACAGGGGATGATGACATATGCAAGTGTCATCGAGAGAGCCCAGGAGATCGCCTCTCGGATGGGTTTGGATGCAGTACCCCTCCAGAAAGTCTTCTTTGTTCCAGTCAAGAGAAAGTGGATTGGCCCGAGTTAGGATTTTGCCCAAAACAAAATTCTGAGGGCAAGCAACGTTCCACTCCTTCCCACTCCCCAACCTGTGAACCCGTGCCTAGATACAAGAAGGTATACTCAGGACCATGTCAACAAGAAGCATGGAACTGTTTCATCTGCGGCGCACCAGGGCACATAGCGGCTAACTGCTGGAGGTCGAGAAGTATGCCAGCTATAGCCCCGCACTCGAGGTCGGTGATAGGTAGAGAGCGAGCATTCACTCTTACTCATCCAGGAGCCATCGAGGGAGCTGAGGTGATGACAGCATGAAGGCGGAAGGGACAAAACATTTGTACCGTCACCTTAGGATTGCTTTCGAAGATAAGATCCTTCTAGTTAATCTTCACTCTTTGGAGATAAATGATGGAGATGAAGGATTTTGATACAATCCTGGGGATGGACTGACTAGGGTCCAAACCACGCGGTAATGAAGTGTTGTGCAAGAAAGACTGTCATTCAAGCACCGGGCAAATTGGAGTTCACATTCCATGGAACATGAGTTAAAGTCAACATAAGGATTATCTTGGCCATGGAAGCAACCGAGATACTTAGCAAAAGAAATTGTGAAGTTTGGTTGGTCAACATGGTGAACTCCGAAAAAGAATTGGCTATTATCAAGAAAGTGTCGTTGATGAAGGAATTCATGGATGTTTTCCTGAGGAATTACTTGGTCTTCCACCAGATGGACAGGAGATCTTCGAGATTGATCTCATCCCAGGATTTACACCGGTGTCGGAAGCTTCAAAACGGACGACACCGAAGGAATTGCAAGAACTGAAGGTCCAACTAACAGAACTGTTTAACAAGGGCTCCATTAGATCAAGCATGTCGCATTGGGAAACTCCAGTGCTCTTGGGAAAGGGAAAAAAGATAGAAGCTTTCAAGCGTGTGGATCACCAAGGGACGAACAAGCGGACCCTAGAGAACAAGTATCCACTACCTCAAATTAAAGATCTTGTTGATCAATTAAGAGGTGCCAGTGTTTTCTCGAAAGTTGACTTAACGTCTGGATATCACCGGATAAAAGTCAAGGACGCTGATATATCAAAGACAGCACTCAGGACGAGATATGGCCACTACGAGTTTATAGTAATGCCATTTGGTCTGAGCAATGCTCCAGCTGTCTTTACGGATTTGACGAATCACGTCATCCATCCGTAGCTTGATCTTATCGTCAATGTGCGACAGAATGTACCACGAACAGCAACTCAGGAACGTGTTGGAATTCTACGAAATGAGATATGCATGCCGCTGATTCCTCCTGCTAGATGCGACATCTTTTCTCACCGTCTCATCAACTCTATCTCTCTTTCTCCCTCTCATTTCTTCATCCATATCGAGAACGTACTGATTTTCGATGACTGGGAATACGACTCTTCAGTGCCTTCTACTTCTCACCCTACTCCGCAAGTAAAATGATGAAAACAAGAAGGGTTTGACGTAATACAGAATCGACAAAAGTTCAGAACATCGAGCTTAGTCAAATAATCAAGGAACTTGCAAGCCTGAGTTAGTTCCTTGACTAGAAATGGAAAAGAAGAAACAACAAGGAGATAGGAGGACGAGAGTTTTGACTAAGTACCTAGTTACGACCTTCTTAGTACGCCTTCAATTTCGAGGACGAAAATATTTTAAGGGGTAAGAGATGTAGCGCCCCGAACCAAAACGAAACATAATTTATTAATTAAATATTTTAACGCATGACTTAATAACTATGTGCGTATGTTTTGACTGTTTAATTAATTACGTGTGTTTCAGATAAGTGTTTAATGCACATTTTAGATCGATAATTTTATTAGACGTGGAACATAGGATATTTTTATATCATTAGATGCATATCGAGAAAACAAGAAGATAGAAATGAACTAGAGGTCAATCGGAGACCTGTAGCTCGAACGGCGACAAAAAGGGCAAAACCCGAAGTTTCGGTCAGAAAACCGAAAGATATTTCCGGTGAATAGTGACGTGGGAAAAGTCAACTCGTGAATAGTAACCCAAGATATTTTGGATGAATAGTAACTTTCCAAATTCTATAAATAGGGCCTTTCCCGATTCATTTTTCACTGTTTTTCCGAACGAGCTAAACGCGTCGAAAACACGTAAGTCTCTCTCTCTCCTCCCTTCTCTTTCTCGTTTTCGGTTTTCTGGTCACCGGCGCTACCGCCGACGCCGCCGCCGGCGGTGGCCGAAAAATATAAAAGTTGTCGGTTTCGGCCGATTTTCACACACAACGTTCGTCTCGACGAGACGAATCTTGGATAGGTCTCGGAATTAAATTCTGATTTCTCATTCGCCGAAAAACGATGAAAAATAGCCTTGAAAAACCTAAACCCTAACTTTGGCCATCTTTTCTCTCTCCTTCTCGCCCGAAAAGCTGGCCGGAGGTTCGCCGGTGGTGAGTTGGTATTGCTGGAGGGCCGTGGGTGGCGGCACCGGAGGCGAACAAGTTGTGTTTGGATGTATGTTTCATGCGTGTGTTTATATATGTGTACGTGTGTGTGATGGTGGCTGTTGGGGCTATTATGCGCGGCCAGCAGGTGGCGGCCAGCGACTGGAGGTCGCCGGCCAGTGGTTCCGGTGGGTGGAGGGTGTTGGCCGGCGGCAGGTGGCCGCCGGCCAAGCTGATCAGTAGGTGTGTGTGTATGCATAAGCATGCGTGTGTGTGTGTTGCCATGCGGGTGTGTATGTGTGGCCGGAGTTGGAGGGTTGCCGGCGAGTAGGAAGTCGTCGGCCAGTGGCCGGAGTTTTGGATTGGGGTTGGGTTTTGGAAAAAATGTGACTTCGAAGGGTTTTGCGGCGAGGTTTCGAGCACTACTCACCGCCGGAATCCGGCGAGGGATGGCCGGAGGTGGTAGCCGATGGTGCGAGGTATCCGACGAACTAGGTGGCGGCGGCGAAGGACGGCGCTGGGAAGTGGTCTGGTCGAGCAGGCCAACGTCAGGAGGAGCTGGTCGCCGGCTGCCCAGAAAACTCGGCAGCTGCCAAGACGGGCCACCCGTTGCCGAGAAAACTCGGCAGCCTGTCAAGTGTCGGGAGCGGCGCTCGCCTATGTGCGCCCGTCGGGTGCCGACGGGCACCCGACGCTGTGTTTTCGATCCGAACCTCATTTTCTTTTCGTCATTCTTCCGTATCGAGTCGTAGATGATGAGACATCAGGATCTCATATCAACATTCACAGCGGAAAATATCATCAGGATCTCTTATCCGAAACATATACAAAATTATTACAAAACGTGAATAATTTAAACATTGTTTGAAAATGTTTGTGGAACATCATCTTAAAAATACAGATCCAGGTATAGCACCTCCTCTCTCCATCTAGGGTTCATCATACTCGTTATCTCCTGTAACGTGAATTACAGAATAGGGGATGAGTGCGTGGAATACACTCGTGGTGATAAAATTCGACTCTTATAATGGTTAACAGATATAAAATATCGGGAAATGTAACATTCAGTCACGTTATCACAACATATAGAATGTAATGCACGTATTTTGTAACCCATCCATGGGTGCGGGAATTTCCCGTCTTATCCCCTGAAACGGTCTCAATACCGCTAGCGTATTTACAGGACCGCCAGACCTTTCAAGTGGTAGAAGAGGTAGGAGACAGTTTTTTTACGGTCCATAAGACCCTTTGAACATGCAATATGCACCGATGTTCTTTCACAGTATAACATGAACACATAATCATATCATATTATCACAACATTTAGTATTCCTCAATCATGCATATAAATAGGAAAAACTGTTAACAGATAAAGAGATAGAAATTACCCACACCTTGTTCGGTGGTTTTCGCGTGAGTAGCAAGTACCAAGGATCGGATAACTCAAGGCTCAATCCAACAAGTAGCCTACACAATTACGGTGTTTCTTAGATCCTTAATAATTATAATTAAAGCTATAAAAGATTTCCAGAGGAAAAACGATCATCAAAGACGCGATGGATCGAGAGATCTAAAGATTGGAGTTGAAAAAATGAGAGTGGATAATCAATTTATAAGGTTGAGATGATAGAGGATGAAATTTGGGTCACGACGGAAAAAGAATGAGCTCGATCGGAGTTGAAACGACCTCAAACGGAGCATTTTAAGTTTAAGGGTATTTTGGTAATTTTGGTCAAAGGGTTGACTTTGACCGGGCCCACGATCCTCAGTCAACGACATCTCATCGGCAACGACTCGATGACAACGTATGATGAAAAAAATAGGATTCGGATCGAAAATATGACGTCGTGTGTGCACCCATCACCCGACGGGGCGCGCGCGTGCACGCACCCGGCGTCGGGTGGATTTCTCGGCAGCTTGGCAGGCCTCGGCAGCGTGTCTCGACAGCTGTCAAGTTTTCTCGGCAGTATGTCTTGGCAGTTCGGCAGCGTGTCTCGGCAGCTGCCTTGTTTTCTCAACAGCTCGGCAATGCGTCTCAGCAGCTGCCGAGTTTTCTCGACAGCTCGGCGCCAAGCGCACCCAGGCCACCCGGCGTCGGCCCTGCTTGCCTGCTGCACTTCCCGGTGCCACCCGCTGCGGCGGCGGCACCCAACGCCGCCGCCACCTTGTCCACCAGCAAGCCTGTACCGCTAGCTACCACCTCCGGCCATCCATCACCGGAATTCGGCCGTGAACAGTGCCGGAAAACAGCCCCAAACATCCTTTATCCTCAGGCTTCCTACTCTTCTCTTCCTTACTACCCAGCTCCGGCCGGCGACTTCCAATCACCGACGACCCTTCCTTGACCCTCGGCCGGCGACCATCCCAAGCCATCCCAACACATATAAACAACATATATATACACATGCATATATTACACACACACGCGTAAGAACATACACACACACAAACTGCCTTGGCCAACGGCCACTTGCCATCGGCCACCACCACCCTGACCTCGCCGGCGTATCACCAACGCGTCCACCAGCATCTCACGGCGGCGCCATCAACGCCGTCCCCAATAGCAACACACATACACAACACACGTTTTACACACACACATGCTATATACACACACACACACCGATAACAGTCCCGGTACCGCCACCCATGGCGGCGCCGGCCTTCCGGTAGCTCCCCCACACCTCTAGGTGGTCCTCTAGTGTCTGCTCCAGTGAGAGAGAATGAGAGGGAGAGAAAAATCAGAGGAGAGAGAAAGGTTGACAAAAGTTAGGGTTTAGGGTTTGGAGAGCATTTTTCGCCGTTTTCCGACGAATGAGAAATCGGATTTGAAATCCGAGACCTATTCTAGATCGTCTCATCGAGACCTATATTGTGTGCGAAAATCGGCTGAAACCGACAATGTTGAAATTTTTCAATGGCGGCGGTGGCGGCACGCCGGAGACAGAAATCAGAAAAGAAAGAGAGGAGAGAGACTTACAAGTTTTCGTCGCTTTCGGCTCATTCGGAAAAACGGTGATTTTTGAATTGAAAATGCCCCTATTTATAGAAATCCCAAAAACACTATTCATGAGAAAAATCTAAGTTACTGTTCACGGGGTCAAAGTCTTCATTACTATTCACGTAAAAATCTTCATTACTATTCACCGTAAATATCTTTCGGTTTTTCGAAACTTCATGTTTTACCCTTTTCATTGTCGTTTGAGCTACAGGTCTCCGATTGACCCCTAGTTCGTTTCTATCTTCTTGTTTTTCCAATATGCATCTAATGGTATAAAAATATACTATGTTCGATGTCTAAGAAAAATCTCCATCTAAATCATGCATTAAACACATATCTGAAACGCACATAATTAGATTAAACAGTTAAACTATACGCACATAATTATTAAGTCATGTGTTTAAATATTTAATTAATAAATTATGCTTCGTTTTTGGTCCGGGGTGCTACATCCCTTACCCTTTAAAAGAATTTCATCCTCGAAATTAAACGTGTACCTAGAGACAACAAGATTAGTTACTCTACCAGAATCTCATCCTCTTATTCCCGTATGGTTTCGTTCTTTCCATTTCTCGTCAAGGAACTTACAGGCCTCGATTATTTGGCTAAGCTCAACGTTCAGAACTTTTGTCGGTTCTAAGCTTTTCCAATTCTTTCTCAAACCTTCCTAACCAAATCGCACTTCTGCTTCTCATTTTTCCAACCCATACTCGATTTATCATGAAAACCCTTATTGACTTCAGTATCACTTTCACTCTTCCACTGGAAATCGTCTCTTTGTCATTAATGATAATCATCACATCATCTGTTTTCGATCACTTCTTTCCCCACACTTATTTTGCTACTTGTTTGCTTTACATCCTCATTTTCACATTCATCATCACTCGAGGAAGATGAACCATCAGACGATACACGAGACGGAGATTCACCCATTCTATAAACCTCATCAGACACCTTTAGACCATCCTAACTATCCATATCAACACAAACATCATTGTTATGTGTTTACTTTGCATTCTCTCGTTCGACTTTTAGAGACCTCTCTTAATCACAATGTCCATTGCTTCCTCTTCAACTATAGTATGCATCCCATTTACTTCTTTTTTCACCATTTTACTGGTGGAGTAGAGTGAGAAGCAGTTGGCGTTGTAAAGTCGTATTCCTCAGTCAAAAAAGTAAATACGTTTTCGACAAAGATGAAGAAGAGCGAGAAAGAGAAAGAGAAAGAGAGAGAGAGAGGGAAAGAGAGAGAGTTGAAAAGACAGGGGAAAAGTTGTTGCATCCAATAGGAGGAATGAGTTGCATGCATAACTCATTTCGTAGAATTTCCAACGCATTCCTAAGATACTATTCATGGTGTGTTCTATTGCACAAATCAATGAGGATATCATCAATTCTCACAATGATGAAAAGATTGAGATACAGATGGGAGACGCGATTCATCAAGTCCATAAAGACAGCTGGAGCATTGCTTAAGTCCGAATGGCATTACTACAAACTTGTAATGGCCATATCTCGTCCTGAATGTTGTCTTAGATATACCCGTATCCTTGACTCATCTGGTGATATCCAAACCTTAAGTCAATCTTCGAGAACACACTAGCATCTCTTAATTGATCAAAAAGATCTTCAATTCGAGGCAGTGGATATTTGTTCTTTATGGTCCTCTTGTTCAACTCTCGGTAATCAATGCACATCCGAAAGCTTTCATCTTTCTTCTTCACAAAAGCACTGGAGCTCCCCAAGGCAACCCATTTGGTCTAACAAAACCTTTGTCCAAAAGTTCTTGTAACTGGACCTTCAGTTCTTGTAATTCCTTCGGTGCCATCCGACATGGAACTTTCGACACCGGTGCTGATCCTGAGACCAGATCAATCCCGAAGATCACCTATCGATCAGATGGAGGGCCAGATAAATTCTCTGGAAATACGTCCATGTATTTCTTTATCACTGCACATTCTCGATAGAAGTCGATCCTCGCTCAGGGTTCACCATGTTGACCAGCCTAGCTTCGTAATTTTTTTTGCTAAGCATCTGGGTTGCATTCATGGCCGACATAATCCTTGAGTCAACTTTAACTCAGATTCCATGAAAGGTGAACTCCGGTTCTCTAGGTGCTTGAAAGATGATTTCCCTCGCACAGTACTTGCTTACTACGTGATTTTGCCTTAAGCCAATCCATTTCCATAATCACATCAAAGTCCTTCATCTCTAACGCATACAGATCGGCTAAAAGAATTCTACTCCTAAGCGCGATCTTTAGACCTAGACAAAGGGGTTTCGTTCATGTCATTCTTCACGATAGAATACTAACTTCTAAAGTTTTTAGGGACTATCTAATCATTCACATGCTTCAACAGATCCGGTACCACCGTAATACTACAGATGAAGAAATAAAACACGAAACACGAAAAGAGAAGTAAACATGAATCCTATCGAATAGCAAAAGACGATCTGGTATAGTTTATATATCAAAGCAAAAGGTGGGCAGCTCGTACATTATACAAAAGGATTACGTACACCACTACAAGGTACGAGCCACTACATATCTATTTACATATATAATACTAACAGTTCATCATCTGTAATCTATCCTCGGCAGTCTTTGAGTGAGTGAGGGCAAAAGCTCACCTCTGGCCTGCTCCTGGCCTCGGTCTTGGGACGGAAACTCCTGGATTTCGGGGCTTTTGACAGTTGTATGCCAGGTAGCCCGGCTCTCCGCAACTAAAACAGTTTCGGGTCTCTTGGAGGCAGGGCCCCACGTGCATCTTTCCACACTTGGGACAGACATTCCTCGGCCTTGGAGATGTAGCCACCAGATTCCTAAACTTCTGGCAATTGTTTGCTAGTGTCCAGGTTCTCCACACCGGTAACATTTCCGGGTTCCATGGAGGCAGTCCCGCATACGACTTCCCACACTTGGAACATGAGTTCCCTGGCCTAGGAGTAGGGAAGAACGGAACATTGTTTGCCCATGGAAACTTATGCTGGCTGAAATCTTAACTAGGGCCGGTCCATTTCCTTTTCCTGTCGCCACCTCCATTCTCTTGGATGACACCACGTCTAAGCAGAGACGAGAAGCGATCTCTCTAGCTCTCTCAACGATCGCGGCATAAGACATTATACCTTGGCCAACCAAAGTGGAGCCGATCTTCCAACGAAGTCCCTTCTTAAAGTGATGGGCCTTCTTGGCATTCGTGTCCACTAGATGGGGCACGTACCTGCTTAGTCGGTTGAATTTATTCATGAACTCTTCTACGGAGGTGGTTACTTGGCGAATATGTAGGAAATCTGCTTCTTTTTTGTCACGGTATGACTGAGGCAGGAATTCCTGTCTAACCACCTCTTTGAAGACTCCCCAGGATATATCACCCTTAAATTCTGGTGACATAGTCCTCTCATGTGACTCCCACCAGTAGTTGGCTCCTTTGGTGAGTTGTAACACGGCACAGGAGATCTTCTGCTCTTCTGTGCATGCCAAATGTCCAAAGAGTCGATCCAACGACTTTAGCCACTCTTCAGCCTCGATCGGTTCTCCTATTCCATTGAAGGTTGGTGGATCGAATCATCGGAACTGTTCAATGTTTCGGTTAGCATCATTTCTAAATGATGGTGGCGGCATAGCTTGTGCGGTCTCATGTTGTCGGGCCAAGCTTCCCAGCACGGACTCCAAGTCTCTCCTCGCGGCGTTCACGTCGTGATCAGACGAATTCTCCATTAACGGCTTACCCCTTCGTGGTCGACCTCGTGGCATATCGTTCTACAGATGAGATACAAAGACTAACCCTTATAATTTACCCCACATAACCCAACATCTATAACAACAGTTAAACTAATAAGTATCATGGTACCGGTAAACATCACTCCATAAATCATATAATAATCTCAAAAGATTCTTTGTCATTCATTTATCCTGTTAGCATAAAGTTGTAGGGTATCATACTTCCATCTTGCAAATATCAACTAGAAAAGTGTATCATATGCAAAACATCATAATTATTCATATCACTCACATCCTCACAGGGTTCTCATAGACCTCTAATATCAAAACCATCCTTACGCATTACAACCACAAACTGGGAAAACTCACTCATTAGTACACCCTGTTATAAATAAGGGCCCATGGTAGTTTCAACTTTCAGTCATACAACATTAACTCCTATGAACGGCCATACTCACACACGAGCTCACATTGCTGTAGTCAGCGGCTTTGTGGCGGTAGCTCAGAGCAGTATGTCGATTGTAGTGACATCAAGAGGTTTTTACAAGATCTTTTATCGTGGTTGTAGTGACGTCAAGAGTGTTAGGATGTATACTATAAGTCTAGCTTTTGTATGAACATCTTTTATGGAATGAGAATCACTTTGGTCATATGTTTGCATTTTATATTTGTTATATATGTTTATGCAATGTCCAATTAATTTATATTATAGATAACTTGGTATGTGGTGTCACACAGAAGATCATGTTATCAGTTTCTTATACATTATAAATAGTAGCTCACAACCAAGATGGATTTGGACAAATCATCGGAATGGTTGTAGTGTAGTTTGGTATTAGTCTGTCTTGACTATAAAACTACACCAGTACACTTTATGTGTATTGAGCAGGACTATTTGAGGTTGTTCGTTTTATACTGACTATATAATAGAACAAGACCTCTGTTATTATGGATGTGCGTTCTCTTAATCCCTATATAATAACAGCCACGTATACACAATATTTGTTTCTTTAATTTACCAATGAGTGAGATTTATTTATTAAATCAATAAACTCGGTGAATTGGGAAACAGTATTGTCTATATGGTGTATTGTTGATTATAGAAGGAATCTGTGTCCTAATTATTTAGGATGATGATGTCCCCTTGAGGAGCTCATAAGGATTGTCATGTAAACCCTGCAGGTGGATTTAATCCGACATGATAATAAAGTTGAGTGGTACTACTCTTGGAATTAGATGTTAATTAATTAAGTTGTCAGTAACTTATTTAATTAACGGACATTCGATATCTTAAACACAGGGAGATAAACGTGCACATAATAAGAAGGAGCCCATATTAAATATGGGATTGAGACGGTAGTTCAATAATAATTCTTTAGTGGACTGAATTATTATTGATGGGCTTAAGTTATGTGTTCGGGCCGAATACAGGATACTTAAGCCCATCAGAAGGCCCAACCCAATTCCTCCTCTAGGTCCCTAGTGTAGCCTATATATAGCCCTTTTCCATCAGCGCCTCAGAAAACACAGATCACAGAAAACACGTGATAGTGAGAGAGAGAGCAGAACTCAGATTTCTCGAAGGATCGTTGGCCACGCAACATTCGAGAAAGGCTGTAGGAAAACATCAGAAGATCAAAGAGGTCTACAAGGGTATGATTTTTTTTTCGCTACGTATTATCTTTGGATCCCGATTCTGATAGCATAGAGTCGGCGATCCATCGGTTCCATCAAAGAGGGTTTTAAAATATCATTTCATCACGAAACAATATCCTTAACACCCCGCCAGTCCAAAATAGTTTATATCATATTATCAAGGTAACACATATCAGGTAAACAATTATTTTCTTAAGTCTTATATACAGGTAGGGGCTCCTATAGAGAGAGGATAATACCTATCTATTTCTTTTCGAAACCAATGCACGTTTTAAAATCACACTTTTCTGATTTTCCTTTTATAAAACAAGTTTGAGCAAGTTCAAGATCATTAGAACGTTGCTCTGATCCAAGCTGTCACACCCCGTTTTCTTTCATAAAATTATCAGAGTTTTCACACGGACGTGAAGAAAGAAATAACAAGAGACACCTTTCATAAACAGAAGAAGTAGATAGAAGATGATAGAAGAATGAGGTAAGGGATGATGTGAATCATTCACATATCAATAATCGGTCTCAGCCGATAATATCAATATTAGCAGTGGAAAATATCATCAGGATCTCATATCCGAAACATATACAGAATTATTACAAAACATGAATAATTAAAACATTGTTTGAAAATGTTTGTGGAACATCATCTTAAAAATACAGATCCAGGTATAACACCTCCTCTCTCCATCTAGGGTTCATCATGCTCATCATCTCTTGTAATGTGAATTACAGAATAGGGAGTGAGTGCGTGGAATACATTCGTGGGGATAAAATCCGACTCTTATAACGATTAATAGATATAAAATATCGGGAAATGTAACATTCAGTCACGTTGTCACAACACATAGAATGCAATGCATGTATTTTGTAACCCATCCATGGGGTGCGGGAATTTCCCGTCTTATCCCCTAAAATGGTCTCAATACCGCTAGCGCATTTACAGGATCGCCAGACCTTTCAGGTGGTAGAAGAAGTAGGAGATAATTTTTTTACGGTCCATAAGACCCACCGAACATGCAATGTGAACAGAAGTTATTTCACAGTATAACATGAACACATAATCATAGCATATTATCACAGTATTTAGTATTCTTCAATCATGCATATAAATAGGGAAAACTGTAAACAGATAAAGAGATAAAAATTATATCCACCTTGTTCGGTAGTTTCCACGTGAGTAGCAAGTACCAAGGATCGGATAACTCAAGGCTCAATCCAACAAGTAGCCTACATAATTACGGTGTTTCTTAGATTCTTAATAATTATAATTAAAGCTATAAAAGATTTCTGGAGGAAAAACGATCGTCAAAGATGCGACGGATCGAGAGATCTAAAGATTGGAGTTGAAGAAATGAGAGTGGATAATCAGTTTATAAAGCTGAGATGATAGAGAATGAAATTTGGGTCACGACGGAAAAAGAATGAGCTCGATCAGAGTTGAAACGAGCTCAAACGGAGTATTTTAAGTTTAGGGTATTTTGGTAATTTTGGTCAAAGGGTTGACTTTGACCAGGCCCACGATCCCCGGTCAATGACATCTTGTCGGCGATGACTCGACGACGACGTACAATGGAAAAATGGGATTCGGATCGAAAACACGACGTCGCGTGCGCACCCGTCACCCGACGTGGCACGCGCACCAAGTGTCGGGTGGATTTCTCGGCAGCTCGACAGGCCTTGATAGTGTGTTTCGACAGCTACTGAGTTTTCTCGGTAGTGCATCTCGGCAGTTCGACAGCGTGTCTCGACAGCTGCCCAGTTTTCTTGGTAACTCGGCAGTGCATCTCGACAGTTGCCGAGTTTTCTCGACAGCTCGGCGCCCAGTGCGCAAAGGCCACCCGGCATCGGCCCTGCTCGCCTGATGCACTTCCCGGCGCCACTCGCTATGGCGGCGTTGGACGGCACCGCCGCCACCTTGTCCGTCGGCAAGCCTGTACCGCCGGTTACCACCTCCGGCTATCCCTCACTGGAATTCGGCCGTGAACAGTGCCGAAAAACAGCCCCAAACACACTTCATCCTCACGCTTCCCACTCTTCTCTTTCTCACTACCCAGCTCCGGCCGGCGACTGGAAGTCGCCGGCGACCCTTCCCTAACCCTCGGCCGGTGACCTCCCATCACCGGCGACCATCCCAAGCCATCCCAACACACACACACACAACATATATATACACATGCATATATTACACACACACACACACAAACAGCCTTGGCCGGCGGCCACCTGCCGTCGGCTACCACCACCCTGACCTCACCGGCGCATCACCAGCACCGGCCACCAACAGCTCACGGTGGTGCCACTAGTGCCGCCCCCAACAGCAACGCACATACACAACACACGTTTTAGGGTTTAGGGTTTGGAGAGTGTTTTTTGCCGTTTTCTGGCGTACGAGAAATCGGATTTGAAATCCGAGACCTATTCTAGACTCATCTCGTCGAGACCTACGTTGTGTGTGAAAATCGGCCGAAACCGATAATGTTGAAATTTTCCGACCACCGACGGCGCGCCGGGGACAGAAATCGGGAAAGAGAGAGAGGAAAGAGAGACTTACAAGTTTTCGTCGCTTTCGACTCGTTCAGAAAAACGGTGATTTTTTAATCAAAAACGCCCCTATTTATAGAAATTCTGGAAACACTATTCATGAGAAAAATCTAAGTTACTCTTCACGGGGTCAAAGTCTTCGTTACTATTCACATAAAAATCTTCGTTATTATTCACCGTAAATATCTTTCGGTTTTTCGAAACTTCGTGTTTTGCCCTTTTCGTCGTCGTTTGAGCTATAGGTCTCCGATTGACCCCTAGTTCATTTCTATCTTCTCATTTTTCCAATACGCGTCTAATGGTATAAAAATATACTATGTTCTATGTCTAAGAAAAATATCCATCTAAATCATGCATTAAACACATATCTGAAACGCACGTAATTAGATTAAACAGTCAAACTATACGCACATAATTATTAAGTCATGTGTTTAAATATTTAATTAATAAATTATGCTTCATTTTTGGTCCAGGGTGCTACATCAAGTATCTAGATACATATGCTACTAGTTTCTCAAAACGTGTCAACGCTTCTACTTATCGTATTGCAGGATTAAAAACTCATGGTTGTTATATATATAACAACCTAAAATTAATCTCTAATAAGAGGGTTTATGGGAGATTTTTTTTAAAATTTAGCTACCATGTATAAGACTTAGAACATAAATATTTATATCAAACATGTTACACCTTTTTTTCTTTTTGTCTTGAGCCCAATTAGTTGATGCATTAGTCAAACAATATGAGACCCAAGATGTGATATGTAGCAAGCCCATGAGAGCCCAACTCCATGAGGTTACACCTCATCTTTCTCTCACCCTAGAATCTAGCCACCTCATACCAATAAAGAAGATATACCTCATTTCTTTTCCCACCATTTAGAGAGAGAAAAACAAATATACAATCAAGATAAGAAATTGAATAGGTGTAATAACTCTCTCTCTCTTTTTCACCAAACCACCGACCGGCCATCGCCGGCGAACCATCATCTTTTTTGGTGAGATGTTCGGGTTATCTTGTAGAGCTCGACGAACCTGTCATGGGTACGGGCTCGGATGTCCGAACCATGGCCGTCGTAGTCTCTTTCCCTCTTCTTTTTTTTTCTCTCTCTCTGTTCTTCATCATCTCCACGCTACTGGGTTCGATGTTTGGGTGTTGCTGGTACAAGATTGCATTGGCGTGTCAGGTAGACGATGATGTGTGCTGTAAGTGTGTTATGGTGTGCCACCATACAGGGTTGCAAGATCGGGGACCTCGACTGTGGGTATAGTCGGTGCAGTGGTCATGCCGGTATATGCTTGTGCAAACATCGTCATGTGTGGTGGCGTTGAGCTCATGTGTGTTTTGTGGTCTTGTGTGCGTGCGTTAGTTGTGGTTGGCCATGTGATGACGCCGACAACAGCGAAACTACAGCGGAGGGAGGATGGGCAGCTGCTGGGATAGGTTTGGGAGGGCTATCTTGGAAATTTGATAAAGATAAGGACTAGTTTGCAAACCTTAATGTTTACGAATTAGCACCTTAATCCTTGAACCTTTTAATATTTGCATATGAGACCCTGAAATTTAATGTAATTGAATATAAACCACTTTATAGGGTACACCCTATAACTTTCAGGATCTGCAGTTTGACCCTAGAAATTGTTGATATTACAAGTTAAACCTAAGACTTTAACAATTACAAGTGAACCCAAAACAATTATGCCAAATGTACTATTTAGCCCCTTTATCACCAAACTAGGGCACAAAACCCTAGATTCACATCTCATTGATCTTGTAACCCTAAGTTCAAATCAAACTTTCCAAACATAGGTTTTGAACCTCCCATATCACCACGACATGTTACCTTTTTTAAACAAGCCCACGTAAAAGTATTTCATTTTATGAATGAACAAGTATACTCCTTTCTTTCACCCAAAAATCAATCGTTAACCCTCTTTGGACGTTCCTTTATGAGAAAGATTCTTAAATTAAAAGTTTACTTTAGTTTATGAATAGTTCGTCCATATACTAAGGCAAGCTCTTGTATCTTGTAGGGACCATAGAAGAAGTACCGAAGTAAGTTTGTATGAGACATAGAAGTTTTTGGGTATATCTATTGAAGGTGGGGTTACCCTTTCTCACTGTAATTATGCATTTTATATGTTAGAACGTGTAATCTTCTGTTCATATGTGAACTAAGATGGTCTTAAATACTTTTAACATGAATGATTGAAATGATGTATTAGAACTTTTGTTTGTTGAAATATGAAGAATTGAATGGCGAGATGTGCTACTAGCCACAAGGTGAATATGTGAATATTGTCTGTCATGTTAAGTTTGGTCAAGTCTCGCGCCATAGAGGGTCTCCTTGGAGACCAAGCCAAAGAGGGTTTCTTCGAGGCCAAAGAGGGTCTCTACGGAGATCAAACCAAAGAGTATTTGTTTTTGTTGGGATGTTATGGTTATCTACACATGCCATTTTTCTTCCTTGTTTAATGGTTAACATCACTGAGTGTTTTCATGCACTCACCCCCTATGTGTTTTTATTTTTCAGATCCAGGCTGTAGGGAAGGAGACTGAAGAGGATGTCATATCTTTTGACTGTATATAACAATGCACCTTCAATCTTTTTTGAAAACCCTAGTTTCAGTTTGTATGTAAAGTTAAGCCCGTGGGTGGGCAAACATCGAAAGTTATTTTCCGCTCCACGTCAAATGATAAACATTTTTGTTACTTAGCTATTTGTGGCGACCTTACATTTTAACACGTTTAAATTAATTTTTTAAAATTGAGTTTATGATGAGTTGTTGACGCCCAAATGAAATCTTTAATACTTTTCATATGTGTTGAACTGTTGAAAAAGGGACATGACAATATAATTTCGCAATAATTATTTTATATTTCACTACGAGGGTTATTGGACTATAATAGCATAACTTAATCTGTCACGTCTCGTTTTTCTTTCTTAAAAATGATCAGAGTTTCTTTTTGGACGTGAAGAAAGAAAGGGAAAAGACGTGCATGAAATAAAATAGAATGAGGTAAGAGACGATCAGAAATAATACATATCAACCTTAGGTTACAACCGATAAATTAAAAATCTTAGCAGTGGAAATAAACCTTTCAGGATCCATCATCCATAGTAATTACGAAGTTATACTTACAAAACGTGAATTGTAAAAATATTATTTAATTATTGTGGAATAAAAGACTTAAAGATAGAAAGTCCAGATAGGGCACCATCACTCCCTCTCTAAGGTTCAACATGCTCGTCATCTCCTGTAATGTGAATTACAGAATAGGGGATGAGTGCGTTGAATACACTCGTGGGGATATTTTCCATGTTTTTAACAATTATTAGGTAAGTATAGCAAATCAAACATATACAAGTTCGGTAAATAGACACAACATATAGAATGCATAGCACATAAATCGGATCCTTTATGGACACGTAGTCCCATAGAGCTCATATCTGCAGCGAGGGTGGGTACTCCCTGTTGACCCTAAGTGCGGGTACTCCCTGACTTATTGTATGGGTCTCTAGTTCCCCCGTAATATGAAAGTAGACCTTCGTCCATTCAATCATGAATGTGGACCTTTGTCTCTTCATATAAATATGGACTTTCGTCCTTTCACAACATTATCATAAACCATGCATGAACACATTAATCATAGCATATAATCACAACACATAAAGTTCAACAATTCATTTAATATCAAGTTCATAAGCATGCGTTCATATATCATCATTTCGCGTTATATATAGAAATGTATAATTATTAAGGATTAGAAGTTACCCCACCTTGTTCGGTGGTTACCACGTGAGTTGTCAAGTAACAAATATCAAGTATCACAACGTACGATCCAACTGATAGCCTACACAAATAACAATGTTTCTTAAATCCTTAATACGTATAAATAAAGATATCGATGTTTTTTTAGAAGAAATGATCAGTAGAAACGAGACGGAATGGGAGATCTAAATATCGAGGCTGAAGAAATGAGAGTGGAAGGTGGATCCAACAATCTAATAAGAAAGAGGGAAAGATTTGGGTCACAATGGAAAAAGAATGAGCTCAATCGGAGTTGAAACGAGCTTAAACGGAGCGTTTTAAGATTGAGGGGTATTTCCTGGCGCATGCCCTTCCACGCACGAACGTGCACACCCGCGCACGACCGTGCACCATCATCCAGAACAACAGCCAGGCGCGTGCACGACCGCGCACCTACAAACACAGCTTCTGCCGGTGATCTCCCGTCGCCGGCCACCACCTCCACGACTCACCGACGCCACAGCGTCGGCCACCACCACCACGGCGGCCACGGCGACGCAGCCCACAACAGCCCCCAAAACAGCAACAAACACACACACACCCATGCATGCATACACACACACAACGCAAGAAACCCACGCACCCAGCTCTGGCCGGCGATCTCCCGTCGCCGGCAACCACCACCAACCCATCACACACACCCAGCCATCTCCCCATGCTTCAGTTTCCGGCGAGGGAGAAGAGAGAGGGCAGTCGGGGAGAGAAAAGAGGGAGGGAGGAGAGAGAAAGATTTTTGGCCGGATCTTTGACCGGCGATTGTCGGAGAAGGAGAAATCCGTTCGGAAATCCGAGCCCGGATTCGTAACGGGCTTGACGAGAGCTTCAACTTAGGGTAGGAGTTTACCCAAAATGAAGATGAAACGAGGTGGAGAGGAAGAGAGAGAAAAAGGGTTTTCCGACGATGTTTTGCAATTTTCCGGTGAACGAGACATCGAAATTGAAATCCGAGACCTATCCTAGACTCGTCTCGATGAGACCTACGTTCTGTGCAAAAATTGGCCAAAACCGATAAAATCGATTTTCCGGCACCGACGGTGGCGGCGGCGGCACACCGGAAACAGAAAACAGAGGAGAGAGAGAGAAGGGAGGAGAGAGAGGCTTACGTGTTTTCGTCGATTTAGCCTCGTTCGGAAAAATTGTGATCTCTCAACTCGAAAACGCCCATATATATAGACTTTTGAAAAACACTATTCATCGAAAAATCTACGATTACTATTCACGGTAAAAATCTTGGGTTACTATTCACCGGAAATATCTTTCGATTTTTCAAATCTTCGTATTTTGTCCTTTTCTTTGCCATTTGAGCTACGGGTCTCCGATTGACCTCTAATTCGTTTCTATCTTCTCGTTTTTCCATTACGCATCTTATGGTATAATTATAATCTATGTTCCGCATCTAAAAAATATTTTCATCTAAAACATGCATTTATCACGTATCTGAAATGCATATAATTAAATTAAACAGTCAAAATTAACGCACATAATAATTTAATTAAGGGTTTAATATTTAATTAACCAATTATGCTTCGGTTTTTTTTTCCTGGGCGCTGCATAATCACATATTTTAGGAAGTTCTTCAATCTCTTGTGTATATATTGTACCATCATGTTGTAATTCAATCAATAAAAATCAAATATTCTCATTAACATGGTATCAACCTTTTGGCAACGGAAACCCTTATTCTTCTACCTGTAAATCTCTATTTGTTATCCTCTTTTCTCCAATCCTCGGCCTTACGTCAATGGCTCCGTCAACCTTCTCTTTCTCTTCTGGTAATCTTCTTATGCAACTTATTATGCTGTGTTTGCCTTGATCGCTTCAATCATACTATTGCTCCAGTAGTGACCATTGCCGAAGCCTTCTCTACTGGTTGCAATATCTCAAAATCGGTCAACTTCCGAATGGTACTTGGATATAGGTGTATCGCACACATGAGCCCTACTTCAACTCACTTGGATTCTTCTTCATCTTACACATGTTTGGATTTAGTTATAGTCGAAATGGTGCTTTATTGTCTATTTCACATATTAGGTCACGCCACTTAAATTCATATATGAAATTGTCGGACGTTTTGGTTGTTCTAGGCCTTATTAAAAATCTCTCATCCATGAGCAAATTAACCACTAATCTTCTAGTTGATATGGTGTTTACTGATGATTGTTTTAAAATTCAACATCGCATAACTCGGCATATTTTGGCTCGAGGCAGATGTAAATATGGTCTCTATATATTGGATAATGCAAAATTGGTACTGGTTACTGCTAGTCGACTTGAAGCTTCTTTAAAGTTATGACACTCAAGACTTCGGCATGCTTCTTTGGATGTCATTTCATTTTTTAATAAAACTAGTAATAAGCTCGTGTCATGCACAGGATATTAATTAATTATTCAATTATTATATTTTTTCTTCTAATGTGATGATTATCGATATTATTAAATATATTATAATACAATATAGAATTTTTATTAAGTATAAAATATGTGAATTACAAAGCAAAAATGAAATATTTAAAAGTGAATGTATGGTCATCAAAGTATATAGTTTACAAAATAAAATAAAATAAAAACAACTATAAAATGCACTATCTAACTATTGTTGTTGTTCTTATTTCTCATGTAAATAAGATATCTAAATATTCTTTATGAAATATAATTCCAATCTGTACCTATAATTGTAAAAATAAATGTTGTCAGTCAAATCTAATTGTTCGAACAAATTATTTTTGTTTAGGTAAATGATCAACCGTTGGCACATTAATATATACCCACTGTTGATATGTCATGTATCTAGTAAATTTCAATGTCCATAATTTTTAGGAAATGTAGAAAAATACCATGAACAGAAAATTAAGGAACAAAATTATGTAGACGATGAATTAAGAAAAGAATAGATTTGATGGTAAATTAAGAAATAAATCCATATTAGATACACCATGAAGTAATATATAAAACAAATTAAACATTTTTTCAAAAAAAAGATAAATAGAGAGTCGAACCTTTCTGTTTGTTGAGGATTAAGAAAAGAACAATATAATAATATTTATACGATAATTAAGAAACTAATGAATAGAAAGAGAATATATTTAGGAGTTGAAATATAGGTGTTTAGATATGTGATATCTAATCTAATATTTATATATATATATATATATATTTTATGGATATTGAAAAAAGAATATTTATATTTAGATTATCTCAGGATTTGTTTGTTATTATGTACCATATTTATGGGTATTGAAAATCCCTGATATGCTCATGAGTTTGTTAAACCTATCTTTCTCTTGAAATTTATCAAAATACGTGCTATAAAAAATTTCAGATTATAATATATATTTGGATATCTATATGAAGTGAAAACATGATTGCTTATTAAATACTGTAGTATTTGAAATAAAAAAATATCTTTTTGAAATATCTATCTATTAAAAATTCCCTAATCATGTTACATATTAAATAGTAATATCAAAAATATCAAAATATGGTGGACATATCTCATTGAAAATTATGTGCAATTTTGTAGGACATTTAGTTAAATTATAAATTATAAATTAATGATAAGGAAAATGTGACCGATGATTTAATTATAATTTTAAATCACCAATTACTATTGTAAATGTGACCCATAATATATTCCTCAAGTTTTGGAGAAAATGGTTTTTAATTATACGGCCATATCAATTGTGATAAAAAATGGACATATTATGTGCCATAAAATTTTTTGGATAATAATATATATCCAGATATCTATATAAAGTGAAAACATGATTGCTTATTTCATTGCGATCAATATATATGTATTTAAAATAAAGAAATATCTTTTTGAAATATCTATCTATTCAAAACCTCTGATCATATTACATATTAAATAGTAATATCAAAAGATGGTGGACATATTTCATTGGGAAATCATATGCAAATTTTTAAGATATTTAGTTAAATTATAAATTATAAATTAATAATAAGAAAATTTTAAAAAACATCAAAATAATTTTAAATCACTGATTACTATTGTAAGTGTGACCCATAATATATTACTCAAATTTTGGAGAAAATTATTTTTAATTATACGGCCATATCAATTTTGAAAAACTGGGACATATATATATATATTGTAAAATTGGTTACATTATCAATTTATAATTTGAAAATATTTTCATTTTAATAAATCAAAATGATTATTTATCTTTTCCTAAAAGTTAGGACATGTTTTAACTAAAATTTAATATATTCCTAAAAATTTTGGTGAGATTAATATAATAAGAAAATGAAAAGGAAAAAAAAATTGAATGTGAAAATTGGGGACTTAGGAGGAAAAGTTTGGTTGATTTTGTTAATATATATATATATATATATAAATTGGGATCATATTTGTTACTGTTATATAACCTAAACATGTTTTTTGTGACTCATGTAAGAAGACTAAGAGTAAGTGTTTCTTATTTGTTTTGGATGAAAAACGTTTGTTGTTTGTTCTGAACATTGTTCATTGTGATTGTGGGTACCTACACCCGTTATTTCAGATTCTGGTTTTCTGTATTATGTTATTTTTGTGGATGACCTTTCTAGATTTACATGGTTTCATCATTTACGAAAAAAGTATTTCACAGTGATGGGGGTACCAAATTCACAAACAACAAAGTTTAGAAATTTTTCGTGATAAAGGAATTCTTCACATTCTTTCTTGTTCGTATACGACTTCTCAAAATGGTAGGGTGGAACGTAAACATAGGCACATTACTAAAACAGGTCTAGCAATGTTTTTCCACCCTCACAATCCTATGAAATTCAGGGTTGATGTTTTCACTAGCGTTGTATATGTTATAAATCATTTGTCTTCCAAAGTTCTTAATAGAAAGTCACCTTTTGAGTTGTTTTTCTCCACTAGTCCAAACTTCAACAACTTTCATCAATTTTGTTGTCGAGTCTATCCATGCCTTCGAGATTATAATGCAACTAAATTCGAGCCACGAAGCACGGCTTGTATTTTTTTGGGTTATAGTAGCTCATATAAAGGGTTTCATTGCTACGATTTGATATCTTTTTACATATATGTCTCTTGACATGCTAAATTTGATGGGGCATTCTTTCCATTCTCTAATTCTTTGGACAGGTCAAGCTCTTTATCTCTGTCTATTTCAGAATTTCATGAGCCACCTGAAATCAAACTTGGGATCTAGTTCCCCACGCCCACCTGAAACAAATGTTGTAGGGTCAAAATGGGTTTCCATACTAAATTTTTGGCTGATGGATTTATAGATAAACATAAGGTTGACTTGTTGCCCAGGGATTCGTTGAGTTTTCGACTTTGATTACTCCCATATTTTTAGTCCCATAGTCAGGGCTTCAATGGTTTGGATTATACTTTCTATTATTGTGCTTTACAATATGCCCATTCATTAGCTAGACGTAAAAAATGTCTTTCTAAATGGAATTTTGACTAAACCAGTGTTCATAGAGCAGCCACCTAGGTTCATTGATAAGCAGTTCTCAAATCATATTTTTCGCCTCAAGAAAGCTTTGTACGATCTTAAACAAGCTCCTCATGTTTGGTTTCATCTGCAGTCGATCTGATTTTTGTTCATCTACATTCGTGGATCCACCATTTTATATATTTTAGCATATGTGGTTGATTTCATCCTCACAGGAAACTCTCCAATCGTCTTGCAATCCTTCATTACTCGTCTTCATAAAGAGTTTGTCATCAAGGATTTAGGAAAACTAAATTATTTCTTAAGCCTTGAGCACTCTGGAATCTTTTTGAATTAGGCCAACAATGCTCGAGATATTCTCCACCAAGAAGCACTTGAAGATTCCATATCTTTCTCCACTCCATTAGTGGCGGGTTGTTAGTTTTCCATAGATGGTCAGTCTTTTGAAAAACCTACTCTCTATCGCTCTTCGGTTGGTGTACTGTAGTATCTCACAATTACGTGTCCCAACTTATCGTTTGTCTTGAATCTTGTTAGTCAGCATCTTCAAAGTCCCAGTGTTGATTATTTTCAAGTAGTAAAGCGAATTCTTCGCTACGTCAAAAGTACTTCATCATTTGGTCTTTCTTTTACTCATAGCTCATTACCATCTCTTATTATCTATTCCGATGCTGATTGGGCTCATTGTGTGGAAACTAGGTGATCTTCTTATGCTATTCTATCTATCTTAGGAAAATCTTATCTATTTGAGTACCAAGAAGCAACCCACAATTTCTCGTTCGAGTTATGAATCAGAATATCATGCTCTAGTGAATGCTACTTCGGAATTGTTTATGTTCTTCAACTTCTTTAGGAACTTCATATTCAACTTCTTTTGTGGCTGATCCTCTATTCAGACAACAACAGTGCTATCTTTCTTAGTCAAAATCCAAATTCAACATGTTAAACACATTTATATTGACTTATATTTTGTACGTGAGCTTATTTTCATTGGTCACCTTGACACCAAGTTCATCTCCTCGAATTTACAGGCTCGTTGTGTGGAAACTAGGTGATCTTCTTATGGCTATTCTATCTATCTTAGGAAATTCTTGTCTCTTTGAGTACCAAGAAGCAACCCACAGTTTCTCGTTCGAGTTGTGAATCAGAATATCATGCTCTAGTGAATGCTACTTCGGAAATTGTTTATGTTCTTCAACTTCTTCAGGAACTTCATATTCAACTTCTTCAGGAACTTCATATTCAACTTCTTTTGTGGCTAATCCTCTATTCGGACAACAACAATGCTATCCTTCTTAGTCAAAATCCAAGTTCACACAAACATGTTAAACACGTTTATATTGACTTCCATTTTGTACGTGAGCTTGTTTTCACTGGTCACCTTGACACCAAGTTCATCTCCTCGAATTTACAAGTAGAGGTTGATGAGTTCATGGATATATTTTGAAGAATTGCGATGAAATGATGTCATTTGTGAGTTACTTGCTTATCACATACATGTTCTATTTTCAAATCAGTTGAAGTTTTCTATATAACTTGTAGCACCCCGGACCAAAATGATGCATAATTTATTAATTAAATATTTTAACGTATGACTTAATAATTATGTGCGTATATTCGGACTGTTTAATTAATTACGTGCGTTTTAGATATGTGGTTAATGTGTGTTTCGGATTGAAATTTTTCTTGGATATGGTATATGGAATATTTTTATACCATAAGATGCGTAATGATGAAACGAGAAGATAGAAATGAACTAGTGGTCAATCGGAGACCCGTAGCTCGAACGGCGATGAAAAAGGCAAATCACGGAGTTTCGAAAAATCGGAAGATATTTATGGTAAATGGAAGTGAAGATATTTACGTGAATAGTAACTTGGAAAAATCAACTGATGAATAGTAATAGAGATATTTTCGGTGAATAGTGATTTATGGATTTCTATAAATAGAAGTGGTTTCGATTCAAAAATCACCGTTATTCTGAATGAGTCGAAAACGACGAAAACATGTAAGTCTCTCTCTCCTCTCTCTCTTTCCATCTTTCTATTTTCCGGTGCGCCATCGCCGGTGGCCGGAAAAATTCAACATTGTCGGTTTTGGCCGATTTTTGCACACGATGTGGGTCTCAACGAGACAAGTCTAGAACAGGTCTCGGATTTCAATTTCAATTTCTCAATCGCCGGAAAACGGCGAAAAATAGCCTTGAAAACCTAAACCCTAGCTTTGGCCACCTTTTCTCTCTCTTACTATTTTCTGACTCTAACTCACCAGAGAAGCTGCCGGGGGTTTGTCGGAGGTAAGGGTGCCGAGCTGGAGGGTCTGCGCCGCCACCCACGGCGGCGCCGGAGATGGACAGTGTATATATATATAACGTGCATGTGTGTGTGTTTGAGGGTGTGTTAGTATGTGTGATTTGTTATGTACTGTTGAGGGCGGCACTACGTGTGGAACCTGGTGGGCCGGCGCTGGTGATGCGCCGGCAAGGTCGTGGTGGTTTGATGTGTGTGTGTATATGTTTTGCATGAGTGTGTATATATATGGGTGGTTGTTGTGATGGTGGCTGGTGTCCTAGGTGGCTGGGGGTGGTCGCCGGCGACTGGAAGTCGCCGACCGGAGTTTGGTTAGTAGGTGTTGGTTTTTGTATACGTGATATCGAAGGGTTTTGCGGCGTATTTTTCAGGCACTATTCATGTCGGAATCCGGCGAGGGATGGCCGGAGGTGGTAGCCGGTGGTGCAAGGTTTCCGGCGGACCTGGAGGTGGTGGCCGGTGACGGAAGGTCATCGGTAAAAGCGGTGTTTGCAGGTGCACGGTTGCGCATGGGCGCGCACAGTCGTGCGCGTGCCGGGAGGAGCTTCTAGATGATGGCGCACGGTCGTGCGCGGTAGCGCCGGCGCCGGAAAATACCCATCGATCTTAAAACGCTCCGTTTGAGCTCGTTTCAACTCCGATTAAGCTCATTCTTTTTTTGTTGTGACCCTAATCGAACCCTCTTTCATCTCAGCCTATTAAACTGAACTTTTACCCTCGTCTCCTCAATCTCAATCTTTAGATCTCTCGATCTGCCACATCGTTAACGATCGTTTTTCCACCGGCAACGTTTATAGCTTTATTTTTACATTATTAAGGATCTAAGAATACCATTACATATGTAGGCTATCAGTTGGATTGAACTTTGAGGCACGAGGTTTGAGACACGAGACTTTGGAACTCGCTACTTACGTGGTAACCACTGAACGAGGTGGGGGTAACTTCTAAACTGTATCTGTTTAATGTTTTTCCCTATCTGATATTTGAACTGCTGAACTCTACGTGCTATGAATACATGTTGTGATTATTATATACATACATGTTATATCGTACTACGAAGGGACTTCGGTCCATATCTATGCTACGAAGGGACTACGGTCCATTTCTATGCTACGTGTCAATATGTGATGTGTTTATTTGCTGAACATATATACGATTGATTTGTGCATCTGCATAATAACTATTAAAACAAGGAAAGTATCCCCACGAGTATATTCAACGCACTCACCCCTACTCTATACTCACACTACAGGAGAAAAAGAGAATCTTGACGCATAGAGAGAGAGGTGCCCTATCAGCTGTATCCATCTTCTGGTTTTGGTTTTTAAAGTTATGTTGTTCGTTTGTAAAAGAAAACTATTTTTATCCTTCTTTGTAAAAGATCCTGATGTTTGTCCACTACGTAAGGTTTCAAACTCTATTTTATCAGT
Organism: Scutellaria minor; assembly: GCA_954870855.1. Lineage (NCBI taxonomy): Eukaryota > Viridiplantae > Streptophyta > Magnoliopsida > Lamiales > Lamiaceae > Scutellaria > Scutellaria minor. The sequence continues at coordinate 13,124,616 of OX940731.1, read as the reverse complement.
TGCATCTGATGTTTCAAGAGTTCTGCTTCTTATCCTCTTTTTTTCTTTCTATTTTATATCATGTACGTCTTCTTCCCCTTTCTCTCTTCACGTCCAAAAATGAAAAACTCTGATATTTTTTATGAAAAGATTTTGGGACGTGATATAACTAATATAAACTGCACAATTTAAGATTAATATTTACTTTATAACTCAGTGAACATAAGGAGGAGTTGCACGAAATGGTTGTGTTGACGTCGATATGAAGCATGAGAAGTCTTTTGGAAAATGGTTTGAACGTCAAGTAAGTCTTTTTAACAATAATAACTAATTTTTTATTCCATTTACTGAATCAAATTAGTTTATTAGATCACCTGTGCATCTACTGAAGAAAATCAACCTTTTAATGAGGATTTTATGTATGTGTCTTATGGTCCTGATGGACGAACAACTCATTATGAAGGTTGCATTGTGAATGAACTGTGATTTCATTAAGAAACATGATATGAATAGGAGAACCCAAAATCATGGTGTTGTTGTAAAAGTTGAAGAAGTATCTGGATTTAGAGATTATTATGGTATGCTGAAAAATATAGTTGAATTAGATTATTTGGGAAACCATCAAGTGACATTATTTAAGTGTGATTTACCATTAAGTCAGTGCAAAAAGTTATATATAATTGCACAAGTATTAATATGTCAAAGCCATGGAAGACTACTAAGTCATATATATTAGCAATTCAGGCACATGTATTTTATGTTGACGATATCAAATTGGGCAATGATTGGAAAGTTGTTATCCAAGCATAAGCTCGAAGTTTGTGGAATGTGATTGAGAACAAATTTGATGAATATATAGAGATTGACGAATTCTACCAACAAAGTGAATCACATTGTACATTTGACACTTTTATGCCCTAGAGATTTTGTTGTGTGGTATACATATGATATTCCAAAATCATCAATCGAGGTAAATAAAATGTCATCAGCTAAAGGGCATGCTAACACACTTATAGATGACCAAGATAAAGAAGATTGCACATTGGTGGAATATCATGATGATGATGAAGAAAAAGTTGATGATTACACAACTTAAAGTGATGACGATTGTGAGATTGATTAGATGGATATTGACAAATTACACGAAAAAATTCATAGAATACAAGATGATTGATGATGAATTTGTTTATCATATCAATGATATTGATCTAACATGCATGTTTAAGATTTTCAAATGTATTTACATTTAGCAAATCATCTTATGATATTAATTTGCTTAGTTTTATGTCTACTAATCATGACCCACATTGATTCAAAATAATTTTACTACTAAGAGTTCATGTAGTTGGGAGATTCCTATTTTGTTAATGTTTCAATTTTTTGCATCGATTTGTTGCTTATTAGAAATTTGTTTCTAATTGTAAATGTTTAATTTTCTTTCAGGTTAGTGTTGTTATATTCATGAGTTTGATGAGTGATGCTAACAATCTCATCCTTTTTTTCTTATGATATTTATTTCGTTATTATATTTGTGTTCCCCCTTTTTTATATGACATTGAGATTTATGTTTACATTGATTGAATTTCCAGCTACTGGATGAGAGAGAAATCACTAATGTCCGTGGTCTTTAAAACAATAAATATGTATCATGTGCAAATGTTAAAATTGTATATGTAGGTCCCGATAAGAGTTAAATAACTTTAAAGAGAATGAATAGATTTTTAAAAACACTTCTTCAACCAAGGTAAAATAAGGGCTTAGCAAAGGTCTACTATCAGAATAGATGACAGATAAAGAATGGATGAGATAGGCTAAGCAGGTGCTAAAACACTTGGATGAAAGCAGATGGTGAGTTGTGAGACTCTTCTCTTCTATCACAACAACAAATATATCATGAATGAAAGCACTTTGAAGATATTAGCACGAAGATAGGAGCAAATATAGCAAATACGAGAAATATAAAAGAGACAATGATTTATAGAGGTTCGAAGGTGGTGTAATCCTTCCACGTCCTCTCTCCCAAAGTAGGAGAATCCGGTAGATGTCGAAACCAAGAAATATAAATACGTGTTCTAAATTAACTATTTGTGATAGTGGTGAACAATGTCGAATCCTCAAAGACTGGTGAGATGTGTTCATTTACAAGAAAAATCAAAATAAATTTAAGAACGATTCGGGGTGTTGAGTGCGTAAAATACACTCAATATACATGGTCGTAAGCATGATTATTGTATTGTCTTGGTCAAAAAATGAATTATAACTGCAAAATATTGGTTGTTGTAGGTACAAGAGGATAAAACGGGATGACGGAGATAAAGAGTGTGAAAAATGTAACACCCCATTTTAAGAAAACCTGCATATGCATATTTATTAAAAATTGCTTTTAATGTTCATTTAAGAATGAGTTAAGTATAAGATATTAGATGATATTAAGTTATGATTTATGAGTTTACGTTTCATTGTGCTTGTTTATTTTAAAGATTTTATGACATGTTTTCTTCCGAGATTTTAAGGGTTTTGCAGGATTCCTCACAGAAGAAACCTAGCTCGATTTCCACTCACTCGACACATATGAATGGAAGTAAAATGATAAGATGTTAATTAAATGAATAAAATGATTTTAGGATTTATGCTAAGTTTATTCGTTACCGTTTTTGAATACTTAATTTTATGCTAAGCAATTTCCACATTTATGTGATTTATACATTATGATATTAATTCTAGTCTCTTCAATAAGGTAAGCATGTATTTATACATATATGTAATATGTAACATCAAATATCAAGTAAATAAATTAATTTAACATTTTGTTTAATCCAAAGCTTCCTAGATAAGTTTGCTAACCTATGACTAATAAACTAGCCTAGCCACCTCACTAATCTAATCGCAACATGCAAATATCTCCAACTTGCAACATGCAACATGCAACTCTCTCTCTCTCTCTCTCTCGACCACATCATATAGAGGAGCCAAGGTCATAGATAAGTTAGCATAAAACATAAAGGAAAGCAAAAAGCATATCCATCAAGTTCTTACCTCAAACCCTAAAGGTATTTTTGGCTAAACTCACTTAGAATCTTCATTTAATTTCATGATTTATGATTTATACCTTAGGTTAGAAAGTCCAAATATGTTCTTTGGCAATTTTTTTGGGATTATATGTTGTTTGAATGGTGGAATAAATTGTTTCTAGAATAGGTTTAAAGATGTGCTTTGATATGCTACTGTCTTGGTTGTGTTCGAAAAACTTAGAGATTGAAATAAGCTTAATCCTTTTTCTAGATTGAAATATATGAAGTCAAGAGTACGTCTGTAAAATTTCGGAAGATTTGGAGTTGAATTCGATTTTATATGATTTTTCTAAGATAAGCTGTTCGGAGACAGTTTTTACCCTATTTTCGGGTCTGATTCATATATTTTTCTGGAATAGTTTACTTCGAATTTATGAATGATCTTTTGCTATGTTTTATAAACTGTTCTTAGGTATGTGTAGGAATTTAGTATGTATTTTTTTGAGCTTTGTACGATTTATGCCGAATTTTACAACAAAACCTGTTTTTGGTGTAGACGATGTCCTGTTTTCAGTTTCGTTCTAAAATTCATAACTAATTATTGGGATATAATTTATAAGCCATGTTTTACTATGTTGTAGTACACGTTCTTATGAGTATGTAGAAATTTACTATGTTATTTTTAGAGTCTTGTACGATTTATGGTGATTTTTACAATAAAGTCCATTTTCAGCGTATACTATGTTCAGTTTTCGGCAAACATAGGAAATTCATAACTGATTATGTGAACCTTGTTTTCACTTGATACTTTTTATATGGTATACTAAAAGAAGTGGTGTGATTATATGAATAGTTATGTGATTTTGGGAATTATATGAGAATTATTAAAATTATGACATCTTTATATGTCATTTTAGGTCAAAAATTACTAGTTTATATGCTTAACAATTAAGTTACAAGTATGATGATGTATTTAATATTCTAATCGCACTTAGATGAATTATGTATGATAGGATCATCTTTAAAGCTTCATATATAAATGAAGTATGTATTGAATAAAGTATGATTATCATAAACACTTGAATGATGTGTATAGAATCGTTTTAATATTTGCATTTAGGATGAAGTGTTTACATTAAGTTATATGTATGATTACGCTTTAGGTTAATGTAACCTAATATAAATGCAAAAGATTGTGTTATACGATATAAGGAGACTAATTGGTTAAAGTGTATCGAGCGCAGTCGAGACGATCGGTGAACCCGGAGGCAATCCTTGCACTCTTTACGTACAAAGTGGGTAACTTCTACTCTCTACTATATGATGATAATTGAATTGATAAGTTATGTATGAAAATCTACGGTTGAAGCCCGTAGCTATAACCAGTATGTAACTTCCATACTGGGCGACGACCTTAAGGGCGTAAATGCCTGGTCTATGAAAGTGACCATAAGGGCGTAACTGCCTGGTCTATGCAAGGTTTAGTGGGCAAGAAATTCACACATTCCTTTATGATGTTCTCAGGGTGGCTAAGAACCACAAAATGTTTTCAGGGTGGCTAAGAACCACAAAATGTTTCTCAGGGTGGCTAAGAACCACAAAATGTTTTCAGGGTGGCTAAGAACCACATGTAGTACTTGCTTAATGATTTAATTGCTTCAATCTATTAGACGGTAAAGTTATCCCACTGGGATCCCTCTCCGAAGGTGTCTCATGATGTTACTCTTATTATTTTCAGGCTCGGCGTATGATGAGGTGGACGAGTAGCAGGCTGGGCGGACTTCCCACTGTAGCTATGTTTGTACTAGTATAACGTTTCCGTTTAAGAATAATATGTTGAATATGTACAGTATGATGTTATGGGCCTAGACTCGTATTCTATTATATATATATATATATATATATATATATATATATATGTTTTGTTGTGTAAATTCATGTTAGTCTTTGGTTCAAACATTTTTCCTAGAAATGTGGGTAAGACACGACTAGACTTGATTAATAAACAGATATATAATTATGTATATATGTTATGTAAAAAGAAAAAAAAAATTAATAACTCTCGTGTCTTCGCTTTTAAGTCTTCCGCTGTATGTTATAAAGTCATTATAATTTCTTTATTTCTTAAGTATGAAAAGGGTGACGACCTATTTCCAATAAAGGGAAACGGGGCGTTACAAAAAAATAAGAAAATGGAAGATAAAGGATCAGTATCGCGATGCTGAAAACTATAAGCTGGGTTCTACATCTCAGTACCGCAGTACCCATTCTGGATACCGCGGTATCGGCTTCCAGAAGGTTCCAACACGTTGTCTCAGTACCGCAGTATCGGTTTGGATACCGCGGTACCCATATCGCAGGTTGTTAAAAAGGTGCGTGTTGGTCCCAAGTGGTGTCCGAGGTTCAGAGGGGGGTGAATGAACCTTGGTCGATTTTTAAAAACACATATTAAAACACAAACTGTTCTGCAAGTTACTTGAACTTGCAGTGTCAGTCAGTTACTGCTTTCAACACTAGGATGTAGTACTACACGTTGTAACTTAAAGTTTTATACGCAGCGGAAAAATAAATGTTTTAAGACACAAGGCTGGCTGGTTTTCTCAAATATGATCCTTTTCAAAACGTTTTATGCTTTATGACAGAGATAAATATAAAAGATAAAACACAGATAAAAAAGCAATAAAACACTTATGTCTTATAGTGGTTCGAATGTGGTGTAAGTCTTCTACGTCCACTCTACTGCTACCTCAAGCAGGAACTTCGTTAAGCAAGATTGATTTACAGGACACTCCTAACAATCTATCAACTTACAAAGTTAAACACCTACTAGAGTCCAGCGTACACACAACAACTGCAAACTCTAAAGGCAAACCAACACAGGGTTTCAAACTCCCACACAGGGAAGCTGCCTAAATCTTAGACAACTAAACAAACAGCAAGGATCTCTCATATCAACTGTTCGACACCTAAAACAATCTAAGCGCACAACAACAAGGTTAAAAAGTATATAAATATGTTCTTCAACTAGTGCGATGAAGTGAGCTTCTGAATCCCTCAAAGGATCTTTCAGTGTTGAACTTGTTTCACTTCACAAAGGTTGAGTGACTGAGACTTAGAATATAGCTTGAATGCTTGAGAGTTTTTGTGTAAATGTATTCAGTTGTGTTCAGTAGTCCAGTCGTCAGCTTTAGGGTTGCTCATCCTCTATTTATACTTGTAGAGAAGATATTCGTTGAAGGATATATCTCTCATTTTGAATTTTTGAGTAACTGATCAAAGGCATGGCTTGAATTTAATGGGACTTGACTTTCTTTCTGGAGCATTTAATGCGGTGGTACAGTACTACTGTATCTTTTCTTGCAATATACCTGTAACTTCTTCTTGCAGCGATGCTGCATGCCGTTCTTACTTACTTTGCTGCAATGCTGTAACTGTTTTCTTACAGTGTTGTTGTATCTGCTTTCTTGCAGCAGCTTCGTTCTTCAAATCTTCGATGCAGCATTGCATGCATGTATACAGCATTGTATGCCTGTGTACCTCCATCTTTCAGCTTCCATAACTAAACTCAATCCTAGTCTATGTTTTCACTTAAACATTGTGAAAAATGGGGTACTCAAACTTCCTATTACATACTTGGTTTATCTCATTAAAATCTATCCACTGAAATCCCAACAATTTCCTCCTTTTTTATGATGACAAAACCATTACATTATATCGTTCATGAAGGAAGTTTTTTCATTGCATCAAATCATTTTACATCAAGATTACATATATGATAAGCTTTGAAAAAAAATAACCCTGGATATATCAGAGATGCATCTTGTCTACTCTTTTATCAAATATATAAATTATTGCTGAAATAGGGACCTCCTTGTAAATGTTTCATCTGGTCTTCTTTCAGCAGTCCTTCTTTCTTGCTCTGCTCTTTCTCTTGATCCTTTCCACCAGTCTCGAATGGACTTCTGATAGGATTCTTCAAGTTTCTCCTTAATCTTTGGGATCTGAATCCATCTCAGCCAGAAGTCCTCGCAGTAAGGCACTATATAGCCTTGCTTTACTTGGTCTATGTAGTAATTCTAAATTTCAAGCTCTCCAGCCCTAGTAAGCTCTTCATATCTTCTCAGTACAGTTTGGCAGGTTTGAAATCTACTGAATTTGCCCTTTCTACACAAAAATCTGAAGTTTCTGAGATACTGGGATCTCTTGTACATCGTGATTGCTTCGAAGGATGGATTCCTATCTGTAGGCAACTTGATTGCCTTGAACATGTTTAAGCTCCAGGCCATGTTTTCTCCATCAGGCCTCTGATCCATCAATACTAACACTTCAGCAGATATGTTGTCCGTGTCGAGACGTGGAATTTCTTGAGAGGGGTATTGGTAGAGATCTTTATCAAAGATTCTCTTCTCACCAATCACTCCAAGCCTTTGCATCCAGGCATATTCTTCTCTTTCAGCTCTGGTTCTTTCCGCCCTCTGAGCAGCCATTTTCTCGTTGTAAAGCCTTTTAGCCTCGGCTCTGCTCACCCTCTTCTTTGAGCCTTGCTGTTGGTTTTCTCTTCCTCTCTTTTTATGATGAGAAGAAGAAGGTGTTGCATTTTTGCTTGCAGCACTGCTGTATGCAGCGCCTGCTGCTGATCTGCTTGCAGCAGCTGCACCACCAGCTCCTCCTTCATCATCTTTTCTCCATCTTTTTAGAAAAGGAGTATCAGCAGCAGCAGATGGTCCAGACCTCTTATTCCTTCTGCTTAGAGGCTGGTCATTATCTTCTTCCTCACTTTCTTTCTCTTTCCCTTGGCTCTGGTATCTATCTTGAAATCCTTCCCCCTTTTTGGCATCATCAAAAGCCGGGGGTAGAGCAAGGGCACTTGGAACTACTTTAGAACGTAGTCCTCTTGCAGGTGTCGGGGCTTCCTTGGATACTTGAGCATACTGGTGCTAGGGCTTCACCATAATGTGGTCCCTTAGTTCGCCTATAATCATCTCCAGGTTCACCACTCATTCGTCAACACTTCTGGTTCTTCTGGATTGATCGGTTATATGATCCACAAATGTCTCTAGCACCAAGAAGTGAGTGTGCAGCCTTTCCGATGATGTTTCTGCATGTCGCTTGCAGAGTTTGACTTCAGCTCGGGTGCTTGCAACTTCTCTCTTCAGTTCTCCCTCCATTCTAACCCTGTCCATGTATAGCCTGTGAGCATTATCATTCAGAGTTCGCTTGATCATCCCAGGCAGTGCTTCAATATCCTCCTTGAAGCAGGACATGGTTTCAGCGTGAAACTTGGCACCGGCCGACATGTTGTTCTGCATGTTAAACTCATAGTCCTGAAGAGCATGAATCAGGTGTTTAACAGCAGCAACTATTTTATCAATTGATTCATCAGGGGTCGGGCCTGCATTCCATCTTTAAGAGGCATCAGCTGATGCAGCATAAGGAATTAAAGAACTTGAGGGTTGTGCTACATCCTGTCTTGGAGCCTCTGGTTCAATCTCTTTATCCATATCCTCATTAAGGCTTGATAAGGGACTTAGGCAGCCTGAGGTGGGATTTTCTTCAACAACCTCTTCCTCCTCATCGGATGATATCGTGACTGGCACATCACCAATATTTCCATATTTGGCTCTGTTGCGCTCAGCCATTATCCGGAGGAATTCAGCAAGCTTAACTACCTCAATAACCTCTGCTGCTGTAACCTGGATAGGTTCTTTTGAGCATGCAGCAGTAGCAGCATCAACCTCCTCATGAGGTGTCTCTAGCTGTTCAGCGGTTACCTCAGCTTCTTCTCGAACATTCTCTAAGGGTACTGTCTCAACAGTCGTCCCTTCAGAGGTCTTCTCACCCTCAAAGAGTGTTGTCTGAACAACAGCCTCTCTTGAGGTCTTCAGAAAGGACCCTGTCTCCTCGGCCGGTCCTGTATCTTCGACAGTCTCTGCTGCAAGAATGGGTTCTTACAGCTCTTGTTGGTTTCTTGCAGCTTCCACTATATGCAACACTGAAAGCTCGATTGCTGCAAGAATCTCAGCATCCGCCCTTCATGTATCTTCTGCAGCTTCTGATAGGATGACTGTTTGCTGTACTGCTGTCTCTGCCAGTACAGGGAGTACCACCTCTGCAACTTCCTCTATGGTTGCGTCATCGTCAATCTCAGCAATGTCAGAGAGAACATCTCTGATGATGGTGGTTGGTTCCCCCTGAGTGTCTACATCAGTATCAGAAATGGTGTGCACCGGGGAATCGTCGTAGTCCACCAGTTGAGGCTCCTCCTCCAAAGAATCAAGCGCGACTATATTGGAGAGGTCTTCAACCATTTGCTCATATGCGGGGGAGTTTGAATTGAGATGACTTGAGCTTCCTTCTCCCCGCATCCTCTTAGGAGTGTATTGCATCCTTGTCTCCTTGACACTTGCTTGCAGCGCCTGTTGCAGCATGGCCTCCTCAGCCTGCTCCATTCCCAAGGTGTCGATTTGCTCTTGCGCAAATGTGACGTCATCGCCCTTTCTTACAGCCTCTGCAGCCAAGGCTAGGAAGATTTGTGCATCCTCTGTTGCTGCTTTCATCGGCAGCTCTGCAGAGTGGGATTCTGCAAGAGCTTTGCCCTTCCTCTTGTCCAGTGCTCCCTGAGCAGCAGTGCTTCTAGATCGATCTTGCACCTCTGCTGCATACTTAGGTTGCAGGAGTACCAGAATATCTTCTGAGTTGGCCCACTCCAGGACTGCTTTCTCTACAGAAAGGAAATCCTTCCATTGCAGCAAGATTTTCCCATTGGACAGTCTCATCTCTCTCTAGAGATTGTACTGCTGCACCATATCTCTAGCAGCTGGGAAGGTTGGATCAAGCACAAACTGAACAGCTTCTTCATCTGGCTGAACTCTTTGCTGATGTGACTCATCCGCAACAGCATCTACTGACAAACTTGCAGTAGAGAGTTGGGAATTAGCAGCTGCAGCAGCCTTCTTCTTGCTATGCGGGGCCCTTCTGGCCAGGGGTGCATCATCATCTGAGGACGAGGACTCAGGTTCAGGTTCTGCCCTCCTTGGTGTCCCCTTGATGACTGGAAGAGGATTTTCATCATCATCATCATCATCTTCACCCCTGCTGCCTGCATCTTCATCCTGCAGTGCCAGGATTGCATTCTTTTTGTCTTTGGTTTTCTTTTGTGTAACCCCAGCAGCAACTGTCTTCGGTTGGGTCTTACCCTTCTTCTTCTCTCCAAGTTACTTCCTAACGGGAATGGGGATGGGAGCTACAAGCTAAAGATCTAGCTTGCAGAGTAGAGAGCAAATGGTGATTCCATAGCTCCTCTTCACTGTGCTCTTCTCTGTTTCCTCCCATATTTTCTTCATGATGAACCTCGACAAGTTCACCTTTTCTCCGGCTATGATAGCAGACATGATCCGGAATGGAAGATCTATGCATTTATTGTAACTCCCTGTTCTGCCTTCAATGGAGTACGCACAAATATCATGGAGCAGTTCAAACTCCAGTTTGAAGAGTTTCTTCGGGACGCTTCTCTTGATCTCTGCCCCTACATCTCTCACTCTAAAGAGATCCCATATCTCTTGAGCGTTGTTTTCCCCATATGTCGCAAGCTGACTGGGGGTCAGACCTCCTGACGAGGTGCTGAAGGTGGTGGCTATGTCTCTGATGGTTAGAGACTTTTCTTCTTCATCTGCACCCATCTTGAACCAGATGCAGTTTCTCTCCTCTGAAGTCCTGGCGAAAGCGTAGAGCCTTTGAACTGATTCTACAGAGAAACCAGTGTAGGTGGTGGTTAACAACCCTAGGATTTGGGTCCGTTCAAGGGCATCAAAAATCCTTTGGATGACTGAGTTGTCGTAAAACCCAGAAGCATAAACGTGCTCCTAGTTGATCAAGCGTTCTTCCAGTACTATGGTTTGTCGAGCCGCTATAGATGAATTTTTTAGAGAGATTTGAGATATGGGGACTTAGGGAATATGTGATGAGAGGGAAAACTTCTCTTTGTGATGAAGGTGAAAATGAATTTGAAAAGAGAAGATTATGGGGTTAAGTAGAATATCAAAGGACAAGTAGTAAGATCGACGGTTGAGATTAAAAGGATGGAAATGATCTTATGGTCCTTAGAAAAAGACGGAGGGGTCAAATCGTAAATAATCATGACTTATGCAGACGTGGACTCTGACCGCGCCTCTTCGACTTCTGACATCGCAGACTTTCATTAAATGCTGAAAGACATGCGATTTGCCGCCTAATTTATTGTCCTTTTAAGGTTGCAGCAGCCTGGGTACAAGGTTGTAGAGTATTAAATACTCTTTGAAATAAATGATGTAACCAGGTGCTGCTTACTCTCCCATTTCTTGTTGTACTGTAAGGATAAAAGATGCAGCGTTGTTTGAGCCCAGCACTATATGCAGTCATAGCTTACAGCACTATACTTGCAGCTTCTCGCAAGCATGCAGATATTCCCCCTGGGCTTCTGCATCTTCTTTTTCCCTTATAGTTTCAGAATTCCCAGCTCGTTTCTAAGCATAGAATACCTCGATTCACTCAGCGGTTTAGTGAATATATTTGCAAGCTGGAGATCCGTATGAACTTTCTCAACCACGACATCTTTCTTTTCCACGTGATCTCTAATAAAGTAATATCGTATATCGATATGTTTTGTTCTTGAGTGAAATACGGGATTATGGGTGATTGCGATTGCACTTATGTTATCACAGAGAATTGGAGTCTCATTTTCTTCAATCCCATAATCTCTTAGTTGCTGCTATATCTAGAGAATTTACGCACAACAACTCCCTGCTGCAACATATTCTGTTTCTGCTGTAGATGTTGCAATTGATGTTTGCTTCCTGCAGAACCATGAAACAAGTCTATTTCCCAGAAATTGACAAGTCCCACTGGTGCTCTTTCTATCAATCTTGCAGCTTGCATAATCTGAGTCAGAATATCCTTTGAGGTTGAATCCTCTTTCCTTGGTATACTAAAGGCCTACTTCCTGAGTTCCTTTCAGATACTTGATAATCCTTTTGATAGCTGAAAGATGTGACTCTTTTGGTGCTGCTTGGAATCTTGCACAGACTCCAATTGCAAACATGATGTCTGGCCTGCTTGTTGTAAGATACAACAAGGATCCTATGAGCCATCTGTACTTCGTGATATCTATATCTTTACCATCTTCACCTTTGTCAAGGCTTATAGATGTAGACATAGGAACAGATGTTGCTGATCCATTCTCCATGCCAAACTTCTTAATAAGTTCCTTTGTGTATTTGACCTGGCTGATGAAGGTTCCTGCAACCAGCTGCTTTACTTGCAGCCCTAGAAAGAAACTTAATTCTCCCATCATACTCATCTTGAATTTCGATTGCATCAGATTGGAGAACTTCTCACATAACTCTTTGTTGGAGGATCTGAAGATGATATCATCCACATATATCTGTACAAGAAGTATATTATCTACATCCTGTATCCTGAACAGAGTTTTGTCCACTGTTCCTTTCTTGAAGCCATTTTCCAGCAGATAGATAGATAAGATGTCATACCAAGCTCTTGGTACTTCCTTGAGTCCATACAGGGCCTTGTGTAACCTATACACCTTCTCTTCTGCTTAATCTTCAAAACCTGGAGGTTGTTCTACATACACTTCCTCTGTAAGAATACCATTAAGGAATGCACTCTTCGCATCCATTTGATATACATTGAAATTCATGTGAGCTACATATGCCAGAAAAATCCTTATGGTTTCCAGTCTTGCTACTGGAGCAAAAGTTTCATCAAAATCAATTCCTTCTTCCTGGCAATATCCTTTAGCAACTAATCCTGCTTTGTTCCTCACAACACATCCAGATTCATCTAGCTTGTTCTTGAAGACCCATTTTGTTCCAATAACTCTTTGATGAGTTGGTCTTGCAACTATTTGCCAAACTTGATTTCTTTCAAATCCATTTAGCTCTTCTTGCATGACTTGTACCCAGTTGCTATCTTGTAGGGCTTCTTCAACATTTTGGGCCTCTGTTTGTGATATGAAGCATGCAAACATTACTTCATGAGGGATGGACCTTCTTGTCCTTACTCTTATGGATGGATCTCCAATTATAGGATCCCTAGGATGATTCCTCAGCCATGTCCTGTCAGGCTCAAAATCATGTACTGGTCTAGGTTGTTCCTCATGTTGCTGTAAGATTGGAAGTTCTGCTGCTGTAAGATTATATGCTGCATCCAGAGGTACAACTTCTTCTTCTTTGTCTTCTCCTGTATGCAGAACTCCTTTAACATATGGTATAGCGCCCCGAATCAAAATGAAATATAATTTATTAATTAAATATTTTAACGCATGACTTAATACCTATGTGCATATGTTTGGACAGTTTAATTTATTACGTGCGTTTTAGATACGTGTTTAACGCGTGACTTAAATGGATAATTTTCGTGGACATGGTATATAGAATATTCTTATTCCATTAGATGTGTATCGAAAAAATGAGAAGATAGAAATAAACTAGGGGTCAATCGGAGACCCGTAGCTCGAACGACGATGAAAAGGGCAAAACCCGAAGTTTCGGTCGGAAAATCAGAAGATATTTATGTGAATAGTAACATCAGAAAAGTCAACCGATGAATAGTGAATTGAGATATTTTGGATGAATAGTGAATTCCAGAATTCTATAAATAGGGGCTCCTTCGATTCATTTTTCACCATTTTTTCGAACGAGCTAAAAGCGATGAAAATGAGTAAGTCTCTCTCTTCTCTCTCTTTTCGGGTTTTTGTCTCCAACGGGCCACCGCCGCCAGCCGGTGGCCGGAAAAATCCAATGTTGTTAGATTCGGCCGATTTTCATACACGGCGTTCGTCTCGACGAGACAAATCTAGGATAGGTCTCGGAATTCAATTCTGATTTCTCGTTCGCCGAAAAACGGCAAAAAACAGCCCCAAACCCTAATCCTCACCACCCTTTCTCTCTCATCTGTTTTCTCTTTCTCCTCCTCTTCTCGCCGGAGCAGTCGCCGGAGACGTGGCTGGTGGTGTGCTGGAGATGCCGGAGGGCAGGCACCGCCATGGGTGGCGGCACCAGAGACGAACAGTGTGTATATATGTTGCATCGTGCATGTGTTTGTGTATTAGGGTGTGATAGTGTATGTGAGTGTGTAGGTGGTTGTGTGTGTATTGCGCGGCTGGTAGAGGGTGGCCGGTGACTGGAGGTCGCCGGCCAGTGTTCCGGGAGGGCCTAGAGGTGGTGGCCGGCGGCAGGTGAGATAGTACTTTCCTAAATGTAAACATGAACATTTTTACTTATGCGTTGTTTTTTTCATTAAATTAGATAACAATTAAATATATATGTTAATTATATATAATACCTTCTGGAGGCCAAGGAAAGTTGGGGTCATTTTGAACGGCATTGGACAGAACATTCGCATCACTAGAGCTGCCCTCCCACCCGGCATATACATACGTGAACATCAAATTGAAATTAGCAATTGCAAGGACATTTTGGGAGATAGTTGCCTTACGAGATCGAAAGGCGTTCTGTCTAGACTATGGCACCCATACCGGGATTAATGTCCCATCCATAGCTCCAATTGCGCCTAATATTATTGGAAAATGCACTGGCTAATTTCATAATAAGACATATATATATATGTGGAATAATAAGAAATAAATTGTACCTGGAAATATGGAAAGAAATCGGCATTGTTCGACACTTGTGGTGGGGTCTCATTATAGTTTGGGGACACTATATATATTGGGGCTAACTCAACTATTGCATCAAGTACACGGTGGAAGTGGCGGTGTATAGTCTCAAGTGAATGTTGAAAGCGTTCCATACACTCTCGATTTCGAACATGTGAAGAAATAGTGCGCAAAAACAGCACAACCTCTTCAACCACTAATACCCGTGCAAAATCACTCTGAACGAGTAATCTCCTATCCATCAAGATCTCCACAAGGGCATAAAAACTTGGTCTGCTCATTCGTACTATATCGTAGAATCGACCCTCTGTCCCTATAAGGATTTCACCGACCCAATCATTTCCTTGAAGCCTCGATGTATTTCTTGGCACACGAACTGGATTTGTGACCATTGGAATTACAATTCCAGTAAGCATGATTGCAATACTTTCATCAATTGATGAACAACTACTTGTGTCGGATGAATTACTATTCCCAGAATTGGAATCGTCCAATTCTTGTTCATCGCCTGAAGGTGATTGCGATAATTGTGACATAGTCCTTGAATGATCAAACAACAATTTACTCATTAGAATAAGTTAATTAAAGGTAATAAAATATAAATATAGGAGTAAACTTGCAACCACAAATAAAATACCAAAAAAGGGCATAACAATATAACATAGAATATCCAATTTCTCAAGTCTTGTTCATTATATTTGAGCATAAAGATCACATAAACATGCATAGAAACTAAAAATGATGGATGAGAAATAACAATTGTCTTAGTACTTCCTATAATAATGAAGATAACATATATTAAGTAGTCTTCAACCATTTCACATCCTTATCAAATTAATAAGCAAATCAACCATCGACGACGCTCTTTCTCACTAAAGGACAAGAACATAATCCTTGTAGAGGCCTTGCAAAGACGCTCACCGGCGATGACACGAGAGTCTAGTGGGATATCCTCAATTTCTCTCATCAGACGGATGCATGTGTGGTATTCATCACTCATTTGCTCAGCTCCCGATGTCTTTATCCTCTTTTCACCAAAGTAAGTCTCGATGTTAGCCAGGGCTCGACCAATGATAGCGTCTCGCTCAGAGGCTCCGCTCGATCTTTTTTTCCCCGATGATCTAGAGGATCCTCCACTGTCCACAGAGTTAAAGTTTGGAGTAAAATTGAATGATGGACCAACACGAGGTGATCCATCATTATCTCCAGAGCCAGGTGGTGGGGGTGGAGGAATGTCATCATCATTAGTAGAACTCTCTGATTGGGAATGAGTCTGTCTAGAAGAACGAGCAAAGTCACCGATGGCCATTTTTTTATCGAGCATCTCTGTGCATAGGTCGAAGTGGGGAAGACCACGTCGGATGATCGCACGATTATCCCGATGCTCCTACGATGTACACGTATACTTTCAGTAATGAGTAAATTTATTAGCCTTAATTAAATTTATGTACTCCTGTTTATATTAATGTTTATATTCAAAATGTATGATAAAAGTTGATATATATTAAAGGATGGATAACATCGAATTACCACATAGATCGCATCCATAGCATCGTTAGGTCCCGTGATTGTCTCTTTTTCAGGATCCCAACCAAGTCCGGAACCACATTTGAATCGTTGATTGAAGAGCAAACGCCATGCTTTCTTAATGCTCTTCCATTTTGTTTGAGCTTGACCAACATTGTAGGAGTAGCGACTACCAACGATGGCGTTCAACCTATCGCAAATTTGTCCCATTATAGGCTTCGAGAACGAGGTTGTGAGGAGGAGTCCGTTTAGATATTCTTGATAGCAGAATACTATGAATTGAGCCTCGTTATCACGGGTCCACATGACCTTTTCCACCCGCTCGGTACCACCATTTCCACGATGCATCTAGGTTTCACATATGTTATTAGTGCAATATATTTTTTTATTGAATTAGTCAATTCATATTACAACAAAGTTAACTCCATAAATATTCTCTAATTAAAAGATATTTTCCATCAATCTTAATTAAAAAATATTTTCCATCAATGTTAGTTTTCAACAATTCTATAATTTTTTTCTTATTACTCCTATTTATTTAATAAAAGGTCATGCTATCAATTGAAGGTTACTAGCTTACTGCCTTATTCAAACGTTCTCTTTCGTCTCTTTTAATAGATAAATTCTAACATTCATTATGTTGTCTAAAGTAACTCCATTTAGTTTACACTTTATTTTATTTCTATAATTATGTTACAATAAAGAAATGAATTTGTGTTTTTCAAATAACTAGTAATATCATGTATGAAAAGGTCGCTTTTAATCTAATAATAACATAATGGGTTGAACAGATTCAATAGAGGCAGTATACATTGTAAATATGATGACAGATTATATTGTAGATTTTAAAAGGTTAAAGTGTACATCAAAACAAAATATAAAATGACAACCAATTATTATTATTATTATTATTATTATTATTATTGTTATTATTATTATTATTAATAAAAAGGAGACTACTACTGCTACTGCATAGAATTTGGAAGCAATTAAATAACATGTAAGATTTAAAAAAAAACACAAGTGTTCAATTTATTCATTAACCATTACATTATATAAGTGGCCAACTTACCACTAAATACTAGATCAAGAAAGCACCTCTATACAACATTGGTGCCTCCATTTCGATATGATTCTCTATACTATTTTCACTAACTATTGTTTTTGAAATAATGTACGATTGTTC
This sequence comes from Scutellaria minor, assembly GCA_954870855.1. Lineage (NCBI taxonomy): Eukaryota > Viridiplantae > Streptophyta > Magnoliopsida > Lamiales > Lamiaceae > Scutellaria > Scutellaria minor. The sequence continues at coordinate 13,107,242 of OX940731.1, read as the reverse complement.
TATTTGGCATCAAACAATAAATTTGATTGACCCCAATCATATAAACAACCACTTTAATATAATGTCATCATTTAAACCAATTCTTTCTAACACAACATACCAATAGAATAAGTATTAGTTTTATATATAATAGCCAAGTAGTGGTTTCATATACAACAACCAACAAATTTTATAATAATGGACACATACACATAATCTTTACATTCATTAAACACACAGAAAATTGGTATAGTATACACTGATGACATATACAGGTGTTCGTGCTCCATTAAGTCCCCTCTTCAATCACATTTAAGGTAAAAAAAAACATATCAACATAAATCAACAAGTATATTATATTATTTGTCTTTAAAACAATTTGGTCTGTAAAATATACAAAACAACAAAATCTTTTATCATCAGTTTGCCATTTAATAATTAATAAAATACAAATATCTGACACTATACAAAAATAGAGGATTGACTACTAATTAATTAGCTATCAACTTGAAGAGCGTTGATATACTATAATATCAAACCAATTTTTTAAAAAAATAGAAAAATATATTTGCAAATCATAAAACAAATCTACTCAAAACAAATCAACTAAAATCAGAAAATATTTGCAAATCAGAAAACAAATAAACTCAGGATAACAAATCTCAACTGAAATTAAAAGTCAAATAACAAGCATATCAACATAAAAATTCACATCAATAAAAACCAACTTTTTTTTGAAGTTTTGGACAGAGTACACAGTTGCTACCGATTGAACTTTGCTCTAATGAGATCTCAACCAACCCTCTCTCTTGCACTTGTGGATCATTCCTCTTCCACTTCTTCTTCTTCGTTCTCCACAATTTTGAGGTCCCGATAGTATTAGTGCGCAGTGTGTGGGTTGTGATAGGTTTCATTTTACAACTCAAAGACTATATATAAATAAAACTAGTTCCTCAAAGAAACTCTAACCTCATATACAAAAATAAAGTAAAATCAAAGTACATACATTATGCAGTCTAGGAGCAGAGTAGCAGATCTCACGGATCTACTTAAACAGAGAAAAAAATCATGTCCAAAGACTCCAAATCAATGCACAAAACACATTTTGAAAGTAATCGACAGGAATCTCTGATGCAATAAAAAGGGAGGACAAAATTATCAGTTTGCAAGGTACCAAAAATTAGCAGTCTGCAATAAAGATGGTGGAAAAGTGTGAAAGAGAACAGAAGGGGAGAAAAGAGAAGAGAGAGGGGGGTACACATTTCTTGGCCGTCTGCAATAAAGATTGCAATAAAGATGGTCGAACTGTCGAACAGTAAGAAAGAGAAGACAAGGGGAGAGAAGATGAGAGAGAGGGGAAAGGACGTGAGAGAGAGAAAGAGGGTAGAGAGAGAATCAGTGGGTGAAAAGGGGATAAGACAGTAGGTGGAAAAAAGTCATTCTAACCTATGATTTTTTTTATTCTTGGTATAGAGTGTGTGTATATATATATATTAAAACAATGATAAATAAGGAGTAAGAATGTATTTATTATGTATTGGTATTTGTGTATTAATAGGTTACAGTGTAGGGTTAATTATAGTGTTTTTTTTAAATAGAGTAGGTTTTTGGTAGATTTGATAATCCTGGAAAAAATACCCTTAAACAAACAAGGATTTGGGATTTTAAAATCCTAAATCCGGATTTGCAAATCCTGAAACAAACATACCCTGAGTTATTTTATATGTTTAATAACATGTTAAAACTTTGGAAAGTATCCCCACGAGTGTATTCAACGCACTCACCCCTATTCTGTACTCACACTACAGGAGAAGATGAGAATTTTGACGCGTAGAGATAGGGGTGCCCTATCAGCCGTGTCCATCTTCTGGTTTTGTCTTTTGAAGTTATGTTGTACGTTTGTATAAGAAAACTGGATTTCTCCTTCTTGTAAAGGATCCTGATGTATTTCCGCTGCGTAATATTTTAAAACTCTATTTTATCGATTGTATCCGATGTTCCAAGTGTACCATTTCTTATCCTCTCCTTTTTCTTTCTATTTTATATCATGCTCGTCTTCTTCTCCTTTCTCTCTTCACGCCCGCTGAGAAAAACTCTGATATTTTATATGAAAAGATTTTGGGGCGTGACATATTGGACACCACTTTCTTTCCTTGGAGCTGTATCCTCAGCAGGTTCTTCTAGTTTCTTTGTGTCACTATGTGGTTCATCAAACACCACATGGATTGACTCATCAACCACTAAGGTTCTCTTGTTAAAGACTCTGAAGGCTCTACTTACAGCAGAGTATCCTAATAATACTCCTTCGTCTGATTTTGCATCAAACGTTTTTAGATGTTCTTTTCCATTGTTGAGGATATAACACCTGCATCCAAAGATATGCAGATGTGAGACATTCGGTGTATATCCATTCCAGACTTTATAAGGGGTTTTGTCTAGATCTTTGTTCATTAGACATCTGTTCTGTGTATAGCATGCAGTGTTGGTTGTTTTGGCCCAAAATCTCTTGGGTATCTCTGCCTCTGCTATCATTGTCCTTGTTGCTTCCTTGAGGGTTCTATTCCTCCTTTCAGCTACACCATTCTGTTGAGGTGTTCTTGCAGCAGAGTATTCATGGCGAATACCATTGTCAGAACAGAATTTCTCAATGAATTTGTTTGTGAACTCAGTTCCTCTGTCTGATCTGATCTTCACAATACTCAAGCTCTTTTCATTTTGAATTTTCTTCATTAGGTCAGGTAGCTTGCTTTGTGTTTCTGATTTCTTAGCAAGGAATATGGTCCATGTGTATCTGGAACAGTCATCTACTACCACAAGTGAGTACTTCTTCCCACTTATGCTTACTGGTTCTACTGGTCCAAAGAGGTCCATATGTAGAAGGTCTAGAATCCTGTGAGATAACTTTTGCAACTTGTCCTTGAATGAGCTTTTCACTTGTTTTCCCTTCTGACAAGCTCCACATATATTTTCTTTTTTATATGCCACATCCGGCAATCCTCTTACAAGACCTTTTCTTGCTAGCTTGTTGATTGTTTTGAAGTTCAGGTGGCTTAATCTCTTGTGCCATATCCAGCTTAGCTCTGGTGGACTCTTTACAATGAAGCATGTTGGATGAATAAAAGAGTTCCAGTCTGCTAGATATATGTTTCATCTTCTTGTTCCTGTAAGCTTGACTTCATTTGATGTACTATCCTTGATTAAGCACTTGTTGAGGTTGAACTCCACCGTGTATCCTTTGTCACAAAATTGACTAATGCTTAGAAGATTGTATCTGAGGCCTTTTACATAGGATACATCTTTGATCTTTACGTTTTCTTTGACTAGGCATCCACTTCCTTTTGTGCTTCCTTTGGAATCATCTCCAAAGATGACCTTTGGTCCTTTGCATTCTTGGAAGTCTTTCAGAACTTCTTTATTGCATGTCATGTGCCTTGAGCAGCCACTGTCTATGTACCATACATCGCTGCTGCAACCTGGCACTGAAACCTGCAACAAATTTAAGCAGATTTAGGTACCCATTTCTGTAAGGGTCCTTTGGGGTTAGTTACTTTGGGAATCCATATTTTCTTAACAGTCAATGTTTTGCTGTAAGATTTGTTGGATCTCTGAATGTATGCAGTTTTGTTTTTAACTTGCTTAAAAGTTGTGTGTGCAGAAACTAAATATGTGTTACCAACACCCTTGTAGTGCGGTCTTCTACCATACTTCCCTTGAGTATATCCTCTTTGAGGTTTAGACACATAAGTCTTAGTATAGGTGGGGAACTTTCTCTTGTGCTGCACCTTTGTGGGTTGCTGCATCTTCTTGCTGCTTACAGCAGATAGCTTCTGCTGCAGCCAGTTCTTAGATGCAGGCTTACTTCCTGCAGCTGAGCATTGGGGTTTCTTCCCCTTATCCATCAATGCTGGTTTGTTCAAGATTCTTTCTGAGTTACAGGGTAACTCATTCTCCATTGAAGTTTCAGCTTGAACAAATTTTACAGCCTTGGATGTGCTTGTTGTATCCTGAGAGGTGTGAGTGTTGTAACCTATGCCCGATTTTTCAAAAGGACTTCTGCTTTAACTTATGCACTCCCTTGCATCCTTAGTTGATTTGCTAAATGTTCTGATCGTGGACTGCAAGTTCTCCTTCTCAGTTTCTAGCTTAGTGACCAGCAGACTTAGCCTTGAGACCTTCTTTTGTAGCTCACTACACCTTGAGTTATCAAACTCATATGCAGCGAGCTTTTCAGCAATATTGATATTTTTGCCTTAGAGGATCTTATTTTCGATTCTTAGATTTTCATTCTCAACCTTCAACTCCTCATGAGTTGAGTTAATCTGCTCGAAATCACTCATGATTCTCTTTAAAGAGTGGATCATGTTCAGCTCCTCTTTTTCTGGTATAGATAGCGGTTGGTAGGTTACCTCTTCTTCATCACTGTCCTCGCAATTGTTTGCCATCAGGCATATCAGTGCTTCTTCATCAGAAAATGAGGTTTCAGTGTCGCTGTCAGATGATTCTGCAGCTTTTAGTATTTCCTTTGAGACTGTTGTATCCTTGGCCTTCTCCATCTCTCCAATGAGAGCTCGAAGCTTGTGTCTATCCTCTCTTCTCTTTTCTCTTTTTTGTTCTCTCTCTCCTTCTGGGTATTTGTACATCGTTGGGTGTGGACAGCTTCTGGCATAATATCCAGGCTTCCTGCAGTTATAGCACAAATCAAGATCAGTCATATTTGAGCGAGAATAGAGGGATACCTGAAGAGGTGGATGACTTCTTCTGAAGTCATTTCTCTTATTAGGGTTGGTGTTGTTGTTGTTGTTATTGCTCTTTATGAATCTTCTAAATTTCTTTAGAAGAAGAGTCATTTCCTCTTCAGCGTCTTTTGCTGCAACTTCTGATTGCTTGCTGTAACTGGTGGTTGTTGTATCTTTAGATCCTCTGGCAGTTAGCGATGTAACTTTGGAGCTAGATTCGTCTGTCTCATTTCTCCTTCTGTTGATATCGTATTCGAATGCTATGAGGTCGGAGAATAGATCAAATGTACTCATGGATTTCAAATCCATGGATACTCTCATGGCAGTGGTCATGCTATCCCACTCCACGGGCAGGGCTCTAAGCACTTTCATGTTCTTCTCCTTTTGAGTGTAGTGCTTGCCCAGAGCTTCTAGTTCATTCACAATGGATGTGAATCTTCAATCTAGTTGCTCAAGAGTCTCTTCATTCTTCATCTCGAAGAGCTCAACTAGTTGGGTGGCATTGGAGATGTTATTATCTTTAGTGAGCGATGTCCTCTCACATATTTATTCCAACTTTTCCCAAATTTCCTTGGACGTTCTGCAAGTTTTGACTTTGCTGAATGTGTCTTTATCCAAGGTGATGAATAGAGCATTCTTGGCCATGTTGTCAAGGTTGGCTCTCTTCCTGTCTTCATTATTCCATTCTTATCTTGGTTTGACCAGGAAGTTAGGTGGTGGCTGAGCTCCTTCTTCCATCTCTCTACCGAGCATGGGATTCATCTTCATAGGGATAATCGGTCCTTCGGTGATGACCGTCCACATCTCATCATTCATCGCTGAAAGATGTGACTGTATTCTTATCTTCCAATCGTCATATTCCTCTATAGAAAATATGGGTAATTTATGATTAGAGGAATCCATGATATGCTGAAAAGAATGAGATTTTAAGGATGTAGAGAAAACAGCGAGACAAAAGTGGATCTGGGTAGGTGACCAGATAAGTTGGCTTTTAACCCAACTAGCTCTGATACCACTTGTTGGTCCCAAGTGGTGTCCGAGGTTCAGAGGGGGGTGAATGAACCTTGGTCGATTTTTAAAAACAGATATTAAAACACAAATTGTTCTGCAAGTTATATGATCTTGCAGTGCCAGTCAGTTACTGCTTACAGCACTAGGATGCAGTGCTACACGCTGTAACTTAGAGTTTTATACACAGCGGAAAAATAAAGGTTTTAAGACACAAGGCTGGCTGGTTTTCTCAAATATGATCCTTTTCAAAACGTTTTATGCTTTATGACAGAGATAGATATAAAAGATAAAACACAGATAAAAAAGCAATAAAACACTTATGTCTTATAGTGGTTCGAATGTGGTGTAAGTCTTCTACGTCCACTCTACTGCTACCTCAAGCAGGAACTTCGTTAAGCAAGATTGATTTACAGGACACTCCTAACAATCTATCAACTTACAAAGTTAAACACCTACTAGAGTCCAGCGTACACACAACAACTGCAAACTCTAAAGGCAAACCAACACAGGGTTTCAAACTCCCACACAGGGAAGCTGCCTAAATCTTAGACAACTAAACAAACAGCAAGGATCTCTCCTATCAACTGTTCGACACCTAAAACAACCTAAGCACACAGCAACAAGGTTAAAAAGTATATAAATATGTTCTTCAACTGGTGCGATGAAGTGAGCTTCTGAATCCTTCAAAGGATCTTTCAGTATTGAACTTGTTTCACTTCACAAAGGTTGAGTGACTGAGACTTAGAGTATAGCTTGAATGCTTGAGAGTTTTTGTGCAAATGTATTCAGTTGTGTTCAGTAGTCCAGTCGTCAGCTTCAGGGTTGCTCATCCTCTATTTATACTTGTAGAGAAGATATCCGTTGAAGGATATATCTCCCATTTTGAATTTTTGAGTAACTGATCAAAGGCATGGCTTGCATTTAATGGGACTTGACTTTTCTTTTTGGAGCATTTAATGCGGTGGTTGAGGCTCGCAGCTTTCTGTGGCGCGTCAGTCCACATGGCGTCTCGGCATTGGCTCCGTGTCTGCAACTTTGATCTTCTCTGGAACGACTCTAATTATTCTTGCTTGGATCTTCATTCCTCGTACTGCATTTATCCTTCCTCGGATTGCAGGATACTTATTCTGTTTGACATTGGCGCTGTTGACTGTTTGAGTAGTAAGCTTCACGCTGTATCCTAGGTCTGTTTGCAGTTGTTCGTACTTTACAGTGTTGCTGTAATTTGGACCTTCTTACAGTATCTTCGTACAGTACTGTTGTATCTTTTCTTGCAGTATACCTGTAACTTCTTCTTGCAGCGATGCTGCATGCCGTTCTTACTTACTTTGCTGCAATGTTGTAACTGTTTTCTTGCAGTGTTGTTGTATCTGCTTTCTTGCAGCAGCTTAGTTCTTCAAATCTTCGATGCAGCATTGCATGCATGTGTACAACATTGTATACCTGTGTACAACATTGTACAACATTGTATACCTGTGTACCTCCATCTTTCAGCTTCCATAACTTGACTCAATCCTAGTCTATGTTTTCACTTAAACATTGTGAAAAATGGGGTACTCAAACTTCTTATTACATACTTGGTTTGTCTCATCAAAATCTAACCACTGAAATCCCAACAGTGCGATTTTGGTGCTTCCAACGAAAATAGGACTCCTCTTCCTCATGGTATCTATATAAACATTGCCAAGACCTAGAAAAGACAACTTTTACCCCACAAGAGAAAGCAAAACGATGAACTTCTTTATTTCTTTATGAACTAGCAAAGAAGAGAAGATCGGCAACAATTCAAGCATAGTTTTTCCTTTGTTTCTTTATGAACTTCTTTGTTTTTATGACAATGAGTAGCTAGAGTTTTTCTTTCTAGGGTTTTATTCAAACCCTATGTGTTGAATTACGAATCCCTTATTTCGACTCTAATACAAGTTTAATTTATGATTATTTCTTCTACTTGTTGTTGATTAAGTGCATGAATCTGGCCAATTTGTGTATCTTTATATTATTATCAAATTTATATCGGAAGATTGGTTTGATGATTAGAATTGTGGTAGAAGATCCTTCGAGTTAATTGAATAGGATAGTGTTTAATTGTATGTGAAATCATAGGAATATAGATTTCACCTTAGGAAGCCATATTTGGGATTTATGCTTAATATTTTGTTATGAATATAATTGCGTAGGAATACAGTAAATTGTTTATAGCATTAGATTCATGCATCACGTGAAAATGGGGTATGATTATATTGGTATCTCAGATTAGGAATCGGGAATTGAATCTTGCATGAGAAAAGAGTAAGGGGGAGTTAAAACACATAGGGGGAGATAAAATCCTAGGTTTGTTTATTTCGATAAATCTTCATTTAATTCTTCTTTGCATAATTACGATCACTATTTCCTTACTTTTCATAGTTTAAACAATCAACTTTAAAAATTAGATTCGCTGGATAGGATCATAAGTTTTAGGAATCTAGTACTTAAGAATAGATAGTTATTATTTTCCCTGTGGGTTCGATATCCAGACTTTTCAGTCTACTATATTACTTGTCACGATATGTGCACTTGCGTAGTGTTAGTTTTCACACAACATGGGGGTTTTGAGATTTGTTATTAAAATAAGTTAACTAAACTAGAACAATATTGAAATGTGTTAATCAAATTGACAAGAATCCAATCAAAGGCCAATTTCAGAAATGGTTCTCGTATTTGATCATATATGCAATAATAATTCTTCATATTTAACACTTGATTGGTTATGGTTATTGGTACGACCTAACAACCTATCTCTCCTTGTTCGATAATCAAGATATGATCTTTGATTGTTTCTCTTGCCAACAAACAATTCTAGATATGATCTTAGAATTTAATTCATCAACAACATTAAGATTTAGAGAGACTATCAATCATAATCAACAAACACAAATGTAAGTTTATTTAAATTAGATCACATATCTCCACTACATAAATGGAAAACCATTTATGTAATGAACTATATTATTTGCCACAATCACTAGAACAGATAAACAATTACGTATTTAGTGTTCTAATTGGCAATATATTGTCTTATTAATTGAACAATAGATCATAATCATACAATTAACCAAAAAATAATTTCAACAAGCATAGAAGATATATGAATAGTGAAGAATAAAAGAATAGACAAAACAAGTTAGATCTCACGAATATGAAAGAACCAAATCTTTAATTATCCTTTGATCGGGAAGAGAATTTTAGCCTTTCATGGAAATGTGCAGGAATTCTTCCTGAAAGAAAAGAGAACTGAGAAAAACTGAATTCTACGTACTATATGATATATGAAAAATGCAGTTATCTAATCTCAAATATATCTCCACAGATATCCTTATCCATAACTACCTAATAAGAGTCTTAAGATATTCAAACTAATTTGAAATATTGTGGAGAGATAAAAGAGAGGCGCCACTTTTGAAATTCTTGCAGCAGGTCTTTTCAGGTAAGACATGCCCACACCTTATGTTCAACACGTATTTTGCTAGTCTACTAGTTAAGGCGTGCCTACGCCTTATACAAAAACACCTTCTGGAAATGTGAAAAATTCTTACAAATATACCAAATTCTTGCATTCTTCAAAATCCACCAAATTGACATCCAAATTACCCAAGTTATCCATTTATCTTACAAACACAATTTTTAGTCAAAATCCAAGAGTTAAGCATACTTTTAGATAAACAATATGAGGAATATATGAAATGTGAAATATGTATCTTATTAGAATCCATTAAGCACGTTAACTGACGATTACAACTAACTTCTCTTACAAGGGGAACAATAAACATTTTCCTTCCCAATCACCTGGAGACCACAATAATAATAGCTTCTTCCTAAACATACGAGGGAATACTCGTTAAACACAAGAAGGACTAATCTTATGTTTCAAGGATGTACAAGAGGTGTCTCTCTTCTAATCTATTTCACTCAGGAAAGATAAAAGATATGGACAATGTTGAGCTTGAGAACTTGATGAGCTTTGAGAGTTTAAAGGTATAGGTTCTTTAGAATAGTCTTTGTCATGTATCGGTGAGGATAAATCTTTATTTATAGGAGAGAATAAGATTCCAGTCGTAAAAAGAGTAGGTTTGAAAATGATGGACAAGCTCTTTGTCTTTAGGCTTTAAGAGTACTTTGTTTGTCCATCTTTTTCAGAGGAGACAACAGTCTCCTGAAAAGTTGTTATAGTATTTAAGGTTGTTATACTTGGTTATCAAAGGATTTTGACCTTATGCTAACTGTAACTTCAGTCTCTTATCAAGTCTTCAGATTAGGTGCTGTTTTTGATCAATTCCAAGTTGATCTCCTTTGGTTGACTTGACGGTTGATATCAGACTTTGATGGAGAGTGCTTGATATCTTAAATATGTTTGCTTCAATGATTGGTGACTTCAATAAATGTGTTTGAGTGGTAGTTGAAGTCTTTCAATTTCTTCTAAGAAAATGAAGGTCTTCTGTAGGCCTTCATCTTCCTTCTTTCGACGAGTCTTCTTGAGGATATGGCGCAGACTCATATTTCTCTATAGGAACATATGTCTTTTGAGTTGACACTTTCTTATCTTCAATTTTCCTTTTTGGAATAAACTTTATCTTGATGGTCTTCTGGATGAGTAATACTCTGAGTCTTCATAATGTGAATCTTCTGATATATGTTTCCCCTTAATGTATGATTTCCAAGACATAGACAATTAACTGGTCTTCTATTAAAAAAGATGGTCTCCTAGCGAACCAGGTCTTCTATTAAATCAGATGGTCTTCTAGCGAATCAGGTCTTCTAGCAAACTATAAGGATGATCCTAGAAAACACAACTATACAGTAGACTTGATCTATACATGGAAGACATCCTAAAAGAAATAGGAGTTTTGTCATCATTAAAATTACAATGAAAATTCCTAACAGTATACAATCCATGTTTCTTCATACGTCTCTATGTTTTTTCCGAGAATTTTTTTACTCATCTAAGTTAGTTTCCCGATGACCAGGATCTAACATCACTCATGGATTGAAGTTGTTGAGTTGTTGAACTTTAATATGTGTAGAAGATGATTCTCTTTTTTATAAAGGTTGGATTTAGTATAAGTTCATTGCTGAAAAAGAGAAGTAAAATCATAGTTGTTAAGAAATTGAATCCTGAAAGCATTCAATAGGTAAAAGAGTGGAAGATACTACCAACCATTATGTGTGACTAGTTTCTAAACCAATGCTATTTTTTTCTTTTAACTTTGTTGTTTGTGGTGCATCAAGTTATGATTAATGATTGTAGGTATCACTCACATGGCTGTTAATCTAGATAAAAGATACAATTTACATGTATAAGGATACACTATTTGTCATGTGCTGATAATGAAACCTGAAACATATACTGAGAGCTGCAAGAATAACAGTTTATATAAAAGCACAACTAATAATATGTTCAAACACACAAAAAGATACAATGACTCTTACTGGATCCAATAGCTTACGGTGGTAGATATATAAATTCAGGATGAATAACTTTAATGCAAATCTCTGAATTAGATGAACCAATAATATTTTCCCCCATATTTTCCTAAAGAACCATATTCTTCTTGGATTCACTCTCTTCTATGTACTTGTCCTCAAAGAAGGTCGCATTTGTACTTACAAATGTCTTATTATCTTGAGTACTATAGAAGTAGTAACATGTTTTACCTTTAGGATATCTTACAAAGATCAAAATTCTAATCTTGATTCTATCTTATCAATCTTACCTTTAAGCATGTAATGTCTTCGACTGGGATTACGTTCATTCCATATTCAAGGGGTGTTTTAGGTACAAACTTATAAGGAATCATATTCAGTAGATACATCATAGTTAGTAGTCCATATCCCAAAAACGAAGCATTAAGAGTAGAGAAGCTTAACATAGATCTGATCATGTCTAACACGGTCATGTTTCTTTTTTTCAAGACATCATTTTGTTGTAGAGAACTTGGTGCACTTTATTGAGATAAAATCTCACATTTGTCAAGTATGCTCTAAAGTTACTAGATAGATACTCACCCAACAATCAGATCGAAGTATTTTTATGTTATTCTGTAATTATTTTTCTAATTTCAGTTTAAATTCCTTGAATTTTTCAAGTACCTAAGACTTGTAGGTCGTTAGATAAAATATAATCATACCTTGAGTAGTCATCATTGAAAGTGATGAAGTACTCATATCCCCTCTAGTTTGGACTTTAATCGGTCCAGATACATCAGAGCGTATAAATTCCGAAACTTCTTTGGGTTTATGTCATTTTGACTTAAAAGACCTCTTAGTTATTTTACCCTCCAAACAAGATTCATATTCAAGTAAAGGTTCCACCTTTAAATCAATCGAAGGACCATCATTTTCTAGTCTTTGAATCTTATTAAGATTAATATGACCAAGTTTTAGGTTCCATAAGTCTCATTAGTTGGAGATAATTTTATGTGTTTTGTTGTATGATATAAAAAGATGTCGGTTGATTTTAAGATGCAAAAATCATTAAATAAATGTCTTTGACACACAATAGCTTTATTACAAGAAATATCAACCAAAGAAAAATGAATATGATATACTTGTTTGATATCAAGTGTTTACTTAAAAATTATCCAATGTGATAAATGATTTAAATTACTTAATTGCCCCCACTCCAAATGAAAAAGTATACAAATTATTAATAAAATATATAAAATGATATCATTTATAAATCTTGTTGTTCCCCACTATACTTAAATAATTCATTAAAATTGTTTAAAAAAATAATAATAATTTAAGTTTCACAGAAAAAAAAATTATAGAAGAATACAACCTCAAAAACACCCTACCACCACCATTAACCATTTACCATGACTGCTTTTCTTTTATCCCAAAAGTCCACAAATCCAACCAATCCCTCACCCAACCAGACCCAACTTAAAAAAAAATCATTCATCTTCCTAATCAAAAATTGATTTTTGATTTTGTGATCCTCCATTGTTGACGATATAAGTTAGCCCCATCTCTTTGGAAATCCACGATTACTTCAATAGTTGAGATATTTGTCCCAAATAAACGAAAGAAAATAAAAGTATTTTTGAGAGGTAGGGAGAGAGGAGACGAGAGAGAGAAGATCTAGAGAAAGACGAGAAGATGAGATAAGATCTTGAGTAAGGGAGGACACGAGAGAGAGAAGATCTGGAGAAGGGCATAGAAATGAGAGAAGCTCTACAACAAGAGATGAGACGAGAGATCTGAAGGAGAGAGGATGAAAAATCTGTAGAAGATCTGGATTATAGAGAAGAGGAGAGAAAATGTGGAAATAAGTGGAAAGGGGTAAAAATGATATTTAATAATTTTATCCTAAGGATTACATTTTATCCCAGGTGTAAAGGTGGGATGAGTTATCAAGCCATTACTCCAAAATTTTGAAATTATCACGGGCTAATGTGATATCCAACTCTTCACTATCCGTAAAGTAAATGAGTGATAATGAATGATTAATTTACCTTATCCAACCTTATCATCTGAAGTAAACAGGGCATAACTAGATAAATAGGGAAATTTTCTTCCAATGATTTCCCTGCATTCAAAACATTTCCATTTTGATTTCTATTTCAGTGGATATCTTCATGAACTAATGTTTTTGTTGCAATAAATTTGAGATTGAACCTAAAATATAGCAACGAACCATATCATCAGCATGAACCCACTTATCATAAGCCTCATTTTATTTAGTGGTGGACTGAGTAGTAGGAATAGCAAGACAGGGTTCAGTTAGCATAATCATAAGATTACGTTTCCAGTCAATATAGTTTTCTCCACTTAATTGCTTTTTATTTAAAATCAAAGACAAAATATTTGCAGACATTTTCAAAACTAAATAAATTAAAAGGATGAACATGCATGATACAAATGAATACATAATTTAAACAAAACAAGTAGTCCCAAACTACTTTATGTGATAGACCGTCTAAAATAATAAAATCATGACATACCCCTCTATAAGATAAATAAATGTTGATTTATGGCTAGGTTGAGACTCTACTACTAAATAAAACATCCCGCATCTCATGCTATATAGAGTTAGTATCACATTATTTTAGCCATCAATAACATTGATTGGATATTCTATATGAAGTCCTCTCAATAATATTTCGATTTAAGAATATAACCCTTATATTAATAGATTTCAAATATTTCAATTAAGTATGAAATATATAGGATAAACATAATTAATCAAAAACTAAAATTCATTTACCATTATTGAGTCCACTCAAATAGTCGAAACAATGCAACCCTCCTCCAAAGAGACCAAAGAAATTGGCACAAGATAATGAGGTATACATATATTTTTATTTATGGTAACTGAGGTCGTGGGCTCATAAAAAGAGCCCTCACACACTTAATATTTTGTTCAAGAAATGGATTTTAATAGATTAATATATATCCATTATTTTCACTATTACAATAGTTCATATATTAATTATAATATTTATTCTCTAAACTTGTCAACCACTAGAAAAGAAAATAAATAAAACATGCAAAAAAGTTTGGAACCTAGAGTGGTGCTCATATGATTTCTATATGGCATGTTATATGAATGACATTTAATTCAAATAAAGCATCTCATAAAATAAAAAAAATTAAAACAAGAACAAAGTTTATGGCCATCCTAGACACAAATTAGATACAACTAAAATTCAGTTGAACCACAACCCGGCCAAATTCTTCAAACTCCATTTGCAATTTTCTAATACAACAACAATCCATTTCTTCTGGCCAATTGTAGCGCCTAGGACAAAAACGAAGCATAATTGGTTAATTAAATATTAAACCCTTAATTGAATTATTTTATTATGTGTGTTAAGCCTTGACTGTTTAATTAATTACATGCGTTTTAGATAATTGATAAATGCATGTTTTAGATGGAAATATAATTTAGTCGCGAAACATAGATTATAATTTTACCATAAGATGCGTAATGGAAAAACGAGAAGATAGAAAAGAATTAGAGGTCAATCGGAGACTCGTAGCTCAAATGGTGAAGAAAAGGGCGAAATACGAAGATTCGGAAAAACGAAAGATAATTTCGGTGAATAGTGAATCCGAGATATTTTTGGTGAATAGTGAATTCGAGATATTTTCGATGAATAGTAACCCAAGATTTTTATGATGAATAGTGATTTTCAGAAGTCTATATATATGGGCATTTTCGAGCCGAAAAATCACCATTTTCCGAACGAGGCAAAAATCGGAAAAAAATCGAAAGTCTCTCTCTCCTCCCTCCTCTCTCTCTCTCTCCTTTTTTCTGAGTCTCCGGCGCGCCACCGTCGATGCCAGAAAATCGTTTTTCTCAGTTTTGGCCGATTTTTACACAAAACATAGGTCTCATCGAGATGAGTCTAGGATAGGTCTCGGATTTCAATTTCAATGTCTCTTTCACCGAAAAACGGCAAAACACCGCCGAAAAACCCTAACCCTAAGTTTTGTCACCCTTTCTCTCTCCTCTCTCTCTCTCTCTTTCTCTCTCTCTCTCTCTCCGGAGTTGTTGCTGGAGAGCTCCTGTGTGTGTAGGTGTGCTGTTGGAGGGGCGGCGCCGCTGTGAGTGGCGGCACTGCCGTGAGTGGCGGCGTCGGTGCTAAATAGGGGTGGTTTATGTGTGTGTATGTGGTGTTGTGTGTTGAGCGTGTGTGTGTGCATGCTGTTGGGGGCGGCGCTGTGTAGTGCCACCGTAATTACTGGTGGCCGGCACTGGTGTCGCGCCGGTGAGGTCAGGTTAGGGGTGGCCGGCGACGAGTGGTCGCCGGCCATGGCTGTGTTGGGTTTGGTGTGTGTTTATGCATGTGCGTGTGTGTGTTTGAAGGTTGTTAGAAGAGTATTGTTCACGTAGCCGGTGGGGATGGCCGGAGCAGGTGGTGGCCGGTGCTGGGGTCGCCGGCCGGCCAGGTGGGGGTGGCGTCGGGCGGCGCCGCCGCAGCTAGAAGCTACTGGGTAGATAGCAGGCGCACTGGGCGCGCACGCCGGGTGGCGCTGGGCGCGCTCTGTCGAGGAACGTCGGGTGCTGGCGTGCACGCTACCAAGAACTGCAGGGCACTGCCAAGAGATGCTAGGAGCTGGCGCGCACGCGCGACGCCGTGTGACGGGTGCACGCACGGCGTCGTGTTTGCAATACGAAATGCATTTTTTTCATCGTACGTTATCGTCGAGTCGTCGGCAATGAGATGTCATCGACCAGGAGTCCGGGGGCCCGGTCAATGTCAACATTTTCACCAAAATTACCAAAATACCCCTCAATCTTAAAACGCACTGTTTGAGCTCGTTTCAACTCCAATTGAGCTCATTCTTTTTCCGTTACGATCCAAATATTTCCCTCTTCCTTATCAGTTCGCTGAACTGAACTTCCACTCTCATTTCTTCAACCTCAATCTTTAGATCTTCCATTTCGTCTCGTCTTTATCGATCGTTTCTTCTCCGAGAACATCTAAATCTTTAATTATAAGTATTTATACGTATTAAGGATCTAAGAAACATTGTAACTTGTGTAGGCTATCAGTTGGATCATGCTTTGTGATACTTGATAATTGTTACTCGACAACTCACGTGGTAACCACCGAACAAGGTGGGGGTAATTTATAAATCTATATTTGTTTACAATTTTCCCTATTATGATACATGATTGAGGAATACTAAATATAGTGATTATATGCTATGATTATGTGTTCATGTTATACTGTGAAAGGACTGCGGTCCACATTGCATATTCGAAGGGACTTATGGTCCGTAAAAAACAAATGTTTCTTACCCCCTCTACTACCTGGAAGGTTTGGTGGTCCTGTAAATGCACCAGCGGTATTTAAGACCATTATATAGGGTAAAACGGGAAATTCCCGCACCTAAAGGATGAGTTACGAGATACGTGCTATGCATTTTACATGCTGTGACTAAGTGTCGATTTTATGTATTCTGATTTATATATATTTGTCGAATGTTATAAGATGCAGAGTTTATCCACACGAGTGTATTACACGCACTCACCCCTATTCTGTAATTCACGTTACAGGAGACGGCGAGCATGTTGAACCTTAGAGAGAGAGATGGTGCCCTATCTGAACATTTTTATATTATGTCTTTTATCACACAACACTTAAACAATGATTTTATAATTCTCATTTTGTAAGTATAACTTCGTTTTTTTACTATGGATGATGGATCCTGTAAGTTTATTTCCGCTACTAATGTTTTTGATTTATTGATTGTATCCGAAGGCTTATATGTAATAATTCTGATTGTCTCCTACCTCATTCTTCTTATAATTGTCTCTTACCTCCTTCTTCTGTTTAAGCAAACGTCTTTTACCCTTTCTTCTTGCACGCCCGCAAGGAAAACTCTAATAATTTTTAAGTAAGAAAAACGGGTCGTGACACCAATATCTTCCCAAATCCAAAATAATACTCAGTCTAATCATCCGGAAAAAAAATAATAGCCTAAAATAAACTTAAGCCAACCAGACCACCATCATCACATGTCCAATTGAGCCCATATGACAAGTCATGTAAAATAGGCCAAATTATAAAGAAAGATTGAAAAAAATTTCATTATGCCCACTTGCCAATTGGCCATAGTAACAACAGCCGATATTGCTTCCACCTCATTCAATCCTTTTTTTAATTGGAAAAACCATTCTCTAGCCATTGAAATCACCAGAAAGCAGTAATCTTTTACAGAATTGAGGTCATTATCGCAAGGAAAAAAACATAAATCTGAACGATAAAAAAAGTTATCTCACAGTTATTCCATATCTAACAAACACTACAACAACATATTTCGTATTTTGTGATAAGTTTTGTACGACAATAAAAGTTGTCGCAAAAAATCTATTTTTTATGAGAACGTATTGTCACAAAAAGTTGATAAATATAAACTGACAATAAATTGATACAAAAGACAATTAAAAAGTAACTAAAAAATTATTTGCGCCAACAATATTGTCGCAAAAATATTAATTATAAGAAGGCTTTGAGATAAACATTTTTCCACAAAATGTTGTGTTAAAATGTATTTGTGATAATTATATATGTTTTTTAACAATTTTTTTTTTTGCTAATAAACTTTTTTGATGTAATATGAGACAAATAATGATCCTTGAAGAATAGTGTTATCTCAAATATGGGCTTTTGCTTTGTATAAGTGTATCACAAGTATGTTTGCTTTGTCTCAATTATGTACTTAATGTTTTCTTTTCACCTAAATAAAATCTTAGTTTTAATTTTCAATTGTTTGTTTAGTTTTTCAGTTGTTCTATCATTCTTATCTTTATAACGGACAAAGAATGTGTACTATTTTAAAGTGTTTTACTTGAAATAACTAGTACTAAAGTTAACCATGCGCACACAACCACTAAGGAATTTAAGTTTATAGGCGCATGCACCACCAAATATGGATTATATATTGATGGTAAGCTTTTATTCTTCAATTCATATTGTTCTATCACTCAAGAAAACAATATTTTCTAAAGCATCAATATGTCAGTGACACTCTCCCCTATTCCCATTTCAAAATCTACAATAAACCAAGTTAGGATTAGCTTGATCGACATTAATCCAAAATTGAAAAAACCTTGGGTGATCAACACCACCCCAAACTTTGGAGCATATATGCTGCTAAAGAGGATGCCGAACAAGAAAATGTTAACTTTATCATAGAGAACATCAAAATGTTGAGCATCAATATTATAGCTGAAGATGTAAAATATATAGACTTAAATCTTTTATGGAGAATGCATTGTCCACTATGGTTGATAAAAGTTTGAAAGACCGAGAGGATCTTATGTTACTGATAACAGATCCCATGAAACTCAAAGTTGTGGAGTCGACCATCATGATTCCCCTGTCAATTGTGATGAATAGTTCAAAAAATCAGTAAGGGTCTTCAACAACACTAAATCAGATCCATCCAAGAGCCACCGTCCACTACAAGCAATGTATTATCGCTTAATTTGATTCTGAACCTTACAAACTACACAAGAATAAAGAGGGGACAATGTTGTCCCTGGGAGGTTATCGTTGAAATAAGAATGAAGAGGGAGAAATGGTTAGCTAAAAAGGTCGAGTGAACTCTCCACAAAATAAAGAACTATATCAAACGTATAGGGTGGAAGATGAGTAACATTATAAAAAAAAGTATTTGTAATGAGTTTTTTGTGATAACAAAAATTATCGCAAAAAGTCTATATTTTATGAAATCATATTGTTGCAAAAAGTTGATAAGTATAAATTGACAACAAATTGTCACAAAATAAAATTAAAAGTAACTAAAAAAATTGTTTTGACAACAATATTATCGCAAAATAATTATTTACAAAAATGGTTTGAAATAATAATATTGCTACAAAATATTGTCACAAAATGTATTTGCAACAATTATCTATGTTTTGGCGAGAACATGTTGCTAATAAACTTTTTTGTTGTCGTGTGAGACAAAGAATGATCCTTGATATAACACCCTAATTATTTAACTAAGGTGTAATTATATATATATATATATTGCTAATTAATTAACTATGTATAAAAATTAATTAATTAAGCTAAGAATTAATTAATTAAATGGTAATCTTAATTAAGCCAAGGATGGCTAGTCATCTTTTCCCTCCAAGCCACCCGTCACCATCACTCTTTCTCTCCCCAAAAACATGCCACACACTCTCATCAACTAGTTAGGTGTGAAAGGAAGAAAAAAGAGAGAGAAAAAGAAAAGAAAAGTAAGAGAAATAAGAAGCAACGAGAAAAGAAAGACAGATTCACCATACCCATCTCTCTCATGGACACTCTCTCTCTCATTTTCTCTGTTGCTGCTCTGCTCCTGCTACCCCGTTGTTGTTGTGTGTTTTCTGTACATGAGGTTTTGACAGCGTCGGGGATGACAGTAGGCACTGGGGAGCACCCACGTGCTGGGAGCCGGCACCAGGAATGGGGGCGATGCCGGATCTGTGTGTGCATCTGTGTGGGCACACAGGGAGGGTGCACCGTGTTTTGGTGCCTGTGTGCATCTATTTGGGTGGGCTAGGAGCTGGGCGTCGGGGACAGGTGCTGCTGGGCACGCCGGGGATGAGGGTTGCTGTTGTGGTACGCTGGTGGGCACTGAGGCGCGTTGGTGCGCGCGTCGGGGGTGTTGTGTGTGCGCTGGGTGCTGTGTACGCGCGTGCGCCTGGGGGCGGCATCGAGGCACACCTGGCAGGTTGCTGTGTATATGTTTCTGTTGTTCTAGAATTTTCATAAACTTGTAGAAGTTGAATTAGCCTAAACTCTTTTACCAATATCAAGTTTATCGAGTCAAGATTATTTGTGTAAAATTTCAGAAGAGTTAGAGTTAAATTCGATTTACTATGAATTTTCTAAGTAGATGCGATTTTCCTAACAAACGTAATCTATTTTTGGGTCTGATTAAAACCCTTAACTTAGTTGTGAACTTCACACATGTATATGATATTTTACCAGCTTATAGTACAAGCTCTTAAGGACATGTGAAGATTTACCATGCAAATTTACGAGTATTATACGATTTACCACAAATTTTACAAATCAGCTTGTTTTTCTGCAAGGATAATACTTTTCAGCAAATTTCTGTAATTCATTAGTACTGCTATGAAAATAAATTTTAGCTGAAATTTTTATGTGGTGAATTATTCTAAGTTATGGGGCTAGTGTGAAAATTTGAGGAGTTTTTATAAATTGTAGAATATTTAGTGAATTTTTCATTATAAACTATTTTTTAGTTGAAATTTAATTACAATTGTACTTTTAGAAATCATTCTTTTAAAATTCTATCTTTAAACTTGGTGTTGGGATATTTCAGTAGTTATCTTGATAAGATAAAACAGGATGCATTATAAGATAATGAAGGCTGCTAAAAGAAGTTTCCACGTATTACATGATCATAAGCTTATCTATCAATGAATAAGATCATGTAATGGTTTTCCAAGGTATAAGGAAAACCAACCTTAGAAGAAATAGGAATAAGTCTTCTGAGGGACAGCAAGCTGTAAGGAACAACAAGCTGAAAGAAAGTATCTGCATAGGAAGCAGATAGGATACTGCAAGAAGAGGACAGCATACTGAAAAAGGAAAGAAGAAAACTGGAAACTGGAAGCTGTCAACAGTTAACAAGAAGCAGGATGCAGGAACAGGAAGTTGATAAGTATCAGGAGACTGGCGCGAAGCAGGAAACAAACAGTCAGGAAGCTGGCTACAGGTTTCAGGAACAGAAAGTTGTTTTGAAACAGAATCCTGGTATGAAAAAGAAAGCAGCGTGAAACCACATCCTGAGCAGCAAGCAAGAAGAACCTTCTATCTACAGAGAAAGTAGGAAGTAGCCAACGGATCTTTTGGAAAGATAAAGTGCTACTCTCCTTCAAGCAGTATCAGGAAGAGCATGCAGCGCAAAGAGAAACAAAGCTAACTGACTTCAAGTAACCGTTGCATGAACTTCAGCCATGCACCCATACCGACTAGGCAGGTCAGCAGGAATATCAGAAAGGTCCAAAAGCAAATAGTGGGCGCATTAAATGCTCATGTCAAGAATAACTCAGATGCATTTAATGCGACCACAGAGAAGATCTTGGAGATCAAAGCTTGAACTCAAATAGGAGAACCATCTCTCTTCAACGGATACTTCCCAATGAATAAAACTCTCAAGATCTATAAATAGAAGGTGTGGCTGATTGAAGAGATTGCTGGACAAAGTCAAGAGGAAACTCATATACTTTCCAAAGCTTTTCAAGCTTTTACATGTTCAGTCACTCAACCTTCTAGGAGCAGTCTACAACAACAATAGTGCTTTCAGAGATCAAGACTGCTTCCCACCAGTTGAAGAAATATATTCTTTTAACCATTGTGTTGTGTGTGCTAGGTTGTTTTATTTGGTGTACTTAGTTGTTAGGATTTTATCCTTGCTAAGTTTGTTAGTCTTGTGTAGTCTACCTTTCCCTGTGTGGCAGTGTGTTCCCTGTGTGGGAGAAGTTTCCCTGTGTGGGAGTTTGTAAACCCTGTGTGAGATTAGACCTAGGAATCTGGGATTCTAGTAGGTGTAACTTGTTTTGAAAGAGGTTTGTAAAGACGAGTCTTGTAAAGCAAACTGACCATAATGAAGTTCCTCCTCAGTGAATGAGTAGAGTGGATGTAGAAGGATTACACCACCTTCGAACCACTATAAGCCATAAGTGTTTACTGTTTATCTTATTCGTGACATCACATTGTTTACATATCTATTCTTTTGCATCTATCATAAGCATCCTAATAAACGTGAATTGCAAAATCATATTTTGGAAAAGAAAACTGGTTTTCATCAGAAACTCTATCAAGATTATTCCGCTGCGTTGCATTCTGATATCGGGACAATAACCTGATCAAGCCTTGGGCCAGGTTACTGATTCGTGACAGAATATTGTCCTCCTAAGTGAGACAGAAACCTTTTAATCAGTTTTATATTTTGAAAAGTTTGAAATATCGATAGAGGTTCATTCACCCCCTGAACCTCTGACCACTTGGGACCAACACTTGGAATTACTTATTTTCCCTTTGTTTATCCTCAATGACATCGAAAGTCATTTTAATTTCTTTCATGAGCAACAGAAACCCTAAAGCCTAAAGGTAGTATTTTAATAGCTAGTAACATTAACCTATGAATTTATAGCTAGAAGGGGTACTAATACCCTTTTAATATTCAATGTAGGAAACGAGGGAAAGATGAAATATCTAGGCTTGTTCGACAACTTAAGAATTGACGTTTCAGCTCTTCCTAAGGTAGGGGTAACTTAAGAAAATAGGGTAATAGAAAACAGAGCATCGCCGAGAGAAAGAAAATATCAAGAGAGTTCTAGAGGAAAATTTGAAGCTTATGCAACCAAAATCATTTGAATTTCAAGTAGAAATTTTTATTTACGACCACAATGCATGAATGTAGTACTTCATGTTATATACTGTTTAAGTGATATTACATGATTTCATGTATCCTTGAGAATTGAAGTGGTTGCACAATGCTATGGGGAAATATATGTGATGTATTACGAATATCAATCACGAGCATCAACACGTGCATACGTAAATGATGAAAGTTATTGCATTCTGCATGCAAGACATGATTTCAAGATGAAAATGATTTTATTGACCACTACTAATGCACCGAGGCATGTAATCATGCTTACGATATATTAAATGGATAGCTGGTGGCATGTGAGATATGAATATGGCTTGATTCGTTCAGCCAGTGGTATGTGAGACATGTATATGGCTACAATTACTATATGTTTAGTCGGTGGTATATGAGACATGGATATGGCTTGATTCGTTCAGTCGGTGGCATGTGAGATATGGATATGGCTATAATGAATGATGTTATATTGAGCTCTATCTGATGCCTAGTAGTGGTGGTCAAGGGCCCAATGAAGGAAAATGATTTTGAAATAAATGTTTTCATTCATTAGCACGCATCATGGACATCATTCAGTATTATTAATGTTATGTGCATAATTTCTGCTTACTGAGCTTTTTAGCTCATATAGTTCATGCATTGTAGGTGAACCTGCTGATGTATAAGCTCATGGACTTACTGGTCGTGTTGTTGAGTTCCTACGAGTTCGGAGATGGTGTATGTGGATGATGACATGTTGGGCTATGTTATGAGCTTATTTTGCTTTAAATAAGATTTTGATAAAATACTTGGACTCCATCTGTTTGATACTCTGATATGTATAAATATATAATATATAGAAGTGAGTGTGGCTTGACTTTATGGTATACGCTACGAAACGTATTATAGTCTTATTGGGTTTTCATGTGCAAGAAACGTTATTTATGTTATTATGTTTTTTTTTAAAAAATATAGTCACACACTCACTTACAGGTCTTTTAATATGAAAATTTATTATATGTCTAGTTATATTAGAAATGTGGTCGTGACACTTGAAGAACGGTGTTATCTCAAAAATAGGCTTTTGGTTTGTCTTAGTTTAGCAATCTCAAAAATAGGCTTTTGTTTTATCTTAGTTTAGCACATGTATGTTTTGTTTTGTTGTAGTTATGTACTTGATATTTTCTTTTCACTTAAATGAAGTCTTGATTTTAATTATCAATTGTGTGTTATGTTTCTCAATTGCTCTATCAAAATTAATAATAGACATGAAATATAAACTATTTTAAAGTGTTGCACTTGAAATTGCTAGTATTGATGTAAAGTCATGCGCAAACAGCCACCAAAGAATTTAAGTTTGGAGGCGCATACACCACCAAACATGAATTATATATTGCTTCATCACTCTAAAAAAATAAGTTTTCCAAGGCCTTCAAGATGCCAGTGACACTCTTCATCATTCTCATTTCAAAATCAAGAATAAAACAAGTTAGGGTAAGCTTGGTGGAAATTAATCCAAAACTGAATGTATTTACGACAATTATCAATATTTTTACAAGAATATTTTGTTGTTGCTAATAGGGTTTTTTATTGTAATGTGATCCAAATAATGATCCATGAAGAATAATGCTATCTCAAAAATGGGTTTTTGATTTGTCTTAGTTTAGCACAAGTATGTTCTACTTTGTCGTAATTATGTACTTGATGTTTTCTTTTTACCTAAATGTAATCTTGATTTTAATTTTCAATTGTGTGTTTCGAGGCGCATGCACCATGAACATGGCTTATATATTGCTCATCAAGCTCATATTATTCATATCATATTGCTTCATCACTCAAAATAACAATGTTTTTCAAGGCCTTCAAGATGCAAGTGACACTCTTCCTCATCTCCCACTTCAAAATCCAAACCAAACCCAGCTAGGATGAGTTTGGTCGAGATTAATCTAAAATTGAAGAAACCTTGGGTGATCAACACCAACTCCAAAAGTTGGAGCAACCATGCTACCAAAGAGGATGCCGATTTAGAAAATATAAACTCTATCATGGAGGACATCAAAGCATCAATATTGTGAATGAAAATGCAAAATATGAAGAGAGACTTAAATCCTGTATGGAGAAGTCATTGTCTGTTACGGTTAGTGAAAGTTCAGAAGATCGAGATGATCTCATGCTGATGGTGGATCTCACAAAACTCAAGTTGTGGAGCCGACCATCACAATTTCCCTATTTGTTATGTGACGACTGATTCGAAATCAGAGGGGGTTTCAACAACACTCTAACAGATCCATCCAAAAGCCACTGTCTACTACAAAATATCGTTTTTCCAATTTCAAAGTGTACAAGTAACATAAGAATGAAGATGGGGACAAACGTTGTCCCTCGGAGGCCATTGTTGAAAAAATAATGAAAATTGAGAAATAGTTAGTTGAAATGGTCGAGTGGGCTCTCTACAAAGTGAAAAACTACATCGAAGGTGAAAGGTGGACAAAGGAATGATCCATGAAAAATAATATTATCTCAAGAATAGGCTTTTGTTTTGTCTTAGTTTAGCACAGGTATGTTCTGCTTTGTCCTAGTTATGTACTTAATATTTTATTTTCACCTACATGAAATATTTGTTTTAATTTTCAGTTTTGTATTTGGTTTCTCAATATATCTATCATACTTATCTTTGTAACAATCATGAAATATGTACCATTTTAGAGTGTTTTACAACAATATTGTTCAAGGCCTTCAAGATGTTAGTGACACTAGATCTCTATCATTCCTATTTCAAAATCCAGAATAAACCAAGCTAGGATGAACTTGATCGACATTAATCCAAAACTAAAGAAATCTTTGGTAATCAGCACAAACCCAAAACTTTGAAGCATCCATGCTGCCAAAGAGGATGCCGATTTAGAAAATGTAAACTCTATAATGGAGGACATCAAAGCATCAATATTGTTGCTGAAGATGCATAATATAAAGAGAGACTTAAATCCTTTATGAAGAAGTCATTGTCTGTTGCGGTTGGAGAAAGTTTAGAAGACCGAGACGGTCTCATGTTGATGGCAGATCTCACGAAACTCAAGATGTGGAGCCGATCATTATGATTGTCATGTTAGTTGTACGATGAATGGTGTGAAACCACAGGGGGTCTTCAACAACACTATAATCATATCCATTCGAAAGCCACTATCCACTACAAGCAGTGTAATGTCGTTATCTTCAATTCCAAAGCGTACACATAATACAAGAATAAAGATGGGGCAAACGTTGTTCCCAGGAAGCTATTGTTGAGAAAATAATGAAATTGAGAAATGGTTAGCTGAAAAGGCTAAGTAGGCTCTCTACAAAGTGAAGAACTATATCGAAGGTGAAGGGTGGACAAAGAATGATCCATGGAGAACAATGTCATCTCAAGAATCTGCTTTTTTTTTGTCTTAGTTTAGCACAAGTATGTTTTGTTTTGTCCTAGTTATATACATGATGTTTTCTTTTCATCTAAATGAAATCTTGGTTTTAATTTTCAATTGTATATGTTTGGTGTCTCAATTGCTCTATCATACCTTTCTTTGTAATAGACATAGAATGTGTACTATTTTAAAATGTTTTATTTGAAATAGCTAGTATTGAAGTAAAATCATGCGCATACAGTCACCAAAGAATTTAAGTTTGGAGGTGCATGCACCACCAAACATGGATTATATATTTCTCATCAAGTTCATATTCTTTCATTCATATTTCTCCATCACTCGAAAAAACAGTGGCTTTCGGATGGATCCTGCTCATCAAGCTCTCTCATCACTCCTTTTGCTCCACTAAAACCCAAATCTACATATCCTTTGTCGACTTCCCGATGTCAACTCTAAATACAATACATGACAAAATGGAGATTTTCACAATCTTAATAGTATTCTCCTAGATTTGACAAAACTCCTCCTCAACAAATCAACCACAGAGTTTTGAAATAGTGACGCATGGAAAACCAGCGACGATTGTGGTATATTCTACCTTTAGGTGGATGGTGCTCTCGAGAGTAGCAGAAATCAGAGTCGTCAAATCACAACTTGATGACGAGATCGAACTCTTTTCTTGAGAACCGATAAGGAAGGTCTCGTCCAATGTGGAACCATGTCTCATGCATTCTCATGTTGCTCTTATGTACCTCACGAGACATGAGGACGTATAGAAAAGCATTGCATGGCTCTGTATCTGTCTCCTAGAAAGTGGCCAAACGACTTCAATAGGAAATCACGGATGCATTCTCTGCCTATCACTTGTACCTCCCTCCTTATCTCCTCTAATATTCTTAGTCGCGTTTACCCGTAAATATAAGTCAGCCGATCCTAAAAATCCTCACGAACCCAACCACAATCAAACTACAATATGTAAAAACATATCTAATTAAATATTAATATAACTAAGTACATATATTTTAGATATAAATTTATGAGAAAAGATTAATTACGAGAACTTTCGTATAACATTAATTTAAAAAAAAAATCATTTAAGCTTATTTATAACAACATTTCCACGTGTAAGCCCTATTTCAATTAAATTTTTGTTTAACCCCTATTTTGCTTCATGAAATTTTCTTTTAAAGTTGGTTTCCCGTGCAATTAGTGCACAATGCAACTGCATCGTTTCGGATCCGTGAGTTTTTTTACCTTTTTTTTATTCATGGATTGACATTTATGTTATATTAGTGTGACCTTTGTATTATATTAGTATGACATTTATCTATATCCTAACCTTTATGTAATACTTCAACTACAAAAAAAAAATTCAGCATAGTTTGTATATATATATATATATTTTTATGTGATATTACTTATATATTTATATCAACATAGTCATACTTTTATGTAATATATAAAGGTACAACTAAGATAACTAAAAAGTAAAACTAACATAACTAAAAGTTGTAAAAGGTATTACATGTCTATGTAATATAATGTAAAAGTATGAATGTCATAACATAAATGTATGAATATTATAACTAAAAGGTATACATATTTTTTCAAAAAATAAAGTAAGTGTGTGAGCATCCTCTCTAGGGCGCATGGGGGCATATGTCGGCATGTGTTGGGTCAAGTCGACCCAAATTGCATAGATCTAGGTCCATGCAACTGGTGTTCAGGAGTGTTTGTATTTCTTTTAAGTCCTATTTCGCAATGTGTAAATTTTCGTAGATGTCCTATTTCCACGAAATTATTATGTAAGCCCCTATTTGAACTTAATTTTTGATTAAGTCTTTAACAATCTACATTCGATTTTCATGTAACGCCTAGAACGTCATTGGTTGTAAATAGATTTTTCGCAAATTAAAAAAAACTGATGACACCATCGATAAACTCTTCCAAGGGCTTGCTATGATCCCTTACGATCCAAAATCTCTATTACTTATAGATTATTTATTTTGTAGATAAACTCTTCCAAGGTCTTGCTTTGAGCCCACCTTACGATCCAAAATCTCTATTACTTATACAATATCTATTTTGCAGAGGCGTATCAAGAAAAAATCTTTGAATGATATTTACCTTCCCTTCTAATTGTATATCTATTTATACGTTGTGAACTCTTAAGATCAATTAATCAATTCTTCTCCATAATATCACATTCAATCTCTTTTATAAATACATCCATAATGCAACAGTAACATAGCCGAAAATACCACAAAAATTTCTGCATATGCATGATTAAATTTTATATATAGATATCGTAAAATATTTAAATAAAAAATAAATTATTTGTTGTGAATGGGTGATTTTCGATGGGGTGGCTGATAGTCTGTCTCTGATAAATCATCTTCCCTGAAAATTGTGGTACTTCTATCCATTTCTCTAACATTCAGTTGTGTCCATCTCGATCTCTACATGCAGATCATACACAACCATATATGTCATTTTCACGAATATTACTATCACATGCTGACGTATACGTATTATGATATTTAAATGATGAAAGTATGATATGATATTTAATTTCCCAACAATTCACATATAATCTCGTTATGTTGTTTTTCTCTCTTACTACGAAATTATACATCTCATTTAGACTGTCGAGTAATGTAACCAATATATTTTACCAAAAATTTGTAAAACATAAATACATGACATATGCCGATAATATTGAATGAAAATCTAAAAACAATATGCAATCGAAGAATCCAATAATATATATATATATATATATATATATATATATATATATATATATATCAAACAGATGAGTTTCCTTGTATGAGATTATTTTTGCTTATTTAATTTTTTCAAATGCCATTCAGGACAAATCATGATTCTTTCATTTACTATTTTATACTTCATTTTTTTTAAAATAAATGTCATTTTGTAATCTAAATTTTGTTTCAAATTAAGTGTTGTTTTAAATTTTTATACAATTTTATTCTCAAATTATCATTATTAACAGTCCTTAGCTAAATTTTAGGGATTTAATATAATATTTTTTATGAAATTAATTGGTTCTATTTTCAATTTTGAATCATAAATTCTTTGTTAAGGGTGTATTTATCTAATTTTATGATCCTTAATCTAGGATAAAAACTTTAGAACCACACTTATTTTGAAATAGATAGAGTATTAATTTGTTCCAATCAATCCATTAGTATCGTTTCAGATGTTAAATTGTGTTCCCAATTATTTATCTTTTCACAAAAACTCATTTGAGACGTTCTCACGAATAGCTACTATGAGCTGAAGCTCCATCACCCATAAACAACATGTGAATTATATAGGATATGAGTTGTGGTTGATTGGGTTGTGGGTTGACCGTGTCACGTAATACAATAAAAATTCGTGAGACGGTCGCACAAGAGACTCACTCTTATCTTTTATATAAGACATTTATACTACTTTATTCTAAGTTATCCCTATTACCATTTCCTTTCTTAACTAAAACTTAGGATTTCATTGGTCCCTTTTTATTGAATTAATTTGATTTTCTTTCAAATTTTAAAATTTTCCTTCAGTAAATAGTTAAAGACTTATTTGTCCAATTTTTGTATTTTTTAATTTGATAATAAAAATTTAGAACAATACTTAATTGATATTGAAAAGAATGCAATTTAGAAACATTAATCTTTCCCGTTGAAACTATCATTTTCCGATTTTCGCCTTTCTTTCCAAGCATACAAACGACTACTGAATGAAGTATTATATCTAGTTATCTTGCATTTAATTGAAGGAAGCTAAAACTCATGCACAAAGTGCATGGGTCATAGATCCGTGCAATCCGGGTCGATCCAACTACTATCCACGTGTTTTTTATTTTTTTTTTCTGGTACCTTTATGTTATATTTGTATGATTTTTATGTTATATTAGTTTGATATTTATGTACAAATATCATCACATTTATGTACTGAAACTTAGAAAGAAAAAAAAAAAAAGAATTTCAGCTTTATGTGATATTACTCATACATTTTAATTATATTAGTTGCACATTTATATATTATATAAAGGTAAGGATATTTATATATAAAGGTGACATGAATATTACATAAAGGTATATACGTACAAATTGTGCTAAAATTCTTCTTTTTTTCCTAAATTACAGTACATAAAGGTAAGGATATTTGTTCATAAAAGTGATGAATATAATATAAAGGTAATACATAAATAAATAAAAACTCAGATACGCATGGATCCTAATCGGGTTGACCCAATTGCATTGATTTAAATCCATGCAACTGGTGTATGGGAGACCAACTCATTGAAGGAAGGGATTTAAGGAAAAGATATCAAATCTAACAGAATTATCTAATAAGTAATTCAAAATTAATGAGAAGAATTTCGAAGTCTTATGATCATTATCAAATATCAATGGTGTTTTTGAGTGTGTTATCAATTATCATGATTTCTCATTTTTAATAACAAAAATGTTGTTTTTACTTGTAAGACACATTAAATTCATTAATATCTTTTAACATTTGTAAAAACACACATTGACAACGGCCCTCCAAAATAGTACGTAAAAGCTGCAAAAAGTTATGTTTATTGCTTTAATTTTTACTTTTTCTTTTTTTCTTTGAAAAATGGTGATGTGACATATTAGAGATGATTAACGTGAGCATCCATTGTTAATGCCCTTATTAAAGAGCAACTATATTGGTTAATTCTATTGTCATTAATATCTGACGTTTGAATTTTTTAATATTATTTATGTTAATGTAGGTTTCTGCAGTTACCCTGCAATAATGTCATTATAAGAAAAGAGCATAAGTAGAGGAGTATTTTTTTTTTCTTCTTTTTTCTTTAACTTTTCAATTGTATTATTTTATTATATTAATTTTAAACTGATCATTGATTGTTGTGGTTGCCCTTAAGTTATTATAGAACGATATTCTACAAACACCATTAATTATTAGATTTTATTATATACTATTTCCAATGTTTAATAATTATATCATTTTAGAGATTTTGCCAAAAAAGAAAATATTATAAACGAATGAAACGACTAAAATTTAAAAGATGTTTCATTAATTCAATTGCCTGCGAAAATGTCAAATGCTAGTAAGCTGGAAAGGAAGAGATTATTTTGGGTGGGGGTATGGTTACTATTGAAACAAATTAAAGTTGGATTATGTTTTAAAATGATAATTAATTTACAATAGTTAACCTCTGAAACAAAGAGGGTATAGAATAGTCTCCAATCCAATTGCAACCTTAATGATTTTAGATTTGGGAGTAATTAAGAAAGGTTGCTACTGATCACTAAAAGTTCAATTAGTGGAGTGGGTTTTCACAGTACTTATGGAGAAATGTAATAAACTATTTAACACTTTTAAATTTTATATGCATTAATAAATAATTGCCCAATATCTTATAAGTTATGTTTGGTTTTATTTTGTTGGAACGATGTGTGTCATAAAAACAAAAAATAAATATTTCCTTTAGATATTTACATAAAACATGTACAGTGCTGGATTTCTTCATTTCAAAAATCATATCGTGTTTTATTTTGAGAATATTATTTTGCATATTTGTTAATTCCAGCATTAATATAAACATTAGTATATTCTCCAAGTAAATATAAAGATAATCCAACAGTTAAAAAATGAAACAAAATATGATTTTAGAACAGTAGTTAAATTAAAACTAGTTAGTACCTTTGATTTTCTCACGTGCTGCAAGGCCTTATGGAGAAAAGACCTACAATCCTCAGTGCTTCCTGTAGAAATTAAATGAAATTATACGAGTTCTAAATAATTACTATAGTTATATTCTGTAAATTATATAAGATATTTTTCAATTTTTTTACAATTAAATATTTGTTTTTCAATTTTGTTCCTCTATGATTTAATTTTTTCCAATTTCAATCCTTTTTTTGTCAGAAATTTCAAAATCGCTAACATGACTGTCGGAATTTGACTGCCACATTGGATTTTTCAGTGGCCACATCAGAGTATTCGGTGGCAACATCAGCAATTTTGAAAATTCCAACCAAAATTGGTTGAAATTGGAAAATTTTAAAGTATAGAGGACCAAAATTGAAATACAAATACTTGATTGTCAAAAAATGAAAAGTGTTTTACATAGGACTACAATTAAAATTATCCTTATAAATTAAAAAAAAAAAAGTGATTAACACAATAACGCTTAAACTTCACATCTATTTAACTCACGTTTTCTTGATCATATAACTTCCAAGTGAAAAGGCAAAGAAAACAATTAATTGGCCATGATGAAGAAATGAAATTAATCAATTAGAGTTAGGACCACATATAATTAATTACAACGATTCTT
This sequence comes from Scutellaria minor, assembly GCA_954870855.1. Classification (NCBI taxonomy): domain Eukaryota; kingdom Viridiplantae; phylum Streptophyta; class Magnoliopsida; order Lamiales; family Lamiaceae; genus Scutellaria; species Scutellaria minor. The sequence goes on along the minus strand of OX940731.1, from coordinate 13,074,876 downwards.
GAGAGATTTGAATAAAAATATGTGAAACTCGCAAATCACATTATATTTGTTTCATATGATATTTCAAAACAATAATTATTTTCTAACATGTACTGATGTACATATATTATAGGCAATATAGAATATGCGAAATGGAGGCTAAAATTTCACCACTAACCTAACCAACATGAAATTGTTGTCAACACAATTTAGTTGTGAACTAAGAAAAAAAAAATTGTCTCTATAAAACCGTCGTTAGTTGACTTTTACGGCAAAACAAAGATGTTGCAACAAATTTTTAGTTGAATTTATTATACTAATTGTTAAAGACGACAGACCCAATTTAGCCGCAAAATTTTCGATTTTCACAGCAAAATAATTCATTTATTGGCGAATATCATTTTTACCATTAAAATTTTGTGACTATTTTTCCCATTTCTCGTAGTGACGCGATAAAATATTATTAAGTATGACAAGATTCGGATAGTGAAATCAAAGAGACTAAAATGAAACTACACCTCTTTTAATGGCTTCGTTTTGCTTGCAAAGATCCTCTGCACTTGCAAATGCAAGCCTTCTATTTGGACTAAATTTCTTAAATTTAAGCTTCGCCTCAATCTGCAATATTCGAAGGTAAATGTAGCAATATTTTAGCAGACATGGATCAAATATCAACAAAATTAAACTCAACCCTTCAAAGAAAATGATCAAATATTAACCTTGTACAACTGAGATTCCTTGTGAGCAAAAATCACAGTATATGCATGAGAGAGTAAGAAAATAAACAAGATGGCGAAATTCAGATATTTCAGACACATAATTGATGTATTTAGAAAATATAGTGTTGTTCAATGCATGTGAAGACTTTGAATTGAGAACAGATGAGAATTTAAAGATTTGTTGTTTTGAGCCTACAATGAATAGTAACTTGTTTGTGCTATTTAATTAATATTCTTAACATAATGTACAAGATATAGTATTAATATTTATAATATTAAATTACATGTTGGTATAGCTCCCCACTTTGATTAGTTTCTACCAACGCTGAAAATTAAACCAAACTATATTAATGAATTTCGGAATATTTAGTAATTTCATATATATTTTTTAATATAGTTCGATTCAATTTTATCTACCATTTAAGGAAGTTTCGTATAGATAGCTAGGCATGATTATACAAATAAAACTATCACTAACTATGATATCTTCTCTTAAAAAGACTAAAAATATAGTGAATTAATTACTTTCAAGAACACAAGCCGCCACTTCAATAATAAATTTGAAAGAAAGACTTTAATCACAAAATCCCACCCCAAAATTAAAATGTCAAACTATTTTTAACAGTAAAATTATCAATTTAGGACATTAATTTTTGGGATTGCTAAATCTAGCTCGTGGGGATTTCAAATTAGTACAAAAACTGTTTAATTTTTTACAACTGAAAACAAAATTGACCCAAAATTCTCAATTTTGGGCTAATCAGCACGTGGATGGTTGTGACACCCAATTTTCGAACTATTTGATGATGTATGTGGAATGTTACTCACAAAAATGTGGGCGTTGCAAAAAGATTCTTTAAAAGTATGAATTTTCAAACAAACCCCTTCCTCTTCAAAATCTCTAACCTCTTCATCGGTCCCTTGTAGAATTCTGGCACGACAACACATGATTAGAGCAATTGCGTTAACAACCATTTTCCGACTATGATTGTTTGATTCTATCATTTAACTTGGAGGACTTTGTCACAAAATGGCCCCGGTGTAACACCAAGAAAAACAGGAAAAATAAAAAATTATTCAAATTTCAAACAATGAAGATGGAATCAAGTCGTACAAAAACGTTGTTGGTGTCCTAAAGATAAAATATCATGATTCAATTTACAGAAATACACAAAAATCGGATTTCAAGAAACAAGTTTTTCATTAAAAATTTCCATTTGATTCTCTCTTAAATTGAGTTTCAATTGAATTGAAACCAATGTATTGATTTGATTCATTATTATGGTTTGATGAGGTAAGTGTTTTAACGCATGATACGTATATTGTGTGGTAATATTTTATGAGAAATCAAATTTTGGAAGAGTTTAAGACTTTTATTATTGATTTCGACAGTGAAACAGTGATGTGGATGCAAGGTGAACATACATTCCTGAATGACATTTCACATCAACCCGAAAATTGGCTGCCACACCTCTCACATGCTAAATAGCCTAAAAATGGGAATTTGTGGCCAAATTTATCCTCAATTGATGAAATTTAAAGAGAATGAGTCCTATTTTGAAGGTCCAACTAATTAATATGGTAAACTTAGCAACCCCAAAATTAGTATTGTGAATTTGTAAAATTTCCTCTTTTTAGCTGAGATTTGCATTTATATACTCCACAGCCTCAAATTGAAAGCACAAGTTATTAATTGTAAGTAGTTAAATTGTTAGTGGCTGAAGTACAAAAGAAACAGTAGCAATGAAACATGGAATGAAGGGTTTGAAAAGACGTATGATTGAGTGAAAATAAAGTAAGAGGTGCCCCTTGCCTCTCTTTAACACACTTCACATTACCTAACAGTTTAATCTGGTCCCAATCAATAGGGTTTCTCTCAACCTCAAAACCCACGTGTTAAACCCACCATATAAATGTATCTCATGTTAATTACTTCAAAGGAGTGTCTAAATTTTGTCCTAAAAGATCCAAAAAAAAAAAAAAAAAATCATATTATAATATAAAAGGTTAAGGGTCTAAAACTATGTTTATCCATGACCATGGTCACCCACAACCAACTAATAAACAATTCATTTCTCTCTCCTCCACATACACATTCTACTCTACAACCAAATCTCATCTTTTTCATAGTTTATCCATGACCACCCACAACCACAACCAACCTTTAATAAATTATTTCTTTTATAATTTAACAATTATATCTATAATTAATTTTTATTATATTTTAAATATTTAAGAAATATATACAATTATTTAATATTAAAAAATCGTAATTATAATAAATAAAAATTGGGAATACAAGTTAAAATAAATTACAACATCCAATAAAAAAATTAAAATTACAAGAATTGAAATACAAAAGAAAATAAATAAATCGAGCTACAATATTTTGATCATTTTGAGAATGTGGATGGTTTGGGGAGTAGTGAGAATAATTGGACTGATTTGGATCCATGTAGAAAATGAGAAAAATTTAGAGATTTGACACAAGTTAGAAGAGAAAAGAGATTTGACACAAATTATAAGAGAAAAGAGAGTGTATGAGATTGTGATCCAAAATATATCAATATTGGTATCTATTTATAGAGAATTTTATTTTATGAATTTTGGTGTATAATTTTTTTTTTTAAGTGGATAAATCAAAATCTGAAATTATGTAAATAAAATACACTCAACGAATCATACGATGACACGTGTCATCATAATTGATTAAAAAATTCCTCATGACCATGGTCATCTCACAACCTTGGTCATGGAATTTAGCCCCATTTTTCTTTTTCTTTTTTTTCTTTTTTTTTGTCATTTTGTTATGACTAGGGCGGTGCCCTGACCGATAAACATGATCTAAATTTATGAAAGTAACGTGTAATTTTTCACAATATGTTTGTAAACAAAACAGATCTTTTATAAATAGATGAAATAAATCAAAGATATAAAAAATTATATTTATCAAAGTCCAAAGGGACAATTGTCCTGCACTCTTTCCTAAAACCATCCCTAGTGTGTGTGTATATATAGGTGTATTAGTTTTAAGTCACGCACATATGTGGTACTTTGAAGCCAATTAAATTTTCTAGTGATTTAGATTATTGAATTAAAGTCCTAATTAATTATATTGAATTTGGGAACAGTAATAAATTTAATTTAAATTATATTATATTATGTGAGGAAGAGTTAAAGTAGACATTACAAAAACGGAGGAAAACTATAAATATTTTTATTATAGTAATATATATATATATATTATGAGTAAGTCTCTTGTGAGACCGTCTCACGGAATTTTAATGCATTTTGTGAGACAGATCAATCCACAACCCAATTACCCACCACCCAAACCCAACAATTAACATGTTATTTATTGTGATGAAGCTCCGTCTTATGGAAACTACCAGTGAGACCGTCTCACATGAGTTTTTGTGATATATTATATGGAGCTGATCAATGTATCTTCATCATGTACATTTAATCTTGTCAATTATTAATTATATAACCCTAAAAATAAAAATCAAATAAAAAATATACAATATTGAGCGGTATCTTTGTGTTTTACATTTCTAATTAATATTTTTAGTAAATGACTTTAGAGCTAGGTAGGTAGCAGCACCTTGAGTTCAAGGAAAAAAGGGAAAAAAAAATGATTATAGCTTAGAAAATATGAGAAACATAGGGGCCCTTGCATGCATGCATGCATTTATATATAGGATGAATAAAAACATACGAATATGTGTGCATATATGTATGTAGAAGGAAAATAAATTAAAGAATGTGGAATCCCTAAATTAGGTTTCTTGGGTCTGATATCATCAATCAACATCACACTTTCTTTAGCTTCTGTTTATACCACCCCGATTGGACTCGATTTTTTCATATACCACTGAGGGTGGAAATCGGATGGATCGAATCGGAAATAGGGTGTTTCGGAAAAATTCCAAAAATTTTCGGAAATGAAAAACCAATTCCGATTTCCATCCGAAAATTTTCAGAAATGTAAAATCCAATCCGATTTCGGAATTTTCGGAATTTTTGGAATTTTCGGAATTTTTTTTGGAAATTTCGGAAATTCAAAAATTCGGAAATTCGGAAATTTTCAGAAATTTTGGAAATTTTTGAAATTCCGAAATTAAAAAAAAAACATTAAAATTTTGATTTGTTGCACTATAAGTAAGGAAAATCTAATAAAATTTATATGAATAGTATATAGTATATAATATATAGTATAAAACAAAACTATAGTAACTATATTATAAACTATTATCATTTTGTAAGTAATTATACTTATTAATTCAAATTTATTAAGTTATTTTTCTTTTAGGAAGCTCAAATCAAATGAATATTTGAATCTATATTATGATTTATGATAATTTTTTGTTCGAAATCCTTCGATATTTAAAATACATGTTTTATAATTTGTATAAATTTTTTTGTCATTATTCCTATTATATAAAATGTTATCATTTTTATGAAATTTATGATATATTTACCTTTGAAATTAGATATTCACTTTTAATTTTATATAATATATAGTATATAGTATTCTTATATAGCATATAATATATAGTATAATTAAAAAATTATACTATAAACTATAATATATAGTATATATTATAAAATAATACTAAAAAACTACAGTATAAACTATAGTATATAGTATAAAATGTTTGAATTATTTACAACAATTACTATTGGTTTGATGGTAAAGTATAAAGTATAAAGTATAAAACTATAGTATAAACTGTACTATGTACATATAGTATATAGTATATAGCATAAAGTATATAATATTATTCTATAGCATATAGTATATAGTATAATTAAAAAACTATACTATAAACTATAATATATAGTATATATTATAAAATAATACTAAAAAACTACAATATAAACTATAGTATATAGTATAAAATGTTTGAATTATTTACAACAATTACCATTGGTTTGATGGTAAAGTATAAAGTATAAAACTATAGTATAAACTGTACTATGTACATATAGTATATAGTATATAGCATAAAGTATATAATATTATTCTATAGCATATAGTATATAGTATAATTAAAAAACTATACTATAAGCTATAATATATAGTATATATTATAAAATAATACTAAAAAACTACAGTATAAAGTATAAACTATAGTATATAGTATAAAATAAAACTATAGTATAAACTATACTATATACATATTGTATATAATATATTTATACACTATAATATAGTATAAAGTATATAAAATATATTATATAGTATATTATATATAGTATTATAAAGTATACTATAATATGTATATTTATACTTACACATAGTATAAAGTATATAAAATATATTATATAGTATATAGTATTATAAAGTATACTATAATATGTATATTTATATTTACATATAGTTAATGTATATAAAATATATTATATAGTATTCTTCTATAGCAAATAGTATATACTATACAATGTTTGAATTATTTATAACAATTACTATTGGTTTGATGATAAATTTTGTGCTTTGAGTGTGAGAGGTCTCGTGTTCGATTCTCAAATGTCTCTACTCACTCTACATTTTATAATTTCGGAATTTCCGAAACTTTTAAAACTAATTCCGATTTTCATCAAAAAAAATTCGGAAAAATCGAAAATCGAAATTTCGGATCGGATTCGGCGGATATCGGATATTCCGTTCCAATTTCCACCCCTATATACCACCTTATTATAATTTATGAATAGTGTATAGGTCCAAAATCGTCATAGGATAAGAAAATATTTTTGTAACCAATACATCAGAAAACATATATTTTTAGTAAAAAAAAAAATGAAGTGATTTCTTCCCAAAAAAAAAAATCAAAACAAGTAATTTTTTTATATGAATATCCTTCCATTTGAGATTTTTTAAACCCGGCCACCATGCACATTCTTACTTCTTTTTTTCTTTTCTCGGGTCATGTAAATTTTGAAGGTTGTGGGTGTCAAGAATTGCATGGATCATGGAAGTTGTGGCATACTGGCATGCGGGTCATGCAAGTCATGGGTGGAACTGCGTTTCGTGTTACATGAATTATATGACACGAATATTAAAACGATACGTGAATGATGGAGATATTTTATTAAGATTGTTATTGTCACTTAGGTTAAAAAAAGATGAATTCTTATCTTTTTGACTATAAGAGAGATTTTTTTTTTTATTGAAAATGATTAAAATTGAAAATATTAAATTAACATGTCTTATGTGAGACTGTCTCACATATCTCCATATATAAGGAGTAGCCCCAATATGGTGATCAGTCAATGCTCAATCAACACAATCAATCAAATCAGATCAACACAGTTAACACCGATCAACAAGGCCAGTTCGTAGGTCAACACAATCACTTACAAAAACTATATATTATACAATAATAATATTAATTTATATAAAGCTCAATCTCATGTTAGAAAAATAGTGAGACGGACTCATGCAAATTTTTACAATATTAAATATTATATAATGTTGAAACTTTTGATATATACATCTATCATGAGATCAAGTATTAAATAAATATATTAAAATGACAGTAATGTTGTGCCTACTTAAAAATTAACTACATTAGCGCGCGCATATATATATATATAATTTTATTAAATCTCGAGTTCCCATACTTTATGTTTTCGGAATGAGGGTTTGAAATTCGAGTTGACTTAATAGTTCAAATTTATAACTCTCTCAAATCAGTCAAAAAATTGATTTAAAATAGAAGCAGTGTATTTCAAATCACTCAAAAAATAGTGGATTTCAAATTGTTCCACCAAATCCTTAAACCCAGACATTTTATATGAGTTTTCGATTATTGTTTTTAATTCATATAAACTATATAGAACCAAATAAGTATGCTTTGAATTTTGTTTGATTAAGCCTTCATACTTTTTTGGGACAATCATTTTTCTTCAATTACAACATGGTTTTTCAATCCTTAAACAATCTATCACCATTTTTCAATTTATTACAATTTGATATATGATTGGATCATTGGTGTTCTTATTGCTGATGTAGAGCTCGATTATTTATTTAGAAATTCAAAGGTCACGTTTTTTAGGATTTGTTATTTTAGGTTTTTCATCTCTAATATATTAAATCATCTTCTGAAAAAATTACGATGACGTGTAGGGGTTTTTCATGAGTAAAATACAACGTCGTTTTTTTATGCTGATGTAGGGGTATTTCATTTTCTAGACAATTCATAGCTACATTGACCGATGACAGAGTATATTTTTCAAATTTCGGCCTGTAACATCAACAACTGAAGTCCGAATGGCTCGACCATGTATAGAATTGTAAAAAATTTAAAGATGGTGATTTATGATATTAGGGTTACATTGTAACTAAAAATAATGCTAGAGTCGAAAGATCATGTACCAAATTAGCTCAACTTTGATTGTATTTAATATATATTATATATTAATTAGTGTTGTTATATAATACATGAAATATATGATAATTATGATAAAATAAAAGATGAAATTATGATAAAATATAAGATGAAATAGGAAATGTAATAGACGATCTAGTTATGTGTAGGGTGTAATAAATTCAATCATTTGAGGATCAATTTGCTCCTTAACTACAGAATCAATGTCAAGTTATTGACAAATTAATGTTTGGAGATTTATAGACATACTCCAGGCTTTTAGCAAAAGTAATTGATCAATGTAAACAAGTTAAATACTGTATAGTAATAGACAAAACCTTTCTTTGCTTGTTTCCAGGATACATAACCTCCAATTAAAATTGTCTGCATAGGGTTCTCGGGAATTCAGGAGCGATCCAATTCCATGTTTGCTGCTAATTAACCACCTTAATTCAATGTAAAAAGTGAAGGTTAAATCTTTAATTAATTTTTCCTTTTGTTTTAGCATTTTAATAGGAAGAGTGGAGTAGTTGTCTTTGAATAACAGAATTGTAAAATCTTGACCCGCCTTACTGGGTGATGGGTCCTCTTCATTGCTCTAGTAAATTTATTATATCAAAATAAGAAACAAAAAATAATGTATTCATCAATTATATAGATCTTAGACTATGTTTATAAGGAATCCAATCCTACCAAATTTTTTAATAAAATATTAATTTCTCTCTTATTCATGTACACAACCTACAACCGAACTCTATCAACTCCAACTTGTTTATACTTTATTAATGACACCAACCCAATCTTCAAAATACTTTTTTAACATTATTTAATAATTGCATATTATTTTGGGAGTCTTTTTTATTATATTTAAAATGTGTAAAAAATAAATAAAAAAATATTTGATATTTTAATTCCGAAATTATACTAATGAGAAGAAAAATTTCACTCACTTAAAATAACCTACTAACATGATAACTAAATTAAATTTACAATAGTTGAAATACGAAATCAGAAAAAAAAAATCAAGCTATAAATTGAAGCATGAAATACTAAATTACAAATATAGAAGATAAAAATTATATATCTAATTATCATTGCCGAATTTTTGCAATATATGCTTAATCAAGTCGTTTTTAAGAACGTTATGAGCTTCTTTATTACGAAGTTGTTTCCTAATACTCATTAAAGTTGACAAGTTTTGCAATATATTTTGTGATGTTTGGACTTGCTCAACGATAGGGTACTTGATTGATATTTGGAGAAAATTGAGAGTTTTGATGACATTGAGAGCTTTGATAATTTTCAGAGTTCATAAAAGTTTGAGAGTTTGGATAATCTTGGGAGCTTGGATAATTTTGGGAGTTTGAAAAATAATTTGGATTGTTTGAATCCATAATAAGAAATGATAAAAATTAGGTGAAAAAAGAGAGAACTTCAAATTATGAGAAAAAAAAAAAGAATTCGAAATTATGAGAAAATAAAGAATTTCAGATTGTGTTTCTAACATATGTCAAAATTAGTTACTATTTATAAAGAAAAAAATATATCAATTTTGATAAATTTTTTAAAAAAATTAATAAAAATTATCTTCAATATTAACAATCTAAATTATATTCTTAAAATAATTAAGAATAAGTGGATAAAGTGAGATGATGGATTAGGTTGTGTTATAGGTTGGCCAACCAACCACATCCACAACCGGTTGAGCATGCAATTTCTTTTGTTTGTTTGTCTTTTTTTTTTTTTTTTTTGCCATATATTTTTGTCTTTTTCCTGTGACCATTTTAGTTGGGCCACCGATAAAGGAAGCCTTAGATCCGTCCAACTTGATTTGTCTTGTCTTCATACGCCTGCATATGTTACTACACTCTCCCACGTGCAGCTCGGCTATGGCCGCATCCACCCACACCCCACCATTTCCTATATATTGGATTTTAATACGTACTTGATCATTTATAAGATATTACTTATTTTCATTAATGTATTACTTGTTTATCGAAATATACTATTTGTATATCAAAAATGTATTAATTATTTTATTGAATGGTTATTTACTTATATAACCAAAAACTTTTAATAATTTTGTTGAAAAATATTACTTTTATACCTAACATTATAAAAATCAGGCGATCTACTGATGGAAATTTCCATCAGTAGAAGTTGATATGTCGTCGTTAAACTATTTACCGATGGAAATTCCATCACAATATCACTCATCGGTAATATATTGTCGACGGAAAATCATTTCTGTCGGTAAGTTAACGATGACATTTCCGACGGAATTAAAAAAAGAATGTGGAAATTCCACGAAAAAATGTGAAAATTCCTCGAATATTAACGACGGTATATTTTTAGGTCCATCTGTATATTTCCGTTGGTAAAATTTCAAAAAAAAAAAGAAAATTGGATTTAATATACCGACGAAATCATATCCGTCGGTAATTAAAATAATAAAATAAAATAAAAAACCTGCATTTTTACCGATAGATTATTTCCGTCGGTATTATTTTTGTTAATTTATTTAAAAATTATTTTGTTTTTCCCAAAATGCATTCAAATTATATTTTATGATTTAGTTATTGATTATTTTATGAAATATTATATTAATATAAAATATTATTTTGAATATTATAATAATTAATATATATATATATATGATTAAATAAAAATTATTGAAGTAATAAAAACGTTCAAACGAAGTACTATTTGTTTAATACAATAAATTAATCATAATAAGAATAACATTACATTGATTCAATCATCACTACTATTGTGAGATACATTTTCAGCTTCTTCTAAATCATTGTCTTCTTCAGATTGTAGGTTATCTTCTGAGAAATCTTCATCATCATTTTTGACGTTATCGTCATCTTTGTTATCATTAATTATTTCTTCAAATCCCTCATTTATATCAGCTAAATTATGTAGATTGTTATCGATCTAAACGAAGAGTGGGTCTGAAGCTCATCTTCTTGGAATGGTGGTTTAGTAGATTCTTCTATATTATTTGTAGATGAGGAAGGAATGTCCACAACTGATCTACACTTAGACTTTGCAAACAGCCTACTAATCACTTTTTTTGTAGCTTCTCTATAGGGTATGTGCACTAGTAGACTTGACTAGCTTGAATTGCCAGCACAAATGGTTCATATTTATTTAATCTATGTTTGTGGTTAACTTCAACGAGTTTGTAGTCTTGATGAATTCTAGTGCCCAAGTTGGAAGGATCAAATCAGACACACTTGAACAATACCACCCTCTTTTCTGGAAGACTTGGATAATCTAACTGAACCACCTTTTGTAATATACCATGGTGATCGGACTCATCTGTGCATGCAATAATTAGTCCCTTTTATGCACACCCCACTGTTTGTGGTAGATTTTGATGAACCATGTGCTATTGTATGAAATCTATATTCATTCACATAATAGCCATGATACGTTGACACACGACGGTGTGGACCAAGAGCAAGATCTCTGATGAATTTATTTTGAACATTATTTAATGCATTGTGTACCTATATGTATTAGACCTGTACATAGAAATAAATTGATATGAGATGGTTAGACATGTAATTAGCTAGACTGTTACTATTTCAAAGTAAAAGATAAAGGACCTCAAATATAATACAACTTACATATGTATTGAACCAAATAGGAAAATCTTTTTCCAATATGTCATTGTTGTCGGTCGATGACAAATATGGTTGAGTTTGAGCAATCTCATCCAAGAATATACTTTACATGAAGAAACAAATTAGTTAGAAAAAGAAATGTATAAAATTTTAGCAAAGAAATGAAATGACAATAATTATAATTAAAGAATATACTTTACATGAAGAAACAAATTAGTTAGAAAAAAATATATATAAAATTTTCGCAAAGAAATGAAATGACAATAATTATAATTAATGTGATCACTCACGCAATGTAAGGTTGTACTTCGTCACAATTGAACAACATATATGAATGTGCCACTAACTGTTCTTGTTCGGTTAGAAATCTTCTTTCTCCTCTTTCAAATGCTCGATCTGGATACTTGAATATAGACAGATTACCTTCGACATCATCTGAACAATTGATTCAAGCATCATCATTTCGAGGCACATTGGTTTGGTCAAAAAATTATCTGAAAAATAGTAAGAACAAAAGGTGGTGGCTTCTTGTACCAAATATGCATTACATATTGATCCTTCCACTCTTGCTTTATTTCTTACTTACTTTTTCAACTTGCGAAGATATCGTTCAAATGGATACATCCACCTATACTGGACAGGTCCAACAATCTTTGCTTCATATGCCAAGTGGATTGATAAATGTTCCATAGAGTCAAAGAAGCTCAATGGAAACACATGCTCAAGTTTGCACAATATCATTGGAATTTCTCTATCAAGACAGGTCATGTCTTCAGTTCGAATGGACGTAGAAGTCAAATCTTTGAAGAACAAACTGAGTTCAGTTATAGGCTTCCACTCATGATTTGGGAGCATATCCTTAAATGCAATTGGAAGTAATCTCTGCATAAATACGTGGCAATCATGAGACTTCATTCCAAACATTTTCAATTTTCGCATATCCATATATCTTCCCATATTAGATACATAACCATCTGGGAACTTTAGCTCTTTGATCTATTCGAATAATGTTTTCTTCTGTTCATTATCAAGAGTGTAGCATGCTTTAGGAAATTTATTTGTGAGAGTATTTTTTTTTCAACTCGGGCCTGCGACATATGTCATTCAATTCATCCCTACTTTTTGAAGTGTCTTTCGTTTTCTCCTTGATATTCAACACAGTGTTGAAGACATTATTGAACATATTTTTCTCAATATGCATCACATCTAAATTATGACAGATGAGATGTGAACTCCAATAGCGCAAATCCCAAAATATATTTTTTTCTTCCAACCACTAGATATTCTCTTATTCACAACATCAGCGTCCTCATCAGTCACTCTTTGTAATCCCAATTCTTGTATCTCTTCAAATATTTCGTATCTCTCTCGATAGTGCAGTGGTTGTCGTGTAACCACTTTGTTCTTTGTGAATGCAATTCAATTTCGACGAAAAATGTGGTCATTCCGTAAAAACTTTTTGTGATTATCTAACCACAATTGTTTTCTACTCTTTAGAAGTGTGAATGCATCACTTGCATCCATACAATGCGGACAAGCAAGTCTTCCAGCAATACTCCACCCAAACCACAATGAATATGCCGGAAAGTCAATGATTGTCCACATTAGCGATGCTCGCATTCGAAAATTTTATGACTTCGACACATCATATGTATCAACACCCACGTCCCATAATTGATTTAATTTTGATATCAATGGTTGAAGGAAAATATCACTTTTGGATTTCTGGGGCCAGGAACCAACACAGTGAGATACATGTATTGTTCTTTCATACACATCCAAGACAGCAGATTGTACACGGTCAAAATCACGGGCCAAGATGAGTATTGTTGTCCTGATTGTCCAAATGGTTGAAATCCCTCAATGCAGAGACCCAACCTTATGTTTCTTCTCTCGTATGGAAAATCAGGAAACATATTGTTGAAATGTTTCCAAGCTAAAGAGTCGCAAGGATGTCGCATTACCCCATCATTTACAAATTGTGTGTTGTTAGATATGATGTATGATGTACTTGAAAATGACTCAAATGATAAATGGGAAAGTCGAGGCAAGAGTTGGACTCTTTCTTCGTAAGATGAAATTGCCCCATATTTAGTGTTTTACGGTATATGGCAAACGTCCCCAAGATATAAAGACTTACTAACATAAGGATCGCAGCACAACAATTCAAAAGTTCTTCGGCGAAGGAAAATGATATTTGGAATTTTCTAAGATAAGAAGATGAGAGAACTACAATTGTTAGAATGCTAATAATGTAAGTTGTAGTGGAGTTAATGAAATGATTGAATATGGGATCTATTTATAGAGGTGCAGTGTCTTTCCATAAGACACACTTTTTAATTTGAAATGATGTCTTTCATAATTAAACATATTTTGTTCCATAATTAGACACCTTTTGGAATGAAATAGTATATCTCATAATATTTCGGATTAGATGCATCTATTTAATTTGGATTACATCAATTCAATTCAAATTCACACATTTTCACAACTTCACACATCTTCAAACATTCACACCTTTTCAATTTAAGTTGTAAATTTTAATCATTAATTTCTCATTCATCCGAAATTGGATTTGAGAAAATAAATACTCTAAATTTATCTACTCGAAACGCAGATTTCAAATCTGCAACTTATTTTCATTTTTAACAAACAAAACATCATATAAAAATTGGTCAAAGATTGGTCAACACCAAACTTTTCCAAACCAATTTCCAACATGTGTGTCATGTCATGTCTCCTACTGTAGCATTAGATGTGTACAACCTTTGCAGGCGGGGAGTTAAAGAAAAGTAATACATCTTCTTTCGAGTAACAAATTTTTTTTTTCGAGAAGTGGTTTCACTACGAGACTATTTATATCGAGATACTCCACACCACTTGCATCTCACATGATCAGTGTCTTCACCCCAAAATATCATGCAATTGTTGATGCAAAAATCTATTTTCTCGACCGGTATACCCATTTCTTGTAAAAAAAATTACTTTTACTGTGTGATCTTCCGGTAGGGTCTCCCCCAACAATTGAGTTATCTCATCATATAATTTTTCAAACATATGATTTTCGGTTTTCAATACATTAGACGTGCCACAATAGATAGCTGAGAATGTTTCATACATCTGGGCCACAACTCTTGATCAGCACATCCAATATGTCATAAAATCTTTATGCTTCAGGGTTTGACGATTCCTCTTTTTGGTGATTGTAGTTAAATGACGAACCTGCAGTATCCATCACCATGGTATGGTATTCCCCTAATGCATCATCATTCCATGGTACAACATTCTTAGTTGGTTCGAATGGAATTTGAACTTCCTCATTCAAATTTTTATCTTCATCGTGGAAGATCTAATTTTCATAATTCGGTTGAAATCCATATCTATAGAGATGATATCTCACTTCATCGGGTGTGAGAAATATCTTACCCTGACATTTGTTCCTATTACAGGAGACACCTAATTTTTTCTCCACTTATCCACGTATGTTTAGAAGTTGCAAATTCGATGAACTTGTCGAGACCATTATAAAATTCAGCATTGACATATCTATTGATTACTATATTGTACAACCACTCATGATTCGAGAACATTGTGTTATTTCTAAATGTCTATTAGTTATTGAGATTAAATTATTGAGATTAAATTATAGTTAAAGATCAGGATATGTTTTTTTAGTATATATTCATTATTCATACATGGGATGAATTAAAGAGAGATTCGACTAGCTATATATTCTAAAAATACGAGAACATATACAAACATAAAAAAATAGCAATAAACAAAAAA
This sequence comes from Scutellaria minor, assembly GCA_954870855.1. NCBI lineage: Eukaryota > Viridiplantae > Streptophyta > Magnoliopsida > Lamiales > Lamiaceae > Scutellaria > Scutellaria minor. The sequence goes on along the minus strand of OX940731.1, from coordinate 13,059,387 downwards.
ATAGTAAATATAGGAAATTTTAAAGAAATTTCGGCAGCAATTCGATATGCATTAAAATCCTAAGTTTTCATTCTCTCTATTTTTGTACAAGATCAGCATGCAATTCTCAACAGTCAATATTCTCCACTACAATTTATCAATATTCAATGATCCTCAAATTTTCCACAACATTCTACGATACTCAAATTTCATACAAACTTAAACATTCAACAATCTCCAATTCAATATCAAATTCAACTTTGCACAATCTCCAATTCAATTCATGCTAAGTACAATCTCCAATTCAATTCATGCTAACTACAAATCTCCAACATTAAATTATCATTTTATTTAAAACATTATTTACAAGCAAAATAATAATAATTTATTTAATTAATAAAAAGATAGATGTGATGTATTTGTACCTTACATCGACAAAATGATCGACACAAAGGATGCCGAATGTATATGGGACAACAACTTGACCGACTCTTAATTTTTTTGTCAATAAAAGGTGGATGGAGGGGGTGGGGGAAGGGGTGAGAGGGGCTATTGGTGGTGGGGGAGGGGTAGGGGGCTGTTGGGGGTCGGTGGTGGTGGCCAGAGGAGGTGGTCGGCGGCAGCGGTGGGCCTAGAGAGGGAGAGACAGAGAGGAGAGGAAGAGGCGGTGATGTAGGGAGGGCGGCCGGTGGGGGACACTGGCGGTGAGGGGGAATAGAGAGAGACAGAGAGAGGTGCGCGATGGAAAAAAAGGGTGGTGACCTAATTTAATCCGTTATTACCGATGGAATTTTCATCGGTATTTTTCATCGATAAAAGGTGTCTAAACGACGTCGTTTTGTGCCATTTTTGAATAAAACGACGTCGTTGTTTATTTCCAAAAAATTTGGGGGAAACAAAATGACATCGTTCATTTTGAATTTTAGCGACGGAAATAATTTCCGTCGGTATTAATAAATACAAATTAAAATAACATAAATTTAACGATGAAATTTTCGTTAGCAAATTAAAGTAATTCAAAACGCCGTCATTTTAGCCTAGAAACAACATCGTTTTACACTTATTACCGATGGATTTAGCAACAAAATTCCGTCGCTAATATTTCCGATCCATTTTTCCAATTTTTTAGTAATTTTTTTCCCTAACTTTTTTGTGCAAAAACTATTTTGATTCCAAACTAGCTATATTATATGAACAATTCAATTTTATAAATGAGATGAATTCAATTAATCAAACACAACTACCTCGTTAATTAAATCGGTTCATGATATATATACATGATATACATTCATGTATGCGTAATTATTAATTATATAAGTTCACACATCATGTAAGTATATAAATACATTTAATGCAACAACTTTAATATTCCTAAATTAAAAAGTAACTAAATTAAGATCATTTGAGGTAAATTATTAGAAAAAGATATTAAAATACCCTAAATTTAGGGTTTTCTGACGGAATACCGATTAATATTTAATTTGAAGGTTACTGACGGATTTCCATTGGTAATGAAAAAATAAAACGATGGCGTTTACTTCACAGACGGACTCTACCGTCATCCTTTTCAGACAAAATAATGTTGTTCCTTATTGAAATTCGATGGCAACAAAAATGACATTGGTTTTACATCTATTTGCAAAGAAATATCCTGTTGGTAATATTCCGTCGAGGATTGCATCGGGAAATGTAATGTCCCAAAGGATTTTCTGTGGTCGGTAATTACCGACGGACTTCCGTCGGCAAATCTTATATTTTTTTCTTGCTTCTAGCGATATATTTCCATCGGTATTCTGCCAGTAATCACCGACGAAATTCATCCGTCGGTGATTTCCGTCAGTATGTCGTATGTTTTTTGCAGTGTAAAACGTATAACTCTTATAATTTAAAGGTATTATTATATTGTAGAGTATTAGTAATATATAATATAAAATATAAAAGTAAAATTCACGATTTCATTATTATCTTCTTCAATATCAAGTTGACATTTTTCCTAATATTTCTGTAAGTGGTTAGTGTTTTTTTCTTGTTAAGGTACTTGATAATTAATCATTAAAATCGTTGGATGAAGAAGAAGAAGAAAAAAGAAGTGGCTAAAGAAACGAAGAAGAGGAAAAGATGGAAGAAGAAGTAACAAAACGCTGACTTGATGTAGCGCCCAGGACAAAATGAAACATAATTGGATAATTAAATAATTAAACCCTTAATTGAAATATTTCTATGTGTGTTAATTTTGGGTGTCTGGATTTATTTATGTGCGTTACAGATATGTGTTTAATGCCGATTTAGAAGAACGTAATTTTTAGACGTGGAACCTAGAAGATTTTTATAATATGAGATGCGTAACAGAAAAACGAGAAAATAGAAATGAACTAGAGGTCGATCGGAGTTTTGTAGCTCGAGTAGTGAAGAAAACAGTGAAATAAAGAATATGACGTATACGAGACGTATGCGAAGGGTAGAATACGAGATATTTATTGATGAATAGTGGTCTCTCTTGAAGGAGTATATATAGCTTAGTTTTAAGTTGATAAGTCACACGAGCTCATAATCGAAAAACACGTAAGTTTCTCTCTCTTTTCTCTTTCTTTTTCCGGCGGCCGCTGCCGCCGCCGCCGCCGCCGGTGGCCAGAAAAGTCAACCTTCTCGGAATCGAACGGTTTTCACATAGGTCATAGCTCTCGTCGAGGCGAGTCTAGTGACGGTCTTATTTCTCCGTTCCGACAGTTGGATCGCCGGCAAATCGCCGGTCAACCACCGAAAAAACCTTGTTTGAGTTCATCACCTTTTCTCTCTCCTCGTTTCTTGCTTTCTCTCTCTTGTCTTCCTCGTCGGGGTGGTAGATAACCATTCCGGGGTGTTTTCCCTTTGGTTGGAGGTGGTGGAGCCGCCGGTCGGAGTTGCCGGAGTTAGGTTGTGTGTGTGTGTGGGTTGAGCTTGGGTTTATATGTGAGTCGTGTGTGTTGTTCATGCTCGGGTGGTGTGTTTTGCATGTTGTTGAGTATTGTCGGCGACGGGAGGTCGCCGGCCATGGTAGCAGAAGTGTTGCCGGCAACGGGAGTCGCCGGCCAGAGTAAGAAAGCTTGGGAAGGAGATGGCGGCGCTGCTGTGTAGGCTGATCCGCTCAGGATCGTGCGCTGGGGCACGACCGTGCTTTGGGGCACGACCGTGCGTTAGGGATGAGCGACCGTGTGCGGCCACTGGAAGATGGCGTACGGTCGAGTGTTGTGGGGCACGGTCGTGTGCAGTTTTTGCACGACCGTGCGAGGGGTTTTGTGTATGGAGTTTTACCGGGTTTTGCCGGGTGCGTCGTGGGCGCACCGGTGAGTGTTTTCATGGGTCGGTTCGAGTCGTTTGTTTTCCATCCTTGTGTCGGGAGTCGGGGATCTCGGTTGGGTCAACCCTTTTTACCAAGTTTTATTTTCACACTCTACCCGATATCCTTGATCATCGAGTCTTCCTTAACCGTTCCGCCTTCTCGATCGAACGTTTCCTTTATTTTATATCCATCTTTTAATCTCTTGAGGATCTAAGATATCACGGTACTTTTGTAGGCTAGCGGTTGGATCGTACGCATTAGGCTTGACTCTTTATCTTGTCAGAACACGTGATAACCTCTTATCGAGGTGGGGGTATTTTCTAATTCTTAATCTGTTTACTGTTTTCCCTATTTTGATGCTCGTTTGAGAAATGCTAAATGCTGTGTATTTTAAGTGTTGTATCATATTTATATTGTGCATGGGCTGCGGTCCACTTTTGATCATGCATTCTTCTCCTACCCCTTTTCTAATACTCTAAGAAGGTTTGGTGGTCCTATGGAAATGCACCAACGGTAATGAGACTGTTTTTATAGGATAAGACGGGGAACACCCGCACCTATTCGTCCCTTACCATTTCTAATATCTGCTGTGAATTTTACGTGCTGTGACAACGTGCCTCTTTATTGTGAACTTTCGGTTTATTATATATACATTTTTGTTGAGTGTTATAAGATGCAGAGTTTATCTCCACCAGTGTATTCCATGCACTGACCCCTTAATCTGTACTCACACTACATGAGATGACGATCTATAGAGCAGTAGAGAGAGATGGTGTCACATTTGGGATTTTCTTAAAATGTATTTTACGAAGTATCAAGAAAACAATGATCACAATCTTTTGTAATGTAAATATATTTTCTGTAAACTCTGATGACGATGGATTCTGATGATGTTAATTCCACTGTGATGACTTTTTGAGAATCGGCAGTGTCCGATGTGATATGAGAAAGATTCTGATATCTTCTATCTTCTTCTTCTTCTGATCGTCCCTTGCCTTCTTCTTCTTTTGCACGCCTCTGTTTTAATTAAAACTCTGATAACTTTTGTATGGAAGAAACTGGGGCGTGACAATATGGTATCAGAGCAAATGTTCTACCCTTTGTAGGACTTTGCTTGGTTTGGTTTGATAAAGAGAAAAATGAGATAAAACGTGTTGAAAATGTTTAAAAAATCTTTTCTAAAGAAAAGTATAAGCACCACTCTCTCTCTCTAGGCGTGTCTCACCTTAAGTCACATAACTTTATATGAAGAATGTGTGTTTAGTATTTAATACGTGTTATCTTGCTTACATGACATCTTGCTTACCTGATCTACATCTTATCGAAAGGATGATACGGATAAAGTTTCATATGAAACAAAGCAACTCATGTAGCTTATGCTTGACAGATGGCTAGATTTAGACGTACCGCTAGAATGCGTGTTCCGCTGGTAGAGACGCATGAGGTATGACTTAGACGACATTTCTTTGAAAGCCGAGTGTCAGGAAAAGTATCAGTTGGTGAGCATATATCTAGATTGTTTCATTGTTGGCGAGAGACAGGGGGAACAGGGGGTAGTATCCCTAATATGCAGGCTTGCACACATATGATTCATACTTTGCCGAATGCATGGGTGGCTAGGGCGCGTCTCGTTTTCCGTGATGAGGTGGTGTATTCAGCTGTGGATGACACACCGGTTGTAGATTTTGGAAGAGTGGTGAGGAATATGTTAGAATTATGGGGCCGTCATAGCTATCCGACTACTCCCGAGCCTGGACCTTATGACCCTTCTAGTGACAGCTCGGAGGATGAGGAAGATGATTTGGAGGAGGAACCTGAAGAGGATCCTGAGGAGGAGGAACCGGAAGAGGATCCTAAAGAGGACAATCCGGATGCAGATGACCCGAGTGATGTGGCACCGGGCCTGCAGGGACCTCCGTCACCTCCAGCTGTTGTGGCATAGATGATGGGAGTGTAAACGTTATTTTGTATATATGAACTAGGAGCGATAAAACTTTTATATACGTATGTGGTAGCTGTTTAACTATTAAGTGTATATAACCCTTTTTGGTGTGGGGTAAAGGCTACCCATATTTTGCTCATATGTATATTTAAAATACGTGTATCTCCTTCCTATATTATGGAATCTACGTTGGTATTTCTTCACGCTTGCCGTATTTATTTTCCTTTACTTATTATATATTATTTTGAAACCTGAACGATATATATATGTATACATCGTAATAGAGCTATGTCTCGAGGACGACCTCGGAGAGAACAAACACCTATGGCTAATCAGCCGGAATGAGAAGCAGACCCAAGCATGGGAGATCTAGTGTCGGTGCTAAGAGGATTAGCACAACACTTTGAAGTTACGCGAGCCGCACCACCACCAGCTAGGCCTGATCCGAATCTAATATACGAATAATTTCGGCATTTTAATCCGCCGACGTTCAGTGGAAAAGTCGAACCCTCAGAGCCAGAGGAGTGGTTGAGATCGCTAGATCGACTGTTTGGGCATTTGGCATGTACCAAGGAGCAAAAGATTTCGTGTGCGATTTTCCAGCTCACGGAGGAGGCAAGCCATTGGTGGGATTCTTACGAAAGGACGTTGTTGCCGCAGCAAAGGGAAGAGATGACGTGGAAGGACTTTAAAAAAGTAGTTACTCATCATTTTATACCGCAGTCCTACAAAGATAGAAAGGAGACGAAATTTTTACATCTACGTCAAGGAACTATGACGGTAGGGGAATACAAACGGAAGTTTAATCATTTGAGTAGATATGCCACTCACCTGGTCGACAATGATGCCAAAAAGGTCCGGAGGTTCGAAAAGGGTCTACGCCTGGAGATTGGGTCGATCCTAGCCGGACAAGGAGTTATGACGTATGCTAGCGTAATTGAGAGAGCTCAAGAAATTGCGATTGGATGTGGTGCCTCCTAAGAAGTTTGTTTCGACGCCGATGAAAAGAAAGTGGACAGGGCCGAGTCAAGGCGTTACCCAAAACAAGTTTCCGAGAGAGAACAACGCTCCACTTCTTCCTATTTCTCGACTTGGGAATCCGTGTCCCAGATGCCGAATAGTACACATGGGGCCATGTCAACCAGAAACACGGAGCTGCTACTTATGTGGGGAGCCGGGGCATATCGCAGTGAATTGTAGGAAGTCAAAAGGCCCAACGACTGCAACTACAAGTTCGAGGCCGGTAGCCGGCAGGGCACGTGCTTTTGCTCTTACTCGCCCGGAGGCTGCGGAAGGGTCGGAGACAATGACATGTATGTTAACAGTATGTGATATACCTGCTCTTGTTTTATTTGATACCGGAGCGACCCACTCTTTTATCTCTGTCAATTTCTGTAAGCTGTTGAAGTTTGAGGATAGTAGGGTAGATGCTAAAACCTTAGAGGTTAGTATTCCGTCAGGAAAGACGGTAAAGACGAAACACCTGTATCGTCATCTACGAATCGCTTTTGAGAAGAGGATCTTTCTGGCCGATCTGCACACATTGGAGATGAAGGATTTCGATATTATCCTCGAAATGGACTGGCTTGAGTCGAATCACGCAGTGATCAAGTGCCGTACAAGATAGATAATCTTTCAAACACCAGGAGAACCCGAATTCACTTTTTATGGAACACGAGTTAAAGTGGATACGAGGATTATATCAGTTATGAAGGCAAACCAAATGCTTAGCTAAAGAAATTGCGAAGCTTGGTTAGTCAGCATGGTGAATCTTGAACAAGGAATGAGTTCCATTGAGGATGTACCGGTGGTAAGAGAATTTATGGATGTTTTTCCCGAAGATCTACCTGGTCCTCCACCAGATCGTCAGGTGACCTTTGGGATTGATCTTGTACCAGGATCAGCACCGGAATCGAAAGCTCCTTACCGAATGGCACCGAAAGAATTACAAGAATTAAAGGTGCAACTACAAGAACTTCTGGACAAGGGTTTTATTAGACCGAGCGTGTCTCCCTGGGGAGCTCCAGTGCTATTTGTGAAAAAGAAAGATGGAAGTTTCCGGATGTGTATTGATTACAGGGAGCTGAACAAGAGAACTATCAAGAATAAATATCCACTACCTCGAATCGATGATCTCTTTGATCAGTTAAGAGGTGCTAGCGTATTCTCGAAAATTGATTTAAGGTCCGGATATCATCAGATGAAGGTTAAAGATGTCGATATGTCTAAGACAGCATTCCGAACCAGATATGGCCACTACAAGTTTGTAGTAATGTCATTTGGACTTAGCAATGCACCAGCCGTCTTCATGGATCTGATGAATCGTGTTTTCCATGCTTATCTCGATCATTTTGTTATCGTGTTTATCGACGATATTCTCATCTATTCATGTGATAAGACGCAATATGAGCAACATCTTAGGATTGCGCTGGAAGTTCTACGGAAAGAAAAGCTCTTTGCAAAATTTAAGAAATGCGAGTTCTGGATGGATAAGATAAGTTTTCTTGGTCATATCGTTTCGTCACAAGGGATCGAGGTAGACCCCGACAAAGTTGCAGCTGTCAGCAAATGGGAAACTCCAACCAATGTCAAGGAAGTACGGAGTTTTATTGGTATGGCGGGGTACTATCGAAGGTTTATAAATGGATTTTCACAGATTGCTGCTCCGATGACTCGATTGACGCGGAAGGATGTAAAGTTCCAATGGACTGAACAATGCGAGCAAAGTTTCCAAGAGCTAAAGAAGAAACTGACAGAAGCACCAATCTTGACAGTTCCGGATGTAACAAAGGAATTCGTGATCTATAGTGATGCGTCTAAACAAGGTTTGGGGTGCGTTCTAATGCAGCAAGGAAAAGTGGTGGCTTATGCATCCCGACAATTGAAAGCTCACGAACAAAACTATCCGACTCACGATCTGGAGTTGGCTGCGGTTGTGCATGCTCTAAAAATTTGGAGACATTATCTGTATGGCGTGAAGTGTGAGATATACACTGATCATAAGAGCCTAAAGTATTTCTTCGAATAGAAAGAGCTAAACATGAGACAGAGAAGGTGGTTAGAGTTAGTGAAGGATTATGACGTTACGATCCATTATCACCCTGGTAAAGCAAATGTGGTGGCAGATGCACTCAGCAGAAAAGGAAAAGGGATTATGACGTCTATGATCACCAACCAACGTCATTTAGTCGAAGAAATGTCAAGGTTGAATCTGGAAATGGTCTCATCTCCGAACAACATTGAAGCCTTGATGGCAACTTTGACTGTGAAACCCACACTTCGTGAACGGATTATTGAAGCTCAAAAGAAAGATAATTTCTTGACAAAGACGAAAACTCGCATGGACCGTGGAAAAGCTGAGGGCTTCTCCTTTGCAACAGATGGAGCCCTTGTCTTCAGGGGAAGAATATGCATACCAAAGGACGAGAATCTGAGAGAAGAAATCCTTGAAGAAGCTCATTGCACGCCGTTGTCAGCACATCCTGGAGGTACGAAAATGTATCGGGATTTGAGAGAAAACTTTTGGTGGGAGAATATGAAAAGAAGCATCGGACTGTTCGTAAAGAAATGTCTGGTATGTCAACAAGTAAAAGCTGAACATCAACGTCCAGCTGGATTGCTAACTCCGTTGGAAATCCCGGAATGAAAGTGGGAGCATATAGATATGGATTTTATAGTTGGTCTGCTAAGAACCAAGCGAGGAAACCATGCAGTATGGGTCATTGTGGATAGATTAACAAAGTCTGCACACTTTCTACCGATCAAGATGACTTTTGGACTAGATAAGTTGGCTCGGATTTATCTTGAAGAGATTGTCCGATTGCATGGTGTACCGGTTACTATAGTGTCAGATAGAGATCCTCGATTTATATCCAGGTTTTGGCAGAGTCTACAGAAAGAGTTAGGGACCAGACTAGCTTTCAGCACAACTTTTCATCCTCAAACAGACGGACAGTCATAAAGAACAATACAGATTCTGGAAGATATGTTAAGAGCTTGTGTTTTGGATCTTCAAGGGACTTGGGAAGAACACTTGTGCCTAGTAGAATTCGCTTACAACAACAGTTACCAATCCACAATTGGGATGGCGCCATATGAAGCTCTTTATGGAAGGAAATGTCGCTCTCCTATTTGTTGGGACGAAGTAGGCGAAAAGAAGGTGTTGGGACCCGAATTGGTGGAACAAACAGTTGAGGTAATCAAGAAAATTCAGGAAAGAATAAAGATAGCACAAGATCGACAAAAAGCGTACTCAGATAAGAGACGACGGGAGTTGAAATTCGAGGTGGGAGACAAAGTTTTTCTCAGGGTGTCACCCACTAAAGGAGTTCGTCGATTCGGACAGAAAGGAAAGTTGAAACCGAGATACATAGGACCCTTTGAGATTTTGGAACGAGTTGGAGAGGTCGCATATCGTCTAGCTTTACCGCCAGACCTCATTGGAGTACACGATGTCTTCCATGTATCTATGCTAAGGAAGTACATTTTCGACCCAAGTCACATAATCGAACCAGATGACATAGAATGGGAGAAAGATTTGACCTATGAAGAATTTCCTATAGCCATTCTGGATAGGAAAAAGCGTCAACAAAGGAATCGAGAGGTGGCTATAGTTAAAGTTCAGTGGAGTCGACATAGGAAGGAAGGAGCCACGTGGGAACTAGAAGATCATATTCGAACGAAATATCCCGATTTGCCTTTCTTAGGTACGCGTCTAATTTCGAGGATGAAATTCTTTTAAGGGGTAAGGGATGTAACGCCCAGGATAAAACGAAACATAATTGGATAATTAAATAATTAAACCCTTAATTGAAATATTTCTATGTGTGTTAATTTTGGGTGTCTGGATTTATTTATGTGCGTTACAGATATGTGTTTAATGCCGGTTTAGAAGAACGTAATTTTTAGACGTGGAACCTAGAAGATTTTTATAATATGAGATACGTAACAGAAAAACGAGAAAATAGAAATGAACTAGAGGTCGATCGGAGTTTTGTAGCTCGAGTAGTGAAGAAAACAGTGAAACAAAGAATACGACGTATACGAGACGTATACAAAGGGTAGAATACGAGATATTTATTGATGAATAGTGGTCTCTCTTGAAGGAGTATATATAGCTTAGTTTTAAGTCGATAAGTCACACGAGCTCATAATCGAAAAACACGTAAGTTTCTCTCTCTTTTCTCTTTCTTTTTCCGGCGGCCGCCGCCGCGGCCGGTGGCCGAAAAAGTCAACCTTCTCGGAATCGAACGGTTTTCGCATAGGTCGTAGCTCTCGTCGAGGCGAGTCTAGTGACGGTCTTATTTCTCCGTTCCGACGGTCTGATCGCCGGCAAATCGCCGGTCAACCGCCGGAAAAACCTTGTTTGAGTTCATCACCTTTTCTCTCTCCTCGTTTCTTGCTTTCTCTCTCTCGTCTTCCTTACCGGGGTGGTAGATAACCATTCCGGGGTGTTTTCCCTTTGGTTGGAGGTGGTGGAGCCGCCAGTCGGAGTTACCGGAGTTGGGTTGTGTGTGTGTGTGTGGGTTGAGCTTGGGTTTATGTGTGAGTCATGTGTGTTGTTCATGCTCGGGTGGTGTGTTTTGCATGTTGTTGAGTATTGCCGGCGACGGGAGGTCACCGGCCATGGTGGCAGAAGTGTTGTCGGCGACGGGAGTCACCGGCCGGAGTAAGAAAGCTTGGGAAGGAGATGGCGGCACTGCTGTGTAGGCTGATCCGCGCAGGACCGTGCGCTGGGGCACGACCGTGCGTCAGGGATGAGCGACCGTGTGCGGCCACTGGAAGGTGAGTGGCCGCACGGTCGAGTGTTGTGGGGCACGGTCGTGTGCAGTTTTTGCACGACCGTGCGAGGGATTATGTGTATGGAGTTTTACCGGGTTTTACCGGGTGCGTCGTGGGCGCACCGGCGAGTGTTTTCATGGGTCGGTTCGAGTCGTTTGTTTTCCATCCTTGTGTCGGGAGTCGGGGATCTCGGTTGGGTCAACCCTTTTTACCAAGTTTTCCTTTCACACTCTACCCGATATCCTTGATCATCGAGTCTTTCTTAACCATTCCGCCTTCTCGATCGAACATTTTCTTTATTTTATATCCATCTTTTAATCTCTTGAGGATCTAAGATATCACGGTACTTTTGTAGGCTAGCGGTTGGATCGTACGCATTAGGCTTGACTCTTTATCTTGTCAGAACACGTGATAACCTCTTATCGAGGTGGGGGTATTTTCTAATTCTTAATCTGTTTACTGTTTTCCCTATTTTGATGCTCGTTTGAGAAATGCTAAATGCTGTGTATTTTAAGTGTTGTGTCATATTTATATTGTGCATGGACTGCGGTCCACTTCTGATCATGCATTCTTCTCCTACCCCTTTTCTAATACTCTAAGAAGGTTTGGTGGTCCTATGGAAATGCACCAACGGTAATGAGACCGTTTTTATAAGATAAGACTGGGAACACCCGCACCTATTCGTCCCTTACCATTTCTAATGTCTGCTGTGAATTTTACGTGTTGTGACAACGTGCCTCTTTATTGTGAACTTTCGGTTTATTATATATACATCTTTGTTGAGTGTTAGAAGATGCAGAGTTTATCTCCACCAGTGTATTCCATGCACTGACCCCTTAATCTGTACTCACACTACAGGAGATGACGATCTATAGAGCAGTAGAGAGAGAGATGGTGCCACATTTGGGATTTTCTTAAAATGTATTTTACGAAGTATCAAGAAAACAATGATCACAATCTTTTGTAATGTAAATATATTTTCTGTAAACTCTGATGACGATGGATTCTGATGATGTTAATTCCGTTGTGATGACTTTTTGAGAATCGGCAGTGTCCGATGTGATATGAGAAAGATTCTGATATCTTCTATCTTCTTCTTCTTCTGATCGTCCCTTGCCTTCTTCTTCTTTTGCACGCCTCTGTTTTAATTAAAACTCTAATAACTTTTGTATGGAAGAAACTGGGGCGTGACACTTGATGACTCATTTATTATTGAATCGCCTCAATAATAAAGAAAGAGAAAAAGAAAAAAAAACTCGCCAATTAAGTAAATGTCTTTTCATGATTTCATGTACAATGGGATCGTCCACAGTCGTGTCCCAGACATGGTCGACTGTGCGCCACAAAAATAAACACATATTTATAACCCTAAAAGGCATATTTAGAGGTGAATATCACGTATTTGTGTCGCGCATAGTTGACTGTACCTCGGAATATGACCATGCGCCACACATGCTTCTGTATTTTCGCGCACGGTCTAACCATGCCCCACGGCATGACCATGCGCGAGAAAAAAAAAATCACATACTTAGAGTTGAAAATCACATACTTATACACTGTTGTGATGCACAGTCGACCGTGTCTCAGGACAAGACTGTGCACGGTCCCGTCGCACAAGAGACGATTGCAAAACATACCAAACAAATAAATAAAAACCAAACATACAAATAAATGGCTCAAACATACAATAAATAAAAATACACAAATATTAATCAATCCAATAACAAAACAAAATCTAAAACCAAACAAATCTGAAATTCATTAAATGCATCTGAAAAACTACCATATAAAACCTACAAAGAAAAAAAATAATCTAAAATTCATTTAAATATATTTGAATATTACCAAAAAAAACCTAAAAACTCATAAATCTGAATAAGTCTCTAATTATTTACTTAACTTTTTATTTTTTATTTAGTAACTTTATATATATTTAATTACTTTTGGAATTATTAAATAACTATTTGATATTATTTTAATAATTTATCAATTTATGAAAATAATGTTCATATTTTAATTTTTATTCAAATATTTTATTTCTTGATTATTTAATTATTTAAATATTTTTTCATATTTTGTTTTCCACTAAAAGTACTTAGATTTTACTTAGAAACTCAAGATTAATTTAATATTTTTTAGACTTTACTTCATCATACTCCGATTTATGTATACCAATTTTGTTTTCCAGTTTTTAATCGCTTATATGTTTTTTTTTTCAAGAAAATTCTATAATTTGTTTTTATTTTATTTTATTATAACATTATAACCATATATGGCTCATTCCATTACAAATTCTTCTATAATAAATTAATATATTTCCTTTTTGAAATTTTAACTTGTATATTTTAAGTGAAAAGTAACTTTTTTTTTCTTTTTTTTTTTAGATTTTATTGCTATTTATTTACACAATTTTCAATGTTTTCTAGTTAATTATGGTTATATGATATATGTCGAGAAAGAAAAAAAAAGTGTAGAGACATGAAGAAAATCACACAAACAAATTTGCAAATATTAAAATAAAAAATCAACTTAACAGACAATATGACATTGCCTTTAGTTTTCAACAGAGTAGCACCAAATTGGTAAACTTCGGATCAAGAGTGTCTTTTTTAAGCAACTGTTAAAATTTTATTCATATAAGACAAAAAAAGGGAATGATCCCAACAAACCTACTCATGAGATGATAAGTTAAAATATTGTCAAACATAAGTTTTATTCCTTAAATAAGTGCCCCTTATTAAAGAGAGATTAAAATTTTATCGAATAGCTTATAATCACATGAAAGGAAAGCTCATTCCCTCATCTAAAATTTAGATTACGTGATTTTCACACATCAGTCGCTAGCATACGATACACAATGCTTAGGAGATCATTCCCCCGAAAACCAAATATTAAACAAAATAAATAGTGTAAATAGTAACTAGTAAAATATGAAAGACAACTAGATAGCTTCAACGAACACTGTGTAGCTAACAAATGCATATTATAATATGTACAAAATGAAGGTAAGTTTTTCAAAACCTTGTTAATGGTTGAGAATGAAGTTCTCTGATGCTTGAAATGAAATCACAAAAAGAAAAAAGATTTCTAAAAAAAAATGCCATAATAATAAAAGAAGACATACTCTAGGATAACAACTTTTTAAATTGTAAATAAAGGACCCTAAATTACAGGTGATACACAACACACACACACATAGATTGAAGAGAAAAGAAGAGCCAGTACAGAAAACTTGGAACAAAATTAATGTGACTAGTAGTACAAAGTGATACAACAAAGCTGCCCCTTGTTGTTTATCCATTCACCTACAGTGTGTTTTATTTCGTTACAAAATTAATAATTTGCACATTTCATCTTCTATACACAGGGGATGGAGCTTATTACATTACACTGTCATGGCACAGGCCTGATAACCAGAGCATATCTCGAACCTGAGCCTGCTTTGGCCGCCTCTATCTGAGAATATTCTGTATTGACGACTAGTGTCACTCACATTTGCAAGAGATTATTCACAGTGGCCATAGCTGAATTTGTCAGCTGCAAGTCCTGCAACTTCCAAAGCATTCAATGAGACTCACCTCTAAAAGAGAATTGACGAGAGAGTTTATTCCCAACACGAGAATGGTTGTTTCTCGTAGATATAAATATGGTATTCAGATTTGTACTGGGTAGGGTTCTTGAAATTGTCCCACCTTGTGAGACGTCTACTTTGTGTGATTATAAATGGGTGGATAACCCGAGGACTAAGACTATTTTGAATGAGTGAAAAAGTGGCTCATATCTATCAATCATATATGATTTATCTAACTGGATTCTATTGAATCTTCTTGTTAATCCTTTAAAGTACCCATGATATATATATATATATATATATATATATATATATATATATATATATTAATTATGTCATATCAAAGATCCAATTCAACAAGCAATATATCCAACAAGTTGTAAAACCGGAAAGTAAACAATCCCTAAAGGTACAATTCCTAGACAATCATGGATGGGTTTGCTTTCCTATAGCAAATGTTCAATATAGAAGATGCATGTATGAATAATCATGATGTAGGAAATGAGTTTCTATATTGTTATGTTAAGGCCTCCTTCAGCTTAAAGGTGAGAAATTGCACCTGGAATATTACATTATCAGGTATGTGGGGCAGCACCTCTCGAACTGTTTCAGCCATGGCAATTAAATTTTCTAAGTTGCTGCCCTCTGCATGAGATGTTGACCTCACATGCGAACCCCCAGAAAATCGAGGAATGGCTGATGTGGAAGTACCAACCTGAGATTGGTTTGGGGAAAACAGACTCCAAGCAGCATCTTCAAGTGTACTCTGACCATAACTCTCTCCAACATCAAGTTGCCTCATTAACATCTGAACACGATTAAATCCAGATGGGCTACCTCCATCTAAACCCAACCAACCTAAATGAACTCCTGTCCTCCTACAAGGACAAAAATAAAAGAAATTAGAGGAAAAAAGAAGAACTACCATCAATTCTCACTTCAATCAGATGCATAAAATTTGGTAGACTAGAAACAGCAAATAAATGCCAGAAAGAGAGCAGCACAAGCATGGATAAGCCTATTTGCTATTTCAAAAAGAAGAAGCGTTGAAGACAGTCAGCAATGCCCAGTACTTATCGCAATACTACCAATCACTGATTCCCTAGGATTTAACTTAAAATATTTCTACTAATAAATCACCCACACTTTCAATCATGATGCTATCTACTAACTTATAGTTGCTACACAATCAATAATCCTCCTTCCTCACTTACATAAGGAAAGCCATTTCAAATGCTGTATGATTTCTCAAACATAAAAAGGGAATCCAAACCTCCAATCACTCGTTTCTACATTCTGTGTCTGGTTAGAAAAGACTCCAGGGTGCAAGTTATGACCAGGAAGATCTGGCCCATCGAGTCCAGCACTCAATTGACGAGCAAGCTGTTCATCTCTAGAAAATTCTGTAGCATTGAGATTCACACCATTTTCAGGTCTGGCTGTAAAGAGTGGCTTCCGACATGTAGGGCACGAGTAACTCTCACTTAAACACTGGTCCAACCTACATTGACAATTTGATGAAATTTTACTTACCCAAATTACATGTTACATCAAAGATGCATCTCAGAAAATATACATCAACCTACCAAGATCTCAAGCATGCAAGATGAAATAGATGGTTACAGGACAACTTCTTAGCTTTCGCCATTGGTTCCTGTCAATGTATAAATGCTCACAAGCTTATATATATTGAAAGTACAAAGAGCGTTTAGGAAGCAACTATAAGTGAACATTACCCTACAGATTGCGCACTCATCATCATATGCTCGGAGCTCTTCATTTGTGGCATCAGGAAGTGCCCCATGAAGGGTTCCCAAAGCTATACGCAGTTTGATGAAACCTTTGATACGCTTCACAATTGCACTTAAAAGAGCCTATTGATTAGAGAAAACAATAAGAACAGATAACAAACAAGGAGAACAAAAGCAACACCTGGAACAGTGACGTGTAAGTCAACATGATCAAAGGCAATCTATAATCTATAAAAATACAACTGCAGTAGTGATTAGAGAACTTGCACGGATATTAAGGAAAAGGACAGCATCTACAAGATGAAATGCCATGCCATGAAGCCACCAAATATGCAAATAATGAGCAAGAGCCATTAGCAACGTCATCATGTCAAGGAAAAACCCCAAATTCCGGATGAGGATGCCTTTCCATTCCCCCAGTGAACCTAATACAAAAGAATATAGGTAAAATAAAAAAACAATTAAAACTTCACCAACTCTTGTATGACATAAATTCATTTCACAACTATCCATAGGGGAAAACATCTATGATGGTATTTTCCCTAAAACAAGAACAGAAAGAGAAAAATTAGATGGAATTTTCAAAATACTGGTTCACTAAGAAAAATTGTGTGTGGGTGTTGGGGGGGGGGGGAGTCAACTTTAGAATAAATCCAAAAAAACTTCAGGAAATCATAGAAAGTATTAAGAGAACCGTATGAAACACTATCATATAACTATAGCTCTTTGCATTTTTTAAATCATGCAACAAAGCTTAACAATGGAAAATTGTTTTTCAATAATATATTTTCACTTCAGCATGACAATTTGATTATTAATATGGTAGCAATAGTGAATCATCACATTCTATTCGGTGAATAGATATTTCAACTATGAATTCACATATCTTAAAGTGCTTTGCAGAAAGAAAATCATCACCAGAACAAAAAAAAAAAAAAACAGAATCAAGGTGATTAAGGAAGAATGATAAACAAACAATAACTCCAAAAAGATGGTGTTAGGATGATGATATAAATTTTTCCCAATTAAATAAAAAACAAGCATGCAAAAACATTACAAGATGTATGTAAAAGCTAATTCCAAAAATAACCTGCAGAGGACATATTGAGAATTTTAGATAATCGGCAATTTGCACTATCTCCAGCAGAGTGATACATCCATATATCAAGCAACTGAAACCCGTGGACCACAATGGCCTGAAGATTAAAATAAGTAAGTTCAGCCAAAATAAGTGCTCGAAAGGATGCTCGTTTAAGTTCTATAGAAAGGTAACATTACTTGTAATGTCTCAAAAGCAATGCTACAAGGCTCAAAAAATAACAGCAAAAATATTGACGAAGTGGTTGCACTGTATATCGTCAGACATAGCAATATCCTGCAACGATAAATCAATTTCTTGTCAGAAGTTTGGGTTAAAAACATATGGAAACGATAAAGGAGTGCAAACATTAACTTGGAAAAACTTAGATTGGTAATTCGTAACATTGAAACACTGGTCAAAAGTTTTCATCCACTTGTTTACAATTGAGAATTCCATATACACCGCTATAAACTTGTGTGGAGGGAATAAATACCAATGCACCAAATCTATCATCAATTAAGGTTCCTCATTTCTAGAGCCCTTGAAAATCGGTACTTTCTGGTGTGAATCTTGCCTGTTTCGATGAATTCCATTAATATCTCTGATCACAGCCTTACCTTTAGAAAGCAAGCATTGATTGGCAGTATCAACTTAGCCTATCTAATATATAACAAAGGGTGGAACATGAGCTAAATCCACTGTATCTCAAGCATTAATGAGTACATCAAAAGGAGCCACAGTATAAGGTTTCTGATGGCAAAAGACATTTTGAGTGCTAGTGGAAAAGAAACAAATGGAAGAAGGATATTGGTAGTTAAACAGGTGTTCATATTAGGAGATAATACATCACAAATATAAGTACATTAGGTAAGACAAGAAGCAGAAGGAAAGTATCACCAAGATCATTCAGAAATACAGAGAGAGGCATTATCATTCTGGGAAGAAAAAAGAAAAATTAGAAAAGGGTAAAAATGGAAATGCTGAACGGATTAACTTAAAATTCCCTTTACATAGACAGGCTGGGAGAATGGAGACTAAAGAAGCTTGCCAGAAAGGCTGTACTTAGAAACTTTCAGAGTGTGCAGTGAACTTGCCTCTGCAGAGCATAAAAAATAATGGCAAGGAGACAACAGTAGTGAAGCATACATACTATAGCAACCAACTTACACTGTATGCTTATGTAACGACCAAAAGTAACTAGACGAAAATAGAGAAATCTAAGTGTCTTAGCAAATCAGATGGTCTAAATAGAGACAACCTAAGATGTTAATGTTTTAGATTGTTTTCAATTACTGATACATTTACATCAAGAAGTAAACACCTGTCTCGGACTATGTCATTTTCTTCAGGTCAAAGAAAACTCAGTATCCAACTCGTGCTTCAGGAAGATATATTAGGAAGGGGTTAAAAAACAGAATCCAAGCCATTCATGAACAGGAAAATCAGTATAAATTACCAGAGCAAGTCAAGAGAGAAAACAAGCAACAACGCAGAATATACACGGAAGTATGTCCATGGAGTGGCTGAAGGAGAAGCATTCAAGCGTTCAAGTCGATCCCTAGCTAGAGCTTGAAACATCTGCATAATGAACAGGAATTAGATCTGATCACATGAATTTCAACAATATCCAAATTCAAAATGAATACCTTTAAGAAGCAAAGCACAGCCAACCAAGTTGACCATAGGCCTGCTTGAAATATTGTTGGTGGGACTACTAATGGAAGAAAAGTTCCCTGTCAAAAGCTGATTAATCACAAATCTTTAACACAGACAGACAAAATTCTCAAATCATGCATCACTAAAATTCCTCATGTGATCGAACATCTTTTTTCCCATTCTAGTAAAAAAATGCTAATGGCCCCTTTCCTGAAACAGTGAAATGTCTGCGAGACTTCTCCAAGCAAAAAGTCTTATAATAGAATTATAGAACTATACCCTGGAATCTTCCATCATAGTCAAATTTGTTGAGAAAGAAAAGCAAACACAAGGACATTAGATAAAAACCAATTTAGAAGGTGTTTGGCTAATGGCTAAGGTTATAAGCTCCTTAAAACATCTTATAAGATGTTTAAGAGCATATAAGGTCCTCAAGAGTGTTCGAAAAAGTTTTAAAAATAAGATTTATAAGATGCTAGGAACTTATAAGTTGTTTTTGGAGAAGTATAGACACTCATCTTATTTCTAAAAAATAAGATCTTATTTTTACAAACTCCTTTAAATTTCACCATTTAAATAACACTATTGTCATTACTAATATCTTACAAGATCCATCATCTTATTTATCCAAACATTTAAACAACTTATTTTAAAATATGATAAAACGCCTCATAAGCTATAAAAACATCTTATAAGATGTAAGAGTTTATAAGATCTTTTAAATAAATTTAGCCACACACTCTCTAAGGTATATATAGCAGCAGAGACAGGATGTTGCAAATTAGACTATGATACTGTTGACTAAAGATTTTACCTTGTAGATAATGTAATTAATGAGCCGCTCAAGCATTTTGCGAATTTCAGATATGTACAGCTCTGAAAAGAATATTGTCTGCATAAAACAAGCAAATAAACAGTTGTCAACTCTTATTGATTTAGAATGATCCCAATGACAAGACTTTAGACCGTGATTGTGGCAGAGAAACTGTGACTTTCCAACAAACCAAGTTCAATATGCACCAACTAATATGAATTTGTTGAGATGTTTTAACAAGAGTAATTCTGCAGACATTGGCATGTTAACACAACGCCATTAAATTTGACTTTGAAATTAACAATTCGATGGTAAATAGGTCATCCAATTGAAGCTCTGCAATCAGAAACCCATCTAGTCAATGGGTTATGCATTTTTCTACGCTTATCCTTATAATTATGACACAAATTCCATATTTCATTTTCTTTCAAGGTATCACTTTTTCCCTAAGTGGTAGGTCTTTCCTATGGGGTTAAGGTGAGAACATTCAAACTGAAAACTCAACTCACCAAAATAGTGCCCAATCATTATCTGAGATTTGAGTCAGCAACATCTTATTTAGATTTAATATTATTATATGAATTGAAGTTAGCACAATATGATCTGTCATTAAAGCCAAGATGCACTCAGGAAAGGTTGCTGCAAATTAAGCTTTTGGTGATTTATTATATTCGCATCCAGTTGCATCTTCATCTATGCAATTTTGCAAATAATCAAAAATACAAAATAAGTAAAAACCATAATGAGTAGCGATCATTGTTCCAACCAACTATAATATTTCTCTTTTAAAAGCAAGATTAACATCTAATAAAGCATTAGAGTACAAAACCAACTCTCGTCTGCAATGAAAACTAATCCTAATTGGAAACTCCTCACCCCCCAAACATCAGCACATCAATGATAACAAGAAAAACCATATGCAAACGATTATGCTTCATTGTAGCACAATTTTATTTCAATCTCCAAGATATTATAAGCAGAATAATTCCTTAGTAATTTATTAACAATAAATAACAGAACTTTGACTTCTTATGATGTTTCCATGAGAGGGAAGAGGGTCATAATCGTAAGAAACTGATTTATCATCTAACTCATGCAGGAGAAACTTACCTTCAGGCCCAAAATTACCAAAATAATAACGTTTAGAACAAAAGTGGCAACCAACAGAAGAGTGGCGTATGAGCCAAAAAGGAGCTCCAGAGCACGTGTTGCATTCTCTGAATTGATGAGATCATGAACAACCAGAACATCTGATTTATGTTTTTCAAATGAAATATCTGTCCAGTAATGGACGCCAACAAGGCTCAGAACAGTACAAACAACAGAAATGGTTAAGAAGTTGACACCCATCAGATATATATCCAGTTGTTCCACCAAAACCAAAATCCAAAATTTTCATGAGAGCAATTTTAGCATCGCCCTTTGCCCGCAAAAATAACCATAAATTTCAATGGAAAGAAACAGATGTTTGTTAAACTGATTTCGGAAACGCTCCTTCAAATTATCAAGGGAATATCTTGACTTAAATAATAGGCCCTGCACAACAAGGAGATAGGGAATGATAATGATCAGAATCTGACAAGCATAAGAAGGTTTAAGATCCATAAAAATGTCCAGAAATAAAGAGTTACTCTATCCAAAGGCTATCGATTTACCAAATTGTAATACTTACAAAACTCAACAAGAATTGACACCAAAAAGAGTAAATAAATTTCTGGATAAAGTCAAAACATTCAAACAAAATTGTCCATCAAGAGAAACAGTCATAATGCTAGTAAAACAACAACCACGGAGAATGGAGCAGCCATTCTACAAAATCGAAAAACAAATGTCACCCAAAAAGAAAAAAAGAAAAAATAAAACACTGAAAGCACAGTGATCGGATTATAGCAGTAATATAATTATGATGGGAACAACATCAAAATTCATATAAGCATAAAGGCAAATGAAGAAATTTCCAATCCATTCACTCCAAATTTAACTCATTTTGTTCCCAGCACATGTTCTCAGATTTCAACGCAATTCAACCCAGAAAACGTTCGACGCTCTTCTTCAAAAGCTGTCAAAATTGTGCACGCAAGCTAAGCCCTAGAGATAGAACGGAAAAACTAGGTAATTTATCCATCAGAAATACCAAAAAAAAAAATATATTGGAGAGAAACATGGTCGACTAAATTAATCAGAAAGAATAAATAGCAGGAAAAGAAACAAATCGAAGCGTTGATTAATTTGAAGAAATATATGATGTAATTAAATAAACCCATCGACAAAATGAATTGCATTGAAATTGCTTACAGATTATGAAGAATGATTTGAAGGCGTCCGAAAACAAGCAGAATCTGTGATGGGTTTTTTCCTCTTATATGTGTGTGTTTTTGCGGGAAAGGGGATTGTCAGTGAAATTCCGGTTATATATATATGTTAGAGAACGCAAAACTATCAAGAATGAAAAATGCCTCATTTTGCTTGTGTTTGTTTGGCATCCATAAAGTAAATCCAACTTTTTCTTTTTTCTTTTTAATAAAATAATTCTTTTAAATGAAAAATTATCATATTTAATTGTTAATAATAAATAATAATATCTTATTCTTACATATTAATATAATATTACTTTTATATAATTTATCAAAAAAATTACTGAGAGTACTCTACTAGTTTTCTTTTTTTTTTTTATAAAGACTTTAGTTTTTCATTTTCTTTTTTTAGGATATATTTGTATTTTTGTTTCTTTTGCAGATGTGATTCTTTTTCCAAGATTCATGCATGAGTTACAGATAAGCCAGGTAATAGAATATGGTCTAAAATTGATATAAATGAAAAGTCACCATTACCTAATTTTAGGAATATAATAATTGTTATATTACATACATAAAAGTCTAAGATTGATGCAATATACAAGTTTAATAAACTAGTATTAGAAAAAATGTATCATTGTCTAATAAAACAAAGATAAATTATTTAGTACATACATGAGTGCAAGATTGATTGGTGAACGAATCTAATAATTTGAGAATAAAATAAATGAGTTTTTTTTTTTTTTTTTTTTACCTTAAACAAAGGGAAGGGGGTTGCACAAATAGGTACCACGCTATTTCATTTATATGGAGTTGATAATTTATTTTTAAATTGTGTTATGGTGCGTATTGAATACATTTTTCCTTCCTCATTAAGAGTGAGGTTGGTGTGCACCTAATGTATAGATTCAAAACCCAACTCACTTGCATGTATACATGTAATTTGTTTTCTCTCTCTCATGGTTCTTCAGCTCACCAGCATTCTTCTTCTCTTCTGTTTTTTTATTTTTTTTATATCTTCTTCTTCGTCTTATATTTTTTGTAGTACTTCATGATTTTAACACCTCAAATCGTAATTTTAAGTCTCATTCATGAATCATTTCACAAAGTACGTGTCTGGATGGTCCAAAGTATCGATAGTTATCTCTTGATTCCTTCTTATGTCTTCTTTTTCTTCCTCCTTTTTTTCATAATTAAGATGATTAGTCTTAAGTCACAACTCCATTGTTGGAATTATTCTGTTGCAATAATTTTAAACACTAAAAATCAATTATCTTAATAAGATAAAACCATTTGTGGAAAATTGGAATACTCAATATGATATTGACGATGGAAATGATGAAATTGTGAAATATGTTTTTCAAATTTTAAATATATTCTAGTATTTTTTAGTTATACGAATAACACATTTTAGTTATACAAGTAATATGTTACACTTTAATAAAACAAGTGATACATTCAAATTATACAAGTAATACCTTTTAGTAAAATAAAATTATACATTTTAAGTAAACATGTAATAATTTTTGATAAAATAAGTAACATTTTCGGTAAAACAAGTGACATTTTTCAGAAAAATGTCTTTCAATAGTGTATTATTGGAAATGTTGTGAGGATTATACTTTTTCCTATCCTTAGAGGTCCACTCGTAGCCTGATTTTTCGATTATAGATACGTGTTCCACACCTTTTTCACAAGTAGCAATGGACCTCCATGACCTTGGGAGGTTCATCTTGTATCATCAATTAATCATCCACATTTCTTCATGCATGTTAGAGAGATATGTTGCATTTTGATCTTCCATTCATTTTATTCTTTTATGGAAAATAGTGATATATTGATATCAATAACTTTGCAATATAGTGTGATATATTGAAAGTCCACATAAATTTTGTATTCAATTAAGTATTTTTATCAAAAATCATAGCTCACAAACACTTGATAAACGACCATGTAGTTAATAAAATAATAATTTAAATTTTACACTGTAATTTTAATTCTTATTTTTCAATCGACATATCAGTGTGATTTGACATGCACACCAACTATTGGAAGAGAATGAGATGACATGTAGAATGAAATAACGTTAATCACCTCTAGAGTTCTTAATTTGATAGTTTCCTAATGAAACCGTTCTTTTGGGCTTGAAATGATAAAATCCCTATATTTTAAGTTAGGGAAAACAAGTTTTTTTTTGTCCTCTAAGTTTACCTCATTGGATTTTTCATCATTTATCTTTCAACTTTTAATTTTTAGTTCTCTATGTTTAAGAATTATCATTTTTTAGTCTTAAAAAATTTATTTTTTAATTAAAATCCATCTATAACACCAATTTTTTTTTTTAATTGTGAGAACATCAACTTATTATTAATAATTAAAAATAATTTTTTTATTAATGTATCTAAGTTCAAAATGCCTAAATTCTTTATATTAATAATTAATAACAAACATCTAACCATGTATCAGGATGAAAAATAATTTTTATTTATTTATTAATATTAATTTTGACATGTTAAATGAAGAATAAAAGTTTGTGTTTTAAAATAAAATTAGTGTTCTCTCAATCAAATAATGGTGTTATAATTAAATTTAAATAAAAAAAATAGTTACCTACTATAGCAGGTTAGAAGACTAAAAATTGATATTCAATGATGTTATAATTAAATTTAAATAAAAAAATAGTTACCTGCTATAGCAGGTTGGACGACTAAAAATTGATATTTTTTAAATATAGATGACTAAAATTCAAAATGTGAAAAATAAAAGATGAAAAATCCAATGATTTAAATTTAAGTTAAGATCATATGTCATTACACTATGTTATAAAAAATTAAAATTATTATACTTATATAACAAAATATGGAAAAATATATTAGCACTTTTTAATATTCGAATCATATTTTCATGGATGGGAGCCGATCGAGTTGGATCCGTACACCACTCAAATATAACATATGCACGCGAAATGACAATGAATATTTTCATATTTAACAAAATCACCATGTTTTTCCCTGATTTCGTAAAATACTAAAACCACACGTTGTGTGATGTGATTTGTCAACAAAAGAAAAACCCCATCAACAAACATATTTTAGTTAATTGATATATGAGTGTTTTTATGTGTGTTTTTGTGTGTGAGAAAGAGAGGGGAGAGTGAAGAGAAAGGAGAGAGAAAATATATTATATTTTATGATAATTAATGTAAGTGTGTATTTTTATGATAATTGATAATTGATAATTTATGTAATTGTACTACATTTATCCATAACCAACTATACTCATAACTAACTAATAAACAATTCATTTCTCTCTTCTCCACATACATTCTACGCTACAACCCAATCTCATCTTTTTCATATTTTATCAATAACCACCCACAACCACAATCAACCTTTAATAAATTATTTCTTTTATAATTTAACAATTATATCTATAATTAATTTTATTATATTTTAAATATTTAAGAAATATATACAATTATTTGATATTAAAAAAAATCGTAATTATAATAAAAAAATTACCATATAATTAAAATAAATTACAACATTCAATAACAAAATTAAAATTACAAGAATTGAAATACAAAAGAAAATAAATAAATCGAAATACAAATACATGCGTAAATTATAAAAACTTTGTAAAAAAAATTGAAAAATATATCTAGTACTTTACATAATATTATAAGTAACATTAATACATATATATAGAACTTAAATTTCAAATAAAAAGATATGTTTATTGAATTGTTGTACTAATGTATATAATAATAAAATAAAATATTTGATTAGGTGTTTATGATTTCATATATTCGAAAGGTAATATTATGCTTATATATATATAATACTAATTTCCAAAAATAAGATATTTATTTTGAAAGAATTAATTAAATAGAGGTGATTTGTAGTAATAATTGTTGGAAAAATCTGTTCAAAAAATAGAAATTTTGTCCATGTTTGGGGTAATTGTTGACGTGGGTCCCGGACCCCGTTTTGGAAATGGAAAGTTGGATCGTATTCTCCTCCGAGAGAGGTTCAACATGACTTGTACATCGCCCAAAATGGTTGAGGGGTGAATGAGAAATTGTGTCTTAAAGTTGCATGTTTGGATCATTTGTAAAGGATGTCATCCCACATCGGAAAATTCAAGCTAATTTCTCTACTATATATTGTTTTTCTCTTTAGTGAATGTTAAGAAAGCTTGACAAGTAGGCTCTCTCGCGCGCAGGGGTGCAAATCACGGTCCGATTTGAGCTTGTGTGCACCTGCGACCTGCGTACACAAATGTCGGTCCGGTTAGCGGCGGGCCCGACCTCGTTCCTTTTGCCGATTTTTTTTCGAATTATAACTTGCGGCGGGCCCGACCTCGTTCCTTTTGCCGATTTTTTTTTCGAATTATAACTTGCATTGTTTTTTATTGTAAATGTAAATTTCAAAAAAATTCCATGCATTATAAAAATTAAAAAAAAACAATTAAAGAAAAAGCAAATTTTTTTTTTACCGAAATGGCGATATTTTCAGCCGAGAAATGGCGATATTTTTGGCGATAAGTCGCCGATATTATCTCGACAAATTGACAAAATACACACAGCTTCACCGAGATCGAAAAATCGATGATATATAGCGAAATATCGGTGATAAATCGCCGATATTTTGACATAAGACAGTGGATTTCTGCATCGGTGATGCTATTTTGGCGATATTTCGGCGTCGCCATTTTTTGGACAGTGGTTACATCTTTGTTTATTCAAGTCTGGTGTTTATTTGTTGGAAAAAAAAAAAAGAGTCGGTGTTTATTTATTTGGTCAAAAACCATCCGATCACTTGCGCACAGACATTTTACTTCTTCAGCCGCGCACGGCGGACAATCCCCGGCGACACTGACAAATTCTGCTGATTGCTATCACAACCCACCCGATAAACCACAGGATAAAGAAAAACCCTAAAACTCTGAGTGGTTATTAGTTGGAAACAAGGAATTTCGATAACCAGTAGCGGAATCAACGATGGGTATAATAAGGAGCTGTTTCTCCTTCATATCTGGAACAGTTTGCGGAATTTATATAGCTCAGAATTACAACGTCCCCAATATGAAGAAGATCGTTCATGAAGCCCTTTTTACTGCCAAGAAAGTTGAAGAACAATATCGCAAGCCAAAGAAACCTGGAGACGACGCCGTTTGATCACTTCCCTGCCCTTAATATTCATCAATTTTCGGTCGGCTCTAATTCCAGGTTTTCCCCTACATTTCTCGCTCGTTTTGTAGAACGAGTTTTGATTGTATTAATTGGTCAACTGTAAGTGATAAGTGGATGGAGGGATGTTGATTTATTCATGAATTGATTTTCTTTACCATTTTTTGATCTGGTTTATATGCATATCACATCATATAGTGTTGATACAGTAGTAGATTAGTGAAATTACAAGGGCAAAACTTGAATCTATCAACAAAAATAGCATTGATTGAATCTTGAATTGTGTTCATTGTGTGATGTTAGAAGCTAACTTTTCAGTTTTACCCTCTTTTCTGAGTTGTATGAGTTTCTTTGTTTGATTTTGTTGTTGAACTCTGTTTGATGTTATGGAATTTATCCATCTTGATAAACAGCAGTTTAGATAGCTTATAGATAATTCTTTCTTTTTTTTCCCTTCCTTTTCTTCTCAATGGAAGATGTAATGGAAGAACTTTTACTTGCTAAAGTGTTTAGTGCATTGTTTGACTGTATAAGTTATTTTAGGATATGCAAATTCACTTTAGTCACTTAATGATAACTTAGTTTCTTTTTGCACTACAGTTACATAGGGAACTTACATGTTTTGACTGTTTCGTTTTGCATAACAATTTTCGGGTTTCTTTACCCTGTTTATATGTTGAGAGTTGTAGGACTAAACTGTAAAGAAAATGGTTAACGCCACAAGTGCATCAGCTAACGTCTTCTACTATATATGTGAATTCAATTTCAATGTAAAGCGAATAAAAAGTGGCTGTATTTGAACTAGCACAGATGTAGAAAGCAAATTGAATTAGAAAAAGTAAACTTTCATCACTATTGATTAGCTGTCTTTTCGTGTTTGAATGAGGATTGCATTCTTTTCCTGAGCTAAAATTGGTTGTACTGGTTTTTCACGACTTTGATAGAGTGCATAGCTTCAAAGCGAGTTTATTACCTTCTCTACACTTGTCTTTTCTAAAATTTAGGCCAAAAATTGCTTGGTCTTGTCCTAGTCGAAGTTTTGGGACTGCAACTTTATAACTGAGTATTCGCTAAAGGGACCATTTGATTTTATATGTAGAATTGCTTAACCTGAAAGATAATTGTTTGTTCAGATTGCCTATCATAATATAAACCAGATACTGCTTGACCTTGATTGCGTTAGACTAGTTGGTGCTGGGGATTAAAATCACTATCTTGATGCATGAAAAAATTGTAGGTGTTTTCAAGTTTGGATAGGCAATTGTTGCACAGAACTATGGTGTTGGCAATTCATGAATATGTCCATCTATACTCACTCGATTCTTACTGTAAGTTTGGTTTTGCATCACAATCATGCCAGGAACTTGTAATCCTCGTTTACTTTGAAGAATGGATATATGGGGTTTGGAATTAAAATTCTGATATGGATTTATTAATCAGTCAATCCACTGTTTTTTTGGTGTAATGAACTGTGTCCATAAACACACTCATATCATTTATGGATGAGTTTACTCACCTCTCCCATTGGAATCACAATCCTTCAAATAATGCACAAATTGTTAAATATATCTATTCAAGTAAACAAAGGACTATCCTATACTAAATCTTGTGACAAGATTTTTTTTATTTTATATTTATAGATTTAGTGAGGGCTCGTTTGCTATGTGTAATAGCATATTCAGTCTAATGAATCAGTCAATTGTATGTTTTACAATTATCCAAACTTGAGAAAGGGTTTTATTGACTAATATACCCTCTTCAATTTTTGGAGATTAACTACTGCTTAAGCCCCATTACAGCAAAGGATACACAGACTTTGACATTTGAACATATCAAAGTCAAATCTGTGGATTGCCATTTCCTCCACTTTTCCTACGGAACAATGCATAATCTGTGCACACAAGAATGTAGAATGAAGTGATGTAATTGTGCTTACATTTATGCCACAAAAAATTAAAATATATAGGTCAAGAACAAGTCTTGTTTGAAGCAAGCTCAATTGTTTAAAATTGGTAACAGCTATGGATCAGCACGTTTCCTATGCAGGGAAGAAATATATTTCATACATATCAAAATTATATATTTTGATACATACATATCTCATAGTGCTTTACAGCAACAAAATTATCAACAAAATGGCAAAAACATTTGTGCACAAGGTGCATGGATCCAAATCTGTGCACAACAATACTATTATATTATATGAAGTAATACTGTTATATTATATGATTGATACTGTTATATTATATATAGTTTTAACAGTATTACTCATATAATATAACAATATTACTTCATATAATATAACAGTATTGTTGTGCACAAATCTGGATTTGTGCACCTTGTGCACATGAGTGTCACTCCAACAAAATTATCACAGCATCAAGCTATTAAGTAAGAAAAACAAACTCTTATACAAAAAATATGAAATTCTAAAAGGATGGTAATAGGATCCTGATACAGAAATTTTCCAATTAATTCAAAGACAAACATGCTCTCATTAAAAGATGCAATTAAAAGCAAATTCCAAAAGTCACCTGGGCCTGAAGATTTTAGTTAGTAAACTGTCAGCCAAACCAGGCCCCATTTGATGATGGTTTTAGACTTTTAGTCTTGCAGAAAGACAACAATAACATTACCTACAATGTCTCTCAAGCAATGTTAGAAAGCTAAAGAAATAATAACAAACACATTGATGAAGGAATTGCACTTTTTATTGTCAAACTAAGACCCAATGATGAATGTTATTGAGCTAGAAATCTTTTAATGAGTTGGACTAATGTTAAATTGGGCTTAAAAGACACATTTTCATGACCATGGGTCATCAAAATCATGGATTACATCAAACTCATGGATTACTCATTTAATTTGATGAATAATTAATCAAAGAGACTCTCGATTTTACTTGAGATGTTGAACTAGAGATCTCTTGATGAATTGGACTAATGCTTAATTGGGCTTGAAGATACATTTTCATGACCATGTACCATCAAATTCGTAGACTACATCAAATCCATGGATTACTCATTTAATTTGATGAATAATTAGTCAAAGAGACTATGTAGTCTTTAAATTTTAAAGGCTTTTGAGTACTTCTGTTAAAGTGACAGATATTAATGTAAGTACTCAACTGTCATTTCATAACCCTATAAATAGGTCATATGATCACTTTGTAAAAGACATCCAATTTAATCAGAAAATTAGCTCTTAAACTTTGTGTTTTGAATTCTCTTTGTAAGGTTTTCAATTATTGAAGAACTTATCAAGATCATTGACTAAGATCTTATAGTATTCAACATACCAAGGTTCATGGTTGTTTATATAGCCAACATGTCAAGGTTTTCAAACTCTACGTAAGATCAAAACGGATCCTTGATTTGGGAATACCGCTACTTATATTGCTGTAAAAACGAGATATGAGAGAAAGATCTCATGATTTCATTGCCTTTAAGATGTTTATATACAACTCTAACCAACAAACTTTTCCTAAAGAAACGCAAGGTAAAGATACAAAAAGATTACAACAAATCCCAAACAAATATACACCAAAAATACACCCAATCTCGTAATACTCCCCCTCAAGTTGGAGCATGGGGGATTGCGAATGCCCAACTTGCGCAAAAGAAATTGGAATTGTTGCTTGTCGAGGGCTTTGGTGAAGATGTCAACCAATTGCATGGAGGTATGAACATGTGAAATAGCAACATGACCGGCCTGAATCTGATCACGCACGTAGTGACAATCGACCTCTATGTGTTTGGTGCGCTCATGGAAAACCGGATTCGCGGCAATGTGAAGAGCAGATTGACTATTGCAGAATAACCGCATAGGAGAGGCGTGATGTACACCAACAAATCATAGGAAGGACTTGAGCCAAGTTAGTTCGCAACAAGCAGTAGCCATAGATCGATACTCCGCCTCAGCAGACGAACGGGAGACCGTGGCTTGTTTCTTAGTCTTCCATGAAACGGGCGAAACGCCCAACATGATGAAGTAGCCAGTGAGAGAGCGGCGCGTGAGCGGGCAAGTGGCCCAGTCAGAATCACAATAAGCATTAAGTTGCAATGCACTATCTTTGGAAAGAAGAAGACCTTGCCCGGGGTGACCTTTCAAATATCGAACAACACGAAGAGCTACATTCCAATGTGCTTCTTTAGGCGACTGCATGAATTGGGCAAGGGTGTGAATCGAATAACAAAGCTCGGGCCGTGTGATAGTCAGGTAGATAAGCCATCCAATAAGCAGACGATATCGATCCGGGGGTCCCAAAGTCTAGACTATCATCAACTGCCAACTGGTGATTTTGCTCCATAGGAAAATCACAAGGCTTGGAACCGAGCAAGCTAGCTTCAGAAACGATGTCAAGTGCATAGTTGCGCTGGGAAAAAAATAGCCCATCTTGCCTGCGAGCTATCTCAATGCCGAGAAAATATTTCAAAACCCCTAAATCCTTCATATGAAAGCAACTGTGGAGATGAGCTTTAAAGGAATTAATTGCAGCCGTATCATTTCCTGCGAGTATCAAGTCATCGACATATACAAGGACATGAAGAACAACCCCATTACGATCAAGAGAAAACAACGAATAATCGGCGTAAGACTGAATAAAACCAAAAATCTTCAGAGCGGAAGCGAGTTTAGAAAACCAATTTTGTGGTGTCTGCCGAAGACCATATAAAGATTTGTGGAGCCGACAAACCTTTTCATGAGAAGAGGGAGAAAAACCAGCAGGAAGTGTCATATACACCTCCTCATCAAGATCACCATGCAAGAATGCATTGTGAACAGCCATTTGATGGAGTTCCCACCTCTTAATGACCACCATAGCAAGGAAAACACGAACTGAAACCATTTTGGCCACAGGGGCAAATGTCTCAGTATAATCAAGGCCTGCAACCTGCCGATTCCCAATTACAACCAGACGAGCCTTATAACGCTCAACAGTTCCATCAGAGTGATATTTAATTTTAAATACCAATTTACAACCAATAGCCTTCTTCCCGAGGGGCAAATCCGCAAGAGACCAAGTCCCATTTTTTTCTAGAGCCGCAATTTTGGTACACATCGTCTCACACCATTGAGGATGACGAACGGCCTCGGTGTAGGTAGTAGGCTCATGCCCAACAATAACAACTGCCAAAAACTTAGTATGCACCAAAGAGAAATTTTTGCAAGTGACGTAATTAGATATGGGATAAGGCGTACCTAAGGACGATGATGGCGAGGGTGTTGACGAGGGAGGGTCTATATGGCGAACAGTAGAGCAAATAAAATCCCGTAAGTGACTGGGAGGCAGACGAACACGGGTGGAGTGGCGCTCATCTATCACTAGATCACTCCCCCTGTCGTCGGAGGACAGCAAACCCGACGACAAATCGAACAGTGTGTTTAGTGGTAGTGACACTTCATCATCATCGAAAATACTGGGATGCAAATCTCCAGGCGTCGTCGACAGTGAACTAGAAGGTGCAAACGGAAATTGATTCTCATAAAATACCACATCGCGAGAAACAAAGAATTTTCGGGCCTCAAGGTCATACAATCGCCATCCCTTTTGGCCGTGGGGATAGCCAACAAAAAGATATTTCCAGCTTTGAGCTGCAAATTTATTTCTATCGCGAGGGATTACTAAGGCAAAACACAAGCACCCAAAAAATTTAATGTGTGAATACACCGGCTGACTATCAAAGATGAGTTCATATGGAGATTTCCCTTGCAAGATGGCAATAGGAGTACGATTAATAAGATAGCATGCCGTGAGCACCACTCACCCCAAAATTCAATAGTTAAATGTGCCTGAAAACGAAGAGCTCGAGCTACATTTAATATATGCTTGTGCTTGCGCTCAGCGCGCCCAATTTGTTGCGGTGTGACAACACATGATGTTTCAAACATAATACCATTTTCAGAAAAACAATTGCGCAAAGAAATGAATTTTGTTTCATTATCACTCCGAACACGATAGACTGTTTTATCAAATTGTCGTACGACCATAACACAAAAATGCTTAATATATTTAACAACTTCTGTTTTATCATCCAATAAATAGATCCAAACACCTCGAGAAAAATTGTCAACAATAGTCAAAAAATAAGATGCACCACATAACGAGGAAACACTGTATGGCCCCCAAACATCACAGTGAATTAATTCAAACAAACCTACTGCACGACTAGAACTATCACCAAAAGATAAATGTGTCTGTTTAGCTTGAAAAAAACATCACAAGGCTCATCCTTATTCCTAACACCAAAAATAGAATCAATTATCGGAGATGAGGGATGTCCGAGACACAAATGCCACAACCGAGGATCACTTGTAGTCGCATGACATAACGGATCAGGAGCTTGTATCACAGAGCTAAGCCAATAGACCCCATCCCTTTCTTCACCCGCACCAATCACCATCCTCGAAGTGCTGTCCTAAATAACACACAATTTGTCAGTTAACGTGACAATACAATCCAAATCTTTTATCAAGCGAGGGAAAGATATCAAGTTGCAAGTCAATTTCGGAACATAAAAACATACTTAATGTGTAAAGAATTCCCCAGAATTATTGACCCTTCTTGGACAGCAGCAGTCTGAGTTCCATCAGGCAAGATGATGGATGAGGGAAAAATGTTGGACAGATTTACAAGCAAGTTTTTGTCGCCCGTCATGTGATAAGATGCCTTGGTATCCAAAATCCACGAAGAAACAGGCTTACCCGAGAGCTTCTCATTAGAAGAAGAAGGTTGAGGGTTCAAGTTTTTAAACATGTTGAGCAAAGCATTCCATTGATCATCAGTCAATGCCGCGCCAAGAGCACCTCTATCCCGCGACGTCAAGTCTGGTGTTGCTGAAGAAGAAGAGCCATAGACTTGAGCAGCATTCGCTATACCCACGTGACCTCTGCCATGACCATGTTCAGCACCTTGAGAGTTCGAGTTGCCTCTCCCACATCCACACCCAGCACACCTGTTGTTTGAATCGGAGAGATATGCATTCCCACTCCCTTTACCGCCATTCCACCACTCAGGATATCCAATGATTTTAAAACAAGATCGAACATCGTGATTCTTCCGTCCACAGTTAGTGCATCCAGAAGTTTCAAACTGGGAAGAAGAAGGAGCACCACGAGTAGCAAAAATGACACCCTCGAATCGTGTCTCGCGAACTTTTGTCATAGTTTTACGATGCTCTTCTAGAACAACAAGAGCATAAACCCGATTCAAAGGAGGAATCGGATCTTGGGCTATGATATTGGAGCGAAGAGTGCCATAGAGATCATCATCAAGCCCCATCAAAAATTGATGAACGCATTCTTCTTCACATTCCTTGCCGATATCGACGGCTCATTGGCACGTACACTTCCCACATGTGCATGCCTTCGTCGTCAAGTATGTCTACAACTCATCCCAAATCTTCTTCAAGGTCCCATAATACGCAACCACGCTCTACCCCTGTTGTACACAACATGCCAAATCAGAACGAAGTTGGAGGATACGAGGGTCGTTGCCAATAGAGAATCATTGACTCAAATCGTCCCACAACTCCTTCACCGTGTCATAATAAGTCACAGTCGATCGAAGAGATGATTCTATGGATTGAATAATCCACGCCACAAGCATGGAATTAACACTCCACTAATCTTCAATTTCTCCGGTGTCGCCCTTAGATTCGGTCACCATTCCATCAAGAAAACCAAGTTTGCGTTTTGCCCGAAAAGCGTTGCGCATACTAATTTTCCATTCTTGATAATTATCACCCTTCAAGACCATCAGACATATGTTCATGCCAGGATGATCGGACGGATGCAGGTAATAGGGGGAAGAGGCATCGATCACCATCTTCTTCTTCTCCGCCATGGTGAAAAGAAACCACCGGCGGCTCAGTTTCGGCTAGTGTTTTAGTGGCTTTGATACCATATAAAAACGAGATATGAGAGAAAGATCTCATGATTTCATTGCCTTTGAGATGTTTATATACAACTCTAACCAACAAACTTTTCCTAAAGAAACGCAAGGTAAAGATACTAAAAGATTACAACAAATCCCAAACAAATATACACCAAAAATACACTCAATCTCGTAATAATTGCATGTTGGGTTTTTAGATCTTAATTTAATGAGTCGTTGGTCCTATCCCCATCTGCTTTTACCTTCAGATTGTCTTCTTTTAGAACAATTTTCAACCTTACAAAATGTCATAATCAAAATTTGATTTTTAATTATTTTTTCCACTCCAATATCACATGCAAATAATCACTTATTTTAAGCACTTCTTTCTCACTTTTATTATTAAGCAGTTGTTCCACAATCACTATGTTAATACTTTTTATGCATAATTTTTTGTAAGCACTCTCTGGGTCCACTGTCCAACTTAATCAGAAAGATTAGAGGCGCAGTTACAGCTTAGCCTTTGCAACTTTCTGTTCATCCAAGACGATCAAAACCTTCCCAATTGCTTCTCGATTCTTGAGGGCAGCAAAAGCAAGATTGGCCTGACAAACCAAGCAACCATAAGTTAGTCCATACTCTTTCTTATGTTTAACAGCAAAGCATATAAGAAAATAATTTCTTGAAATCTTATGTTTTGGCAAAAGTATTTGTTTCCTTCTAATGAAGAAATAGATGCACTGTTTCTCACCTCAGATAGGCTAAAAGTATGGGAGATTTTGATGGTAATTAAGCCACTAGCAAGCCAGGATAGCAGTTCCTTTAGTGAATCTTTCAGAACATGTGGTTGATGTATTTTATAACTTCCCCAGTATAGTCCGTGAACTGTCCAGTTCTGCATAAGAAAAATAGTGTTGAGATGAAAACTTAGACTGACAGCTACCAAACAAGCCAAGTGTTTTATTTTAATCACAATGAGATTTATCTACACAAACATTGACTTAGCAACAATTAGAGTATAAAAGAATCGAAAGTGTTCTGAAGGCACTCAAAGCTCACATGTCAGGATCTATTCACTGCTTAATCTGTTCAAAACATGTGTAATAAGAACTTGTTAACCCAAAAGACAAAGGGGAAGCACTCAATTCATATAGCGTAATGTGAAAACAAGTTCCTGGTCTACAAGAATCGAAAACAAACTCGTCCTTTTATCAAGAATCTAGGAACAAGACATGCTGATACGCCACCAACGGAATGCAATCTCCAAGGGCACAAGCCCATACATTTCATTCATCAGTTATAACAACAAATCAAATCTTTCAAACAGTTTTGATTGTAAAAATAGCAAATGAGCATCACCAAGGGTAAATATTTTAGCTATATATATAATTATACTTCAAAACAACAGTGTCATAAATGTTGCAAACAAGTCAAGAAAGAAGCCGACGAGAAAAAAACTAGTGATTTTCATTATGAAGCCTAAGGGGAATACCTTAACAAGAGCAATATTAGCTGGGAATACAGGTACTTCCCCACTTGCAAATCCAATGACCAAGATTTGTGCTCCCCAGTTCAACAACCTCAATGTTTCTTTTGTGAGCTTGCCTCCAACTGGATCATATAGAACATCAACTCCTTTCAGTTTTCTTGCCTTGAGAAATCCCTTGATACTTTCAGTGACATTCTCCTTGGTCAAGTCAACAACATGATCCACCCCCAATGATTGCAGGTATTGCACCTTCTGACCTCCTCTGCCAGTACAAGTTTTTCGTAGTTAATTCCATACTAAACCACTTCAAGAACAAGGAATGCTACTCTAGAATCTTAACCATAGTTCTGAGTCATTAAATATAAGCAATCAGTATGTGGTTACCTAGCAACAGCTATAACAATGGCACCGCAGACTTTACCAATTTGTACAGCAGAAACTCCAACTCCTCCTGCTGCACCAAGAACCAACAACACCTGCAATTTTTTTTAATTACAAATATAAAATTGACTGCACCATTGTCATCCATATTGTTGCTTACAAAAATACAGAGTATAGAACTCTAACAAGACAAGTGGAAACTCCAACCTACCTGCCCAGCACGCAGTTGTGCTCTATGAACGAGTGCCACATGAGATGTACCATATGCAACGGGAAGAGCACTTGCTGCGACCAAGTCACATCCTTTAGGCACAAAAAATCTGTGATTCCCCAATTCAAGTTAAATCAACAAAATCACTCTATCTATGATCAAACACTAGCCATCATTCAAATGCAAGAAACAGTTCAAATATGATGAATATGTGCTGTCTTAATCAATATCCTACATCCATCCTATTGATTGGTAACACACAGATAACTGGTAAAAAAGATTTTCCAATCTAGTTGATGCAACATATGCACCCTTTGAATTTTTCGTACACACTATTTAATTTGCATGTTATTACTTGCTAGATAATCTTACAACTCATCTAAGATAGTATAATACCTTGAAAATTGAAACATACAAGCATTTGGCAAGGAAAAAAGTATTGATTAACTAGAAAATTTCATCAAACATGTTTAAGGATTAGGGTTTAAGGGCCTCGCAAAAAGCGATTGAAGTGCTTACAACTCGGATTGATCGGCGACGAGAAATTGGGCGAAGGATCCGAGAGCAGTGAAGGAGCAAACGGGATCGCCGACTTTGAAATTGGTCACAGCGGGGCCCACAGAATCGACGATGCCGGAGTAGTCAGAACCTGGAATGAAGGGGAAGGTGGGCTTCTCCTGATACTTGCCGAGGATTTGGAGGTAATTGGCGAAGTTCAAGCTCGTTGCTTTCACTCGAATTCTTACAGCGGTGGGAGAGTTAAGCTGGGGAATAGGATGATCCCTTGAGATGGTCAGTGCCGAATTGTCGGCTCCGTCCGCCGGGACTGTGGGGTCACCGACATTTCTGCACACTAAAGCTTCCATTTCTGGTTACTATCCAAAGATGAGACTATTTTGTGTTGACACCGATGGAGGATTGAATTTTTATAGTTTTTAATATTTTATGGAGTGTGTATAGTTTTACCCAAAACTTATTTTTATTTTAACTTAATCTAATCTTACTTTATTTTAATCTAATCTAATTTGTCTAATATCTAATCTAATATTCAATGTTTTATCTAATCTAATCTAACCTATTTAATTTAAGACAAAAAAAATTTATGTACTTAAGTGTATGAATCTATACAATTCAGTTCGATCCAACCTAGAATCATTTTGTATGTGTTTACACATGATACAATTCGGGTCGACCCAACCCAACCCAAGACCACTTTGTACACCTTAATGTTATATTATTAAAATATTTACCTGATGCAAGTAATAGATTTACATTAAATTTCAATTAAAATGAACTAATATCTTTATATAAATAAAATAATATATTTATGTATAACTAGTGATACCTTTATATAATTTTAGTAACACTTTTATGTAGCAATATTTTAACGAAAAAACAAATAAAAAAATTATATAAGTTACAAGGATCTGAGTTTCGAATAAAATGAACTAATACATTTATTTAAATGTAATAATACTTTTATATATAACTAGTGATATATAAACATACATACAAACTGTTAGCATTAATAACAATAAAACAAATAACTAAATAAAAAATTAATATTGTAAAAAAAATTAATTGAAAAAAAACCAAATAAAGAAATGTGTTAATGTAGAAAATAAGCTTGAAGAAAGTATTTGCAATTGCAAGAAACACCCACAAATGAATTAGTCTTTTAATATAGACAAAAAAGGATAAATATGTCGTTATAGCAA
Organism: Scutellaria minor; assembly: GCA_954870855.1. Classification (NCBI taxonomy): domain Eukaryota; kingdom Viridiplantae; phylum Streptophyta; class Magnoliopsida; order Lamiales; family Lamiaceae; genus Scutellaria; species Scutellaria minor. The sequence continues at coordinate 13,020,333 of OX940731.1, read as the reverse complement.
AACAGTGAAAAAAAAACGCATGAAGAGTGCACTTACAACACTTCCATTAACAATAGCAGAGCTATATTTAGAAAACCACAGGGTTTTCAAGTAATTTTTAAAACACATGAGGATTTCACACTGATTTTTCCAAACCACATGGGAGATTTCATGCAATCATCCCGAATTATTTTTCACTCCTGCATGAATATAAATCTTGAATATAAATCCTTTCACAATTTCCAAGTGTTAGTATGGTCGTTACTTTAGACTGTTTTTTAAAATCAGATTATATCTTTTGGATGCTGCACTTCACAACTGATACACATTTACAACTTAACTTTAGATGCTCTTCTTCTTGAATTTACAAAGAAAAAAATGAAGAAAAGCAGCATGAGAGCAGTGATCGATAACAACAGACATTTCCAAGAATGGGAATTGTATAAATTGGGAGGGTTCGTGCCCACTACAGTTTCCTGCATCATATGTGTCTGTTGATTTCTGAAGATCTGTTGAGCATACTTGTAGAGCTCTACGTCGAGGCTATTAAGTGATGCTATCTCCTGGATGAGCACCTCCGAGACAATCTGACGAGCCTGAAACAGGAAACCAAATGACATCAGTAGCAAATATTATAAACCTTAAAAAGTAGTCAGAATTTAAACTATAATACCTCCTTTGTGAAGTTTGCAGGAGAAATTCGCTTCAGAGAATTTATACGCCTATCCACTTGAGAGTTTCTTAATGATGAAATGCAAGACTCGTATGCTTCCATTAGTTTTCCCACAGTCAACTAGCCAAATGAAAGTGAAAACTTATGCAAAGTAGTTGAGAAAACAAGCAGACAAAGATTCAGACTCGAACATGGAAAATGGTAGAAGATTGTCATAGGCTCACATTTCCTTGGGCTGCTCCATCCTTTGCAGTTGATGAAACATTGTTTGATGTTTCATAAGTGTTGTTTCCCTATAATTCAGAGAGATAAGACACTGGAAAGACAGTTGATTTTCAAAGCACATTCAGATGAACACTATCAGTTTCTTACTTTATGATTAGCATCAGACATCGCTTTAGGAAGCACAGAGCTCTGTTCTGTAGTAGGTCAGTATAACATGCAAGATGAGCAGTTCAGTTTGGAACTAATACACGATTATTATGGCAAGAAAGCTTAGCTAAATTAAATTTAGTGATTGTTCAAGTAACAATTGAACAGAAGCATAAATTATCCCTTACACCACTAGTATCAGTAAAGACACGGTTGGAATCTAGTTCAGATGAACTACTTCAGCTCACTAACCTGAATCATTGTTATCTGCACCATCTGAAATGGAGCTTGATATTTTGAGCTGCGATATCACCTGTGCACCAACAATATTTGCAAACATATTGGCTGATTCTTTATGGTTCTCAGTCAGCCCAACATAAAGCATATCATCCAACTTCTTCTGCAACATTTACAGTTTCTACCGTGTTAAACAAATGAAATGAAGAATTAATATTAGAACTGCATAAATATAATCGATGTCTAACATGCTAAGGAAAACCTTCTCCCATACCTTCGCAACTTCAAGCACATATTCACCAAGGGAACGATACTTAAGTACGCAATGACGCACTTCATGTGCTTCCGAAAAGTAAGAGTTGTTCGTGAGACCTGCAATCTGAAATCCAGGTAGTTTAAACCAAAAAAGCATACAGTTAGGATCTTAACCGGAAAATTTAGCAAAATATTGCATCAGTATTGAACTTCAAAAAGTAATTCCCTAAGCCAGTATTAAATAATTTCCATTCTTCTCAATGTAGCTCTATATGGCTGATTTTGGAGGATAAGGCGCCTATTTATTCTATGAACATAAAGTAACAAATAAAAAATAAATTCAGCAGATCAGTCTCCCACTTTAACACACAAATTATGATGCACATTACATGCCAACTATCTTATGTATGAAGAAAAGATTTACAATAACACAAACAGTTTAAGATGACAAAGCATGGCAAAGTCTTCCTTTCACATTTAGTCATATGTACACAGACAACAGTTTTGAGTTGGGTAAAGGTTGAAATGAAAATAAGTTAGCAGTATCATAAAAGAACAATAACACAACACACACATATCCAGACTATCCCCAATTTTTTTTTTTCTGTTACTATTTCATTTTGTCTATTGATTTCATAATTCAAAAAACAGCTCAAAACAACAGCAATATGGAAATTGACTTGAAGTTAAATTTAATGATGAGGGAGAATTCTAGCAATCTAACTTGAGAGCCAGTTCAATGAAACACAAAATAAACTAAATCAAAACAAAAGAAATTGATAGATATAAGATGAAACTTTACAGGATTTTCCCAAGAAGAATGTTATTGATTCTAATGAATTAAGATGAGATCAACTATTGCTAAACTTTACAAAAAACCTCACAATGAACCACTTCTCAATACAGAACAAATAGTCACCAACATCAGTCGTATGATTTTATAGCATACTTCTTGGAAGCCATATTTATTATTGAATAATCATATAAGATAAGAAAGTTCAGAGGACACTACAATACCTGGAAGGTGGCCCCATTGTGGATAATATCTTGAGCAATAGGGTTATTTATGTACTCATGCAGAGGCATCAAGATGACTTCATTGTCATACGGATCATTAGTCACTAAATGAACCTGCCCTCTAAGTCTTCTAGCATCCCTCTGCCATAAGATGTAGAACAGACTGTTGGATAGGATAATCTATAAGTCGAAAAAGTAATTACCTCAACTCATAACAATGTTTCCAGAATGAGGCAGAGGAAGGTTTCAGATCTCAAATGTTATGATGCTTGGAATTCCAAAATCACATTCCACTTAAAACCATAAACCTAATATATATATATATATATATATACTCAAGTATACAATACAAAGTCATTGTTTCTTTAAGAGACATGCAGTGGATTATCAATATCATAACATTAAGTCAACTATTAGCATCACAACAGTAGAAGGACGTGGAGAATTCATAATAGGATGCACTTTGATTCGCTCAATAGACATGAGCTAGAAGCACAATGTACAGTATTAAAAGTAAAGAGATCACCACCGTGAAACACACTAATTAAACTTCTGAAGATCCATTGCAAAAAAAAAAAAAAATAATAATAAAAAAAACTAAAATAAATATCCGCAAGCCATACCTCTCATGAAAATGACTAAAATACATAATTAAAATCGAAATACATAGCATTTCAAAGTCACTAATTAAACTTCCGAGAATCCATTGCCAAAAAAAAAAAAAAAAATATCCGCAAGCCATACCTCTCATGAAAATGATAAAAATAAATAATTAAAATAGAAATACATAGCATTTCAAAGAGATGAGTAGACATACAAGTTGAAAACATTCGTGCAATAAAAATCCAGATTAAAATATATTGAGGACAAAACAGCAAACATTATTTATGCAATCACCATCATATGACTTTTTTTAGTACATTGGATTTTTTATTTTTTTTATTTTTTGGAGCATTGTAGAGCATTTTACCAAAATCTCTACCCAAAAAAAGGTTTAACTATAGTAGTGGAACATACTCGAGCAAAGAGGTCTTCTCTCATCCATGGAACCAAATATTTCCATGGCCAAATATCCAGTGTGCTTACTCCAGATGTCTTACGACGTGCACGTTTGGCCATTTTTGCAACAGATGTTAAATTAGGGTGAATCAAAAACCTAGCAGCCACCTCCACAGAAAATTCATAAGTGCTAAAAACACGGTCAATAGGGTCTCTAAGTATTGTCACAACTGATGTTTTCTCCTTGGGAAGTTTGGACATCATGCTATAGTCATCATGAGTGCTTAACAACCGGCAGCTTGGTTTTCTGCATGAGAACAACCAAAATACCACATCTTACAACATTTCTATAGTATATAAAGCAAAGCAATGTTGTTTCTACATAAGATAGAAACAACAATAATATCAACTGGTCCAACAATTTAATAGTATTTTCTCTAATGAATTTTGTTCATTACCTATCACCATATAGACATATGGAATATATCAGCAAATGTTTATTTCCTCTAATGAAAGAAGAAAACAAAAGCAAACATATCAAATAAAATGAATAGCAAGCTATATTTACACTTAAAATCATTTCTTTCTATTATAACTGTAATGTTCACCATGTTTTGGGAAACTTCACAATTCTCATGATTATTGGCATATCGCGACTTGCAAGAACTAAATATTTTATTTTGAATACCCAAATTGTCATGTATGTTTTATTATGACTAGGAATGCTTCTCATAAAATAGCTAAAATTGTTTTAGAAGAGAACATTATGCAAGAAAGTTCTGTGTAGCTAATTAGCTGATTTTGACAAGCTTTTTTAACTCAAACAAATACAGACAAAATTTTTTTTAGTCACTAATAGAGGAAGGACACTAAGCATTACCTTGGATTAAATCTCAACTTATCATAAGACCGTGGACATTCCTGGGAGTTTGAATACAACTTTTTCAAGAAACTGTTTATACAGTCATAAAGAGAACAAGAATCAGTGATTTGGGTATGCATAAAATATTAGAACAGTTTCACAGTTAAGAGCCATAGAATAGTATAATCAATAAAAGTTACCAGTGGAAATATGTTCGCCCTCCTGTTCTAGGCACATGAAGGAAAAAGAGCAAGTCACGCAAGGTATGCTTGTCATCTCTAACTTCATAATCAACATAATTGGAGGATGCCCAGTTCTTGACAGCATGCTCACACTGCTTGTAACCATCATCCGCCACAGATGCCTCTATTGTTACAGAAACTGAGAAGATGAAACAAATGTTACATACAGAATATCATATGGGCAGAAGATTCACATACAAAAAACAAAATTGCTCTCAAATTATGTCTTAGATAAAGATTATGTATTATTCAAACACTTCACCATTCTACACACATGTATTCAAACATAAAACCCCATGAGAGGTCCTATGATACTTTATGTGAAAGAGGAAGGTAATGAACGTACATTAGGAACTAATATTTCTTTGCCACATGACATTAGCCTTCCAATCAAATCTATCATTAAGTAAAAATAGCAAAATAATCAATAGTAATCAGTTTTAAGTCAAAACAAATGTTCTGTGTCTTGTTTTTGGCCCAGTTTTTTAATGCTTGTAAACAAAAAAAAAATAGTACAAATAAGAAAAAGCATGTACAGAAGCAAAACAGGCACCACATAGCAAGAGTGGACTGGCAAATGTCAATAAATGTCAGTGTTATCAGAAGCATAACTCCAGCAATTCAAATTTAAATTCTTTGATGTTAAGTAAAACCAAAACAAAGGAACATAAAATAAAAACAAGTCCTTTCAACAGAGACAAAGAAAACTCACCAGATAGAAGCAGCACAAGATAGACCCCTAACATTAAATTCAATGTCTTGCACCCCATCCCCAACTCTCTAATAACAAAAACTGTTAAAAGAGAAAATGAAAAGTAAATCCCTGATCAGTAATTAAGCCAATCCCAACAAAAAAAAAAAAGAAGGCTGAAAACCTTCTTAAGGAAATCAGCAATTAAGGGAAACCATCAAACACATTAGCAGCATAAAAATCCGAATCAGTAATTAAGGGAAACCATCAAACACATTAGCAGCATTAAAATCCGAACTCCCTGCTACAAAGTCAAAAACAAGCATACACATACAGAAAGGAAGAGAAATATGGCCTACATGTATAGAGTACCGATATCTCGTGCTCATAAATTCCCAAAAACCTTGTAGAAATACTTCACGATCAGACAAAAAGGGGGCACCACTCCGGTGAAGTTTGTAGCCAAACCTTTCAAGTTTTTCCTTTCAAATCTCTGCCAATGCAATACATTTTATTAAAGTTAGAAACTCTGAATTCTCACCCTAAACGTCTGAATTCAGGGGAAGAAACAAGCTAGAATCTATGGTAACAGATAGTCAAAGCTCGGTCAATGTGTGGGGAAGAGCGTAAATATCAAAATTTGCCTTTTTTCTAATTTTTCAAGTATGTTTTGGGGTTAAAGTCAAGTACAAATTATTTGGGAGTTTGATATAACGCAAAAACTTATATCCGGACAAAAAATTTTGTGCACTTGATACATGGATATGTGACAGATCCATGCACTGATCCGATCCAGTTCTAGATTTGATCAAATACTTGAGAAATATAAATATTGTTTTTTTTTTTCAAAGCTCAACCAGTTTGTCTTGGCGCTTCTCTCTCCTTGATTCTCTCTTCTCTCTCGATATCGTGGTCCTTCTCTTTCGTCCTTTTCTATCTTTTAATCCGTTTTCTTCTTAGTTTGTGTATAGTTGGCGGTTTTATTTCGCTCGGTGTGAAGTTATTTTCGAATTTGATACGGTTTCTTCGATTTTTGAAACCCTATAGTGCGCACATGTTTTTTTTATCTCGATCTTATTGTGTATTTTGTTTCGATTTTTGTTCTTTATGATGTTTGTTTGTTTGATTTGTAATTTTATTTCTCTTTGCATGTGACATTGGAACTCTAGATTTGTATCTGATTTAAGTTTTTTTGTTTGTGAAATTAGTGTTTTGTATTATGTTTGTTTTTTGAAGTGTTTTTGGAATTCGTTTTTTTATCTTCTATTTGTATTTTGTTTTTGTTCTTCAACATTTGGATTGAAAATCCTAGTTTTATGTTTTTCTCTGCATTTTTTATATTATTTGACCTTTTGCTTTTTATTGACACTAAATCCATTTATGCATGTGTTTAGATGGCATCTAAGAGAGAGATTGCAGTTGTTCCTGAGAGACAGGTTGTGAGGAAGAGATCTAGGAGGACTTTTGATACTCCTTGTGTTGATAAGGATATGTATATATTTTATTTTTTGTTTGATATCCCTTTTGTAATGTATGTTATGTGTAGTGTATGGTTTCGGATGAGTATAGCTGTAATTTTTGTATTTTTTATGTAGTTATGTTTTTGTTTTCTGTTTTAGAATTTAATTAGTTTTGTTGTTGTAAAAGGGTGAATGTCCAAAACTACCACAATTCCTATAACTTGTATCTAAAATACCACCCAATATAACAAAATATCCAAAACTACCATTCAATATAACAAAATACCCAAAACTACCATAAAACAATGATTGTCTTTGTTGACTTTTACTAACTTCCAAAAAATCATTAATTTTTCCTTTTTTTGTCATTTTAATATATCCACTTCATTTATTTAATTAGATCCGGGTAAATGGTATACTGATCAATATCATGCCCAACATGCTTGCATATTTAAATTTATATTCAGTTTAATACATACGTTTGCCTTTGCCTCTGATCATCTCGATTTCGGCTAGTTTTTACGGATCAGCAATCCAACCACACGCCCGTAGTCGATGGTTCCACTCCATCTTCACAACGAGAACCCAAATCACAATTCTTACTCATACCCACCTGGTAGAGTTTTCAAGAAGATCACGGGAAGACGCACTACTGGTATTAATTCACAGAATTCTTATAAACTTCCGAATAACATGAAGTAAACAAAAACCTCTTTTTTATTGAAGAAATAACTACAACTTATATTACAATACTATTTCTCCGTCAGTGTAGGAGAATACTTATTTTAGCCGATCATGGCTTATACCTTTGGGAAACCCCTATAAACTAGAACACTTAAGACTTAAACACAGAGAGAGAAGTACTCAGGAAATATTGATTATTTCTGATGCTCTTCTCTTATGACTGAAGCTCTCATTTTATAGATGTTTTCTGCGGATTTTAATTGCGGATTCCATCTTTAATTATGCTTCCTGTCATCTTCACCTGCCCTACTGCCAACTTTCGTCCACCATTGCTTAGTGGGATGTGGCTCGTCCACTATCTGTTGTCGAGTGGTTGGCTTGTCCACTTTCTGTATTATTTTGATAGTGGCCAATTCTTTTATGGTGGTAGGACCACCCACTTCACCGTGTCGGGTGAATTCTTGTTGTTTTTTAGTGAAGTCGTCTTATCTTCACACATGGTAGGGACCTCACATGGAAATTAAATTCCATTGGTGTAGTGCCTTGTAAGGTCTTCCATGAGGATTAAAATCCTCCACGAGATTAAATTCCTACACGGGTATTTAATCCTTATATGAGGATTTATCCCTTATATGGGGATTTATCCCACACACGAGAATTAATTCCTATCTTTACATGAGAATTAATCCTACTCTAAATGAAGATTAAACCCTACACAAGAATTTAATCATACACGAGAATTATTATCAAGTCTAATTAGACTCGCTTTCTTTTATATTTTTGGGATTTTCTTTCTAAAAACCCCTCTTTGGACCCTTCTTCTATTGTGGATCGGGCCAATTGTTCTTGATCTTGAAGCCTTGTCCGAACAATGGCTTCTCTTGTAGTTGACAGCAAGAACACAAACATTCTTCCCATCGTCCGATATGTATCATATTACATATCTTCTTTCTTGTGTTTTCCATATTCGGAACCTTGTTTTCCCAGATTAGCTTTATTTTATTTTTGAATAAATTTTCAGCAAATCTGGTAATATTTCATGTCATAGAATTTAACAGGAATGACCCGTTCATATAATTTTAAAAAATCTTGAACGAGTAATTTACCTTGTCCATCTCTGTGAGACAGACCCATATTCCCCATGCTCGCCTAGTTGATATATCATCTTCAGTAAGAGTGATGACCAGAGGATTGTTGGTTGGTGGTGTTTTTACTCTATTGAACGCCACCATGTCCGATCTCTGTAGCTTCATGAAATGGAAGACTAGATGAGACCTTTTTCCTATGATTTCTGGAGCTACTGAAATGAACTTGAGCTCCAGGATGTCTCCTCGATCAAGATATGGATTATTTTGCTATGAGTCATGCATGGCAGTGGCAATCCATTCTGGTAGTTTAGAAATCTCAAGAAAGCTTGGTGTAGTAGTAAGAATTGAAGCAATGGCTCTGAAATCATACCATTCTCGTACATCTTGTGGGTTTGCACCCACTAACATCCATACACGTGGATATTTTCCAGACCAATCGATAATTATTTTGCTAGGATTGATCCTGTTTTTTGTCACCAATTTCTCTCACGTTCTTTGATAAACCTACAAAGGAGAAAACAACTCATTAGTGTTAACCTTTTTTTGGTCTATCTATGGTTGAACCTCTCTCTCTTTAACCCTAGAGATTCTGGGTTGACTTGGTTTGTATGGAACAGAGTCCTGACTTTCCAAATTAATTGTTCTATCAAAATTCGATAGATCACTTGTTTTGGCATTATCTGTCTTTTCACCAAAATCTGATGAAAAACTTGTATTGACAGGATTTCCTATCTCGAGTATGAAAATACCCCGAGTATTCATCGATGATGAACTTTTCTCGTGAACCTCTCTTTGGGTCACTGATGGTAAACCTACTTTGAGAAGAGAACTTTCGAGCACATCCCATAGATGGGCATGAGCTACTCTCGTAACACTTATGGCTTTCTGGACCGAGTCCCAATCTGCCCTTTGAACATAGACAACGACTTCAGCATGCATCCTCAACAAGCCATATCTTTTGTCTAACTCCTCAAGGTTTTTCCTGAGGTGTCTAGCTCGTATTGTGATGAAATCTGCTTCAAGGATATCCATCTCTCGTTAGGAAATCTGCAAGAACATTTTCATTAGATTTCACAATAACAATATCAAATAAATAATATTGGCATTCTGCTTGCCATTTAATAATATGGGCTTTCTTGATTTTTGATACGAGTTTATTTTTTAAGAAAGCCTTAACATTTGTATTATCCACTTTTAATGTAAATTCTTTTACTAATAAGAATAAAGGCCATTTTTTAAAAGCCTTCGAAACTGCAAAGAATTCCTTCTCGTTAATGTACCATAATTTGGTTTGTTGTTCTGAGAACAACTCTCCTATATATCTACAAGGTTCTTCGCTTGTAGATGGCTTTCGCATGAGCACTCCTGCCCATCGAAAATCATTAGCGTCTGTATAGACTACTAATTGATCTTCATCTTGTGGTATTGTGAGTTTCGGCAAATTGCTTTAAATCTGTTTTAGCTCACGAACTCTTTGGAAATGTATATCTTCCCATTTTCATTTCATCTTTTCATCCTTTTGTAATAGAGGACGAAAATCATTTCTGTATTTTGTTAGGTCTTTAATAAAACTATCTGCAAAATTAACAATACCCAAGAAACTTTGGAGATGTTTCTTATCATTCAGAACATCAGGAAAATTGTATATTTTTCTACAATATGTTTCTGAAGTTCCATACTTATTTGGTCAATAATAATACTAAGAAACTCGATTCTATTGACTGTGATTATTGCCTTCTTTTTAGGTAGCACTAATCATTCTTTATGACATGCTTCAGAAAATATTTCAAGATGCTTAATATGCTCCTTAATATTTTTTGATGCAATTAATATGTCGTCGATATAGACAAACATAAATTCAAAATAATCTTTAAACAAATTATCCATTTTTCATTGGTATATCTAGGGTGCATTTGCAAGTCCTATTGGAAGTACATTCCAGATATACTGACCTTGTGGAGTAAAAAAAGCCGTATACTTTCTTGAGTCCTTTTCCATTTTAATCTGGTAGAAACCAGACTTACAATCAAATTTAGAAAACACTCTTGACCCTTTAATACAGTCAATTAAATATTTCCTACTCGTGATATAATAACCATCAAAATCAAGTATCTTATTAATACCTTGATAATTAATTACTAACCTCATTTTACGCTTTTTATTTTACCGTGGTTTCTTACCAAAAATCCTGGGCTACTGTAAGAAGAGACTCTAGCTTCAATCAATTTAAGATCGATATGCTTTTTGATAATTTTTTGCATATATTTCTTATCTGTCATGTTCATCTGGATTGGCTTGTATCGAATCAATTCGTATCAGAATTGTTTCTTTACTTTCAGAGTTGCTTCAATCTTGTTCCTGTTCCACCAAGCCAGATGATCTTCATTGAAGTTTCTCTGGATTAGTCTTTTGACATTTTCAAGAGAAAGTAAACCTTCCTCATCAATGTCCTCAACAAGTGTGCTCTATTTAAGTGCATTCTTCAGAAGTTGGATATCTTCTTCGGATGCCTTTTCGAAACCCTGTTGCCTGAAAGATAAAAGAGTTTTACCAAATTTCCTTTTATCCTGCATTTTAGGATGTGTTAATTTAACATCATTACCCCATTTGCCGTGAAAATTAATAGGTATTATTCTATTGAATATCATTTCTCGTCGTAAAACATATATTAAACTACCACAGTTAGTAGTAAAGGTTAACAGGTTCTTGTGATTATCTTGCTCATATTTTGCAAAAGTTTGGATAAAATTATTACCCAACAAAATATCAGCACCTGTATCTTGAATATAGATTTGCGGCATTTTTACCTTGTATCAAGGTGTACCAAATGCTCCTCCTATCATGATCCTTGTTTCAAGAATGCCCTTATTGAGTATTAGGATTTTCTGAGAAAAATCCCTTTCTGCAATAATAGGTAATATGTCTACAGCTTCGCTGGGGAAAACTCTTGGTTTTGCCGTGCAAATACCTGATCTTGAATCAATATAAGCAACACAATATTTTATCTTATATTATTCATATATAATCCCAACAGATATGTATATGGAAAATGGACTCGTCATTCCATCCTTATGAGGTGTCCATCGAGACTGAATTCTATACATCTTTCTTTTTATCCCCACGGTTTATGTTCCTCGAGGAAACTTAGATCCAAAGTCATAGTACATTTGGTTCTACCTGCATTACCAGTGATAGATACTTCATAGCCCGCTATTTCTAGCATGTCTTCGTATCTTCCAATTGCTGGTTGCTGTAAATGATATATTTCATCACAAGAAAAAATGTTAAGTTTTTTCGATATATCAAACATAACACAAATTTCTTTCCAACCCTTAGGGCAATGCATTTTTATATTACTGACCCTAATCCATCTGAAAGAATTTTTTTACCTTTGAATGTTTAGCATCTTGTATTCTTTCATTTTTTTACTTTTATATAGATTTGATAAATCATTATATTTATAATTTTTTATTGTTCTTTTTTTTAGACAATAAGATATCGAAGAATTTTTCTATTTTTGAATATTTAGCAAATCTTGTATTAATTCTTTCATTTTTTTTATATAGATTTGAGAAATAATTATATTTACAGCTATTTTTTCATCATTCTTTGTATATTTTTTTTTTCATTCTCTATGCATCTCTCTTTTGTTGAGAAACCACTATATTTTTCTCTATTTTTTAGTTATACATAGATTTAAGAAATCAATGTATCTCTCTCTTCATCTCTTAGTTTTATATAGATTATAGAATAACTTCTAGAGTAAGATTGATCTTTTATTATTATTATTATTATTATTATTATTAAAGAATAGTTTATCAAGTAAGATTTACTATTTTTTTTATTGACATGACACTTTTAGGCGGGAAAGTGGCAATCTTGTAATTTTTGCCAACTTTTTTACTTTAATATATAGTATAAATACTATCTCAGCAGTGCCCAAAGTATCTTTATTGGAAGTCATACACAAATCAAAAGTATTCCTTATCAAACAATCATTTTCCTCAACATCACCAACACGTTCTATAATATTTTCCAAGTTTGACTAATAACAAAAAATAATCTTTGTTAAGACAAATTGTCATACTATAATATATTCAGAAAAAAAACAAAATATACAAAAACTGACAAAATGTTCCAAGTTAAAGACAAATCACTTTTGTCTATCTTTGCATTCAAAATCAACATTCACAAGCAAAAATCAACTAATTAAAGATGGATTGAAAAATTTCAACCTTTGGAGACAATGATAACATATCCTCGTTGTTGACAAAATTATAGTACCCATTCTTGACCAACTCTTCACAGTTAACATAAAAAAAAAGATTCAAATCAAAAATTAGGACATAAATTTTTCATAAAAAAAAAAGACATCCTAAAAAAAATACTTACTTGTCATTATTCTTTAACACATCTTTAAAAACACAGTAACCAACAACTTCTTTCTGCATCTGATTCAAATTATTCAAAAACTCGTTTGAATAAATCATGACGTCAGAAAGATATCCAACATCTCAGTAATATTCCAGAATGATTCCTACTTCATAGCATCAGTCACATCTTCTTCAACATTATCTTCCTAAACTGATGTTATTTGTTGCTCATTCAAATTCAATCGATCACCTTGATTCTCAAGTGTATGCAACTCAAAGAAAGGCATCTTCGATGTCAGCTTATTCATAGCCAAGAAGTTTGCAGCAACACTGTCAATATAGTTGTGCAAATCTATATTGGAAAAGAAAGCTTGAGTATTAGATTGGCCTTGAGAATCTGAAACTTCAGGAGCTGAATTAGATTTTTTTCCCCCATATTTCTTTTCACACCCAACAACTTTTCCATATGATAATTGGTCACTACAAAAATATCTCTTTTAAATAAAATAAATGATTCATGAGTAGTCTGCACAGTAATAAAAAAAAAAGGTATGACTAATGAAACATAAAAGTATGACTAAAGAAACATAAATGTATGGTTAGTGCAACATAAAGATATGACTAATGAAACATGAAGGTATGTCTAATGCAACATAAATGTATCAATAAAGAAATATAAAACTATAACTAAAATATAAATGTATGAATGTACTTACATCCTTGACCATTTTTTTGATTTCATTATTATCAGGTTCACCTTCCGCCAATGCAAACTTGATAAATTTGGAAGATTTATCTTTCTTAGTAGTAGCAGCATCATTTTTCTCACTAGCAACAACATCATCTTTCTCACCAGCAGCACCAGTAGCAACAGGCTTCTCAAAACCTTTTTCACCAGACTCGTCAATATTTTTAATACATCATTTTTCAGATAATGTGTACACATTCAACAAGAGCTTTGCGTCGCCATAAGGACCAAAAGCTACCTCTTTATTACACTTGTCCATTTTTTCATTAGTCCAATGTTGTATCTGTAGCACCCCGGACCAAAACAAAACATAATTTACTAATTAAATATTTAAACTTAGGATTTAATATATATGTGCGTATGTTTTAACTGTTTAAATACGTGCGTTTCAGATAAGTGTTTAACACATGTATGAGATGAATAATTTACCTAAACGTGGGATATAGGATATTTTTATATCACTAGATGCATTTTGGAAAAACGAGAAGATAGAAACAAACTAGGGGTCAATCTGAGACCCGTAGCTCAAACGATGATGAAAAGAACGAAACACGAGGTTTCGGAAATATTAGAAGATATTTACGGTGAATAGTAAACGAGATATTTACTAATGAATAGTAACTTTTGAAATCTATAAATAGAGGCTCCTTTAGTTCATTTTTCACCCCTTTCTTCGAACAAGCCAAAAGCGACGTTTACACGTAAGTCTCTCTTCTCTCTCTCGTTTCTTTTTCGGCCTCCAGCGCGCTACCATCGGCGCCGCCGCCGGAGCCGCCACTGACGCGGTGGTACCGCTATCGGAGTTCGCCGGAAAATTTCTAAGTTGTCGGTTTCGGCCAATTTTCGCACACAACTTAGGTTTTGACGAGACGACTCTAGAACAAGTCTCGAATTTCTATTCCGACTTATCGTTCGCCAGAAAATGATGAAAAACCATTTCAAAACCCTAAACCCTAACCCTAGCCAACTTTTCTCTCTCCTCGGTTTTCTCTCTTTTCCTCCATTCTTTTAGCCGGAGATGTTGTCGGAGGTTCTCCCAGAGGTGAGGGTGAGTTGTTGGATGAACGATGCCGCTATGAGTAGTGGCGTCGGAACTATATCGGGTTGGGTATGATATATGCAAGTATGTGTGTGTGTTTTTGTATGATCTCTGTTGGGGGCGGCACTGGTGGTGCCGCCATGAGGAAAGTAATGACCGGTGCTGGTGATGCACCGGCGGGTTGTGATGATGGGTTTCCGGCGACCAAAGGTCGCCGGCCAAGTGTTTTTGGGATGTGTGTGTTTATGTATATATATATGTTTGTGTGTGTGAGATGGGGTTGGGGGAGAGTTGGTATCATACCGGAGAGATAGTAGTCGGGAACGAGCAAAATTGCAACGAAGTGGCCGGAGACACCGGGCAGCAACGAGGCAGCTGGGGAAGGCTGCTGGCCGCACAGGCTGTTGAGCTCGCTGGCGCACGGTCGTGCCGGAGGGTACGATCATGCCCCAACCGGCAGAAGTTGCTGGAAGTTGGCACACGGTCGTGCCTGGAGAGCACGGTCGTGCGCGAGCCAACAGGATCCACTGGAAGCTGGCGCACGGTCGTGCTTGGGGAGCACGATCGTGCACTGGCCGGCAGGGGTTGCTGGAGGGTGGCGCACGGTCGTGCCAGGAGGGCACGGTCGTGCGTTGGTTGGGCGTGCCGGGAGTGGGCGTCGGGTGCTGGGCGCATGCCAAGTGACGCCGGGAGATGAAAGATGCATGTGTGTGCTACGTCGAGTAACGGTGGGCGCGTGACGCCATGTTTTCAATCCTTTCCCATTCCTTTTCCTTTGTACTTTTATCCTCGAGCCTTAGTCGACGAGATGTCATTGACCAAGAGTCGAGGGCCCGGTCAAAGTTATACCCTTCAAACTTTATATACATTGTTGAGCTCGTATCAACTCCGAACGAGCTCATTCCTTATCCAATCTTTAGATCCTTCGACTCGTTGCGTATACGTTTATCGCTTTAATTATAATTAATAAGGAACTAAGAACACTGTAACTTGTGTAGGCTATATATTTGGATTGGGCTTGAGTATTTGTTGGATTGAGCTTGAGTACTTGTTGGTGTTAGGATGTATACTATAAGCCTAGTTTTTTGTATGAACATCGTTTATGGAATGAGAATCACATTGGTCATATGTTTGCATTTTATATTTGTTATATATGTTTATGCAATGTCCAATTAATTTATATTATAGATAACTTGGTGTGTGGTGCCACACAGAAGATCATGTTATCAGTTTCTTATAAATTATAAATAGTAGCTCACAACCAAGATGGATTTGGACAAATCATCGGAATGGTTGTAGTGTAGTTTGGTATTAGTCTGTCTTGACTATAAAACTACACTAGTACACTTTGTGTGTATTGAGCAGGACCATTTGAGGTTGTTCGTTTTATACTGACTATATAATAGA
Source organism: Scutellaria minor (assembly GCA_954870855.1). Lineage (NCBI taxonomy): Eukaryota > Viridiplantae > Streptophyta > Magnoliopsida > Lamiales > Lamiaceae > Scutellaria > Scutellaria minor. Next base: position 13,004,207 of record OX940731.1, on the reverse strand, counting down.
ACAAGACCTCTGTTATTATGGATGTACATCTTCTTAATCCCTATATAATAACGGGCACGTATGCTCAGTGTTTATTTCTTTAATTTGCCAATGGGTGAGATTTATTCATAAATCAATAAACTCGGTGAGTTGGGAGATAGCATTGTTTATATGGTGTTCTGTTGATTATAGAAGGAATCCGTGTCCTAATTATTTAGGATGATAATGTCCCCTTGAGGAGCTCATAAGGATTATCATGTAAACCCTACAGGTGGATTTAATCCGACATGATAATAAGGATGAGTGGTACTACTCTTGGAATTAGATGTAAATTATTTAAGTTGTCAGTAACTTATTTAATTTACGGACATTCGATATCTTAAACACGGGGAAATAAATGTACACATAATAAGAAGGAGCCCATATTAAATATGGGATTGGGATGGTAGTTCAATAATAATTCTCTAGTGGACTGAATTATTATTGATGGGCTTCAGTTATGTGTTCGGGCTGAACACAGGATACTAAAGCCCATCAGGAGGCCCAACCCAATTCCTCCTCTAGGTCCCTGGTGTAGCCTATATATAGCCCTTTTCATCAGCGCCTCTCATAACACAGAACACAGATCACAGAAAACACGTGATAAGTGAGAGAGAGCGGAACTGATTTTTCTCGAAGGATCGTTGGCCACGCAACGTTCGAGAAGGGCTCAGAGGAATACATCAGAAGATCAAGAGGTCTACAAGGGTATGATTTCTTTCCGCTGCGATTTATCTTTGGATCCCGATTCCGATAGCATAGGACCGGCGATCCGTCGGTTCCAACAGTTGGATTGAGCTTGTGTTATCAGACGTTTGATTCTAGCGACTCACGTGGTAACTACTAAACAAGGTGGGGGTAACTTCTAAATCTTAATGTGTTTACAATTTTTCCTATTACGAAGCATGAATGAGGAATACTAAATGCTGTGAATATACGTGTTGTGCCATACTATATACTGTGAAAGAACTTCGGTTCACATTGCATGTTCGGAGAGTCCTACGGGATTGTAAAAATTCGTCTCCCTCCCTTCTACTACTCTATTGAGGTTTAGTGGTCCTCATAAAGCGTACCAACGATATTGAGACTGTTTTATAGGGTAAGACGGGGGAATCCTGCACCTATCCTTCTTACCATTTCTAATATTTGCTATGCATTTTACTTGCTATGACTTCGTGCCGATTGTTACATATATTGTTAATCTATATATGCCTGTTGAATGCTATAAGATGCAGACTTTATCCCCACGAGTGTATTCCACGCACTCACCCCCTTATTCTGTACTCACACTACAGGAGCTGGTGAATATGTTGAACCCTAGATGGAAAGAGGCGGTGCCGCTTCTGAACTTGTGATTTTAAGATGTTGTCGCACAAACAGTTTTAAAATAATGTTTCATATTATTCACGTTTTGTATAATTCTGAGTATACTATGGATGTGAGATCCTGATGTTTGATTCCGCTGCTTTATTATGTTGTATATATCGGTATTGAGACTGAATATTGTCGGTAGTGAGACCGACTGTTGATATGTGAATGATCCATATCATCCCTTACATCTTTCTTCTGGCGTCTCTTACTCCTTCTTTCTGTTGTGTTTTGTGTCCCTTATTTTTTCTCACTTCACGCCCATGTGAAACTCTGATAAAAATACAAAAAGATTTTGGGCCATGACAATATCAATGGCAAGTTACAAAGCTCTTCAATCCCACATCACTTCAGCCTATGGAAATACAACATTTGCAACACTAGCACACAACAACTTAAAGAATTTGTCTTCCTTGAGTGAAAGCTAGCAACAGACTCATAAATTCTCTCCAACACATACGTACATTAGTCAAAGTCATGAATATTCTCTACATCCAACAAACACTTCAAAATGCTCATACAGAGCAACCGATTCGAAGTCGGAGCCAAAAAAACATTCATCACATACAAAACAAACACCCTTTTGAAATAATCCCTCTCATTAACTAAAGTAGTAGTCATCACATTATGCAACACTTTCAAATGTGATCTAAACTCAATGTTATAACTATCCTTAAACCTATCAAGTATGTCATTATCTTCATTCTTTGCAAACTTCACAACATTATGACTTCCCCGTGAAATCATAAATTATCAAAAACATCATCAACAGTTACAACAAAATTACGATGACTATCTAAAGTTAACATCCTACTACCACCATTAAAATGATTCATTAACCACATATTCATCATCAAATTAACCCAGTCAAAGACATTTTTAATAAACCTCCAAACTCTATACTTAACACATCAGCCCTCTGCCTATCACTCAAACATCGCACAAGTTCAACAACACCATGTGGTTTGCACGGTGTATAAATCAAACTATAAATAAAAACATAATATCTCAATCACTAATTAAAAAAATGCATGAAACCAATATAAATACAAACATTACATAGATCATAAAACCAAAACAGAAAACACTAATACAAAAAACATAATACATAAATCACACATTTATGTTATATTAAACATACCTTTTACATAAAATAGACATACTTTTATGTTACACTAAACATACCTTTTATATAAAATTCACATACCTTTACATTACTGTAGTCATACCTTAACTATACATTAATCATACCTTTATGTTACACTAAACATACATTTTATATAAAATTCACATAACTTAACATTACTTTAACCATATCTTGATTGTACTTTAATCATACATTTATATTACATTAAACTTACCTTTTATAAATAATAGACATACATTTTACAAAGGGGTAAGGATGTTAAATACCATAAAACTTATAACTTGGACCAAAAATACCATCAAATATAAAGAAATGCCAAAAAATACCACTTTATTTAAAAAATGACCAAAATAACCTTAGGACATATATATGCAATCATTGAATAATTACTACTTTCTTGTCTTATTTGATTAATAAAATCTAAAATTTTCCAAGAATAATCAATTTAATCCAATGCAAATGTTTATTAGATTCGGACCTCAAAATGGTATTAGAGCCTAAGTTTATTGAAGAAATAATTTACAATTTATATTTACAATATTGATTTTATGCCTAACGGAGGAAAAAATTAAGAAAATATGTATCCAAAATATTTTTCAAGATAATACAAGTTTCAGGAATATCAATCTAATGATGTTGAACAAGGATTGGAACAAAATTGTTCCTGACAATTCTAAGATCTCATAAGATTTTAGAGAAATCCATATGACCATCCAATTCTATGGAGATCAAATGGAGATGATGATCAGATCTCTATTCGAGATCCAATGAGAGGTTTTATATCTGAAAAAAGAAATTATATATCTGAAAATGAAGTTACCAAAAGGATCCAATAGATCTATGAATGAACATTTCAAAGATACGTTCGGGGATAGACCACTTATTCCCAAAGGAAAGACTATGTTAGTCTTGGAGTCAAAGAGTCGTGATAAACTAATATGTGAAATCATTAGAAAAATTTGACATGGAGACATCATGAGTTGATATCTCAGAGTTAACCAAATCACTTTCCAATCTTGGGATTGTAGATCTGGTTAACATCAAGATGAACTCTCCGGTTCCTAATCTAGAAGGAAGTACGAGTTCAAACACGCTAGCCCCTGAGAGATCAAAGGTAGAAGACGAACCTAATATTATCCCGGAAATTTAGAGTCTGGGAACCAGAGGACAACTAGGGAGGAACAAAGCACCTCCTAACAGTCCGTGGGCAAAAACTTGTTGTGGGTTATAATCCTCTAATGGTTGTTTTCAGTTTAGGCTTAGTATCATATTTTCAGAAAAAAGACATTCTATTATAGACTTCAGATTCAAATCTCATTGATCTATTAAGAATAGGATGATCTTTAATCAGTATGTTAACACCACCTATCCTAGGGATTTGGATTGGGTCTGGTGTTATAACTTTGGCGAATTCTTTGAAAATTCTAGGAATCTCAATATACTATTTCCTAAGAAATAAATCAGAATGATGTGTATTGGAAACTGCATATGCAATTCTATATGTAATAGAATATGGTCTGTTACGTTCTTTCATTAAATCTGTTCTTTTAAAATTTTGATGAAGGGTTAAGATTCGACTAAAATCTTGGTCTGCTAGGTTGTATGCAATCCTACGATGAATGTCAAACATAAGTTTACCGACATACAAATTACCTACTATTGTACCAAGACAACCATCTCTTAGGTTATTGATTCTCCTATCCATTACTGATAGATGAAGTTCAGAATTAATACCTTCTTTGAAAGTAGCTTTGATTATTACTTCAATGGTTCTAATATGGATCAATCTCATAGTCATTTCTACTTCTTCCCTGATTCAACTCAGTTCCTCAAGAATTTCTTCCTTTGGAATAAGCTGCATATCAATTATATTATTAGTTAATTCTATTGGAATTGAAAACTCAACTGAGTTCACCCGATAGATGATATGGTACTTGTGTTGTGTTAGTCCGATCTGATTAACGATCCGACTAATACCTCCAATTCTGAATTCATCGTAGGGGCTCAAAATTGAATTCTACCTCATGATTCTTTCCATCGTTTTGTTTGAGATGGTCATTTGTGAATCCTGATAGACTCTCTAATGTTTGGAGTCTATCTTCCATCTCGAGGCTATTTATCTGATTTTGTTGATGATCCATAAGATTCATCTGAATCAATCTCAAATTCTTCTTCATAGATGCTTTCATCTGAAGAGATATCATCGAACTAGTAAACTGGTACCAAATCGCCATAGAAAACCGCATTAAGGATGTCTATAGTCGGCTTGAATTGGCGAATTTTATTATGCTTTCGTGGGCAATCTAGCGAAATATGTCCTTTCGCACCACATGTCCAACAATTACAGTCTTTGAAACTTTTATTTGTACTAGTATGAGCTCATTTGAAAGTTCTCCTTGTTGGTGTTCTTCCTATTGACTTCCCTGTGGATTTAGATGTAACACCCCATTTTCCAAGAAAACCTGCATTGCATATTTTATAAAATTTCTTTTAATGTTCATTTAAGAATGATTTAAGTGTGAGATCTTATTTTACATTAAGTTATGATTTATGATTTTTCGTTGTGTTTTTATTTTAAAGATTTTATGACATGTTTTTCTTTCGAGTTTCTAAGGGTTTTGCAGGATTGCTCATGAAAGAAACCGAGCTCGATCTCCACTCACTCGACACATATGAACGGAAGTAAAAAGATAAGATGTTAATTAAATTTAATTGAATAAAATGATTTTAGGTTTCATGCTAATTTTGTTCGTTACCGTTTTTGAATACTTTCTTTGTACGAAATTAGATGTTTTACTTGAACGAGCATGCATTATAGTAAATATTAAAATAACCACAATACTTATTAATTTAGGTACATATGAAGATTTTTAATACTTAATTTTATGCTAAGTAATTTTCACATTGTGTGAATTATACATTATATTATTATTGTTAGTCCCTTCAATAAGGTATACATATACTTATAAATATGTGTAAAATGAAACATCAAAATATCAAGATAAATAAATTAATTTAACTTTTGATTTAATCCAAATCTTCCATGATAAGTCATTAGTAAGTTATGACTAAGAAATCTATACCTAGCCTAGCCACCTACCTCATCACTTTACCTCAAATTGCAACATGCAACACCTCCTTTGCTTGAGGATATGTCTATCTCTTGTCCAAGTCATATGTAGAGAACCAAAATAAACTATAGTAGTTCAACATAAGAGGCAAAGAAGAGAGGAGAAACAAAGGAGAGGAAAGATCAAGTATACATCAAAGTTCTTCCTCAAACCCTAAAGGTATTTTGGCTAAACTCTTATAATACCATCATTAAATCTCATGATTTATGATTAATATCTTAGGTTAGAAATTCCGAAGATGTTCTTTGGCAATTGGTTGGGAATTTTATGTTGTTTGAATGGAGAAATAAGTTGTTTCTAGAATAGACTTAAGGATGTGCTTTGTTTTGCTTCTGTTTTGGATGTGTTCGAAATACTTAGGGATTGATTTAAGCTAAATCCTTTTTCCAGATTGAAATATATGAAGTTAAGAGTATGTCTGTAAAATTTCAGAAGATTTGGAGTTAAACTCGATTTTATATGATTTTTCTAAGATAAGCTGTTCAGAGACAGTTTTCACCTTGTTTTTAGGTCTGAATCATATACTTTTCTGGAACAGTATACTTCAAATTTATGCATGATCTTCTACTATGTTTAAGAACCTGTTCTTAGGTATGTGTAGGAATTTATTATGCATTTTTTTGAGTTTTGTACAATTTATGCCGAATTTTACAACGTAACCTCTTTTCTGTGTAAATGATGTCCTGTTTTCAGTTTTGTTCTAAAATTCATAACTATTTATTGAGATCATATTTATAAGCTATGTTTTACTATGTTGTAGTACACGTTCTTATGAGTATGTAGAAATTTACTATGTAATTTTTAGAATCTTTTGCGATTTATGATGATTTTTATAAGAAAGTCTATTTTCAGCGTATGCTATGTCGGGTTTTCGGCCAACTTAGAAAATTCATAACTAATTATGTGAATCTTATTTTCAGTTGATATTTTTATATGTTATACTAAAAGAAGTTATGTGATTATATGAATAAGTATGTGATTTTAGGAATTATATGTGAATTATTAAAATTATGACATTTTTATATGTCATTTTAGGTTCAAAATTACTAGTTTAAATACTTAACAATTAAATTATAAGTATGTATATGTTTTAGGTTATAGTAACCTAATATAAATACAAAAGTTTGTGTTATATATCATAAAGAGGCTAATCAGTTAAGTGTGTCGAGCGTAGTCGAGACGATCGGTGAATCGGAAGCAATCCTTGCACTATTAACGTACAAGTGGGTAACTTCTACTCTCTACTATGTGTTGTTAATTGAATTGATAAGTTATATATGAAAATCTACGGCTGAAGCCCGTAGCTATAACCAGTATGTAACTTCCATATTGGGCGACGACCATAAGGGCGAAATGCCTGGTCTATGAAAGCGACCATAAGGGCGAGAATGCCTGGTCTATGCAAAGTTTAGTGGGCGAGCGACTCCCACATTCCTTTATGTTATGTATGGTCCAGGGTGAGCGTCCCCGAAGGACATATAGTACTTGCTTAATAATTTAATTGCTTCAATGTATTAGATTGTAAAGTTATCCCACTGGAATCCCTCTTAGGAGGTGTCTCATGATGTTACCTTTTTGAAATTTTCAGGCTCGGCAGATGATGACGTGGACGTATAGTAGGTTGGGCTGACTTCTCACTGTCACTTTAAAATAGATATGCTAGAACCATGTTTCTTTTCTTTAAAAAGCAATATGTTGTTTAATGTGTATTATATGAAAATGATGGGCCTAGACTTATCTTATATTATATATATGTTTTGTTGTGTAAAGTCATGTTGGTCGATGGTTCGAACTCTTTCTTAGAAATATGGGTAAGACACGACTAGACTTGATTAATAGGCAGATATGTATGTATATGCTTGTAGTGTGAGTTTTGGGGAAGGAGAAGTCTGGATGGTGGCGCACGGTCGTGCCGGAGCGCACGGTCGTGCATGAGCCGAGGAAGCCACTGGATGGTGGTGCACGGTCGTGCCGGAGCGCACGGTCGTACCGTAGCGCATGGTCGTGCGCAAGCCTTTGGGAAGTTGCTGGATAGTGGCGCACGGCCGTGCCAGGAGGGCACGGGCGTGCGCTGGGCATGTGTATATGCGTTATGTTTTTTTTTAAAAAAAAAAACTTTGAAAACTCTCGTGTCTTCACTTTTAAGTCTTCCGCTATATTTTATAAGGTCTTTATATTTTCTTTAATTCTTATATATGTAAAGGGTGACGACCTATTTCCAATAAAGGGAAACGGGGCGTTACAACTTGGTATCAGAGCCGAGGTTTAGTGATTATCGCCTCGGACTTTAGGTTTAATGTTTTCAGCTAAGGTTTAATTGTTTAATGGAGTCTAAATGTGATTTTGAGTTATAAAAGTTAAAAGATATGTTTATGATTATGATCTAAGTATGTTAAGTGAGGGAAAGTCGACAGCCAGCTACCGTTTGAATCATCACCGAGTAAGTATTTTATGTTATGTTTAAAGATATTCAATAAAGTATGAGATGTTTTATGAAAATATTTAAGTTATGATGTTATGCATGTAAGAGATCGTTAGATACGGTCTAATGAGGATATGAAAAATACTAATAAGTAGTATGCAGAGATAACGCAATTCAATGATCGAAATAATTTAACTATTTTGATGTTGTTTAAATTTAATCATTTTATTTCAAAATACATGCATGAATCCCTAGATTATAGAACTTAGAGTTGACTTGAGTGTGGATATGATACAAATATTATAGTTGAATGGATCATGAAGCCAGACGCGCATAGTTAGAACGGGAGTATCTCGAGTGCTATCAGCATGGCTGGGAAGATTTACAAGAGTTTATAGGACGTATTAGTGAAGCACGCATGAGACTCTCAACTCTAGGTCATGCAGATTGTGATCTATGGGCAGTTGAGCATTTACGTACTAGAGTACACCCATCTACCAGACTATAGCTTGGTCAGTTTTTCGAAGACTATTCATCCTTGATGGTAGGCGGGGACCTCAAATCGAGTACAGGGCTTACTGTTTGAGTTTGCAGGAGACTATAGAGCATTATGAGATGTGCTTGGCAGATATATCCCAGATGGAGAATGAAGCTTATCAGTACTCGCTATGAGCTATGATGTGGGCTACGCGTCTACAGACTATTGAGGAGATTTTGGCATATGCTCATGCCGAGTATGAGAGACTATCTACTCACAGTCATGATATGTTGGAAAGGGCGAGAGCTGCCAGGATCTCACTTCTAGCAGGACAACATCAGGTCGGAGGTATAAATGAGGAACTAGTAGTTGATCGAAGATCAGAAGGTGTTGGAGCAGGCCCTAGCCGACCACCTGCATCAGAGCATGAGTGCCCAACGAAGCGCCCTCATAGAGATTCTGATGATAATGAGGAGAGTCGGGCCTCGTGTTGATCTTGAGGATGCTAGTGGGTTGTTATTTTGGTGTTGCTAGTACATTATCTCGGACTCTTATATGGGCTTGTATGCCTTTCTTTTGTTGTACATATGCATAGTTGGTGATTGTAGTACTTGCTGATGTGGAAATGTATATTTTTTTTAGCTTTTGGAAGAGGGGTGGAGTGATTCCGAAAAAACTTCTACGATGGTTATGAAAGTTGTAAAATATATATGTATATATATACCTCTTCTATCATATATAGTCCTGATTCCTTGCATACCTCGTTACTACATTTATCTCTTCACATCAAAAATGTTTTGTAAAATGTGAATTTTTGTTAAAAGGGTCATTTTCTCTGTAGAGCAAGTACTATGGCCCCACCTACTAGACAACAAAGAGGGAAACAACACCAACAAGGAGTACAGGACAATGGAGAACCACCTGTTGAGCAAAATACAACAGTTGATATGGCAAGAGAGTTTTTTGCTCAACTGACTAGATTTATGCAGCAACAACCTGCACCAGCCCAAAATGCTCAAGAACAACAGAATTCTAGACCACATCAAGTTATTGAGCAATTTCGACGTTTCCAGCCACCTAAGTTTAAGGGTAGAGAAGGACCAGCGACCACCGAAGAATGGATAACAGAACTAGAAAGAATCTTTGAGCACATGGAGATATCAGAGATACAGAAAGTCTCATGTGCCATATTCCAACTAGCGGAAGATGCAGCCCAATGGTGGCTATGTCACGCCCCAAAATCTTTCACTTAAAATATTAGAGTTTTTCATTTTGGGCATGAAGAAAGAAAGAGGAAGAAGGCGAGCTTGATATAAAATAGAAAGAAAATGAGAGGATAAGAAGCAGAACACTTGGAACATCGGATACAATCGATAAAATGGAGTTTTGAAACCTTACGCAGCGGAAAAACATCAAAATCTTTTTTTTTTAAAAGATGAGAAATACAGTTTTACTTTTACAAACGAACAACATAACTTTAAAAGCCAAAACCAGAAGATGGACACAGCTGATAGGACACCCCTCTCTCTACGCATCAAGGTTTTCTTCGTCTCCTATAGTATGAGTACAGAATAGAGGTGAGTGCGTTGAATACACTTGTGGGGATACTTTTCTTATTTTAATATTGTTAAGCCGATCACATATTAAACAGATATAATAATTCAGTAAATAAATACATCACATATAAGGCATAGCATGCAATCGTTTCCTTAACGGACGATCTAGCCATTTCCCAGCCCATTCCCTACTAGCGGTGTATTTATGGACCACCCAGTCCATACCTATCGGTGTATTCACGGACCACCAAATCCCTACCTATTGGTGTATTCACGGACCACCCAATCCATAACTATCGGTGTATTCACGGACCACCCAGACCCTACCTATCGGTGTATTCACGGACCACCCTATCCATCTCTAACGGTGTGTTTACGGACCACCCTGTCCCTTCCCCAAATAAAATAGTACACTCACAATATATACAGTACAAAGGGTTCAACAATAAGATTCAATAGTTCATATATCAAATAGGGAAAATAGTAAACACATTGAGTTTAGAAGTTACCCCCACCTCGTTCGGTGGTTACCACGTGAGTAGCGAGTACCAATGATCGGATATCTCAAATCTCATGTCTCAAACCCCGTGTCTCAAACCTCATGTCTCAATGTTCAATCCAACTGATAGCCTATATACATTACAGTATTCTTAGATCCTTAATAATGCATAATTAAAGCGATAAAATACTCCGGCGGAGAAACGATCGTTAAATACGCGACGGATCGAGAGCTCTAAAGATCGGAGTTGAAGAAATGAGTATGGATATCCAATCCATATGGCTGAGATGATAAAGAATGAAAATTGGGTCCCAATGGAAAAAGAATGAGCTCAATCGGAGTTAAAACGAGCCCAAACGGAGCATTTTTAAGTTTAGGGGTAAAATGGTAATTTTGGTCAAAGGGTTGACTTTGACCGGACCCACGACCCTCGGTCAATGACGTCTCATCGGCGACTACTTGATACGGACGAACGATGGGAAAAAACGAGGTTCGGATCAAAAACACAGCGTTGGGTGCACGTCGGCACCTAACGGGCGCGCGCGGCTCCCGGCACTCGACAGCTGCCGAGTTTTCTTGGCAGAGGGACACGGCGCTTGGCTGGCTGCCGAGTTTTCTCGGCAGCATCGTGTCCAGCCTTCCCGACGGTGGCCTGCTCGACCAGGCTCCTTCCCGACATCGCCCGGTGCGGCGCCGCCGCCTCCTGCCGCCACCTCCAGGTTCGCTGGAAACCTCGCACCGCCGGCTACCACCTCAGGCCATCCCTCGCCGGATTCTGACATGAATAGTGCCTGAAAAGTACGCCACAAAACCCTTCGATACTCAGTTTTTCCAAGACCAAACCTCACTCAAAAAATCCTCCGGCCGGCGACTCCAGTCGCCGGTGACCACCCCGTGCCACCTGGAACACCGGTCGACGACTGGGACCCTCAATTCTGGCCACCATCACCACAACGAGCTTATACACACACACGCATGCAAAAATACACATACACGCGTAACACACACCCATGCCACTGCCATGGCCGGCGGCCACCTACCGCTGGCCACCACCCCAGCCCCTGAACACCGGCCGACGACTACCTGTCGCCTGCCACCACCTCTCCAGCCCTCAACTTCGGCAGCTTCGAATCACACACACACGCACATATATATACACTCACACTCACACTCAACAAACAGCATGGCCGGGGGCCACCTGCCGCCGACCACCACCACCTGAACCTTGTCGGTGCATCACTAGCACCGGTCCCCCCGCTTCCACACGGTGGTGCCACCCGGCGCCGCCCACAACAGCCACCCACAGGCACAGACACTAGCTCACACTCAAACACACACACACACACACTCGATGCTTCCAAATACAACCTGTTCCGGCTAGGAGCTGCCACCCACGGCGGCGCCACCACCCCGACGACTCTCCCTCACCTCCAGGTGGCCTTGCCGGCCATTGCTCCGGCCAAGGGAGGTAGAGAGAGAAAGAAAAACGAAGAGAGAGAAAGGATGGCACCAAAGCTAAGGTTTAGGGTTTGCGGCTGTTTTTCACCATTTTCCAGTGAAAGAGAAATCAAAATTAAATTCCGAGACCTATCCTAGATTCATCTCGCTGAGACGAATGTCGTGTGCGAAAATCGGCCAAATCCGACAATGTTGGATTTTCCGACCACAGACCGGCGGCGGCGCCGACGGTGGCCCGCCGGAGATAGAAACTCGGAAAAAGAGAGAGAGGAGAGAGACTTACTCATTTTCATCATTTTCAGCTCGTTCGGCTCATTTGGAAAATCGGTGGTTTTCGAATTGAAACCACCCTTATTTATAGAAAATCCAAAAAATACTATTCATCCAAAATATCCCGATTACTGTTCATCGGTGGAAAAATCTTCGTTACTGTTCATTGGTGGAAAAGTCTCCATTTACTATTCACCGAAAAATATCTTCCGGTTTTCCGAATCTTCGGGTTTGCCCTTTTTATCGTCGTTCGAGCTACGGGTCTCCGATTGTCCCCTAGTTCATTTCTATCTTCTCGTTTTCTCGATACACATCTAATGGTATAAGAATATTCTATATACCATATCCAAAAAAATTATCAATCCGAATCACACATTACACACGTATCTGAAACACACGTAATTATTTAAATAATCCAAATATACGCACATAGTTATTAAGTCATGCATTAAAATATTTAATTAATCAATTATGCTCGTTTTGATCCGGGGCGCTACAGGCTATCACACGAGCGAACCCTAACACCGGAAGCAAGAAAAACTCTTGAATGGGAAGAGTTTAAGGGGATACTACTAGATCGTTACTTTCCACAAGCATTGAAAGATCAGAAGGAGATTGAATTTATGAATCTCCGTCAATGGACAAGCACAGTTACAGAGTATGAGCACAAATTTAACTCACTCTCCAAGTATGCACCTCATTTGGTGAATACTGATGATAGGAAAGCAAGAAGGTTTGAGAGAGGTTTACACCCAGAAGTTGGTAGTATAGTGTCCGGATTAAGACTTCCACACTTCAGAGATGTATTTGAGAGAGCGCGCATTGTATCTATGAGTTTGGGTTTAGAGAGCGAGCAGAGGCCAATTCCGAGTCAGTTTAAGAGGAAGGGTCCACCACAACCCATAACAAGAGGGAATACATTTTCCCGTAATGTTCGTCCCATAGTTGCAGCGGCTCCAAGACCCATGCAGATACCCACTTGTTAGAACTGTGGGAAACTCTATTGGGGGAGAGTGCATAAAAGATAAGGATATTTGTTTCCGATGCCACAAACCAGGCCACAAAGCTAGTGTGTGCACCAATCCAAAGAGCATCCCAACAAAGAGTGGAGGTACATTTGGATCTCATCCGACAAACCCTCAGAATAATAATCAAAAGGGCAAGGGTAAACTAAATGCCTTGCCAGGGATTCAATATGCTGAGGAAGAAGAGAACCCGGAAGAGGAGCAACTCGAAGAAGAAAATGAGACTATGGCAGGTATGATATTAATTTTCAGTATGCCTGCTTACGTCTTATTCGATACAGGAGCATCTCATTCTTTTATATCCGATACTTTTAAGAAAGAACTTAAACTAGATTGTGTTGAGAATACAAATCTAGAAGTTAGAGTACCTTCAGGGGAGAATATCAAAATCAAGAACATGGTGAAAGATGTTAGATTAAACCTAGATGAACATGAGCTATTAGCCGATCTATATGTGATAGGAATGAAGAGATTTGATGCCATCTTAGGAATGGATTGGTTGAGTAAAAGTCGAGCCGTGATTAGATGTAAAGACAGAAATGTGGATTTAGAAACTCCAAATGGTCGACGATTCACATTACATGGAGCAGGATCGCGAGGTTATGTACCAATTATTTCTGCAATGAATACACTCAACCTAATAAAGAAAGATGGATGCAAAGCATATCTGGTGAATGTCACAAAAATGGAAGATGCAACATTAACACCAACAGATGTGCCAATAGTAAAGGAGTTCCCTGAAGTGTTTCCAGATGATCTCTCAGGGATTCCACCTGATCGATCAGTGGAGTTTACAATTGATCTAATTCCTGGAGCTGCACCAATGTCAAAGACTCCATACAGAATGGCCCCGAAAGAATTACATGAATTGAAAATTCAAATAGAGAAGTTGATGGATAAGAAATTCATTCGACCAAGTGCCTCTCAATGGGGAGCACCAGTTTTGTTCGTAAAGAAGAAGGATGGTTCATTGAGAATGTGTATTGATTATCGGGAGCTTAATCGATTGAAGATCAAGAATAAGTACCCTTTACCAAGGATCAAAGACTTATTTGATCAACTGAAAAATACTGGAGTATTTTCAAAGATAGATCTCCGATCTGGATATCACCAGTTAAAAGTCAAGGAAAGTGATATTCCAAAAACTGTCTTTAGGACTCGTTATGGACATTACGAGTTTACTGTAATGCCCTTCGGAGTGACCAATGCACCTGCAATTTTTATGGACATGATAAATCGTGTATTTCATGAATACTTGGATAAGTTTCTCATCGTGTTCATTGATGACATCTTGATCTACTCAAAGGATGCAAAAGAACACGAAGAACATCTCAAAACAGTTCTAGAAGTTTTGCGATGAGAGAAGCTGTATGCTAAGTTTAGCAAATGTGAATTCTGGTTGAACAAAGTAACTTTCTTAGGACATGTCATCACGGCTCAAGGGATTGAGGTGGATCCTGCCAAGGTTGAAGCAGTCCTAAACTGGAAGACCCCGACAAATGTCAATGAAATACATAGTTTTCTGGGTCTAGCAGGATACTATAGAAGGTTTATCCAGAACTTTTCGCGTATTGCAAAACCACTCACTTAACTCACAAAGAAAAATGAGAAATTCAAATGGTCACCAGAGTATGAAACCAGTTTCCAAAGGCTCAAGCAAAGTTTGACAACAACACCAGTCTTAACAATACCAGATGGATCGAAAGGGTTTGATATATATACGGATGCCTGCAAGTCCGGGTTAGGATGTGTACTAATGCAACACGGGAAAGTTATAGCTTACACATCTCGCCAATTGAAAGTGCACGAGTAAAACTATCCGACACATGACTTGGAGTTAGCAGCAGTCCTACACACATTAAAGATTTGGAGACACTACTTGTATAGAATAAAATGTGGAGTGTATACAGACCATAAAAGTTTAAAGTATTTCTTCACACAGAAGGAACTTAATATGCGCCAAAGGAGGTGGTTAGAATTGGTGAAGGATTATGATTGTACGATTTTCTATCACCCAAGCAAGGCAAATGTAGTGGCCGATGCACTCAGTAGAAAACAAGAAGAACAATTAGCGGTTTTGCTTACTTATCAAGAAGAATTGATTCAAGAATTTGGCAGATTGAAGCTAACGATTGTCAAGCCAAAACAGTCAATGGTGATGTTAACTGCAATGATAGCTCAGCCGACATTGAGGGAATGAATAATCGAGGCTCAAAAAGGGGATAAATTTATCAACCTAATGTGCAATAAAGTCCAAGAAGAGAAAACTAAGGATTTCTCGATAACCTCAGATGGAGCTTTAGAATTCAGAGGTAGAATTTGTGTACCAAAGAACGATGAGTTGCGGGATGAGATAATGAGGGAAGCTCATGCCACACCTTATACTGCACACCCTGGAGAAACGAAAATGTATAGGGACCTCAGGAGTAACTTTTGGTGGAGGGGCATGAAATGAATTATTGCACAATTCGTAAAGAGGTGTCTCACGTGTTAAAGGGTTAAATCTAATCATCAACGACCATCAGGATTGTTGAACCCGTTGGAAATCCCAAAATGGAAATAGGAGCACGTGACAATGGATTTTATTGTAGGACTACCAAGAAGCCCTAAGCAACACAAAGCTATATGGGTAATTGTTGACAGATTAACAAAAGTAGCACACTTTATACCAATTAAGATGACGTATACGATGAACCAACTAGCAAGGTTATACGTTGATGAAGTAGTTCGGTTACATGGAGTTTCAGTTTCGATTGTATCTGATAGAGATCCAAGATTTACTTTGAAGTTCTGGAAGAGTTTGCAGTCAGCAATGGGTACTAAGCTAAACTTTAGCACTGCTTTCCACCCTCAAACAGATGGACAGTCAGAAAGAGTCAACCGAATTCTAGAAGGTTTGCTTAGGACGTGTGTTTTAGATTTTGGAGGACGTTATCTTTAGTAGAATTTGTGTATAACAACAACTTCCAATCAACCATTGGAATGTCCCCATATGAAGCACTGTACGGGCGGAGATGTAGAACACCAATTCATTGGGATGATGTTGGGATAAGAAAGATTTTGGGCCCAGAGCTAACATAGAGATCCACGGAAGCGATCACTAAGATCTGAGAAAGAATTAAGATGGCACAGGATTGATAAAAATCTTATGCCGACTTGCGGAGAAGGGATCTACAATTTGAGATTGGTGAAAAGGTGTTCCTTAAAGTTACGCCGGTTAAAAGAATAATCCGTTTTGGGAAGAAAGGAAAGTTGAGACCAAGATTTATAGGACCGTTTGAAATCTTAGAACATATTGGAGATGTTGCTTATCGACTTGCCCTTACTCCGAAATTATCTGCAGTTCATGATGTCTTTCATATATCAATGCTACGAAAATATGTGTCAGATCCTAGCCATAAAATTACGCTCGAACCATTTGAGATTAAAAAGGACCTAACTTATGACGAGCGACCCGTGTCTATTATTGGGAAAAAGATGAAGACCTTGAGAAATAGAAATATACCATTAGTTTTGGTATAGTGGAATAGGCATGGACAAGATGAGGCAACATGGGAACATGAAGAAGAGATTCAAAATAAGTATCCCGAGCTGTTTTCATAGCAACCCAAATTTCGGGACGAAATTTTTAAAATGTGGGGGGAGTTGTAACACCCCGTTTTCCAAGAAAACCTGCATTGCATATTTTATAAAATTTCTTTTAATGTTCATTTAAGAATGATTTAAGTGTGAGATCTTATTTTACATTAAGTTATGATTTATGATTTTTCGTTGTGTTTTTATTTTAAAGATTTTATGACATGTTTTTCTTTCGAGTTTCTAAGGGTTTTGCAGGATTGCTCATGAAAGAAACCGAGCTCGATCTCCACTCACTCGACACATATGAACGGAAGTAAAAAGATAAGATGTTAATTAAATTTAATTGAATAAAACGATTTTAGGTTTCATGCTAATTTTGTTCGTTACCGTTTTTGAATACTTTCTTTGTACGAAATTAGACGTTTTACTTGAACGAGCATGCATTATAGTAAATATTAAAATAACCACAATACTTATTAATTTAGGTACATATGAAGATTTTTAATACTTAATTTTATGCTAAGTAATTTTCACATTGTGTGAATTATACATTATATTATTATTGTTAGTCCCTTCAATAAGGTATACATATACTTATAAATATGTGTAAAATGAAACATCAAAATATCAAGATAAATAAATTAATTTAACTTTTGATTTAATCCAAATCTTCCATGATAAGTCATTAGTAAGTTATGACTAAGAAATCTATACCTAGCCTAGCCACCTACCTCATCACTTTACCTCAAATTGCAACATGCAACACCTCCTTTGCTTGAGGATATGTCTATCTCTTGTCCAAGTCATATGTAGAGAACCAAAATAAACTATAGTAGTTCAACATAAGAGGCAAAGAAGAGAGGAGAAACAAAGGAGAGGAAAGATCAAGTATACATCAAAGTTCTTCCTCAAACCCTAAAGGTATTTTGGCTAAACTCTTATAATACCATCATTAAATCTCATGATTTATGATTAATATCTTAGGTTAGAAATTCCGAAGATGTTCTTTGGCAATTGGTTGGGAATTTTATGTTGTTTGAATGGAGAAATAAGTTGTTTCTAGAATAGACTTAAGGATGTGCTTTGTTTTGCTTCTGTTTTGGATGTGTTCGAAATACTTAGGGATTGATTTAAGCTAAATCCTTTTTCCAGATTGAAATATATGAAGTTAAGAGTATGTCTGTAAAATTTCAGAAGATTTGGAGTTAAACTCGATTTTATATGATTTTTCTAAGATAAGCTGTTCAGAGACAGTTTTCGCCTTGTTTTTAGGTCTGAATCATATACTTTTCTGGAACAGTATACTTCAAATTTATGCATGATCTTCTACTATGTTTAAGAACCTGTTCTTAGGTATGTGTAGGAATTTATTATGCATTTTTTTGAGTTTTGTACAATTTATGCCGAATTTTACAACGTAACCTCTTTTCTGTGTAAATGATGTCCTGTTTTCAGTTTTGTTCTAAAATTCATAACTATTTATTGAGATCATATTTATAAGCTATGTTTTACTATGTTGTAGTACACGTTCTTATGAGTATGTAGAAATTTACTATGTAATTTTTAGAATCTTTTGCGATTTATGATGATTTTTATAAGAAAGTCTATTTTCAGCGTATGCTATGTCGGGTTTTCGGCCAACTTAGAAAATTCATAACTAATTATGTGAATCTTATTTTCAGTTGATATTTTTATATGTTATACTAAAAAAAGTTATGTGATTATATGAATAAGTATGTGATTTTAGGAATTATATGTGAATTATTAAAATTATGACATTTTTATATGTCATTTTAGGTCCAAAATTACTAGTTTAAATACTTAACAATTAAATTATAAGTATGTATATGTTTTAGGTTATAGTAACCTAATATAAATGCAAAAGTTTGTGTTATATATCATAAAGAGGCTAATCAGTTAAGTGTGTCGAGCGCAGTCGAGACGATCGGTGAATCCGGAAGCAATCCTTGCACTATTAACGTACAAGTGGGTAACTTCTACTCTCTACTATGTGTTGTTAATTGAATTGATAAGTTATGTATGAAAATCTACGGCTGAAGCCCGTAGCTATAACTTGTATGTAACTTCCATACTGGGTGACAACCATAAGGGCGAAATGCCTGGTCTATGAAAGCGACCATAAGGGCGAGAGTGCCTGGTCTATGCAAGGTTTAGTGGGCGAGCGACTCCCACATTCCTTTATGTTATGTATGGTCCAGGGTGAGTGTGCCCGAAGGACATGTAGTACTTGTTTAATAATTTAATTGCTTCAATGTATTAGATTGTAAAGTTATCCCACTAGGATCCCTCTCAGGAGGTGTCTCATGATGTTACCTTTTTGAAATTTTCAGGCTCGGTAGATGATGATGTGGATGTATAGTAGGTTGGGCTGACTTCTCACTGTCACTTTAAAATAGATATGCTAGAACCATGTTTCTTTTCTTTAAAAAGCAATATGTTGTTTAAACGTGTATTATATGAAAATGATGGGCCTAGACTTATCTTATATTGTATATATGTTTTGTTGTGTAAAGTCATGTTGGTCGATGGTTCGAACTCTTTCTTAGAAATATGAGTAAGACACGACTAGACTTAATTAATAGGCAAATATGTATGTATATGCTTGTAGTGTGAGTTTTGGGAAATGAGAAGTCTGGATGGTGGCTCACGGTCGTGCCGGAGCGCACGGTTGTGCGCGAGCCTTTGGAAAGTTGCTGGACAGTGGCGCACGGCCGTGCCAGGAGGGCACGGGCGTGCGCTGGGCATGTGTATATGTGTTATGTTTTTTTTTTTTTTAAAAACTTTGAAAACTCTTGTGTCTTCACTTTTAAGTCTTCCGCTGTATTTTATAAAGTCTTTATATTTTCTTTAATTCTTATATATGTAAAGGGTGACGACCAATTTCCAATAAAGGAAAACGGGGCGTTACACTAGATCCTTGTGAAGAAAACTTAGAAGGATCGGATTTCTAACCAAACTTGTAGGTTCTGGCCTTGGATTTGGACCACCATAATCTTTCTTGGTTGGAAGGTCTTCTCTGTGATTTTCTGGACTTACACTTCTGAAGTGTTTCTTTTTCTTCCCATGCCTCACCTGTTTTGATTCTCCAATTACTGATGGAAAATTGTTGCAATCACAATAAAGAGGAGTTCTTTTGATTTGTCCTCTGAGTTTTTCTTTTTCTTTTGAATGGTCGTTTGTTGACACCATTCCCGCAGGCTGTCTTTTAGGAAAGACATCCTTCTTACAACTATGTCGACCTGTCCCGGTGGTAACTTGTAGGATTGGATCAACATTTCTCACCACGGGCTACAAATCTTTGCAAAGAACACCTTTGTTGCCACATTTAGCGGGACCTCTGTTTGGAAGTAATATTTGCGAAACCAATAAATGTATTCGTCGGACGTACATATACTTTTTAACTCGAGAACATACAGGGCTTGTGTATATTCTCGACTTTTCTCCTTCTTACTTTGGTCAAAGTATCCATCTCCGATGAAGTAGACCTTAAACATTCTTCTGACTTTTTTGATAATAGCATATAAACTATCTTCGAAAAAGGCTTATTCTTTAACTTGGGTGATGTTGATTCCCAAGCCATCTTTGCTGAACCTTCCAGGCTACTTTTGATTAGTTTGATGAAGTTTTTTTTTATGTTCAGCATTGTTGAGCCCACTTTTAACGAGGCCATCCATTCATCGATTAATTTTTCCATATTTTGGAAATCGATGATGTCGGTTGTAAGAACCAAGCCATATGGGTTGGTTCTTAGGAGATCCCACCAAATTGTCTTTGTACACTAAATACAAATTGAACAAATAATTTTGTGAGAGAGAAATGAAGAAATGACGTAAGAAAACTATATATGATGATTCAAGTATGAAAGTGGAATATAAAAATTATAAAAAATATAAAAAGAAAGACTAATTATTATGATTGAAGGAAATATTATTGTATATAATAATTTTAATTTGATGAAAATATAAATCAACAAATAAAAAAAATATTTAAAAATAAAATTAACAATTAAAATTATTAAAGTTATATGACAATTCGTGCAACGCACATGAGTAATATGAAAATGATTTGTACATGGTACATGTTTTAAATTAAAATAATAAAAAGATGTTATGAATAACCTGTTAGTATATGCAACTTCATTATATTATTACAAATTACAAATATTAACACAATAAATAATAAACCGTACATCGTGCAGGTGGACTGCTAGTGTATATATATATCACTTATTTATTTAAATGTACATTTATTTGTATATAAAGGTAACTATATGTCTACCTAAAGGTATGTCTATTATAGTATACATATATCACTTATTTTACTTTTCTATTTAAAGGTACTATTATTATACTTTAAAGGTATATATATGTGAGCTTAAATGTATTAGTATTATAATATAAAGGCCTGATCAGTTATATTTTTTTTCAATGTAGATTTTTATCCCATTTTGTTTGAATTATTACTATACTGCCATAGTCATCAACTTTATTGAAAAGAGAATTCAGTACTTGGACAACATGAGGTATCCAGATTTTGAAAATGTATTTTTAAGAGTGCAGAGATTCTGGTAAGTTTTGAAGTATGATAATCTTGTTAGGTGTTTATGTGATGTAATATTAATTTTTTATTTTGTCAATTAGTTTTGTAAAAAGTATAGATGTCAAAGTTTCTGAAAAGTTGAAAACATGTCATGTCAAAGCTAAGGAGATTTTGAATTATCAATTTGAAAATATGTTGTTTAAGTGGCAAACTGCGAACAAAGATCTTGATTGTGGTGTTTATATGATGCACCATATCAAATTCTTTGATGGTGATCTGTATTCAAGTCTTGATATAACGAAGGTATATGTCCATTATTTATTTTATTTTTTAAATAATCTTTTATAGTTTTGTTATTCATTATACTTAGTAATTTCTTATTTTCTTTGTTTTGGAGGCTACCTTATGATGTGCACTTCGAGCTAAAATATGTGTTATGCTTGTTCTTTCAGATCTGAATAAAGTGAGGCGAGATGTTATAAGAAAAATTTATATTTTCTACATAGCTAAACCTGATGTGTTTGTTAAGATGATGGAGGAGAAGATAAATGTGAATGTTGAGAAGAAAAAGAGTAAAACTATCTTGGAAGCTGAGAAGACATATAGAAGGAAAAGAAAATGAGAGTTTTGTGTTTGGTAGTATGTGTTGGTAGTTTGTGTTGTTATATACATTGTGTGATGGTTTTTGTAATGTTGGTGGGTATATATACATTTGGATAGTTTTATGGTAGTTTTTGCGATAGATAGGTACGTATATACATTTTGCAATGTGACTATTTTCTAGTAGTTTTTATGATAATCTTCAATGCATTTATTGTTTTTAGTATTTTTGTTCTTCATCGTTTATTTTCTTGAAGTATGCTTATGCATTACGTGCGGTACTGTTGAATAAGGTATAAATGTTATTGTATAAATATATGGTTAACACAATGTAAAGGTATGGTTAATACAATATAAATGTATGTTTATCATAAGTAAAATGTCATACATATTTCAAGAGTAAACAATCATGATCATAAAAGGTTATGATATGACTAACACAATAGAAATGTACGACTAATAGAATATAAATGTATGCTTATCATAAGTAAAAGGTCATACATATTTCAAGAGTAAAGTCATGATTGTAATACATAAAGGTACGACCAAAATAATGTAAATGTATGCTTTCATAAGTAAAATGTATGCTTATTATAAGTAAAATGTCATACATATTTCAAGAGTAAACAATCATGATCATAAAAGGTTATGTTATGACTAACACAATGTAAATGTATGACTAATACAATATAAATGTATGCTTATCACAAGTAAAATGTCATACATATTTTAAGAGTAAATAATCATGATCATAAAAGGTTATGGTATGACTAACACAATGTAAATGTATGACTAATATAATATAAATGTATGCTTATCAAAAGTAAAAGGTCATACATATATATTTCAAGAGTAAACAATCATGATCATAAAAGGTTATGATATGACTAACACAATGTAAATGTATGACTAATATAATATAAATGTATGCTTATCATAAGTAAAATGTCATACATATTTTAAGAGTAAATTGTCATGATCATTTTTTTTTTACTAAAACAAATGAACATTTGGTGTTTTAGAACCAAATTCCTCTGTTGTTGGGTTTTCTTTGTGATTGCTCTTTTTCTGAAAGTGACCCTTGATTCTCTGTCTTTGTCCCTTTATAACCAAGTGAGCAGGATCAAACACAATGTTAGATAATTTGGAACAAGCAAGATCTGTTGATTTTGTTGAAGTGATTCCATAAACATTTGAAGAATCTTTGTCATAAGCTTCTTCAATCAAGTATTCTCCTTGCATCTTCGTTGTCTTCACATTTCAAAAGCAGATTGTAATATTTTCTAGTCATTTCATGCCTCCAAAGAATACAATCACGAGACTTGTTTGTGCCACTGGTAGTAGTGGCCTCGAAACTATCCTAAATCTGTGATTTTAATTCTTTTGTCCATCTTTTATGTATATAAGGAACGTGTATGCTTTCTATAGAGTTGATATGAAATATTCTCAATGAGTGGTAACACATCATACCATATTCTTCAAACTTCTTGCAAGTGCAAGCAATCAAGTTCATTTTGTTGTCAAATATCACACGGTTGATATTCTAGTCAATACCAAGTGCTGAAACTTCTTAAATGTATGTAGCTGAAATTCATTTGATAAACTCTTCAAAATTTCTGAAAAGTGGTAGTGTATATACCTCGGAAGCATGATTCAACAATACAATTATTGGTAGAACTAAGTCAGGAATGCATCTTGAAGAATGAAATTCATCTTAACGTTCTTTGTTCCTCCAATTGTTGATTGTTTCCTTGAAAATTGACACGACTAAACTTACTCAGTCGAACATAAAATGAATTTTAAATATAACACAATCTGAAAATTTGCTATATATATATTTTTAAAACAACATAACATTATCTCATATCCAACAATACCCTATTCACATTTATATAACAGAAGTTTCAACAAGTCAGCAACACACAAATAAGTTTCATTTTAACCCACTAGTATGTATCATATTATATAAAATAAAATCGTGTCCAAAAGAGACTTAATAACCAAAAGCAAAATCAACATAAACCATAATCATGTCCAACAGGTCGTTATCTTATCTTTGTACACGAGTGTTCAAAACCCTGTAGGAGCTCCACAACTTGCTCGGTACGTTCATAATGTTGCACATC
This sequence comes from Scutellaria minor, assembly GCA_954870855.1. Taxonomy (NCBI): domain Eukaryota; kingdom Viridiplantae; phylum Streptophyta; class Magnoliopsida; order Lamiales; family Lamiaceae; genus Scutellaria; species Scutellaria minor. The sequence goes on along the minus strand of OX940731.1, from coordinate 12,979,970 downwards.
ATCAAGGTTACCTACAAAGCATAAATTATGTGAGATAAATCTTGATAAGTAGAAATTATGCTTGATAGTATCGTTCTTTACAACTCCTTCCGATGAATCCACTTCTTGAATCACCTATTTCATTTCTAATCTCCCACTCAAACACTCACCTAGTTTATTTCTAAGATACTTTGTGCACACAGTACCAACTTCGTGCACACAACACCAACCTCATGCACACAACACCAATTTCGTGCACACAACACTAATTTTCATATACACAACACCAACCTCGTGCACACAACACCAATTTCATGCACACAACACCAACCTCGTGCACACAACACCAATTTCATACACACAGCACCACGTGACCAACATAAATAAGACCCAAAGTATAGTTTCATCTCCTTGTTGTCATAATTCATCATTTAATAGGACTCACAACTTCATCCCACAATAACCATTCAATTATCAAATTCATTTCATAATAATCATTGAACTCATATGTTTATTTATTTTACGATAGCCACTGAACAATAAATCAAATCTCATAAAATACATAATATACATGTATCATCAATTAACACAAATAATTCACAAAATACTATCTAATGCTTTGTAGTTGTAATAAATTTCTACTTATCCAGATGTCCAAAGATTTTAGTTGTATAACCTTCTAATTCACCTCTTGAACCTTCTTGATATGAAATATGATAATACCCCTCCAAGTAAGAACTAGAAGTTCGGCTCAATTATTTGCTTTATCTTTTTCTTTCTTTATTTTTTTCTCTCGACTAAATGAGTGCTTAAGAAAAATTATATGGAGATGCTGTGTTGAGAACAAAAGTTTGACCATATATGTATATACCACCACCTATGTCATTTCTTTTGTCGAAAGCTTCTTTTTATTTATTTATTATTGCTATATTATTATTATAATTATTTATTGAGTGATTCTATACACACCCCATAACTTACTAAACACACCCCAAACATTGTATTTTTATATCTTTCATTTTTATAGAAATGAAGTGTGTTTAGTAAGTTATAGGGTGTGTATAGATACACCCTTATTTATTATGCTTGCTGGCAACTCAATTGTTTGTCACACACAAATCTTACCAATATATTAAAGTAAGTTTCTTTTATTTATATATATATACATAGCACTTACATAGGTATAAATATATATATATATATATTTAAATATTAATTAAACTTGTTTTCTTTACAGTTACACACACGACACTTATATGTTATGATATTACATACATACATGTATATATATAATCAATTTTCATTTTCATTTTTTTTCTTCTTTCATAATTTATATACTTAATTATTAATACTATTAATTAAATAATTTATATTATGCACTCCAACATCACTATAGTTCCAACCATTTATGCAAAATATGAAAGAGCACATATGAAAGCAAAATATAATCATGCAAAATCACAAGTAGTACATAAATAATAAGGGATGCATATGGTGCATGCAATGTATGTGTTAATAAGTGTTGGGAAACTCAGGTATCACATCCTTATAAAAATTTTGTCCCCGAAATTTAACTTACCTGAAAAGTTCTAGGTGTTTAGACTTTATTTCGTCTTTTCTTTCCCAAGTGGCTTTTTCCACTGACTAATTTCTCCATGACACTTTGACTAATGAAATCTCCTTATTTATGAGTTGTTTTACCTTTCGTAGTAAAATTTTCACCGGTATTTCTTCAAAACTTAAATCCACTTCCAGCTTTGAGGGCTCATTGTTTAAAACATGAGTTAGGTTTGCAATGTACTTTCTTAGTGTAGACACATGAAACACATTATGTATTTGAGACATTGATGCATGCAAATCAAGTTTATAAACGATATCACCAATCCTTTCAATAATAGGAAATGGTCCAACGTATCTTGGACTAAGCTTTCATTTCTTCCTAAAACTCATTATACCTTTCATTGGAGACACTTTCAGAAATACTTGATCACCCACTTCAAATTCTAGTTTTCTTCTTCTTTTGTCTGCATAATTTTTCTGTCGACTTTGAGCAGTCTTCATTCTTTTTTTGAATCTGGTCTACTACTTCACTCATCTCCTGAATCATATCTGGACCCAAAATTTTCCTCTCTTCGACTTCATCCCAATATACTGGAGATCGATATTTTTTACCATAGAGTGCTTCATATAGTGCCATTTCGATAGTGGATTGATAACTATTGTTATAAAAGAACTCTATCAAAGGTAGAAATTTACTCCACTAACTCTTAAAATCTAACACATAAGCTCTTAGCATATCTTCCAAAATTTGTATTGTCTATTCCGATTGTCCATCTATCTGTGGATGATATGCAGTACTAAAGGATAGCTGAGTACCTAATGCTTTGTGTAAGCTCTTCTAAAAGACAGACAAAAATCTGGTGTCCCTATCTGAAACAATAGTAAGTGGTACACCATGGAGTATGACAATCTCCTGTATATATATTTGAGCGTAATGGTCCATAGGATATATGGTACAAATTGGAAGAAAATGAGCTAATTTAGTTAATCGATCTACAATAACCCATATTGCATTGTAACTTTTAACTGTCTCAGGCAAACCTGTGACGAAATCCATAGTAATATTCTCCCATTTCCACTCTAGAATGAACAGGGGTTGCAATATTCCTGCAAGTCTCCGATGTTCTGTCTTGATTTGCTGACAAGTTAATCACTATTCTACATACCGCGCACTAGGGGTGAGCATGGATCTCAAAGATAACCGAACAATACCGAAACCTAAATTTAAAGCACTTCGAACCAATAGATACCCATTGACTATTTGATTTTATCCGAACCAAACTGCTCTGATATTTTTTCGTGTCAATCCGAACCGTACCAAACCGAAGAACTGAAATTAGAACCGAGAAGAATAGATTTTAAAGAAATAACTATGTAGAAATTCATATATATCATTCAATTAATATTGTTTATACTATTGTGATATTGAATTAGTAACAAATTTAATTGAATATATTATTTAATACTACTATATATTTAATGCTATTACATAATTTGATGATTTTATGATATGAATTAATAGAGTAAATATTCATAATGAATGTTTGCTTATTTTCTGGTTTATCCCGCAAGTGTATGGTATAATGCGTAGACTATATATATGATGAATTATACTATATGTTATATATATACTTATATATATCTAATTGTTTAAATGTATCAACAAACTTACATAAATTATTACTTTACATTTTATTAATATAATTGATTTATTCTATAATTCTATCAATTGAAATTCGGATCACAAAAATTATCATTCAAAAATTAAAAAATATATTTACTCACTAAAATTAATCTAGCATAATATCTTATTATATGACCCATTGTTTTTTAATAGTTCATTTGCCAACAAAAAAAAGAGAGTAAATATTTAATTTAAGAAGCATAAGTGATAGTCAACTTCATCCCTAATATTTCAAACCCCTAAATTACTTTTTTTCTCGTTTTCAAAGATATCTGCCACAAACCCTAATTTATTTTCTTCTTTTTTTCAAAAACATCCGTCGCTCCTCCATGTTGTTCATCCGACACTATGTGACGTCTAACATAGTTTCATTATTATTTGTGGTCTCGTAATTATCGTTGTGTGTGACATCGTATCTATGACCTTGATAGCGAATATGACTTCCAAATCTAGTGGAATGAAACCAATCAAAGATTCATCTTGCAGTAAAATTGGTAATGAAATGTTATTATTTAATTTGTATGCATACTTGAAGTGTTTTATTTAATCTTTTATGTTATTTGAATAATTTTGCATTGCCAAGTAAGAGAAAAATATCAAGTTCTAAAAAAATTCGATTACCACAAGTATCAAGTGCTCCTAGTCCTAATCCATTGCCACAAATATCAAATGCTCATAGTCAGTCGAAGATGACCGATCCAAATTCTATTCTAGCAGAAGGTAATACTATTTCTTCTGGTACCATTAGTCAAAAGAGTAGGTCTGGGGTATGGGAATATTTTCAGAAAATGAAAGATTCTGATGGGAATGACTTGGGGAGATCTACATGTATTTATTGTGGTAATAGTTACCAGAGTCACAAATATCAAATGCTATTTGATATCAGATGCTCATGCTCCTAGTCCTAATCCATTACCACAAATATCAAATGCTCATAGTCAGTCGAAGATGACCGATCCAAATTCTATTCTAGCAGAAGGTAATACTATTTCTTCTGGTACCATTAGTCAAAAGAGTAGGTCTGGGGTATGGGAATATTTTCAGAAAATGAAAGATTCTGATGGGAATGACTTGGGGAGATCTACATGTATTTATTGTGGTAATAGTTACCAGAGTCAGAGTGAGAAATGTACTTCTGCTTTATGGAAACATCTAAGAGTCAATTGCAAAAAAATGTGCACATGAAGTTAGAAATAATTTAATTGAGACAAATGAGTAAGGACATAAAACAAAAATGTTGAGTTTTCAAAGTGTAAGTAATTCTGAGGATGGAAAACTAACTCTTTGGGAGTTTGATCATGATCGTATGTGAGCAACAATGGTTAAGATGGTTATTAAGTGTGAACTTCCTTTTAAGTTTGTTGAATCTGAAGGTTTTAAGGATTTTATTAAAGAAAGTCTTCCATGGTTTAAAATTCCTTCTAGATTTACCATTGCTAGAGATTGCTTTTCTTTGTTTGTCACATAAAATAAAAAATTGAATGTTTTGCTGCAATTCGAGTGTCACCATGTTTCTTTAACCACTATACTTGGACTAGCATTCAAAATGTCAGTTACTTGTGTTTGACAACCCATTTCATTGATTCAAATTGGAATTTACAAAAAAGAATTTTGAATTTCTATGTGATCAAAAGTCATAAAAGGGGTAAATATTGGAAATGCTATAGATTGTTGCATGGAGGAGTGGGGATTAAGCAAACTTATGTGCATAACTGTTGATAATGCATCGTCAAATGACACCGCCATTCAATAGTTAAAGAAAAGATTGATGAAAAAAATGCTTTTGTTTTGGGTGGGAAGGCCCTTCATATGAGATGTTTCGCTCATACTTTACAATTGATAGTAAAAGATGGTCTAGAAATTGCTCATCAGTCTATTAAAAAAATCAGAGGTGTTGTTAGATATGTTAGGAGTAGCCCTTAAAGTTTAGCTTCATTCAACAATGTTGTGAAAATGCATACATTAAGTTTAAGGTCTCTTTGCAATTGGATTGTCCAACTAGATGGAACTCGACATATTTGATGCTTGAAAGTGCTTTGGGTTTTCAAAAGGCTTTTGATAAGTTAGAGGATATGGATGATAAATATGTGATTGAATTTGGAGATGATTTACCTAATGAGACTGATTGGGCTCATCCTGCTCACTTTACTAAAGTTCTGAAACGATTTTATGATGTCACCACCAAACTATCTGGTACTTTATATTGTACTGCAAATATTTATTTTCCTGAAATAATTCGAATTTTGAGGGATTTGGAAACTTTTTTAAAAAGTGATGATCCTTGGTTGAGGGAAATAAGAATATAAATGAGGCTTAAATTTGATAAGTATTGGGGTTCTGTGAATAAAATGAATGTGATGCTTTTCATTGCTATGGTATTAGACCCTAGATACAAGATGAGATATTTGATGGTTAAATACAAAATGCATTATAGTGAAAACGATGCAAATGAAGTGGTGGAAAGGGTAACTATTACTTTAAAAGCATTGATTGAGGATTATAAAAAAGTGAATGAAAAAAAGAGAGTGGGCGAGGCCACCTCTTCTTTGAGTGGAAAACAAGTTGATACTATAATGGAAGAAAGTGAAGATATTAATGAATATTTCTTAGATCATGAGAATGAACAAAAATCAGCAGCCAAAAAGGAATTGGATGTGTATTTGGAAGAGTTCTCTGAGAAATATATTCATGATTTTGATGTTTTGGGGTGGTGGAAAACACATTCGGTCTGATATACAAGTTTGAGTTATGTTGCTAGAGACGTTTTGGTTATTCAATCATCAATTATGGCATTTGAATCAACATTTAGTAATGGAGGTCAAACTTTGGATCGTTTTAGGAGTTCTTTAACTCCTACTACAATAGAAGTAATTGTTTGTTGCCAAGATTAGATGAGAAACTCTAAGCAACCCATCGGTATTGAAGAACTAATAGCTAATATGGAAGAGATTGAATTAGGTATGACTTTTTGTAAGTATAGATTTAAACTAGATTATTTAAAATATAGTTTTTTTATAATTTTGTAAAGTTGATCTTATATTTATTGTTGTTTTTATTTTTATTTTTTGGCTCTCTCTTCAGGTGCAACTAAAGACCCTGAAATCAGAGAGAATATCTTTCCAAAGATGACTATAGATTGTTAATTTCAGATCAACTTTATATTGGAAGGTTAGTTATGTTTATTGTTGGTGTATATGTTCTTACAATATTACATATTAAATCTTTAATTAATATGTGATTTTCATGGTTAGAATGTAATATATCTTATTATTTTTAGTGATATTCATAAGATTTTGTCGACAAAAACTATCCTATCATTGTTGTTTTTTTGTTTGTTATTGATTATTTCAATAATGTGACAAGTTATGCAATGTTTTTTATTCTGATCTTTAGGTTCTTAAAATACATTTTGTTGTTTTTTTTTATCAAACAAATTCTCCCTATTAGTTGGAGCTATTAGTTTTTCTGGACTTGATAGATTAGTTTAGGTCCTGATTTTTCTTGAAATGATATGTTAGTTATCAATTATTCTTGAAGTTGATACATTATTTGTTTTTTTGGTCCAATAAGCTATTGGTTCTAATTTAGTTCTTGGTTTAGTTTACTGTTTTTTTTACAGCCATTTATGAAGATTTCAACAAGGGAGAAAGATTTGCTGATGCATATCAAAAGGAAAAGACTATTTTGTCAAATGTTAATTTATAATATGTTTTATGTCATATTGAAGAAGTTGAATTTATGTTATTAAGTTTTAAACAAACTACTATTGTAACTATTTTGTTGATGTTAGAATTGGTATTGATATTTAAGTTAAATTATGTTGCACTATAAATTTCTCTATTTTGTGCAATTTGTTTAATATAAATATTTATTTTATATCGGAGAACTCTGAATCTCCAAACCCTCGAAACCGAACCGAACTACCCCGTTAGACCCAAATCTCCAAATTGGACCGAACGGAAAACAAGTTCGGTTTGATTCTAGAGAATTGGAGTCACAATTCGGTTCTGGAGATTTAATTTAGGAAATCTTCGAATTTTGGAGCGGTTCCAGAGAATCCCTGATCTCCGGATTGCTCCGGACCGTGCTCACCCCTACCGCGCAATATCTTTCTTCATACCTGGCCACCAGTAATGCAATTTCAAGTCTCTATACATTTTAGTAGCTCTTGGATGAACTGAATATGGTGCCGAATATGCCTCTATCATCACGTCTTCACGATTCTTGTCAACATCAGGTACATATAATTGATCTCTTTATCGAAATACACCATTATCCATTAACTGAAAGTCAGATGGTTTTCTTGAAATGATGTGTTTCCATACCCAATATCCCATCATAATCATTCATATCCAACACAATCAAATCCGCACACAATTCTCTACCTTCTATCGAAATAATACATCCTTGTAAAATTTGATTGGTTTGTTTTGAACCACCAGAAGGAATCATCACATCAAACTTAGCTTACGTTAGGGTAGGTGGTTTACCTAGTCTCCTCACATACTTAGTGGATGCAAATAAATGTGTAGCTCCAGAATCAAATAACACGAAAGTTGCAATACCAAAGATAGAGAGTTTACCTGATGACTGGATTATCTTCAGCATCTTCCTTAGTCATCATAAAAACTCATGCTGAAACTCTCCCCTGATCTTTTTGTTTACCATTGTTTGGACACATATTGGCTATATGTCCATTTTGTCCACAAGCATAACAATTCTTTGGGCTAAAATAACAAACTCCAACATACGATCCACCATAATTTAAACATAATGGTGGTGATGGTGGTGGTACTTTACTCTGATCAATCTTGAAACGTTTATCTATACCTTCTTGTTTTGGATTGAAAATCAGGTCTTGGTATTTGAAATTGTATTGGTCTTTTCTTGTTATCCCCACTCTATTGTGGTGCTTGCCTCTGTTGAAACTAACGAGCCTCTTGTGTATGTTTTATCCGTATCTCGACTTGTTCTGCAATATGTGCTTTCTCTGCTACCTGAGAATAAGTGTCACGCCCCAAAATCTTTTCGTATTTTATCAGAGTTTTACCGTTGGACGTGAAGAGAGAAATAGCAAGAGACGCATACACAACAGAAAGAAATAAGCAGGAGACAACAGAAAAAAGAGATAAGGGACGATGAAAATCCTTTTTCATATCAACAATCAGCCTCTGCCGAAAATAATCGGTCTCACTACCGATATAAACATCATAATAAAGCAACAGAAATAACATCAGGATCTCTCATTCACAGAATACTCAGAATTAGTTACAAAACGTGAATAAACTTTAAAATATTATTTTAGAAATGTTTGAGAGACCTCGTCTCATTACAACAAAACTAGAAACAACACTTTCTCTCTCCGACTAAGGTTCCTCATGCTCAACGTCTCCTGTAACGTGAATTACAGAATAGGGGGTGAGTGCGTGGAATACACTCATGGGGATGAAATCCGTCTCTTTTAACAATCAACAGATATAAAATACAGGAATAGTAACATTCAGTCATATTATCACAGCACATAAAATGCACAACATGTATTTCGCAACCCAACTCAGGTGTGGGTATCCCCCGTCTTACCCCTACAAATCTCAGGTGCAGATATTACCTGACTTACCCCTACATTATCTTAGGTACGGGAATCTCCCGACCCTACGGAAACTCAGGTACGAGCATCGCCCGACCCTACAACATCTCAGGTACGGGTATCTCCCGACCCTACGGAAACTCAGGTACGGGCATCGCCCGACCCTACAACATCTCAGGTACGGGTATCTCCCGACCCTGCGGAAACTCAGGTGCGGGCATCTCCCGACCCTACGTAAGAATGAATGTGGACCCACGTCCTTTCACAGTATATCATGAACATGTATTCAAAGCATATAATCACAACATTTAGTATTCTGCCAATCATGCATTTAAATAGGGAAAACTGTAGACAGATAAAAGGTTAGAAATTACCCCCACCTCGATAAAAGGGTTATCACGTGATCTAACAAGATTAAAGAGTCAAGCCTAAAGTGTTCGATCCAACAGAAAGCCTACAAAAGTATCGTGATAGCTTAGATCCTCAAAAGATTATAAAATGGATGTAAATAAAGAAAAGAACGATCGAGGAAGCGAGACGGATAAGATGACTCGAAGATTAAAGGTATCGAGAAGTGTGTGAAAGGTAAACTTGGTAAAAGAGTTGACTCGACCGAGATCCCCGACTCCCGACACAAGGACGGAAATAAACGACTCGAAACGACACGCGAAAATGCTCGTCGGTGCACACACGACGCACCTGGCAAAACCCCACACTCACACTTTCTCGCATGGTCATGCAATCTATGCACGACCGTGCCCTCCAACACCTCGACCGTGCGCCACCTACCAGTGGCCGCGCACGGTCGCTCACCCCGCGCACGGTCGTGCCCTTGCGCACGGTCCTACGCGGACCAGCCTACACAGTAGCATCGCCATCTCCTTCCCAAGCTTTCTAGCTCCGGCCGGCGACTCCCGTCGCCGGTAACCCTTCTACCACCAAGGCCGGCGACCTCCTCTCATCGGCAACACCCAACAACACACAAAATACAACCCAACAAGATCAACACATACAACACACACACCAAACCCAAGCTTCTCCCAAAAACCACACACACACACACACACACACACAACTCCGGCCACACCATCCGGTAGCTCCACCACTTCCAACCAAAGGACAAAAACCCTGGAATGGTTATCTACCACATCATCAAGGAAGACGAGAGAGAAAAACAAGAAACGAGGAGAGAGAAAAGGTGATGGACTCCAAACTAGGTTTTTTCCGGCGGTTGACCGGCGATCTAACCGTCGGAACAGAGAAACAAGACCGTCATTAGACTCGCCTCATCGAAAGCTACGACCTATGAGAAAACCATTCGATTCCGAGCAAGTTGACTTTTCCGGCCACCGTCGGCGGCGACGGCGGCCGCCGGAAAAAGAAAGAGAAGAGGGAGAGAAAACTTACGTGTCTTTCAATTATGAGCTCGTATGACTTATCGACTTAAAAACATCCTATATATATACTTCTCCAAACTAGCTACTATTCACCATAAATATCCCGTATGCTATCCTTTATATATGTCTCGTATACGGCGTATTCCTCATTTTCACTGTTTTCTTCACTACTCGAGCTACGGGTCTCTGATTGTCCCCTAGTTTGTTTCTATCGTCTTGTTTTCTCGATACGCATCTAATGGTATAATAAATACCCTATGTTCCATGTCTAGAAAAATTATCGATCTAATCATGCAGTAACACGTATCTGAAACGCACAAATTAAATTAAACAGTTAAACCATTCGCACAAAATTATTAAATCATAGGTTAAAATATTTAATTAATCAATTATGCTCGTTTTGATCCGGGGTGCTACAATAAGTCATACCCTGGATCCCTGACATATTAACATCCCTGTAAAGCTCGGGCCTTAAACCCTCAAGAAATCTTTATACCTTCAAAACTTCAGTACTAACCATATGTCTAGCAAATCTGGATAATTGTTCTAACTTTTGGAGATAGTCAGTAACAGTCATGGTTTCCTGTTTCAACTATATGAATTCATTCATTTTCATTATCCTAACAAGAGCTGTAAAATATTTATTTCTGAAAATTTCTTTGAACCTCTACCAAGTCGATAATGTCTTCAATGCTTTTAACTGTGTCCCACCAGTGTCTAGCACTACCTCGTAGCATAAAAGATTCTCACAAAACCTTCTCTACTTTAGGAATTTTGCTGTATTAAAACATGTTATCCTAAGTTCTCAGCCAATCTTCCGCAATTAAGGGATTTTTAGCATCCTCAAATGTAGGTGGGTTTAATTTTCAGAATCGCTCACAAACCATTTCAACATGTTCTACACAGGGTTGTGGTTGATTTACTTCATCACATAGTTGCCTATCTACATCCCATTGTTGAATAAATTATTGGATTTGTTGAGACTAATGTTCCACTAAATCTACTAATCGTGCAATGATAGCCTCATATTTGACACCCCAGCTGGTGTCCCATGTTCAGGAGTTCTTTCCATCCCATTACTTTCATCTTCACCACTTACCATATTCATATGACACTACCAGTCCTACAATACATGGTCAATTACAAAATTTATGATGCACATACCATAAGAAGAATTGAAAATAACTTAATGGCATAGTTGCTCTTTCAAAGTTTTGAACCCATGTACATAGATAGTCAATAGGACCATCAACCGGGCTCTAGTACCACTCTAACAAGACCACATAAACCATCAGAACGTGTCCAAAATAAACTTAATATCTAAAAATAAAAGCAACATAAACCATAATCATGCCCAACAGGTCGTCATCTATGTACACGAGTGCTCAAAACCCTACAGGAGCTCCATAGCTTACCCAGTACTGTTCATAACATTACACATCATCAAGGTTACCTACAAAGCATAAATTATGTGAGATAAATCTCAGTAAGCAAAAATTATGCATGATAGCATGGTTCTTTACAACTCCTTCCAATGAATCCACTTCTCGAATCACCTATTTCATTTCTAATCTCCCACTCAAACACTTACCTTGTTTATTTCTAAATACTCTGTGCACACAACACCAACCTCGTGCACATAGCACTAATTTTCATACACACAACACCACTTTCATGCACACAACACCAACCTCATGCACACAACACCAAATTTCATACACACAACACAATCTCATGCACACAACACCAATTTCATGCACACAGCACCACGTGACCAACATAAATATGACCCAAAGTATAGTTTCATCTCCTTGTTGTCATAACACATCATGATAGGACTCACAACTTCATCCCACAATAACCATTCAATTATCAAATTCATTTAATAACAATCATTGAACTCATAGGTTCATTAATTTTATGATAGACATTGAACAACAAATCAAATCTCGTAAAATACGTAATATACATGTATCATCAATTAACACAAATAATTCACAAAATACTATTTTATGCTTTGTAGTTGTAATAAAATTTCTACTTACCCGGATGTCCAAAGATTTTAGTTGTATAACCTTGTAATTCACCTCTTGAACCTTCTTCATATGAAATATGATAATACCCCTCCAGGTAAGAACTAGAAGTTCGGCTCAATTATTTGCTTTATCTTTTTCTTTCTTTATTTTTTTCTCCTGACTAAACGAACGCTTAAGAAAAATTATATAGAGGTGATGTGTTAAGAACAAAAGTTTAACCATATATGTATATACTACCACCTATGTCATTTCTTTCGTCAAAAGATTTTTTTTTAAATATTGTTATATTATTATTATAATTATATATTTTGCTTGCTGGCAACTCAATTGTTTGCCACATACAAATCTTACCAATATATTAAAGTAAGTTTCTTTTATATATATATATTTATACCTATGTAAGTGCTATATATATTAAAATATTAATTAAACTTGCTTTCTTTATAGTTACACACACAACACTTATATATATATTATGATAATACATACATGTATATATAATCCATTTTAATTTATTTTCTTCTTTCATAATTTATATACTTAATTATTAATACCATTAATTAAATAATTTACATTATGCACTCCAACATCGCTATATTTCCAACCATTTATAATAGGGTTTTCTCCTCACAAATTATGTAAGAGCATATATGAAAGCAAAATATAATCATGCAAAATCATAAGTAGGACATAAATAATAAGGGATGCATATGATGCATTTCAATGTATTGGTTAATAAGTGTTGGGAAACTCAGGTATCACAAAAATTGTGTAAAATTCAGTTAAGCTTGTAGTTTTCTTGACATTGAATGAAATAACATGATTTGTACTTTCATTTCGTTGTGAAGATCGTATCCTTGCTGAAAAGAAGTCTTACTTCAATACAGTGCATCATTTTTGTTTTAAATTGTATAATCTTGCAAACTAAGGATGTTTTTCCAAATTTTAAGTAGATATCATATTTTTCCAATAATGCTCGAATTCATTCTCATCGACACATCCCGACAAGCATTTGTTGAATGAATATTTAAACATGTTGTCACATTTGAGTTGTGCAAACCTACTAACTGCATTCTGTTGAAGGTACCATAGACATAGACGATGCCTTGTTGAAGGGAAAACCTATAAAACATAATACCTTATAGTTAGAATAACAATACCTGTTAACACAATTAAGTATACCTTTATTCAATGTTTATGATACCATACTGAGATTAGAATAATACCTTCTCTATTGCATTTGCAATTGTAAGATCTTGGTCAATGAATAAAGCTATTAGACATTTTCCTCCCATTGACTTCTTAAATACTTCAAAAAGCCATTTAAATGACTATTTTTTCATCGGCCAGAAACGCACAACCAAACATGACATTTCTCCAATGATTATTTACTTACACCAACAAATGGAGCACAAATTAGATTGTACTTGTTTGTTCTATATATTGTGTCAAAAACAACAACAACACTATATATCTTGTAATCCTCCTTCATCATAGAATCTCTTCAAAAGATATTGTTCAATCTTCCCTCATCATCTAATCTAACCTTATAGTAAAAGTCATCATTGTCATTTTGTTGTCTTTGAATAATATCAATAACTATTTGAGCATCCACACCTTTAATGGCCTTCATTTTCATACGATTGACAAAATTCAAATGATCTTTCATCATATGTCTAACAATCTCTTCACTTCTAGCATTATGAACCATTTAACGAAAAGAGTTTGTTGCAGTTATTCTTGCCGAGATCATGTTCTTAATAGATTTACCTTTTTCATTTATGATACTTCTCTCTGAACGGTGTAGATGGTTCCATTCAGTTCTAGTAAATGGATGATTATGCAATATGACATGATTAACCACCTCATATAGTCGTTCATCATATTTATCTTCACCTTCATTAATGCATTACAACCTATTCTTGTAATTCCAGTTTTTTTTCTCTTGATTTTTGTAGCATGTGATGTCTTCAATCCGGCACAAGAGTATACAAAAAGCTTGCCCAACAACTCATTAGATTTTTCTCCTGTAGAGTATCTACTAGTAGGCATACAAACACTAAATCCCAGTAATAGTGTAACGTCCTGTTTCTTTTTAATAAAAGAAATTTTTGACTAAGGCATTACGTAAAAAATTCACCTTTTCATGATAATTAAGACAATTAAAAATAGGAACATTTCTAAAATACATGAAATAAAATGTGATTTTCCCACATTCTTTTAAAAAAAACCAGGCTACTAGCATCCACCGCTCGTGCATCTCGCTCAAAGATTCCTCAAGCTGAAATTTTTTTTTAACATAATGGGGTGAGTGAATGAAGACACTCAGTGGGTTAGGGACTGGTAAGAAAAGTATAACGAAAAAGAAAATCAAAACAAGTACAAGCAATGTCATTTCAGAGAATTGCGGGTCTTAGCCGCCATGTAACAAGTGCGGGTCTTAGCCACCATGTAAACAATTGTGGGTCTTAGCCGCCATGTAAGCATTTTGAGGGTCTTAGCCGCCATGTAAGCATTTCATGAACCATTAACACATTCATACATGTTGCCAACCGCACATATTCATTCACGTTTCGTCAAGCATGTAATGTGTATTTTATATAAATTTCACGTACGCTTCACATATGCACATAACTTTTCATCGAATTCACGTAAAAACTTAAATTTGAAAGCAGGTAAATTATCCCACATATACCGCGTTGCTAAAAAATATATATTTCAAAAGACTCAGATTTACACTTTAAATCATAAAAGATGCATAAGAGAAAACGTGGAAGTTACCCCCACCTCTAATGATTAACGTCCCAGAGAGCTTCTAGGTGCTAAGCATGACTAACTGTGTCCTTCGCCTGAACTTCCTACATGATACATAATCCTTATCTCAGTGACTAAAAGAGTCCATTTATAACTTCACTTAGGTCTCGAATTGAAAGCATTCTTAAACAAGGGTCGATGGAAAAAGGTCCGAAGAAAGGACTTCTGAATGTGAAGAAAGATCGCTCGTATCGTTTGGGAAAATGAGAGTTCAACAATAGATAATGGTTTATCAGGGAAAAGAAAAACGAGAGTTCTAAATATAACATTTTGAAGGCTCGACTTTGGTGGCAAAAAAAACCCCTTGCACATTTAATTAAACCTGCAAAGAAAGCTTAAACATGCAAGGAAAAATATTAATCTTGCAAGAAAGATTAAACTTCAAAGGAGACATTAAGCTCAAACTTGCAAAGAAGACATTAAGCTTGTGAAATTAAACTTGCAATTGCAAAGAAGAATTGGTCTTGCGAGGAAGAATTAAACTTTGCGAAGAAGAAACTAAGCTTGTGAAATTAAACTGGCTAAGTTGCAAAGAGGTGTTAAGCTTGCAAACTTGCAATTTAAATAATTAAGATTGCAGGGAGTATATACTTGCGATCTCGCGAAGAAAAATAACTGAGCTTGCAACAAACGCTAAACTTGCGAAGAAGAAAATAACTTAGCTTGCAAAGAACATTAATCTTGCAAGGGAAACAAATCTTGAAAAGTAGAATTAATCTTGCAAAATCATCTCATCGTGCAAAGCAATTAATCTTGCACAATAAATCTCTTGCACATTAGAAAGAAAACTCTTACCAATTGGAAAGAAAACTGTCGTTTTTACTTTATCGTTGTCTCGCCGTGGCCGGCGAACTCAACCAGAACACAGTGCGTCCTCCCGGCACACCCACATGGCACCCACACGGCGCTGCACCCGGCCCCCTTTGTAATAGGCTTAGAAAAGATTTCCCTCTTCACCCTACTAGACGCTCCCCAGTCGGGGCTTGCAACACATTAGTCGTCATTGCTTATCTTCCTCGTCTAAGCTCTGAATTATGATCCAGAAAGCCCATAACGAAGCTCTTAGTGTGAATATTAACTCTATGAAGTTTCAAGCCCATTCGATTTTTGATCGTTTGGAAATTGCCCTCACAATAGGCTGAAATTCACCGTCGTGCCACTACACTGTCACTCTGTGCCCCGATGCATCGTATGTCCCTCAAACGGACTCGTCTTAAGGTAAAACTTGGTAAGAATGCTCTCAACACATTAATAAACACCCCATATGAACAGTTTTAGAAAAATCTTTCATTAAGACCTTCTGCTACATGAGTCTCTCCAGTTCGGACATAAAAAAACAGCTTCGACTTCGCAAAATTCCCCCTCGGTCCTCTGACCTCGGATGGCCACAAAACTTGGTGGAGACCTTCCCCATACTCTCTAGTATTTTTCACAAAAACAAGTTTCCGATCCCATTCTCATAAGGGCCTCAAACGGTGTGTCGAGCGCTGCCTGCGCGTAGTAGTAAAAACAGGTCAGCAGGCTCCCGACGCTGCTCCCGGTACTGCACACAGCGCCACCCGGCACTGCACACACACATACTAATACACGCACATACTGCCGACGATAGATCTAGGTTGATAATTGGTGGTGGCGATGGTTTTAGGATGAAGGGGAAAGAGAGAGAGAGCTTTTTTTTTTTTTTTTTCCTGCTTTTCTTCCTTCCACACTTTCTTTACACCTATGTTTCATTTTCCCACTTGGAAAGATAAGAGTCTAGCCTAGGTGATGTGTCATAAGCTTAAGGAGAGAGAAGAGACATGGATAATGACTAAGCTATTCAACACATGGGCTCATGTTCATTATTTACTCAATCAATTACTAATGGTTAGCAATCTAATAAACTTTGGCCTAAACAAATATATGTATCAATTCTTACTAACATCATAATTATTTTGGGGTGTTATAAATAGAGTATGCTTACAGTAGATTTTATACATATCGTCAATTGTTTCTGTTGACGTTAGATTTTGTAGAGCACAAAATCCTAGCCTAACACCAAAAATCTCGGTCCGACTCAAGTAAATCGAACTGAACAAATGATATGAAGATCAAATAAAATAAGAAAAAGACGGTGCCCGGTGCCTACTCGGGCAAATTTGATCGGCTCGTTCTGGTCGGCTATTCCTGGCCGGACGGAACGTTTTATATTGAATTTGGGAGTAAAAAACTCTCTTGATTACAATGATTTCGGAACCCCTTTTAACAAGGATTTAGGATCCTATTTATAGGCTAGACCCAAGATATGAAACTTGGAAAGTAAGAAATAAATCCCTTGATTTTAGGGTAAGATAAGGAAAAAATGGATTAAATCATATCTAAATCGGATATGATTTGATTATAGATTTGTTCCCTTCTTTAACGATTCTGTCGCGAAATAGGCTAACTCTTTTCTGCTCATCCGATACGTTTATTTGTTGCTCCCCAGAGACTATACTTTCGGTGAATTAACTAGACCATTGCCGACTTGGGTCGGCTCAGATGAACCCCTCTCTAGTCGGCTCAGATGGACCGGGTTCCATTTTGCGGACATGAGTAGTCCACTGGTCGGCTTGAGTAATTGCCTTCCTTGGTCGGTCAGATCGGTTGGACCTGGCTGAGAGATATCAACTCGGTTCAATAATTTGCTCTCCGCATAATTCCGACTAGAGATAAATAAGATGAGCAGGGTGCAACATTAGCCCCTCGGGTCGTGATAGGATATCTCTTCCTATCGGGAGCCGACATTTCCTAACCGTCTGCTCGTCTAACATCGATACTTCATTCCACGTCGACCTACCATCATAGATAGGACATGCATCGCCGTCTGCACGCTTGGAAGTCGAAGAGACGCTGATTCCCTTATAAATAGATGAGACGCTAACTCATTTCTCCACTTTCTTACGAACTGGAAACCCTTACGAATTTCTCTCTCAAAACCTAATAGATTCAGCCGAGTAGATTCAGTCATGCAGTTTTCAGTGTCCAGAAAAAACCGAGCAACAAATCTTAGGTATTCCCTTTGTTATTTATATTATGGATTCCCGAAGTGTGTCCTCCGATAGTGGTTCGGCCGGGGATTACGACCATGGCTCGGCCCCGGCTTTTACTCCCTCCAGTTCGTCCGACTCGGAGACTTCGTCTGTCCGATCTGTTGAGCCTATTCACTTTCTCTACCCCGCTTCTACTGCTACCCGACCAGAGAGTACCCCGAGCTCTGGTCGGCTCGTCGAAGTTTGCTAGATGGACCCTGCTGAAGATCGAGCTGAGTCCACCGAGCATAGCTCTTCCGACTCGAACCGAGCCCCGGGATTGGACGCGACAGGGGTTGTTACTATTGGGGTTCTTCCCTCCAATTCAGGATCTATGTCGAGGGGATCTGGTAAAGTTGGGACCTCTGGTCAGAGCTTCATTCCAGAAGAGGTTCCAATTCATCGTTGCTATGAGCACACCGAGAAACTGTCTCAGAGTTCCGAGGCATTTTCTTACCCATCAGTAGCGACCCAACACGAGTTGGATAAGTGGCATGCGCTCTACCATATCCCCAACTCAGTGACTTTCTCACTTCCCCGACCAGAAGAGCGGATGGACCAGCCTCCACCCAATAGCGTGGCCATCAATTTCCATGCATTGGAAGCTGGTCTCCGTTTCCCCCTTGCCCCAATACTCACGTATTATCTCTAGCAGTGGGGGATAGTTCCTGGTCAGCTTCACCCGAACAGCTGGGCAACCATTCTGGGCTTGCTCATTCTTTTCTGAAGGTTCGACCTTGGGATGCCCACCCCCAACGAGCTGGCGTGGATGTACATCGTCAAACTCATTCCAGGCTTAGAAAATCATTTATACTATACTTCTGCTCGGAAGCTCCATCCTCAGCTGGTTCGGGGTCTTCTCTCTTCTGTTAAGGATAGGAAGATGAAGTGGTTTTGGGTCGGGGGCGACTGGATGAGTCCGGGACCGAATCTGAAGGATCCGTCCCAGAGGGTTTCCTGTCCCACTATTTTTGGGGATGTTAATGGTACTTGTTTTGGTTTTTATTTTTCAAACACTTTTCTGATCGTTAATATTTCTTATTTTTGCAGAAGTCCCGGCCAGGAAGCTTCTAATTGGAGATTCTTTCTCCTAAAAGATCTAACTCTTGAGGGACAACACTGTTCCTGAGTAGAATTTCTTCAAGGTCTTGGTCACCGAGGAGAACCTTACTCAAGTCGGCCTGATCTCCCCCTTCGTTCCTGTTCCCAACAATTTTCCAGGTCAGCTTGCGTTTTGTTCATTTTTTTTGGCTTGCTTTGGTCGGTTTGTTCTAACGGTTTGTTCTAACACTTATTTCATTTTGTTAGTTCCCTTGCCTTCCCAAGGTCTGCCGCTCAAAATGAATCTGGAAGAACGCATTCATCTCCGCCAGCAAAAGGCTCAGTCTTCTCGGGGCCGAGGCCGCAGTAAGGGACGGGGCATAGACTAACCTACTTCGGCCATGGTCACTGTTGGTTAGGTCGCCGCTGTTGCTTCTCCGACTCCGAGCAAGCGGCCTTGGGAGGTTGAACCAGCTCCACCCCGAGCAGTCCGACCGGCTCGTCAACCATCCTCGGATACCGAGGACCCTCGGGTCAGGTCCATGAGTATTTGCGGGTGGGATCCCAAGAGGGTTGAGGGGTCCTAGGAATGGATCGGAAGGAGACCGCCCTTCCAGATCTCCTATACCCGAGCTCAAACTTCGAGCTCTGACCTGATGAGCCACCTTTCTAAGGGAGTGGAGGTGGTCATGGAGGCTCCGGTGAAGGCCTGGACGGAGGAGTTGGAGAGCTACTCCCAGCAGATATCGGCGGTTGATATGGATGTCTGCTCTTCCGTTCTAATGGCCCAGGCCTCTGTTTTTGCCTGGAAGGCCTATCTCTCTCACCTCAGCCAGTGTGATAAGTATAAGGTCAAAAAGACCGAGCTGAGGGAGAAGAGGGAGAGTTTGGCCACCGTCACCGCCCAATCTGCTGTCCTTACCAAGGAGCTTGATACCACCAAGGATCTGCTTGCCAAGAGAAAAAAGGCCGGCAAGCTCGATCGTCAGAGGGTCACCGACCTGACGGTTGAGATCGCCCGTCTGAGGGCAGAACTGGATGCCGTCCCAGTGAACCGGGTGGATGAGATGGGCGTCGTCCAAAAATATCTGGGTCGGCTGAATGCAAGTTCCGTGGCAATCTGGCCTACCTCTTTTGCTTCATGGATAACATCACCACCATTTGGGAGGTCGGACTAAATGATGCGCCTCTTCGAGAAGCTCTCGTCGCCTATCTTCAAAAACAACCCCTCTCTGCTTATTTCTTGGAGATCATGGACAATCTTGTGGAGTTTTTGCCGCCGGGCTCTGAGTATCTGCTCACCCCAGCTTCTCCAATCGAGTTCATGTCCATGCCTGCTCCAGAGGTCGGCGAGGTGTTGTGGGTCGGTGAGGGCGATGGGACCGAGACAGAGACGACTAAGACGGCAGGGGTGAGGGAGGCCGAAGCGAAGGAGGTGGCAGCGGCGAGGGCAACAAGGGTGGCCGGGGCGGTCGAGGCAGAGGACGATGAGGAGATTGAGGTTACCGACCAATAGCTTCTGTCCCTCATTGCACCTCCTTCCAGTGCTTGTCGATTCCTTGTCCGAAGCATCAACCCTTGTGCTCAGTTTTTGTCTAGTTCAGGTCTTTCGTGTTTTTGTTGTTCGGCTTTCTGCCTTTTGTAAGAGGTTCTTGCCTCCAAACTGGATTACATTTTGCTAATGATGAACATATTTTTGCTCTCATTTATTCATTTTCTGTCTGGGTCTGTTTGATTATAGGTGGTCATCTTACTTCTGTAATCAGGGATTAATTATTATAACACTTTTTTGGTTGATGTTTGAGTTAGGATCGGGCCGGAGCCTTAGTTCGGATTCAAAACCCGAGCTCATATTTTTGAGCTCGGATCTGGCCGGGGCCTTTGTTCAGATTCAGAGCTCGAAGGAGCTTGGGATCGGAGCCCCTAGTCGGAACCCGAGCTCATATTTTGAGCTCGAATCGGGCCAGAGCCTTTGTTCAGATTCAAAGCTCGAAAGAGCTTGGGGCCGGAGCCCCTAGTCAGAACCCGAGCTCATATTTTGAGCTCGAATCGGGCCGGAGCCTTTGTTCAGATTCAAAGCTCGAAAGAGCTTGGGGCCGAAGCCCCTAGTCAGAACCTGAGCTCATATTTTGAGCTCAGATTGGGCCGGAGCCTTTGTTCAGATTCAGAGGTCGAAAGAGCTTGGGGCCGGAGCCCCTAGTCGGAATCCAAGCTCATATTTTGAGCTCGGATCAGGCCGGAGTATTTGTTCAGATTCAAAGGTCGAAAGAGCTTGGGACCGGAGCCCCTAGTCGGAACCCAAGCTCATATTTTGAGTTCTAATCGGGACAAAGCCTTTGTTTAGATTTAAAGCTCGAAAGAGCTTGGGGCCGGAGCCCCTAATCGAAACCCGAGCTCATATTTTGAGCTTGGATCGGTAAATAATATACTTTGAATAAGCATAAAAGAAATTTTATTAATTGAAGATGGGCATAATAACTGGAATCTAAGATTTACAGATCGTCATCCTAGCATTCTACTGATAATACTTCTTCGAATGTTCTGCATTCCAAGGTTTGGATTATATTTTTCCGCTTAGATTGGCAATTTCATAGACGCCTCTGGTTAGTATTCGGATCACCTTATATGGTCCTTCCAGTTCGGGCTGAGTGGTCCGACATTAAGCTCTTTCGTTTGTTGAAACACTTTCCTAAGGACCAGGTCCCCGACCTCGAACCTCCTGGCTCTAACTTTGGAGTTATAGTATCTTGCACTCCTTTGCTTGTAGATCGAGTTTCTGAGCTCGACATCTTCCTTTTTTTCTTCCACGAAGTCTAGGCTGGTTAGTAGCGCCACCTCATTGTTCTGTTCTTCCAAATTCTGAGTTCTCCAAGTCGCGATTCCGACCTCGACGGGTATGATGGCTTCCGACCCGAAGGCTAAACTGAATGGGGTTTCTCCTGTTGATGTTCTAGCCGTTGTTCTGTATGATCAAAGGACTCCTAGTAGCTCGCCTGCCCAGGATCCCTTTAAGTTTTCGAGTTTTGCCCTCAAGATGTGTTTGATGATCTTGTTTATGGCTTCCACTTGGCCGTTTTCCTGGGGTGATATGGAGTGGAGAGCAGCTTCTTGATGCCTAAGTTTTTGCAGAACTCTTTGAACCATTTCGAGTCGAATTGGCGACCATTATCAGAGACCACGAAATATGGAATGCCAAAGTGGCATATGATGGACTTCCAAACGAAATCTATTATTTTGGGCTAGGTTATTTTAACAAGCGGCTGGGCTTCTGCCCATTTTGTAAAATAATTGATGACCACGATTGCAAATCTTACTCCTCCTCTATCGGTTGGTAGGGGTCCGATCAGATTAATTCCTCACTTGGCGAATGGTTGTGGCGCCATTACTGAGTTCAGCTCTTCTGCTGGGGATTTTGTTAACGGTGTGCATTTTTGGCATCTTTCGCATCTTCGCGCAAAATTAATTACATCCTTCTTCAAGCTTGGCCAGAAGTATCATTGTCTAATGAGTTTGAAGGCCAGAGCCTGGCCACCGATGTGGTTTCCACAGATTTCTTCATGGACTTCCCTTAATACGTAGTCGGTCTCTTGCTCGTCTAAGCATCTTAGTAGGGGTAAGGAAAACCCTCTTTTATACAGAATTCCTTCTTTCAATGTATACAGAGCAACACGTATCCTCAATTTTCGAGCCTCGATCTGGTCATCGGGCTCATTCCCCCTTCCAAGTATTGGATTATCGGAGTCATCCAATTTTTATTCTACTCGGTATTATATATTGTCTTCTGCTCTAGAGCTGAGTTTTTGATCATGCCGATGTTCATCGACCCAATGTCCTCTGCACCTTCGCTCGTTGCTAATCGGGCTAGGGTGTCGGCTTGAGTATTCTTTGTTCTTTGAATTTGTACTGCTCGGATTTTTCTGAAATCTGCTAAGGCCACTTCTACCGACCTCAAGTATCTAGCCATCTTGTCGTCCCTAGTAGCATATTCTCCTGAGATTTGGTTGACGACCAGAAGTGAATCACTGAAAACTTCGAGGTCGTCTGCCTCAAATTGTTTGGCCATCTCTAACCCGGCCAGAAGGGCTTCGTACTCTGCTTCGTTATTTGTTACCGGGAATTTGAACCTTAATGTCGAGTAGAAATACCTGTTTGTGGGGCTGACGAGCACAATCCCAACTCCAGCTGCTGACAGTGTGGATGACCCATCCACAAACATTTTCCAAGGCCTCTCGACTCTTTCGTCCTGGAGTACGATGAAGTTTGCTAGGGCCTGGCCTTTGATTGTTATCCTCGGCGAGTAATGGATGTCATATTGTCCGAGCTCGACTGACCATTTTAGTAAACGACCGGAGGAATCAAGTCATCCGAGGACTTGTTTCAGAGGAAAGTTCATCAGTACCTCGACCTGGTGGGCCAGGAAGTATGGTCTCAATTTTCTGGCCGAGATGACCAAAGCATATGCTAGCTTCTCTATGGCTAGATATCTGAGTTCGGTGTCATGGAGGGATTGTATTGGGTCCCAAGTGGTCAGAGGTTCAGAGGGGGGTGAATGAACCTCTATCGATTTTTCAAACTTTTCTAAAACATATAACTGAATAATAGGTTTCTGTCTCTTTTGGAGAACAGTATCCTGTCTCGAGTCAGCAACCTGGCCCTTGGCTGAATCAGGATACTGTCTTAGTTTCAGAATGCAACGCAGCAGAATAAACTAGATAGAGTTTCTGATGAAAACCAGTTTTATTTTCAAAGTATGATCTTGCAACACGCGTTTTAAAAGTATGCTTATTAAAGATGCAACATAAGAGATAAGCAAGTAAAGCAATACAGTAAATAAGATAAGCAGTAAACACGTATGGCTTATAGTGGTTCGAAGGTGGTGTAATCCTTCTACGTCCACTCTACCCATTCACTTAAAAGGAACTTCGTCTTTACAAACCTCTTCCAAAATAAGTTATACCTACAAGAATCCCAGATTCCTAGGTCTACACCCACACAGGGTTTACAAACTCCTACATAGGGACACACTCCCACTGTAGCGCCCCGGATCAAAACGAGCATAATTGATTAATTAAATATTTAACACAGGACTTAATAAGTATGTGTGTTTATTTTGACTGTTTAATTTATTACGTGTGTTTCAGATACGTGTTTAATGCACGTTTTAGATGGATAATTTTTTTGGACATGGTATATAGAATATTTCTATACCATTAGATGCGTATCGAGAAAACGAGAAGATAGAAATGAACTAGGGGTCAATTGGAGACCCGTAGCTCGAACGGTGATGAAAGGGGATCCGATGTGTGTGTGTGTATGTATCACCATACGTGTGTGTGTGTGTTCGCGGTGGCTGGTGGTGGTCGGTGACTGGGGGTCGCCGGCCAGGGTTCCGGTGAGTGGTGGTAGTGGCCGGCGGCAGGTGGCTGCCGGCGAGGCGGTGGGTTGGTGTGTGTGTGTGTGATACGCGTGTGTGTGTGTATATGCAAGTATGTATATAGGGCTGTGTGTGTGGCTGGGGTTGGCCGGGAAAGGTTGCCGGCGATGGGGGATCGGTGGCTGGGGTTGGGAATGGTCGCCGGCGACGGAAAGTCGCCTGTCGAAGTTTTGAAAGTTGGGATTGGGTTCGAAAATCTGAGTATCGAAGGGTTTTGCGGTGTATTTTTCAGGCACTATTCATGCCGGAATCCGGCGATGGATGGCCGGAGGTGGTAGCCGGCGGTGCGAGGTTACCGGCGAACCTGGGGATGACGGTAAGAGGCGGTGCCGCCGGGAAGTGGCCTGGTCGAGCAGGCCACCGTCGGGAGGGCTGGGAATGAAGCTACCGAGAAAACTCGGCAGCCAACCGAGCACCGTGTCCCGCTGCCGAGAGTCGGGAAGCCGCACGCGCCCATGTGCACCTGTCGGGTGCCGACGTGCACTCGACACCGTGTTTTTTATCCGAACCCTGTTTTTTCAATCGTTCATCCGTATCGAGTCATCACAGACGAGACATCATTGATCGGGGTCCGTGGGTCCGGTCAAAGTCAACCCTTTGATCAAAATTACCATTTTACCCCTAAACTTAAAATGCTCCGTTTGAGCTCGTTTGAACTCCGACTGAGCTCATTCTTTTTTCGTCATGACCTAAAATTCTTTCTCTATCATCTCAACCATATGGATTGGATATCCATTCTTATTTCTTCAACTCCAATCTTTAGAGCTCTCGTTTCGTCTCGTAGTTAACGATCGTTTTTCCACCGGGAGCTTTTATAGCTTTAATTATACGATGTTAAGGATCTAAGAATACCATAACATATGTAGGCTATCAGTTGGATTGAACATCGAGACACGAGATTTGAGACACGGGCTTTGAGACACGAGATCTGAGACACGAGATCTCTGGTACTAGCTACTCATGTGGTAACCACCGAACGAGGTGGGGGTAACTTCTAAACTCTATGTGTTTACTGTTTTCCCTATTTGATATATGAAATGTTGAATCTTATTGTTGATCCCTATTTACTGTGAATGTTGCGAGCGTATTATTTTATTTTGGGAAATGGACAGGGTGGTCCGTAAATACACCAATAGGTATGGACAGGGTGGTCCGTGAATACACCGATAGGTGGGGACTGGGTGGTCGGTGAATACACCGATAGGTATAGATTGGGTGGTCCGTGAATACACCTCTAGGGAGGGATTGGGTGGTCCATGAATACACCGCTAGGAAGGGACTGAGTAGTCTGTGAATACACTGTTGGCTGGGAATGGGCTGGAAAATGGCTAGGTCGTCCGTTAAGGAAACGATTACATGTTATGCCCTATATGTGATGTGTTTATTTGCCAAATATATACGATTGATTTGTGTAACTACATAATAATTGTTGAAACTTGGAAAGTATCCCCATGAGTGTATTCAACGCACTCACCCCTATTCTGTACTCACACTACAGGTGAAGATGAGAATTTTGATGCGTAGAGAGAGGGATGCCCTATCAGCCGTGTCCATCTTCTGGTTTTTTCTTTTGAAGTTATGTTGATCGTTTGTAAAATAGAAAACTGTATTTCTCCTTCTTTGTAAAAGATCCTGATGTTTTTCCGCTGCGTAAGGTTTCAAAACTCTAGTTTATCGGTTGTATCTGATGTTTCAAGTGATCTGCTTCTTATCCTCTCATTTTTCTTTCTATTTTATATCATGTATGCTTTTTTCCCCCTTCTTTCTTTACGCCCAAAAAGAAAAACTTTGATATTTTTAACGAAAGATTCTGGGGCGTGACAGATGATATCAGAGCTTAGTTCTACCCTTAGTAGGGCTTTGCTCAAGCGGGTTTTTATTTTCAAAAGTGTTTTAAACGAGGAAAACGTGTTTTAAAACTAGAAAATCTTTTCGAAAAGAAATGGATAAGCACCATCATGTGTTTCATGATGTTTTGTTTATGTTGTGTTTTCTGGTTAATTTATGCAAGTTGGGTATGCTCTATCCAATATGATTATGTTATGCTATGATGATAAACGAATGATAAAGAATCTATTGAGATTGTTATATGACCTATGGAGTAATGTTTACCGGTACTGTAGTACCAGTTATTGGTTTATCTGATGTTAAAGATTGATGGGTTACATGGGGTGAATTATAAGGGTTAGATTTCGTATGTCGTCTTAGAACGATATGCCATGAAGTCGACCACATAAAGACCAACCGTCAATGGAGAATCCAATTGGATACGATGTGGATGCCGCGAGAAGAGACTCGATGTTAGTGTCCATAAAGAGGGACTTGGCTCAACTTTTAGAGATCACTCAAGCTGCACCGTCATCATTGGCGAGGAATAATGCGAACTTAATAATCGAGCAGTTCCGATGTTTAAATCCACGTCTACTTCTCCCTTTGTGTTTCATGTTTTATTTCTTCATCTATAGTGCTGTTATAACACCGGATCTGTTGAAGCATGAGAACAATTTGGTAATCGCTAAAACTTTAGAAGTTAGTATTCCATTAGGAAGAATGATATGAGCGAAACACCTGTACCGTTACCTAAGGATCGCTTTGGAAGATAAGATCCTTCTAGCTGATCTCCACGCTTCGGAGATGAAGGATTTTGACATAGCTGATCTCCACGCTTCAGAGATGAAGGATTTTGGCATAATCCTGGGAAGGGATTGGCTAGAGTCCAATCACACTGTAATCAAGTGTTGTGCAAGAGAGATCATCTTCCAAACACTGGGAGAGCTGGAACACACCTTTCATGGGATATGAGTTAAGCTTGACTCAGTTATTATATCGACCATGAAGGCAACCGAGATGCTTAGCAAAGAAAATTGCGAAGCTTGGTTGGTCAACATGGTGAACCTCGAGCAAAGATCGACTTCTACTGAGAAGGTGTCGGTGATAAAGGAATTCATGGACGGGTTTCCAGAGGATTTATCTGGTCCTTTACCGGATCGATAAGTGACCTTCGAGATCGATCTCATTTCAGGATTAGCACAGGTGTCGGAAGCTTCATATCCGACAACATCGAAGGAATTGCAAGAACTGAGGGTCTAACTAACAAAATTATTGGATAAAGGATTCGTTAGACCGAGTGTGTCGCCCTGGGGAGCACCAGTACTGTTTATGAAAAAGGAAGATGGGAGCTTATGGATATGAATCGACTATCGAGAGTCGAACAAGCGAACCATAAAGAACAAGTATACACTGCCTTGGATTGAAGATCTTTTCGATCAATTAAGAGGTACCAGTGTGTTCTTGAAGATTGACTTAAGATCTGAGTATCACCAGATAAAAGTCAAAGAAGCAGATGTATCACCAATCAATACTAAGAGATGAAGGAGGAGAAGAGTAAAGATCAGAAATGCGATTCGGATAAAAAAGTTCGAGAAAGAATTGGAGAAGCTCAACACTGACAAAAGTTCTAAACATCGAGGCTCGCAATTTCCTTGACGAGAAATGAAAAGAACAATGCGACACGGGAATGAGAGGATGAGATTCTGGCAAAATAGCCAGTCTTGTCGTTTCTCAAGTACACATCCAAGTTGCAATTCAAAAAGATCTTCAAATCTTCATAATTAATGCGGTGTGAAAGATTAGAGTTTCATAGCATATCCTACTCTGAATCCGCATTAATGATGTCATACTTTAGTCACAGTACTTTTGCAGAGCCGCTTTCCACGTGGCAGTTTGTCAGTGGCTCTTCACAAACTTCTATCTACTGGTAACTTAATCAGGATCCAATCCATGTACTGTTTCCAGTAATTTCCTCGTACTGTATTAAGTAGATTGGGACGTACTGCCTGTTATCCTTGTTGCAGTAGTCACCTGGTTGTGTTTCAGGATTTTGTCCTTGATCAGCTTTCTGTTCTTGAATACTTAAATCAGCTTCCTAACTTGCGTATTCTTTCTGATATGCTTCATGTATTCAGATCAACTTCCTGTTTCTGAATCCTGTCGTCTGCTTCCTGTTTCTGGCTTGACTGACTTTGCTGACTTCCTTCAATGCTTTCTTAACAACTCATCCCTGATCTTAATTCCTCTTTGAGTATATAAGATCAGGTTTTGATCCAGTTTCTTTTTTACTTCTTCCTCAGCCAGTGCTTTCTCTCGTGCTTCTAAGTCAGTGTGATATTTCTTTCTCTCCTCCATAGTCATTTTGACCTTTGCAAAGACATCGTAAGAAGGGGAGTTTGAGGGTTCATCTTCACTTGAATTGGATGAATTATCATCATCATTTTGAACTGGAGCACTAGCAGCAACTATCACATTTCTGTCTCCAGTAGGTATATCAACCTTAGACAACCCCTTCTACATCCTCCGCTAGGTATATCAACCTTAGATTTAACCCCTTCTACATCCTCCACCAGGGCCGTCTCAACAGTATCCGTATCCAAGGTCTCTTCTGGAACAGTTGTCTCACCAGCTTGTTGAGGATCAACATCCTGTGATGCTGTACCATTATGAGCTTGTGAACCCTCAGTAATCTGTTCAGATACAATGATTACTTCATTGAGTCCGTTATTATGCAAAACCGTTGCTTCTATAGCAATCTCAGCTTTCTGTGGGTTAGAAGCTTCGACTACCTCAACAACCTCCTCAACTACTTCATCAGCAACCTGACCAGTTTCATATGACTGATCGATGTCAGTAATTGCTTTAGTAGTTGGAATAGCATCAACTTCTTCCACAATTGTAGCAGGGTCTGGATTTACTTCAGCTAAACTGGAAGCAGCCTCATGCAAGAGTTTGAGTGTTTGATCAGGATTCTCCATAGAGATCCGTTATGCTTCCGTTTCTTATGTTTCTTGTACTGCAATACTGGCCAGTACAAGGAGTCCTGTCTCTGCATCCTCCTCCACAGATGCTTCATCGGCAACCTCCTCTACAATCTTCTCTAGGACACCATGGATTATTGATGATGCTTCCCCCTTAGTCGGTTGGTCAAGAATTACAGGAGAAATGGAGTAATCAAGCAACTGAATAACAGTATCCACAGTGTCTAAACGAGTCATAGGGGAAAGTGCTACAGTACCTGTAAGTGTTGGAGAGTCAAGTGTCTCCGCAGCCTTTGAACTTCCTTCCTCTTGCTGCAGTACTCTAGGAGGCCTCACATATTCAACTCGGCTAGCTTCCATTCCCAGACGCAGCATTCTCGCATTAGCTTCCTCAGGAGTGAGGTTAGCTAACTGAGCTTCAGCCATTTCCAGCTCAGTAGGGTTCCCAGTAGTATTTGCTACGGGGTTCATCAATGTGTTGTCTTCCTCAAGCTTTATTGACTGCTCATCCGTATTCTCTTCCATCCCAGCCTCGTCCATCAAATAGGCATTCAGGGTCTCCTGTCTACTTTGAATGAGAGCTGTCATTTCTTTAGCTTGACGATGAATGTAGTCCTCGTTAAAGAGAGGTAGAAGTCCATGAGATAGATCCTCTTTAGTCAGAAAGTTTTCTACCTATTGTAGAATGATATTCTCAACTGTAATCCAGTCAGACCACTTTACCAATTCCACTCTAGGACCCAGTCGCATCCATCTCCAATCATCATATAAAACTGCAAATCTTTTCCAAATGGAGTTGGCAGATTCTTTCAATGCTATGCTTGCGTCTACTGCAGTGATGCAATCTATGGTCGTTGCTACTTTGTTAAGGGTATTGATTTCCCTTAATTCCTCTTTGGGTCCTAACCGTTTCCTTTTCTTGATGGTGGATTCAGCCTTCTTGACTAGCCTCCTTCCCTTTCTCTTTGATTCCTGCATCTCTTCAACAACAAGTTTAGTATTCTGAGCAGAAACCTGTTCAGTAACCTCTTTAGCATTTGCTCTATCTGATTCCCCAGATAGTTGAATTACTGGAGCAGCAACCTGAAGTTCCTGGACTTCTTCAGAAACCTCTTCACATATAGGAACAATTATCTCTTCTTCAGTCTGCTCCAAAGGTACTAAAGTCTTTTCAGTAACTGGTTCCTCTGGCTGATTAGGAACCTGTTCATCAGCATCTGATGAAATGGAATCTTCAGTATTTTTTGGAGGAGATGGTGTCACAGGTTTAGAGGGAGCATTATCTTTCTTTGTTGCTTTCTTCTGTTTTAAGGGAGCTTTCCTCACTGTCTTCTTCCTTGTTTGTTCATTACCAGTATTTCCTGAAGTACTCGATGAGGCAGGAACTTGTGATCTGGTTGCTGGTTTCTTCTTGGGTTCTTTTTCTTTCTTTTCACCTTTAGTGTATCCCTTCTTCACTCCTAGATACCACCCAGCGGCATAGGGTACTCTTCTCTCTAGGGGTAACCTCAATGAAGTCAGAATTGATGAGAGCACAATTCCAAACCCTCTTCTCTCCCGGGGTTTGATTGTTTCTTCCCAAATTCGCTGAAAAAGAACTTGAGCCCAGTTTACTTCTTCTTTCCTGACAATAGTAGTCATTATCCTGAACAACAGATTGGTACATTTATCATAACTTCCACATCTTCCCTCCACGGTGTAGACAAGAATGTCATGCAAAAACTCATACTCAGGCTTGAGTTTCTTCTTGGGAAGTTACTGGTGGCAGCCTCTTCGTTTACTGAATCCAGTGTGAACTGGTTCCAGCTTTCTTCCAAATAATCTTCTCCATATTCTGTCAGATCAGACAGTGTCATCCCTTTGTCCGAAATTCCAAAGGTTTTGGTAATGTCTGCCACAGTGAGTGTGTTAACTTCATCGCTATCCTCATCAATCTTAAATGAAATGGTCTCCTTATCATCTGAAAGCTTTGCCCAAGCATATAATTTCTCTACTGTTATGCTAGAGAAACCTTCATATGTGGTTGTGAACAGCCCATCGAGTTTGCTGTTGCACACATGATCCCATACTTCAAAAATGAGGTCTTTATCGTCGAATGGTGACTTGTCGCCCAGTAATACTCTTGTGTCAACAAGTCTTCCTTCCAGCACTTTGTTGGTGATCCTTCCTCCTTCCATTGTAGGTATTTGAGATTTTTGAAAAGCGAAGAGAGTTTTAAGAGATTTTTGTTTGAAGGAATTTGGTAGCAGTTTTTCGTTTTAGGGTGTATAATGTATCAAAGGAGACGTGATGTTGAAGACAAGAGAATATGAACAGTTTATTTTTGAAATCACGTTCCAAAAATATAGACGATCCAGATTGAATCATTTGAGGATGTACATGATCCAGTGGTTGAAGTAAAATGACGGAAGGGCAGTTATGTAAATTGCCTTCCATTCTAAATTTCTTGATTAATTCCTTGGTATATTTAACTTGACTTATGAAAGTTCCTTGTTCTAGCTGTTTGACTTGTAATCCAAGGAAGAAACTTAGTTCTCCCATCATGCTCATCTCAAACTTACTTTGCATGAGTGATGAGAATTTATCACATAAGTTCTTGTTTGTAGAATCGAAGATTATGTCATCCACATAAATCTGAACAAGTAGTATGTTGTCTCCATCCAGTATTCTGAAGAGTGTCTTGTCCACTGTTCCTTTCTGGAAACCATTCTCCAAGAGATACAGGGACAATGTATTATACCAAGTTCTAGGAGCTTGCTTTAGTCCGTATAAAGCTTTCTCTAGTCTGTATACTCTTTCATCTGCTTATTCTTCAAAACCCGGTGGTTGTTCCACATAGACTTCCTCTGACAGAAGTTCATTAAGAAATGCGCTTTTTACATCCATCTGATAGACTTTGAAATTACTGTGAGCAGCATAGGCCAAAAATATTCTTATCACTTCAAGTCTAGCAACTGGAGCAAAGATTTCGTCAAAATCTATACCTTTTTCTTGACAATATCCCTTTGCTACTAGCCTTGCTTTGTTTTTTACCACAACACCAGATTTATCCAACTTGTTATTGAATACCCATTTGGTTCCAATAAGTCCTTGATGATCAGGCCATGGAACCAGTTTTCATACTTGTTTCCTTTTGAATCCATTCAATTCTTCCTGCATGGCCTGAACTCAGTTACTATCTTTAAGAGCTTCTTCTATGCTTTTGGGCTCGACTTGTGATAAGAAACATGTTAGAAATGATTCTTGATTTCTTGTTCTCCTTGTTCTAACTCCTTCATTGATATCTCTAATCACAAGTTCTCTTGGATGATCTCTAAGCCAATTCCTGTCAGGCTCGAAGGGATGGTTGGGTTGGTGGATGGTAGCCTGTTGATCTTCAGTATTCTGTGTGTGATTACTGTTGGTTTGCTGAGTATTATCTGCTTGTTGTCCATCCTTTTGCGTTACAACATCATGGTTTGCAGTGGCCTGTGAAATGCTTGTTGTGATCTCCTCAGCAGGCACTGGAATACCATCAATATACCTTAATGTTTGATCGTTGATCTTCATATTCAATATCCCTTTCTTTAATTTGTCTATCTCAGTAGCATCACAGTGTGGTTCATCAAACACCACATGTATTGATTCTTCTACTACCAGGCTTCGTTTATTGAAGATTCTGAAGGCTTTGCTCACAGAAGAATATCCTAAGAATACTCCTTCATCTGTCTTTTCATCAAAAGTCTTCAGATATTCCTTTCCATTGTTCAGTATGTAACACCTGCATCCAAAGATATGTAGGTAAGAAATATTAGGTGTTATACCATACCATACCTCATAGGGTGTCTTGTCATGAGCTTTGTTGATCAGACATCTGTTCTGAGTATAGCATGTTGTGCTAGTTAGTTTTGTCTAGCATCTCTTGGGAATTCCAGCATCAGCAATCATAGTCCTTGCAGCTTCCTTTAGGGTTCTATTTCTTCTTTTTGTAACTCCATTCTGTTGAGGCGTTCTTGCAGCAGAGTACTCATGACTGATCCTATTTTCTAAACAATACTTCTCTATGAATTTGTTTGTGAATTCAGTTCCTCTATCAGATCTTATCTTTACAATACTTAAGTTCTCATTCTGCAACTTCTTCATGAATTCTGGCAGCCTGTTTTGAGTTTCTGATTTCTTGGCCAGGAAGATGGTCCAAGTAAATCTAGAGTAAGCGTCCATAATTACTAGAGAATATTTCTTCCCACTTACACTGACAGGCTCCACTGGTCCAAATAGATCCATGTGCAGAAGATCCACTATTCTATGAGAGGATTTCTTAACCTTATCCGTGAATGAGCTTCTTACTTGTTTTTCCCTTTTGACAGACTCCACAAACATTCTCCTTTTTATAAGCCACATCAGGTAATCCTCTTACTAGACTTTTCCTTACCAGTTTGTTGATTATTTTGAAGTTCAAGTGACTCATTCTCTTGTGCCATAGCCAGCTCAATTCAGGGTTGTTTTTTACAATGAAGCATATTGGTTGCACTGTTGAACTCCAATCAGCAAGGTAGATGTTGCCTCTCCTGGTGCTAGTGAGCTTAACTTCATTCGTTTTGTTATCTCTAATTAGACACTTATTGAGATTAAACTCAACTGAGCATCCTTTGTCACAAAACTGACTGATGCTTAGGAGGTTGTACTTCAGTCCTTTGACATATGATACATCACTGATACTTGCATTGCCTTTGATCAATCTTCCTATGCCTCTGGTACTTTCTTTTGAATCATCTCCGAAGACAACCTTAGGTCCTTTACATGGTTGGAAGTCTCTTAATCGGGCTTTGTTGCCAGTCATATGTCTGGAGCAGCCACTATCTATATACCATACATCACTGCTGCTTCCTGGCAACTGTATCTGCAAGTAGATCAGGATGATTTAGGTACCCATACAAGTACGGGTCCTAGGTGGTTAGTCTTCTTTGGAACCCACACTTGCTTGATGATAATTGTTTTATCATGAGCATTGATGGTTCTCCTTCTGTTGATATTCTTGGCAGAAAACTGTTCGTGATGTGTGTGTACTTGATGTTTCTAGATTTTATACTTCCTGTTTGAAGAAGGTACTCCCTTATACCTTTCCTAAGCATAAGCTCTTTGGAATTTTGGCATGTAGGCCTTGGTATATGAAGGATAGAGTTTTTGCTATTTTCTGGAAGTTTGAGAAGACTTATCATTGTCTTCCTGTAGCAGGGGTTTCTTACCCTTATCATTAGTACTAGTTTTATTCATGCTATTATTGATTGAAAGAAGTTCCTGAGCATAAGAGACTCTAGCTTGAATAAACTTTCCATCATTGGATTTGTTGATACCTTTTTGAGAAGTGCTGACACAGTATCCTATACCATTCTTTGTAAAGGTATTTTAGGTTTCTTGGATATATTCTTATGTCTTTCTTGCTGGCTTGTTATACACATTGATTGTGTCTTGCAATCCAGCTTTCTCAGATTATAGCTTAGTGACTAGCAGTTTGAACTTAGATACCTCAGCTCTAAGGTTATTGCATTCTGTA
This sequence comes from Scutellaria minor, assembly GCA_954870855.1. Taxonomy (NCBI): domain Eukaryota; kingdom Viridiplantae; phylum Streptophyta; class Magnoliopsida; order Lamiales; family Lamiaceae; genus Scutellaria; species Scutellaria minor. Next base: position 12,945,044 of record OX940731.1, on the reverse strand, counting down.
TTGTAGTATTTCAGGTCAGCAACTTGTTCCTTTAGTACAGTATGCTCACTTTTGAGCTGGAGGTTTTCCTCTTTGAGTTCTTCATGAGCTGAATTTTTCTGCTCAAAGTCACTCATGGTCTGTCTAAAGGACTGGATCATGTTAAGCTTTTCGCAACTTGAAACATCAATAGATTGTGAAGTTACCTCATCTTCTTCATTATCTTCACAATCTTTGGACATTAGACACAGTAGTGATTCTTCATCGGAGGTAGAGCTGTCAGAATCGCTCTAAGATAAACAGTCATCTTTGGTTTCTTCTTTGGAGCTGCTTGCTACCTTCAGAGCTTCAGCTTCACCAAGAAGAACTCTAAATCTTTGTTTGTCATCCCTCCTCTTTTCTCTTCTTTGTACTCTTTCGTCCTCCGTATATTTGTGAACTAGAGGATGAGGACAATTTCTGGCGAAGTGACCAGGTTTCCTGCAATTGTAACATAAGTCAGATATACCTGTATTTGTTTGTTGTTGTCCTCTTTCTGGTGAACTCCTTTCTGATGTTTGAGGATTCCTTTTGTAGTCACTTCATTTGTGATTGGTTTTCAGAAACCTTTTGAATCTCTTTAACAGAAGTGTCATCTTTTCTTCGATATCATTAGAAGGTACTTCTTTTTGTTTGTTCTTCAGTTTACTACTGCTTGTGGTAGTAGTATCCTGTGCCCTATCAGCAAGTGTTGTTACTCTGGATATTGATCCTTCAGCCTCTTTTTTCCTCCGTTCAATGTCAAATTCAAAAGCCTTGAGGTCTGAGAATAGATCAAAAGTGCTCATTGCATTGAGATCAAGTGAGACTCTCATTGTTGTTTCCTTGCTATGCCACTCCAAGGGTAGTGCTCTCAGAACCTTCAAATTTTTCTCATTTTGCTTGTAGGTTTTTCCCAGAGATTCTAGCTCACTGATGATTGCTGTGAATCTTAGATCGAGCTCTTCGAGGGTTTCTCCAGACTTTATGGTGAATTGCTCATAGAGTTGTGTAGCTTTTGAGATCCTATTCTCTTTGGCAAGTTCGTTGCCTTCACAGATTAGTCCTAGTTTGCTCCATATCTCTTTAGCTGTTCTGCAGTTTTTAACTTTGTTGAACGTTCCTCTATCCAGTGTGAGAAATAAAGCATTCTTAGCCACATTGTCAAGATTGGCTATCTTTCTTTCTTCAAGAGTATATTCGTATCTTTCTTTGACAATATATTCCTGTGGTGGAGGTGCTCTTCTGTTACTTGGTGCAGCTTCTCGAGGGCCATTTCCTGGAGTGATCTTGGCATCATCATCGATGATTGCTGTGCTTTCTGTTTCTCCACCTGCTGTAGTTGCAACTTCTTCAGCTCATCTTTGCTCTCGAAACTGTGCTACATAAGTAGGATTTTCCTTGTAGATTACTAGAGGTCCTTCAGTAATAACATACCACATTTCGTCATGCATGGCTGACAGATGAGCTTCCATGCGTATTCTCCAATCGTCATATTCATTTATGGAAAACATAGGTAGCTTGTGATGTGAAAAATCCATGCTCATGCTAAAGTTATGAATTTTGGTCAAAAAATAAAAATGGTTTTACCCAGCAGAGACAGGTGGATCTGGGTAGGTAGCCAGAAAAGTTGGCGGTTAACCCAACTTGCTCTGATACCACTTGTTGGGTCCCAAGTGGTCAGAGGTTCAAAGGGGGGGTGAGTGAACCTCTATCGATTTTTCAAACTTTTCTAAAGCATATAACTGAATAACAAGTTTCTATCTCTTTTGGAGAACAGTATCCTGTCTCGAGTCAACAACCTGGCCCTTGGCTGAATCAGGTTACTATCCCGGTTTCAGAATGCAACGCAGTGGATAAAACTAGAAGAGTTTCTGATGAAAACCAGTTTTCTTTTCAAAGTATGATCTTGCAACACGCGTTTTAAAAGTATGCTTATTAAAGATGCAACATAAGTGATAAGCAAGTAAAGCAATACAGTAAATAAGATAAGCAGTAAACACGTATGGCTTATAGTTGTTCGAAGGTGGTGTAATCCTTCTACGTTCACTCTACCCTTTCACTGAAGAGGAACTTCGTTATGGTCAATTTGATTTACAAGACTTGTCTTTACAAACCTCTTCCAAAACAAGTTATACCTACAAGAATCCCAGATTCCTAGGTCTACACCCACACAAGGTTTACAAACTCCCACACAGGGACACACTCCCATACAGGGAAATATTAGCCTACACAGGACTAATAAACTTAGCAAGGATATAATCCTATCAACTAAGTACACCAAATAAAACAACCTAGCACACACATCACAGTGGTTAAAAGTATATGATTCTTCAACTGGTGAAACTTGAAGACGGTCGTGAGCTTGAAAGTCTTGATTCTTGGCTTGACCGCTTCTGAAGGTTGAGTGACTGAACTTGAGAGTTTATAATGAAGAATAACAAAAATAGCTTGAAGAGCACAATTTGTTCAGTAGTCTTCACAATCCTCTCAACCTTCTATTTATAGATGATTTGGAAAATGTCCGTTGAAGAGATATATGATCCAAGTTGCAATTCAAAAAGATCTTCAAATCTTCATAATTAATGCGGTGTGAAAGATTAGAGTTTCATAGCATATCCTACTCTGAATCCGCATTAATGATGTCATGCTTTAGTCACAGTACTTTTGTAGAGCCGCTTTCCACATGGCAGTTTGTCAGTGGCTCTTCACAAACTTCTATCTACTGGTAACTTAATCAGGATCCAATCCATGTACTGTTTCCAGTGTTTTCTTCGTACTGTATTAAGTAGATTGGGACTTACTGCCTGTTATCCTTATTGCAGTAGTCACCTGGTTGTGCTTTAGGATTCTGTCCTTGATCAACTTTCTGTTCTTGAATACTTAAATCAGCTTCCTAACTTGCGTATCCTTTCTGATATGCTTCATGTCTTCTGATCAGCTTCCTGTTTCTGAATCCTGTCGTTTGCTTCCTGTTTCTGGCTTGACTGACTTTGCTGACTTCCTTCAATGCTTTCTTAACAACTCAAAGTCCAGAATCCTGCTCACATAGTTCTACCTATCTTTCTGGTAAGGACTACATCTTGAAAGATTTGATAGGCGAATGAAAATCCACTTTTAAAACGTGGAATATGGGTACTCGAAAAGTTTATCTAATTATTACATTATCTCATAAAAAACTATGCAGGAATATCCCAACAGATTGGCTTATATAATATACCGGTTGTTGGAGTCCTTTTTCTGCTCGGATAAGAACCGTACTTATTGCATAGGACGAAACCGCAAGGTATAGCTGTAATTTTTCTCCAGCCTCGGGTTTCGCGAGTACTGGGGCTTCCATCAGTGATCTTTTCAGCTCTTCAAGAGCTTCTTCGCATTCACTGTTCCAGTCAAATTTGCCATCTTTTCTGATCAGCTTGAAGAATGGTCGGTATTTATCCGTTGATCGAGATATGAATCTGTTTAACGCTGCTACTTTTCCTGTTAGACACTGCACGTCTTTCACTTTCTTCGGCAGGATAGCTCCATGATTGCCTTTATCTTTTCAGGGTTGACTTCGATTCCTCTTTGACTCACCATGTAGCCTAGAAATTTCCCGGATACGACCCCAAAGGAACATTTCTTGGGGTTTAGCTTCATTCTATATTTTCTCAACACCTCGAACATCTATGCTAGGTTGGTGACATGGTCCTCCACCTTTTTAGATTTTACCAGTATGTCATCTATGTAAACCTCCATAGTTTTTCCGAGCTGAGCCGCGAACATTTTGTTGATCAGTCTCTGGTAGGTTGTCCCGGTGTTTTTCAGGCCGAAAGGTATCATTTGTAACAATATTTTGCTAAATCTGTGATGAATGTCGTGTGTGATTGATCCTGCTCGGCTATGGGGATCTGATGATAACCCGAGTAGGCATCCATCATATCCCACCGTCGTGTCGACGAGCTGATCTATGTTAGGAAGTGGAAAGCAATCCTTAGGGCAGGCCTTATTGAGGTCGGTAAAGTCTACACATAGCCTCGATGCCCCATTTGTCTTTTTTACCAGGATTGGGTTAGCTACCCATATTGCATATTCGCACTCTCTGATGAAACCATTTCCGAGCAGTTTCTGGACCTCTATTTCCAATTCCTCATATCGGTCTGGACTCAACCTCCTCATTTTCTAGACTATTGGCTTTGCCGCAGGGTCTATATTCAAATGATGACATGCATCCTCTGGTCTTATGCCCTCCATATCTTCGTGACACCAGGCGAAGACGTCTGTGCTCTTCTTGAGAAATGCTATCAGCTCCCCCCTGAGTTGCTCTTTTAGCTCTTTCCCGATTTTGAGTTCTAACTCTGGTCTGTTTTTATCTAGTTGGATTACCTCTAATTCTTCAATTGATGTTGCCCTTTTTGTTGGCACGTCCTTTCTTGGGTCCAGGATCTCCCACTCTTCCTCATTCTGGTCTGCACTTACCATTTCCATATCTGCTCTCTGGTCGCCCGATCTTGCTCGACACATTATGGGCTCAGGCTCTATGCTTTCCTTATTGATCGATCCCTGTTCATCTGGTCGACACATTATGGGCTCAAGCTCTATGATTTTGAGCTCGGGTCTAAGGTTTAAATCTGGGGTATGTTCGACAATCTCCATCATACTTTCCTCAGATGACATTGTCTCTTATCGTCCAAACTTGGCCCTATCTTCTCTAAAATGTTGAGTTCTCTCGGTTTCAGACCTGACTCACATTCCCTTGCTGCCAGTTGGTTGTCCCGGATGACTTATACATCATTTCCGACCGGAAATTTGATGGCCAGGTGGTGAATTGACACTACTGCCTTTATTTTGGCTAGGAGTGGTCGTCCCCAGATTGTGTTATAGACCGAGTTAAGGTCCACCATCTTGAACTCGGTTGTTGTATGTACTGTTTGGTCTCCAGCCCTAAACACCATTTTAGCTCGCATGTCCCGACAGTGCATGTGATTTTTCCTCTGAACCCTTGGATCGAATCCGAACAGGGTTGAAGATCGGACTCACAAAGGCCCATCTTTTGAAGGTGTTCAAGTAGAGTATGTTGGCGTAGCTTCCTGTGTCGACCAGAACTCTATGTACCATTGTGAGACCGATATTCAGAGATACCACCAAGGCACATGGTGGGGTTGTACTCTTCCTTCTGTGTCTTGCTCGGTGAAGATTATTGGTGGGTGAATCGGCTCTGGCCTCGGCGGGTTGCACCGTTGGTACCCATTTCTTGTTTCTCTTATATGCTCTCTCTTCATTCTCTTTAACAACCTCCGCTCTCCAAAACCTCGTTGATACTCATTTTCAAAGTCCAACGTCTTACGAGATTTTCTTGTCTCCCGAGCAGAAGCAGGGCTTATTCGTTCAAACATGCTTCTTGTTTTGGTCGGTGTGTTTGATCGGGTTGGGCAGAACCGGGATTCTATTCGACTTTTTTCTATAGATGTTCTTTCTGCTCGCTGCTCATCCACCACAGTTTTCCCTTTGTCCTTTCATTTGTTCCTCGACTCATCTGAGGATTGAGCGTCCTCAAGATCGTGAGTTTTGCGGTTTCTCTCTCTTGCTTCAGCTTCCTTTAGTCTCTCACTGAGCTGGAACATCATGGACTTGATCTCCTCTAAGGTCATTCCGATTCACCTAGGCTCTGTTACTAGAGGAATACCCATTGAGATCCTTTCCAGCGGTGAGTTGGTGGGTGCTTTTGGTATATTATACTGGTGTAATTGGTCGGAGCCTATAAGCATCACATTTTGGGCCTGGGATCCATTTGGAATTCCTTGGTCTTTCATATTTTCTGTTGCGTGGATAGTCATAGATCTGTGTTGTGCCTGTTGCCCCCTCCTTCTAGCGCCAAAATGTTGACGTCAAATTTTGTAGAGTACAAAATTCTAGCCTAACACCAAAAATCTCGGTCCGGCTCAAGTAAATCGAACCGAATAAATGATATGAAGATTTAATAAAATAAGAAAAAAACGGTGCCCGATGCCTACTCGGGCAAATTCGATCGGCTCATTCTGGTCGGCTATTCCTAGCGGACGGAACGTTTTATATGGGAGTAAAAAACTCTCTTGATTACAATGATTTAAAAACCCTTTTAACGAGGATTTAGGATCCTATTTATAGGTTAGACCCGAGATATGAAACTTGGAAAGTAAGAAATAAATCCCTTGATTTTAGGGTAAGATAAGGAAAAAATGGATTAAATCCTATCTAAATCGGATATGATTTGATTATAGATTTGTTCCCTTCTTTAACGATTCTGTCGCGAAATAGGCTAACTCTTTTCTACTCATCTGACGCGTTTATTTGTTGCTCCCTAGAGACTATACTTCGGGTGAATAAACTAGACCTTTGTAGACTTGGGTCGGCTCGGATGAACCCCTCTCTAGTCGGCTCGGATGGACCGGGTTCCATTTTGCGGACATGAGTAGTCCGCTGGTCGGCTTGAGTAATTGCCTATCCTGGTTGGTCAGACCGGTTGGACCTGGCTGAGAGATATCAGCTCGGTTCAATAATTTGCTCTCCGCATAATTCTGACTAGGGATAAATAAGATGAGTAGGGTTGCAACAGTTTCCCTTGTTAATCTAACTAGAGAACTAGGGAGATCATTTAATTAAATTGTGTCATCTAAAAAAAAAAATGTTTTAGATTCACATTTATTACCTTTATGATATTTATACATGTAACAAGAAATCACACATTTTGTGATGAATATTTTTGCGATGATAAAAAAATCATCACAATTTGTTACTTAAAGCGACAAATGTTATTTTCGTCATTAAAATACTAGAAATTGTGACAAAAATTTTTGTGTCACCATTGATAATTTTATTCATCACTAATTTGTAAATTTCATTTATGTCGTCACAATAATAATAGACGATGATTTTAATAATAATTGGTGATGAAATTCGATGTCATGAAAATATATATTTTCATGATGATGCTATTTTTCATCATTAATTATTCTAAATAATTATTGACAAAATTATTTCATCACTATAATAATTGGTTACGATTTTAATTATAATTGGTGACGATATTCAATATCGTAAAAAATAAATTTTTGTGACGATGCTATTTTTTGTCATTAATTATTTGAATTAATTAGTGACAAAATTCTTTTGTCACGATAATAATTGATGATGATTTTAATAATAAATGGTGACAATATTCGACGTCATAAAAAATATATTTTTATGACGATGCTATTTTTTGTCATTAATTATTTGAACTTATTACTAACAAAATTATTTCGTCGCAATATTATTTGGTGACGATTCTAATAATAATTGGTGACGATATTCGACGTCATAGAAAATATACTTTTATAACGATGCTATTTTTTGTCATTAAATATTTGAACTTATTACTAACAAAATTATTTTGTCGCAAAATTATTTCGACATTGTAAAAAATATAGTTTTATAATTGTAGCACCCCTACAAAAAATGAAGCATAATTTATTAATTAAATATTTAAACCCAGGATTTAATAATTATGTGCGTATGTTTTGACTGTTTAATTACATGCATTTCAGAAACGTGTTTAATGCATGATTTAGACAGATAATTTTTTTGGACATGGTACATAGAATATTTTTATACCATTAGATGCCTAATGGAAAAACGAGAAGATAGAAATGAACTAGGGGTCAATTGGAGACCCGTAGCTCAAACGGCGACGAAAAGGGCAAAATACGAACTTTCGAAAAACCGAAAGATATTTACGGTGAATAGTAAATAGAGATTTTTATGTGAATAGTAACTTGGATTTTTCACCCGATGAATAGTAACATAGATATTTCACATGAATAGTGATTTTCGGATTTCTATAAATAGGAATGTTTTCGATTCAAAAATTACCATTTTTCCGAATGAGCCGAAAGTGACGAAAACTTGTAAGTCTCTCTCTTCTCTCTCTTTCCGATTTTCTGCCTCCGGTGCGCCACCGTTTGTGGCCGGCAAATTTCAACATTGTCGGTTTCGGCCGATTTTCTCACACGACGAAGGTCTCGATGAGACGAATCTAGGATAGGTCTCGGAATTCAATTCCGATTTCTCATTCGCCGAAAAACGATGAAAAATGAGCTCCAAACCTCGAACCCTAGATTCTACCACCTTTTCTCTCTCTTACTGTTTTCTCACTCCTCCTCGCCGGAGCTGCTATCGGAGGTCCACCTGTGGTGAGAGGGTGTTGCTGGAGGGCCGGGGCCACTTTGGGTGGCGGCACCGGAGCTGAACAGGCTATGTATATATATATATATATATATATATCGTGCATGTGTGTATATTTAGTATGTGTTTTGTGTGTGTTGGCTATTGTGGGGCGGCACTGGTGGCGCCGCCGTGAGCTGCTGGTGGCCAGCGCTGGTGATGCGCCGGCGAGGACCTAGGGGTGGTGGCCGGCGCTGGTGATGCGCCGGCGAGGACCTGGGGGTGGTGGCCGACGACAGGTAGCCGCCGGCCAAGGCTGTTGAGTGTGTGTGTTCATATGCGTGTATGTGTGTGCTATGCGTGGGTGTGTTTGTGTTGCTGGGGGTTTAGGGCTGGGTTGGGAAGGTCGCTGGTGACAGGGGGTCACCGGCCGGGGTCTAGAAAGGGTCGCCGGCGACTGGAAGTGTAGGGTTTGTTTTTGCATGCGTGTGGGACGAAGGGTGTTTGCGGCTGATTTTCCAGCACTGTTCATGTCGGAATCCGACGAGGAATAGCCGGAGGTGGTAACTGGTGGTGCAGGCTAGCCGGTGGACGAGGTGGCGGCAGCCCAGGGCGGCGCCGTCGCAGCTAGTGGCCCCAGGAAGTGGGTTGGTCGAGCAGGGCCGACGTCGGGTGGCTTGGGTGCCGAGTTGTCGAGAAAACTCGGCAGCTGTCGAGAAGGGTGCCGAGCTACCGAGACGGGTGTTGATGCTGCCGAGAATACTCGGCAGCTGTCGAGGGATGCCTGCTGAGCTGCCGAGTAAAGCCGCCGAGGCCGTTAGGTTTTTCACCCGACGTAGGTTGCGCACGCGCACGCAAGCGCCCCGTCGGGTGACAGCGCGCACGCAACGCCGTGTTTTCGATTCAAATCCCTTTTTTTTCACCGTATATCGTCATCGAGTCATCACCGGCGATATGTCGTTGATCGAGAGTCGTGGGCCCGGTCAAAGTCAACCCTTTAACCAAAGTTACCAAAATACCCCTAAACTTAAAATTCTTCGTTTGAGCTCGTTTTAACTCTGATTGAGCTCATTCTTTTTCCGTCGTGACCCAAATTTCATTCTCTATAATATCAACCATATGGACTGATTATCTACTCTCATTTTTTCAACTCCAATATTTCGATCTCTCGATCCATCGCGCCTTTAACGATCGTTTTTCCTCCAAAATCTTTTACAGCTTTAATTATACATTATTAAGGATCTAAGAAACACCGTAATTGTGTAGGCTACTTGTTGGATTGAGCCTTGAGTTATCTGATCTTTAGTACTTGCTACTCACTCGGAAAACCACCGAACAAGATGGGGGTAATTTCTATCTCTTTATCTGTTTACTGTTTTCCCTATTAAATGCATGAATTGCGGAATACTAAATGCTGTGAATATAATTGTTGTGCCATACTTTATACTGTGAAAGGACTTCGGTTCACATTGCATGTTCGGAGGGTTTTATGGACCGTAAAAAACTGTCTTCCACCCCTTCTACTATTCTGAAAGGTCTGGCGGTCCTGTAAATGCGCTAGCGGTACTGAGACCGTTTTATAAGGTAAGACGGGGAATACCCATACCTTTTTGTGCCTTACCATTTCTAATATCTGCTATGTATTTTACGTGTGGTGACAACGTGCCAATTGATACCTTTATTATCTTTCTATTTTATATATATATATATATATATGTCGTATGCTATAAGATGCGGAGTTTATCCCCACGAGTGTATTCCACACTCTCACCCCCTATTCTGTACGCACACTACAGGAGATGATGAGCATGATGAACCTTAGATGGAGAGATGAGGTGTTGTATCTGGGCTTGTATGTTTAGACTGATGTCACACAAACATTTCTAAACTATGTTTTATTTAATTCACATTTTGTAATAATTCTATATATGTTTTGGGATGTGAGATCCTGATGGTTTGATTCCGCTGCTAAGAATGTTGTATTTATCGGTACTGAGACCGATTGCTGATATATGAGAGATTCACATCGTCCCTTACCTCATTCTTCTGTCGTCTCCTACTATTTCTTCTATTTGTGATATGTGTCCCTTGCTATTTCTTTCTTCATGCCCGTGTGAAAACTCTGATAATTTTATGAAAGAAAACGGGGCGTGATAGTTGGTATCAGAGCAATGTTCTAATGTTGTGAACTTGCTCGATTTGGTTTTAAAATGGAAAAAACGTGATTTTAAAGTGTGATCTTAAAACATGAATTTGTTATCGAAAAGAGATAGATAGAAACTATTCTCTCTCCATAGGAGTTTCTCCCTGATTGTAAGATTTGCGGAATATGAGTGCTGGCCTGTTATGTGATATTTTGCCTTAAAACCGTTAGGTTTCGAAGGAAGCGTTACAGATATAGACATATGATAACAAACTCGTGTAAATTAAACTTGACAGATGAATAGGATATACGTTGCTGGTAGAAGGAGAGTACCGATCATAGAGACTCGAGAGAAGCGGCTTCGACGTCGTTTCTACGAGAGTAGAGTGACGGGTGATATATCAGTTGGTGAGCATGTCGCTCGACTCTTACACTGTTGGAGAGAGATTGGAGGTACGATAGGCAGGATTAGTGGCATACAGACATGTCTGCACATGATCCATACTTTACCACGGGAGTGGGAGGTTAGGGCTCGCCTAGTCTACCGAGACGAGTTAGTATTCTCGTCAGTGGATCACGTGCCCATCGCTGACTTTAGGAATGTGGCTAGGCAGATGCTAGAGCTATAGGGCCGACATGGCCTTCTGACTGCTCCGGAGCCATCATCCTATGATCCATCCAGTAGTAGCTCTGATTTGGAGGACGATCCTAAGGAGGATCCCGAGGAGGACGACCCGGTGATGGGGGACCCTAAGGACGGAGCGCCAGGACTACAGGGGCCTCCGCCGCCTCCCGCAGTAGTAGTTTAGATAACCTCGAAACTTTGATATATGTATATATAATGCTACAAACGATACGTTATTCTCTATGTATATGCATAGGGTAGTTTTTACATCATAGATAGTGTACATACACCTTTTGGTTATGGTGTAGTGCTACCTTTATTATGTTCATATGTATATATGCATATATATCTTCTTGCTTATCTTATGAAGTATATGTTTATGCCTCATCACGTGTATCGTGTTAACTATTATATTTATAGTATTATTGTGTAATCTCAACGACTTATACATATATACATATCGTAATAGAATTATGTCAAGAGAAAGACCCCGAAAGGAGCAACCGCAGCCGGCCAATCAGCTGGAATGTGAGGAAAACGCCAATGTAGGGGACTTGGCTACAGTGCTACGAGGGTTAGCACAACACTTCAAAGTAAATCGAGCCACCCCGCAGCCAGTAAGAACAGACCCAAACCTCATCTATGAACAGTTTCGGCGATTTAACCCACCGACATTCGATAGAAATAGGAAACCGACAGAGGTGGAAGAGTGGCTAAGGTCACTCGACCGATTATTTGGGCACCTAACATGCTCCAAAAAATATATGGTTAGTTGTGCCATCTTCCAGCTCACTGATGAGGCGAGTCATTGGTGGGACTCGTACGAGCGAACTTTGTTGCCCGCTCAAAGAGAGGGAATGTCGTGGGAAGAGTTCAAAGAAGTGGTTTCCCATCACTTCATCCCTCAGTCCTACCGGGACAAGAAGGAAACAGAGTTCATTCATCTTCGATAGGGAAGCTTAATTGTAGGAGATTATGAGCGGCGGTTCAACCATCTGAGCCGGTATGCCCAAGCATTTGGTGGATACCGACCTCAAGAAGGCCCGAAGATTTGAGAAGGGCCTTCGCTCAGAGATCAGCTCGATCCTGGCTGGGCAGAGGACGATGACATATGCAAGTGTCATCAAGAGAGCCTAGGAGATCACCTCCCGGATCGGTTTAGATACTGTACCCCTCAAGAAAGTCTTCACTGCTCCCGTCAAGAGGAAGTGGACTGGCCCGAGCCAGAGTTTTACCCAGAATAAGTGTCTGAGGGCAAGCAATGCTCCATTCTTTCCTACTCCCCGACCTGCGAACACATGCTCGAGATGCAGGAAGGTACACTCAGGACCGTGTCAGTAAGAAACACGAAACTGTTTCACCTGCGGCGCACCGGGGCACATAGCGGCCAACTGCTGGAGGGTGAGGAATTCACCGACTACAGCCCCGAACTTAAGGTCGGTGGTAGACAGAGCATGAACATTCGTTCTTACTCGCCCAGAAGCCACTGAGGGAGCTGAGACGATGGCAGGTATGTTATCAGTATCTGATATACCTGCTTTCATCCTGTTTGATACTGGAGCGACACACTCCTTTATATCTGTCAACTTCTGTAAATTGCTGAAGCATAATGACGGTAGGATAGTCGCTCAAACTCTAGAAGTTAGTATCCCCTCAAGAAAGACGGTAAGGACAAAACACCTATACCGTCACCTTAAGATTGCTCTTGAAGACAAGATCCTTCTAGCTGATCTTCACGCTTTGGAGATGAAGGATTTTGATATAATCCTGGGGATGGACTGGCTAGAGTCCAATCATGCGGTAATTAAGTGTCGTACGAGGGAGATTGTCTTTCAAGCACCAGGAAAGCCGGAGTTCACATTTCATGGGACTCAAGTTAAAGTCGACTCAAGGATTATCTCGGCCATGAAAGCAACCCAGATGCTTGTCAAAGGAGATTGCGAAGCTTGGTTGGTTAACATGGTGAACTTCGAGAATGAATCGACTACAATCGAGAAGGTGCCGGTGATAAAGGAATTCATGGATGTATTTCTAGAGGATTTACCTGGTCCTCCACCGGATTGACAGGTGACCTTTGAGATAGATCTCGTTCCAAGGTCAGCGTCGGTGTCAAAGGCTCCTTATCGCCCTGGGGAGCTCCAGTGCTGTTTGTGAAGAAGAAAGATGACAGCTTTCGAATGTGTATCAATTACCGAGAGCTGAACAAAAAGACAATAAAGAACAAGTATCCACTGCCTCGGATTGAAGATCTCTTTGATCAATTAAGAGGTGCTAGTGTGTTCTTGAAGATTGACTTAAGATCTGGATATCACTAGATGAAAGTCAAAGACGCTAATATATCAAAGACAGCATTCAGAACGAGATATGACCACTACGAGTTTGTAGTAATGTCATTCGGACTGAGTAATGCTCCAGCTATCTTTATGGATTTGATGAATCGTGTCTTCCATCCTTATTTTGATCTCTTTGTCATTGTGTTCATAAATGATATCCTCATCTATTCGTGCGATAGAGCGCACCATGAACAACATCTCAGAATCGCACTAGAGGTCCTAAGGAAGGAGAAACTTTACGCCAAATTCAAGAAGTGTGAATTCTGGATGGACAAAGTAGGCTTCCTGGGACACATCATTTCTTCATAGGGGATCGAAGTAGATCCTGAAAAGGTGACAGCTGTTAGTAAGTGGGAAACTCCAACGAATGTAAAAGAAGTCCGGAGTTTCATCGGCCTGAATGGATACTACCGAAGATTCATAGAGGGATTTTTGAAGATTGTCACTCCAATGACTCGCTTGACAAGAAAGGATGTGAAGTTCCAATGGAGTGAGCAATATGAGCGTAGTTTCCAGGAACTGAAGAAAAGACTGACAGAAGCACTAGTCTTAATAGTTCCAGACGTAACCAAAGAGTTTGTGATCTACAGTGTCGCATCCAAACAAGGTTTGGAGTGTGTTTTGATGCAGAAAGGGAAGGTAGTGGCGTATGCATCACGCCAACTGAAGATCCATGAACAGAACTACCCAACGTATGATCTGGAACTAGCAGTTGTGGTACACACCCTCAAGGGCGTGAAGTGTGAAATCTACACCGACCATAAGAGCCTGAAATACTTCTTTGAGCAGAAAAAGCTCAATATGAGACAAAGAAGATGGCTAGAGTTGGTGAAAGACTATGATATTACAATCCACTACCATCCTGGAAAAATGAATGTGGTAGCTAACGCCTTTAGCAGAAAAGGAAAGGGAGTGGTGACGTCTATGATCACCAATCAGTACCAATTGATCAAGGAGATGTCAAAGTTAAATCTGGAGATAGTCTCATCTCTAATTAGCATTGAATCCAAGATGGCAGCGTTATTCGTAAAACCCATGCTACGTGATCAAATTGTGGAAGCTCAGAAGAAGGATAACTTCCTATTAAAGATGAAAGCTCTTATGGATAATGGAAGAGCCGAAGGTTGGGTTAGGGTTAGGGTTTTGCGGCTATTTTTCACCGTTTTCCGGTGAACGAGAAATCGGAATTGAATTCCGAGACCTATCCTAGATTCATCTCGTTGAGACGAACATTGTGTGCGAAAATCATCCTATTCCGATAATGTTGAAATTTTCCGGCGACTGGCCGGTGGCGATGCCGGCGGTGGCGCCGCCGACCAGAAAATTGAAAACGAAAGAGAGAAGGGAGGAGAGAGAGACTTACTCATTTTTGTCGCTTTCGGCTCGTTCGACTTATTCGGAGAAACGGTGAAAAATGAACTGAGAGGGCCTCCTATTTATAGAATTTGGAAAATGCTATTCATCCAAAATATCCAAACACTATTCATCGGTTGACTTTTCTGATGTTACTATTCACGTAAATATCTTCGTTTCCATTCTCCATAAATATCTTCTGATTTCCGAAACTTTCGGTTTTGCCCTTTCCGTCGTCATTCGAGCTACGGGTCTCCGATTGACCCCTAGTTCGTTTCTATTTTCTCGTTATCTCGATACGCATCTAATGGTATAAGAATATTCTATATACCATGTCCGAGAAAATTATCCATCTAAAACGTGCATTAAACACATATCTGAAACGCACGTAATAAATTAGACAGCCAAAATATACACACGTAATTATTAAGTCACACGTTAAAATATTTAATTAATAAATTATGCTCGTTTTGATCCGAGGTGCTACATCCCTTACTCCTTAAAAATAATTTCGTCCTCGAAATTGAACGCGTACTAAGAACGACTCAGAACTAAACGTGTACTATAAGCTGCGAGACTGGATACTTTGTTACAAAGCTCATTATCGTGTATCTATGTTGCTTCTGTCTTTCCATTTCTTGTCAAGGAACTTTCTCAGGCTTGCAAGTTCCTTGATTATCTGGCTCAGGCTTGCAAGTTCCTTGATTATCTGGCTCAGGCTTGCAAGTTCCTTGATTATCTGGCTAAGCTCGATGTTCAGAACTTTTGTCGATCCCGAGCCTTTCCAATTCTTTCTCGATCCTTCCTGACCGAATCGTATTTCTATTCTTTATTCTTCACCTTCTTCATCTCATAGTACTGATTGGTGATTCATCTGCGTCTTTGACTTTTATCTGGTGATACCCAGATCTTAAGTCATTCTTCGAGAACACACTGGCTCCTCTTAATCTATCGAAGAGATCTTCACTCCGAGGCAGTGTATACTTGTTCTCTATAGTCCGCTTGTTCGACTCTTGGTAATCGACACAAATTCTTAAGTTCCCATCTTTCTTCTTTACAAAGAGCACTGGAGCTCCCCAAGGCGACACGCTTGGTCCGTTGGACCCTATGTCCAAAAGTTCTGGTAACTGAGCCCTCAGTTCTTGTAATTCCTTCAGTGTTATCCAGTAAGAAACCTTTTGACACCGGTGCAGATCCTGAAATGAGATCGATCTCAAAGGTCACTTGTTTATTCGGTGGAGGACTAGATAATTCCTCAGGAATTACATCCATGTATTCCTTTATCACCGGCACCTTCCCGATAGAAGTCGATCCTTGCTCGGGGTTCACCATGTTGACCAACCAAGCTACACAATTTCCTTTGCTAAGCATCTGTGTTGTCTTCATGTTCGATATAATCCTTAAATCAGCTTTAACTCATGTCTCATGAAAGGTGAACTCCGGTTCTCCAAGTGTTTGAAAGACAATCACTCACGCACGACACTTGTTCACTGCGTGATTTTACCATAAGCCAATTCCATTTCCATAATCACATCAACGTCCTTAATCTCTAATGCATACAGATCGGCTAAAAGAATTTTATTCCCATGCGCGATCCTCAAACCTTGGCAAAGGTGTTTCGTTCATAACGTTCTATAGACGACATACGAAACTAACCCTTATAATATAGCCCATGTAACCCATCAATCTTTAACATCAGATAAACCAAATACCAGGTATCATGATACCAGTAACCGTTACTCCGTAAATCATATAACATTCTCAATAGATTCTCTATCATTTGTTTATCATCATAGCATAACATGGTCTAATCTCAATAGATTCTTTGTCATTCATTTATCTTCGTAGCATAACATGATCATGTTGGATAACGCATACCCAACTTGCATAAATTAACCAGAAAAATACAACATAAGTAAAACATCATGTAACACATAACAGATGAGCACTCTTTTTCTTCAGTTCTTATGATTAAAGAGAGACACGTATAGAGAGAGGATGGTGCTTATCCATTTCTTTTCAAAAATATTTTTCTCGTTTAAAACACATCTTTCTCGTTCAAAACACACCTTCCTTGTTTAAAATACATCTTTCTCGTTTAAAACACATCTTTCTCGTTCAAAACACATCTTCCTTGTTTAAAACACATTCTTCTCGTTTAAAACACATCTTTCTCGTTCATCATCACAGCACACTAGAATGCCTTGCACCCATAACATTTCCTTCGGTACATGTGGATATTTTCCGTCTTACCCCGTATCCTAAGTACAGGATGGTATTTCCCATCTACCCCATACCTTAAGTATAGGATGATATTTTCCATCTACCCTGTTTCCTAGGTACAAGAGAGAATTCCCCATCTTTTTCCGTACACGGTTTCAAGATCATTAGTGCTTAGCCGTTTCTTTTCAAAAACCCGACCACGTTTTAAAATCACACTTTTGAAATCACATTTTCTCTTTTTAAATCAAGCTTGAGCAAAGCCCTACAAAGGGTAGAACTAAGCTCTGATACCATCTGTCACGCCCCAAAATCTTTCACTTAAAAATATCAGAGTTTTTCATTTTTGGGCGTGAAGAGAGAAAGGGGAAGGAGACGAGCATGATATAAAATAGAAAGAAAAGAGAGAGGATAAGAAAGGGTACACTTGAAACATCAGATACAACCGATAAAAGGAGGTTTGAAACCTTACGCAGCGGAAAAACATCAGGATCTTTTACAAAGAAGAAGAAATACAGTTTTCTTTTACAAACAAACAACATAACTTTAAAAGTCAAATCCGGACAAAGGTCACAGCTGATAGGGCACCCCTCTCTCTACGCGTCGAGATTCTCTTTTTTGCCTGTAGTGTGAATACAGATTAAGGGGTGAGTGCGTTGAATACACTCGTGGGGAATAACATCCGCATCTTATAACAGTCAACAGTTATACATTACCAGAAATGTAACACTCAGCCACATTGTCACAGTATAACATGATCACATAATCATAACATATGTCACATCATTTAGGACTTCTCAATCATACTTTGAAATAGGGAAAACTATAAACAATCACAGAGTTAGAAATTACCCCCACCTCGTTCGGTGGTTACCATGTGAGTAGCGAGTCCAGAGATCTCGTGTCTCAAATCTCGTGTCTCGAATCCCGTATCTCGATGTTCAATCCAACTGATAGCCTACATATGTTATGGTGTTCTTAGATCCTTAACATCGTATAATTAAAGCTATAAAAGCTCCCGGCGGAAAAACGTTCGTTAACTACGTGACGGATCGAGAGCTCTAAAGATTGGAGTTGAAGAAATGACAGTGGATATCCACTCCATATGGCTGAGATGATAGGGAATGAAATTTGGGGCACGACGGAAAAAGAATGAGCTCAATCGGAGTTCAAACGAGCTCAAACGGATCATTTTAAGTTTAGGGGTAAAATGGTAATTTTGGTCAAAGGGTTGACTTTGACCGGGCCCACGACCCTCGGTCAACAACATCTCATCATCGACGACTCGATACGGTTGAACGACGGAAAGAAAATGAGGTTCGGATTGAAAACACGGCGTCGTGTGCACGTCGGCTCGCGACGAGCACGCACGGGCCTCGGCGGTCTCGGTAGCTGTCGAGTTTTCTCGGTAGCAAGGCTCGGTGTCTCGGCAGTTGCCGAGTTTTCTCGGCAGCAAGGCGCGCTCGCTCGGCAGCTCTCGACAGGCGTCACTCGGCACTCGACCAGCTGCCGAGTTTTCTCGGTAGCTTCTTTTCCCGGCGTGCGCCTGGTCGAGTTTTCTCGGCCAAGTCCCTCCCAGGTTCCCGGCGCCGGGCCTGCTCGATGCGCCACCTTCCCAGCGCCACCCGGCGCAGTGGCGCCATCTCCAGCCACCACCACCTATCTCGCCGGATACCTCGCACCGCCGGCTACCACCTCCGGCCGTCCATCACCGGATTCCGGCGGTGAATAGTGTCCGAAATCTCGCCGCAAAATCCTTCGAAGTCCAGTTTTTTCGGAAAACCAACACCTATCCAAAACTCCGGCCAGTGACCACCCCCAGCTCCTCCGCCGGCGACTCCCCATCGCCGGCAACCTTTCCCGGCCAACCCAACACCCTAGCAACAACCAAACTCACCCACGTTCAACACACACACTCATACGCATAAACACACACACACACACACTGATTTCCAGTTCCGGCATGCGGTCTCCTGACGCCGGCGACCACCACTCATCACTCTCACCTTGGACGGCGACCCCCAGTCGCCGGCCACCACCACCGCCGAGCACACACACACACACAACAAGTTACACACACAAACACACAGCGTATGGTGTACCACACACACACACTGTTATTCCTTGGCCGGCGGTCTCCATTCGCCGACCGCCTCCCCTGAGCCTTTGCCGATGACCTCCCATCGCCGACCGTTCCTTCCCACACGGCGGCGCCACCCGCCACCGCCTCCAACAACATGCAACACCACACACACCAACACACCTAAACACACACACACATGCACGATCATGCATATACACATACTGTCCTTCTCCGGCGCTACCACCCACGGCGGCGCCGACCCTCCAGCAGGTCACCCTAGCTCCGGCGGTCCTCCGGTCGTCAGCTCCGGTGAGAAGAGAGAGAAAAACAGAGGAGAGAGAAGGTGGCACAAGGGTTAGGGTTAGGGTTTTGCGGCTGTTTTTCGCCGTTTTCCGGCGAACGAGAAATCGGAATTGAATTCCGAGACCTATCCTAGATTCATCTCGTTGAGACGAATGTCGTGTGCGAAAATCGTCCGATTCCGACAATGTTGAAATTTTCCGGCGATCGGCCGGCGGCGACGACGGCGCCGCCGCCGACCAGAAAACTGAAAACGAGAGAGAGAAGGGAGGAGAGAGAGACTTACTCATTTTCATCGCTTTCGGCTCGTTCGGAGAAACGGTGAAAAATGAACTGAGAGGGCCTCCTATTTATAGAATTTGGAAAACACTATTCATCCAAAATATCCAAACACTATTCATCGGTTGACTTTTCTGATGTTACTATTCACGTAAATATCTTCGTTTCCATTCTC
Source organism: Scutellaria minor (assembly GCA_954870855.1). Classification (NCBI taxonomy): domain Eukaryota; kingdom Viridiplantae; phylum Streptophyta; class Magnoliopsida; order Lamiales; family Lamiaceae; genus Scutellaria; species Scutellaria minor. The sequence goes on along the minus strand of OX940731.1, from coordinate 12,925,376 downwards.
CATAAATATCTTCCGATTTCCGAAACTTCCGGTTTTGCCCTTTCCGTCGTCATTCGAGCTACGGGTCTCCGATTGACCCCTAGTTTGTTTCTATTTTCTCGTTATCTCGATACGCATCTAATGGTATAAGAATATTCTATATACCATGTCTGAGAAAATTTTCCATCTAAAACGTGCATTAAACACGTATCTGAAACGTACGTAATAAATTAGACAGCCAAAATATACACACGTAATTATTAAGTCGCACGTTAAAATATTTAATTAATAAATTATGCTCGTTTTGATCCGGGGCGCTACATGTATAATTTATTTCACTGCATTTTTATCATATTATGCAATTTAAATTTATGATCTTTAATTTAATAGTAGTAGTAGATATTTATTTATTGTAATTTAGAATATTATTAGTTTATCATGATAATTATTTTTGTCAATTATAAATCTATTTAAATAGTATATGTATATATAATTTAAATCTACAATAATAATAATTATTTAATAATATTTAATTAGTGACAAAAAATATTGTCATCGTAAGCTAATTAGTAACGATGATATATGTCACGCCCCAAAATCTTTTCGTATTTTATCAGAGTTTTCAACGTTGGGCATGAAGATAGAATAAGCAAGGGACGCATGTCAACAGAAAGAAATAAGTAAGGGACAACAGAAGAAAGAGGTAAGAGACGAAGTGAATCTCTCACTTATAAACATACGGCCTCTGCCGTTAGCAATCGGTCTCACTACCGATATAAAACATCGTATGCAGCGGAAACTCATCAGGATCTCACATCCTTACATATATCAAAATATTACAAAACATGAGCTTAACCAAAACATAGCTTGGAAATGTTTAAGAGACCTCGTCTCATTACAACAAAACCAGATACAGTACTTCCTCTCTCCTCCTAGGGTTCCTCATGCTCATCATCGTCTGTAGTGTGAGTACAGATTAAGGGGTAAGTGCGTGGAATACACTTGTGGGGATAAAATCCACCTCATATATCTCAAGACAGAATTAAATACCGAAAAGCTAACCTACGGTCACGTTGTCACAGCACATATATATGCAAAGCAGATATTAGAAATGGCAAAGGACGAATAGGTACGGAATTCCTCCGTCTTATCCTATGAACGGTCTCACACCGCTAGTGCATTTCAAGAGGCTCACGACACCTCCACAGAGTAGTAGAAAATAGTAGGGGACGAACAGAATGCATGATCAGAGGACCTCTGTCCTTTCACAGTTATCTTATGGCACAACAAGTATAAACACAACACTTAGTATTCTTCAATCATACGTTTACTTAGGGAAAACTGTAAACAGAAGAAGAGTTAGAAATTACCCCCACCTCGTTCGGTGGTTACCCGCGTAAGCTGCTAGCAACAAAGGTCCGATATCACAAGCTCAATCCAATCGAGTAACTCAATCTTAATCCAATAAATCGCCTACACAAGTTACGTTGTACTCAGATCTTTATTAATTATAATTAAAGCGATAAACATATACGCGACGAGTCGAAGGACCTAAAGATTGGATAAGACACGAGCTCGTTCGATGTTGATACGAGGTCAACAACGTATATAAGTTTGAAAGTGCATTGGTATCAAGGGTTGACCTCGACCGGGCCCTCGACCCTCGGTCGACAATCTCCCGTCGGCTAAGACTCGATGGTAAAGGATACAAAGAAAAAAGAACGGGAAAGGATTGGAAACACGGCGTTACCCGACATGCGTCTCGCACCCGGCGCCCACTCCCGACGCACCCTAGCCGTACACGACCGTGTACCAGCTTCCAGCAAGTCCTGTCTGGCCGCACACGACCGTGCTTCCCTAGCACGACCGTGCGTCGGCCCCCAGCGGCTTCTGCCAGCTGGGGCACGACCGTGTCCCACGACACGACCGCGCGCCAGCAGCCTGCGCCCAGCAGCCTCCCCCGGCAGTCCGGCTTCTTCCCGGCGTTTCCGGCCACTTCGTTCCAACTTCTCGTTCCCAACTACTATATCTCCGATACCAACCCATTCTTCTCCAAACCCATCTCACACACACCAATATATATATAAACATAAACACTCAAAATCTCCAAAACGCTTGGTCGACGACCTTCGGTCGCCGGAGACCCATCTTCACACTCGCTGGCGCATCACCAGCGCCGATCATTACTTTTCCTCATGGCGGCACCACTCATACCGCCCTCAACAGAGATCATAGTCAAACACACACACACACAAACATGCATATATCAGAATAACCAAATCAAGATAACTCCGGCACCACTCCACACCGCGGCGCCGTCCCTCCAACAACTCACTCTCGTCTCCATGCGAACCTCCGACAACATCCCTGGTTAAAAGAACGAAGGAAAAGAGAGAAAACCGAGGAGAGAGAAAAGTTGGCTAGGGTTAGGGTTTAGGGTTTTGATGTGGTTTTTCGCCGTTTTCCGGTGAAGGACAAGTCGGAAAAGAAAACCGAGACTTGTTCTAGACTCGACTTGTCAAAACCTACGTTGTGTGTGAAAATCGGTCGAAACCGACAACTTAGAAATATTCCGATGAACTCCGGTGGTGGCACCACTGCGCCGGCGGTGGCTCCGGTGGTGGCGCGCCGGAGGTCGAAAAAGAAAAGAGAGAGAAGAGAGACTTACGTGTAAACGTCGCTTTTTGGCTCGTTCGAAGAAAGGGGTGAAAATGAACTGGGGTAAGCTCCTATTTATAGATTTCAGAAGTTACTATTCACCGTAAATATCTCGGTAAATATCTTGGTAAATATCTTCTGATATTTCCGAAACCTTGTGGTTTACTCTTTTTATCGTCGTTCGAGCTACAGATCTCCGATCAACCTCTAGTTCATTTCTATCTTTCTATACTTCCAACGCGCAACTAGTGATATAAAAATATCCTACATCCCACGTCTAGGTAAATTATCCTTCTCATACGGGTGTTAGACACTTATCTGAAACGCACATATTTAAACAGTTAAAACATACGCACATATATATTAAATTCTGAGTTTAAATATTTGATTAATAAATTATGTTTCGTTTTGGTCCGGGGTGCTACAATATATGTTGTCACCTAAATTTTTTGTGATGATTACCAACTTCATCACTTAATAATATTTAGATACATATACTAACGATAAATTTGGTAACAATAGTATAATTATTTTGTGACGAAATATATGATGTCACTGTATCTAAATATTTAACGACAATTATCATCTTCGTCACTAGATAATATTTATTATGACAAAAATAATTCATCACCATTTTTACACTATTTAGTGACCACAATGTTTTTGTCATCGAATCTTACTTTTTCGTGACGCATTGTGTCATCATTATATGGATACATATAACAACGTCAAAATTTCGTCACAAAAGTTTAACTCTTTGGTGACGAATCATATAAAATATGATGAATTAGTTAATCAAATTGTGACTAAAATTGTGTCACCAAAATTTGACAAAGTTGATAGTAAATGGATAATCGTCACTAAAAATTAATATTTTAGTGACAATAAATTAAATTTGTCATGTAAAGTTACACTTTTAGTGACGAAACACCATAATTAGTGACGAAATTTGATGTCAAATGCGATGTTTTATTTGTCACTATAGATGAGATGATATAGCGACAATGACCTTTAGCGTCATCAAAAGATGACTTTAGATGATGAATTCAAATAGCATCGCATTTACCTAATACGACGCACTTACAGCGACATTCTTTGCGATGAAAATATTTCGTCACCAAACATCTTTTGTGACGAAAAATGGTGTTTTTATGATAAATTTTGTTGTCGCAAATTCTCAAATTTCTTGTATTGTATAGTACATTTATGTGTTCATAAGATGACTGGTATGTATTTTTAAGTATACCTTTATAAGTCAAACATTTAAGGTACATTATGTATAAATTCCAAGACTTTTATGTTAAGTTACTTATACCTTCTATCTCAATAACATGACCTTTATGTATTATTAAGAATATCTTTATAAACAGAACTAAAATAAGTTAGTTACATATACAAGACATTCATTTTGTATAAATATAGAGACCTTTAGATTTAGTTATCTATACCTTTATGTCACAAGAAGATGATTTTTATGTATTATTAAGCATACATGTAGTCTCGTTTATTCCAGAAACTGTATCAATTACATCAGCAAATTCATCTTCTCCACTAGATAATTCGACAATTTAAAGGTTGAGTATAGTTTCACCTATGATACAATATTAAGAACACAACATCAGTTAACCTTTTCGCATTGATAATTGAAGACAATATCTGATTTTCTAAGTTTTAGCAGAAATAGGTTTATTATTACTGTGAAGGTTAGAATTACAGGCGTCCATGGAGATGATAAATTTAAGCTGATTGCAAGCTTGGGGAGGAGGTGAATGAGAGATCGAGAGATCGCGATGGTGAAATGAGAGATTGCGAGCTCTTAATTAGGGCATTTATTATGAAAGAAAAGGTATATATATATATATATATATATATATATATGTTTTCTTCGGGTCAGGTCAGATCTCAGTTGCACAGATCTTAAGATCCATACAACAGGTATATGTAAGTCCAACTCATATATCCTGGGATACGGATTCCCTAACCTACCCTGCCTTGTTTAGAAAATGGGTTATTATATATATTTTTTCAATTGATTTTTTTATTTTTTTTCTTCCTTCTCCTTCACACCGTTACTTCTTCGTGGTTTCTTTTTTTTCTTATGATTTCTTGTTCGTTTTGTTAGTCTTTTGTAAATTCCTTATTTTAGTAGAAAGATTATTGGTGTTTTCAAAGGATTTTGCAGATTTTCGCTTCAGTTTATTAGTGGTAATTGTTGAATGCATTTTTTTTTTATAAATAGTGTTTTAGTTCTTATAATCTAGTGTTTTTTGATTTTATTTTGTTTGTTGTGTACTAATACTTTTGTGATTATCTGTGTGTGTTGGAATTTCAGGTCATTTTAAGTTTATGGACTTTTTTTTTTGTTATTTTGCATGTTTATTTGTTTATTTAAATGATATTAGTACTTTTTTTGGTTGTTTTTGTCAAATTCTAGGGTTTGTATGTTGTTTTTTTGTCATAGTTGCCATTTAAATCGTTGTATCACCATCTTACTTCAAAAAAAATTAATTTTTTTGCTTTTTTTATAATAAATTATCAGATTGTGCTGGTGAGCTTGATATCGTCTTAGATTGGCAGAATTAGAGTTACTTCATTTGCAAAGTTTTGAAATGTGCGTGTGGAAAATTTAAAAATTAGGCTAAATGAAAATTGATAAGGCGACGGAGAAAATGTTTGAAAACTACTTTAATGTTGTGTTTTTCTCTTCTTTTTTTTTTTGATTAAAAGTACATTAGTTGATGGTATGCTTCTATTTGTTCCAGTGTAGTTAAGTTCTCTATTTCCATTTTCTTTTATTGTAGTTGATTAATAAAGACATTGGTATATTTCAGTAAAGTTTTTGTATGATTGTTGCTAGGCGGTTTTAATTTGCTAGTCAAATTATTTATCATATAAGCATGATGAATCAAAGTAAGGAAAAAGAAAGAGTCAAATTGGTCTCATCTGAGATTTTGATGTCACATAAGCATAATCTGGTTTTAGTAAAGGTTGGAAATTACAACTCAAGAAAACCATTATGATCAGCCGTGGAATTTTTCTTGATCAATCTTATCTTAGCGAACTGTGTTTTGTTAAGAGTGTGAAAGTTGGTTTTAGCCGTGGTATTCCATGTTTTACTTTAAGGTATCAAATGCATATATATATATGAGGATGTTACTTATATGTTTTAGAAGTTATTTATTATTTGTTATGATTTTTTTTTATTTTTTTAGTTACATTATTGTTATTGTGATTGTAATATTAATAGTTATTTTTGTATGTTAAAGGTGTTATGTTGTTATTTATGTACGGTGAATAGTAACGAAGATTTTTTACATGAATAGTGACCAAGATTTTTACCCATGAACAGTAATTTCGAGATTTTTACGTGAATAGTGATTTTGGAAAATCTATAAATAGGGATGTTTTCGAACTGTCACGCCCCGTTTTCTTACATTAAAATTATCAGAGTTTTACTTGCGGGCGTGCAAGAAGAAATGGTAAGAGACATTTTTCATTGTAGCGCCCCGGATCAAAACGAGCATAATTTATTAATTAAATATTATAACGTACGACTTAATAATTAAGTGCGTATATTTTGACTGTTTAATTAATTACGTGCGTTTCAGATAAGTGTTTAATGCACGTTTTAGATCGATAATTTTATTAGACGTAGAACATAGGATTTTTATATAGCAATAGATGCGTATCGAGAAAACAAGAAGTTAGAAATGAACTAGAGGTCAATCGGAGACCTGTAGCTCGAACGGTGATGAAAAGCGCAAAACTCGAAGTTCCGATCGGAAATCCAGAAGATATTTCCGGTGAATAGTAACTTAGAAAATTCAACTCGTGAATAGTGACCAAGATATTTTGGATGAATAGTAACTTATCAAAATCTATAAATAGGGCCTTCCCCATTTCATTTTTTCACCGTTTTTCCGAACGAGCCGAACGCGCCGAAAACGAGTAAGTCTCTCTCTCCTCCATTCTCTCTCTCGTTTTTAGATTTCTGGTCGGCGGCGCCACCGCCGGCCGGTCGTCGAAAAATTTCAAAGTTGTCGGAATCGGATGAGTTTCGCACACGACGTTCGTCTCGACGAGACGAATCTAGGATAGGTCTCAAATTTCAAATCCAACTTCTCATTCGCCGGAAAACAGTGAAAAGAGCCTTGAAACCCTAAACCCTAACCCTTGATCACCCTTTCTCTCTCTCTTGTTCTTTCTCTCTCTACCGCGCCGGAGAAGCTGCCGGGGGTCGCCGGAGGTCGTGGCCAGACGCTGGAATGCCGGCGCTGCCGTGGGTGGCGGCACCGGAGATGGACAGTAGCTATATATATATATGTATGCATGCATGTGTGTGTGTTGAGTGGTGTTTGAGTGTGTGTGATCGTGCATGCTGTTGAAGGCGGCGCCGGGTGGCGCCGCCGTAAGGGAAGGGACGGCCGGCGATGGGAGGTCGCCGGCAAGGTGGCTTGGTGGGTCGCCAGCGGCTGGTGGCCGCCGGCCAAAGAGATATCAGTGTGTGTGTGTGTGTGAGCTCAAGCTTGTGTGTATGGGTGGTATTGGAGGTTGGGCTTGGTTGGGAAAGGTTGCCGGCAACGGGGAGTCGCCGGCGGAGGAGCTGGGAGTGGTCACCAGCGACCGGAGTCGCCGGCCGGAGCTTTTGGATATGTGTTGGATTTTCGAAAAAAACAGTGTATCGAAGGATTTTGCGGCGAGATTTCAGGTACTATTCACCGCCGGAATCCGGCGATTGACGGCCGGAGGTGGTAGCCGGAGGTGCGAGGTATCCGGCGAGGTAGGTGATGGTGGCTGGAGGCGGCGCCGCCGCGCCGGGCGACGCCGGGAAGGAGGCACGTTGAACAGTCACCGTCGGGAAAATCTGGGCAAGACTGGCCGAGAAAACTCGACCAGCCGTCGAGCCATGCACCCGCTGCCGAGAAATCTTGGCAGCTGCCGAGACGGGACACGACGCTGCCGAGAAAACTCGGCAGCTGCCGAGCCATGCGCCTAGCCGCCAGGTTTTTCCACCCGGCGCCGAGTTCGCGCGTGCCGACGCGCTCGCGACGACGTGTTTTCGATCCAAACCCCATTTTTTTCCGCCGTTCGTGTTTTTTTCGAGTTATCGCCAATGAGACGTCGTTCACCCAGGTCCGTGGGCCCGGTCAAAGTCAACCCTTTGACCAAAATTACCATTTTACCCCTAAACCTAAAATGCTTCGTTCGAGCTCGTTTTAACTCCGATCGAGCTCATTCTTTTTGCATTGCGATCCTTATTTCATTTCCTATCTTCTCAGCCACTTGGGCAGATCTGACCCTCTTGTTTCTTAGACTCCAATCTTTAGATCGTACGATCCATCGCATCGTTAACGAACGTTTTTCCACCGGACCCTTTTACAACTTTAATTATAATTTATTAAGGATCTAAGAACGTTGTAACGTATGTAGGCTACCTGTTGGATTGACGTTGGGTTATCTGACTGTTGACACTCGCTACTCGAGCTCTTAGTTATCTGATCCGTCGGTACTCGTTGTTCACGTGGTAACCACCGAACAAGGTGGGGGTAATTTCTATCTCTTTATCTGTCTACTGTTTTTCCTATTAAAAGCATGATTGAGGAACACTATATGCTGTGAATACATTTGTTGTGCCATATTATTACTATGAAAGGACTTCGGTTCATATTGCATGTTCGGAGAGTCCTATGGACTGTAAAAGAATCTTCTCCTCCTCCTTCTAATACTCTGAAAAGGTCTGGTGGTCCTTGAAATACGCTAGCGGTATATGAGACCGTTTACAGGGTAAGACGGGAAAATCCCGCACCTATGCGTCTCTTGCTATTTCTAATATCTGCTCTGCATTTTATGTGCTGTGGCAACGTGACTTCAGTTTATTTTATAGTTTTTATATATTTGTTGAGAGTCACAAGAGATAGAGTTATTCCCACGAGTGTATTCCACACACTCACCCCCTTAATCTGTACTCACACTACAGGAGCTGATGAACCCTAGATGGAGAGAGGCGGTGCCGCTTTTGAATCTGTGATTTTAGGATGTATCGCACAAACATTTTCAAAACAATATGTTATAAGTTTATTCATGTTTTGTAATTATATTTTTGAGTATACTGTGAACGTGAGATCCTGATGTTTTTCGCTGCGTATGATGTATTTTATCGGTATTGAGACCGATCGTTATCGGCCGAGGCCGTTGTTGATATGTGAAAGATTCACATCGTCCCTCATCTTTTTTTTCTGTCGTCTCTAATCCCCTTCTTCTGTCGTCTCTTGCTATTTCTCTCTTCACACCCAACGGTATAACTCTGATAAAATACGAAAAGAAAATGGGACGTGACAGATGGTATCAGAGCTGTTCTAAGATTGAGAACTTGCTCGAACTGGTTTTAAAATAGGAAAAACGTGATTTTGAAAGTGTGATTTGTAAACGAGAAAGGTTTTTAGAGCGGGTTTTAAAGTGAGAAAGGTGTGATTTGTTTTAAAATGGGAAAGATGTGATTTGAAAACGTGAAAAGGTTTTTGAAAATACACAGATAAGCACCATCCTCTCTCCATAGGTAACTCTCCCTGAACATAGGACTTGCTTGAGTAAGTGTTTACCTGATGTGCGTTACTTTGTTGATACGATATATAAACTGTTTGGGACTGATGGGGTATTAATGAAACTGTTTCATGATGAGACAATCTGTTAAAAACCCTCTTGACGTCATTACAATTACGATGAAAAGATTTTGTGAAAACCTCTTGATGTCACTACAATCGACCCACTGCTCTGAGCCACCGCCACAAAGCCGCTGACTGCAGCAGCGTGAGCTCGTGTGCGAGTATGACCGTTCGCAGAAGTGGTCTTGTGTGATTAAAAGTTGAAACTACCATGGACCCTTGTTTATAACAGGGTGTACTAATGAGTGAGTTTTCCCAGGCCGTGGTTGTAATGCGTAAGGTCGGTTTTGACAACTGAGGGCTATAAAAAACTCTTTGAGGATGACAGTAATTTAAATTATAATGTTTTGCATATGATATATTGTTCTGGTTTGATTGTGCGTGTTGTGTATACGCTATGGTTGGGCTACGCGGGGTAGAATATAAGGATTAGTTTTTGTATGTAGTCTTTAGGACGTTATACCACGAGATCGGCCACGTAAAGACTAACCAACAAAGGAGAATACGCCTTATACACAATATGGATGCAGTGAGAAGAGACTTGGTGACCGCACTGAGAAACTTAACCCGACAGTTCGAAACCACACAAGCTGCACCACCACCATTGCTAAGGAACGATACGAGCTCAATCCTTGAACAATTCCGACGTTTCGATCCACCGACCTTCGACGGAATGAGAGAACCGATCGAAGCTGAAGAGTAACTGATATACCTGTTTGCAACCTGTTTGATGCTGGAATGAAACATACATGCATATCTGTTATCTTTCTGTAATTACTGAAGCATGAGGACGGTAGGATAGTCGCTCGGAATCTAGAAGTAGTACCCTCTCGGAAAAGACGGAAAGAACAGAACACCTACACCGTCACCTTAAAGTTACTTTTAAGAATAAGATCTCTCTCGTCGGACTCCACGCTTTTGAGGAGAAGGATTTTGATATAATTGGGGGATGGACTGGCTAGAGTCCAACCACGCGGTAATCAAATGTCGTGCAAAGGAGATCAACTTTCAAGCACCTGGAGAACCGGAATTCACCTTCCGTAAGACCCAGATAAAGTCAACACAAGAAATATTTTGGACCTAAAGGCAACCGAGATGCTTAGCAAAAAGAACTGCGAAGCTTGGTTGGTCAACATAGGAAAACCCGAGCAAGCATCAACTTCTACCGAGAAGGTACCAGTGATGAAGGAATACATGGACGTTTTTACTAAGGATTTATCTAGTCCTCCACCGAATAAACAAGTGACCTTTAAGATCGATCTCGTTTCAGGATTTGCATTGGTGTCAGAAGCTCTTTATTGGATAACATCGAAGAAATTACAAGAACTGAGGGCCCGGATACCAGAACTATTGGATAAAGGTTCCAACGGACCAAGCGTGTCGCCTTGGGGAACTCCAGTGCTCTTCATGAAGAAGAAAGATGGGAGCTTAAGGATTTGTGTCGATTACCAAGAGTCGAACGAGCAGACCATAGAGAACAAGTATACACTGCCTCGAAGTGAAGATCTCTTCGATAGATTAAGAGGAGCCAGTGTGTTCTCGAAGATTGACTTAAGGTCTAGGTATCACCAGATAAAATTCAAAGACTCAGATAAATCACCAATCAGTACTATGAGATGAAGAAGGAGAAGAATAAAGAGCAGAAATACGGTTTGGTCAGGAAAGATCGAGAACGAATTGGAAAAGCTCAGGATTGACGAAAGTTCTGAACATCGAGCTTAGCCAGATAATCAAGGAACTTGCAAGCTTGAGCCAGATAATCAAGGAACTTGCAAGCCTGAGAAAGTTCCTTGATGAGAAATGGAAAGAAAGAAGCAACTCGCATATAAGAAGACGAGAGTTTTGACAACGTATCCAGTTTCACAGCTTTTAGTACGCATTTAGTTACGACATTCTTAGTACGCGTTCAATTTCGAGAACGAAATTATTTTAAGGGGTAAGGGATGTAGCGCCCCAGATCAAAACGAGCATAATTTATTAATTAAATATTTTAACGTACGACTTAATAATTACATGCGTATATTTTGACTGTTTAATTAATTACGTGCGTTTCAGATAAGTGTTTAATGCACGTTTTAGATCGATAATTTTATTAGACGTAGAACATAGGATTTTTATATACCAATAGATGCGTATCGAGAAAACAAGAAGTTAGAAATGAACTAGAGGTCAATCGGAGACCTGTAGCTCGAACGGCGACGAAAAGCGCAAAACTCGAAGTTTCGATCGGAAATTCGGAAGATATTTCCGGTGAATAGTAACTTGGAAAACTCAACTCGTGAATAGTGACCAAGATATTTTGGATGAATAGTAACTTCTCAAAATCTATAAATAGGGCCTTCCCCATTTCATTTTTTCACCATTTTTCCAAACGAGCCGAACGCGCCGATAACGAGTAAGTCTCTCTCTCCTCCCTTCTCTCTCTCGTTTTTAGATTTCTGGTCGGCGGCGCCACCGCCGGCCGGTCGTCGGAAAATTTCAAAGTTGTCGGAATCGGACGATTTTTATACACGACGTTCGTCTCGACGAGACGAATCTAGGATAGGTCTCGGATTTCAAATCCGACTTCTCGTTCGCCGGAAAACAGCGAAAAATAGCCTTGAAACCCTAAACCCTAACCCTTGATCACCCTTTCTCTCTCCTCTGTTCTTTCTCTCTCCACCGCGCCGGAGAAGCTGCCGGGGGTCGCCGGAGGTCGTGGCCAGACGCTGGAGTGACGGCACCGCCGTGGATGGCGGCGCACGAGATGGACAGTAGCTATATATATATGTATGCATGCATGTGTGTGTGTTGAGTGGTGTTTGAGTGTGTGTGATCGTGCATGCTGTTGGAGGCGGCGCCGGGTGGCGCTGCCGTGAGGGAAGGGACGGCCGGCGACGGGAGGTCACCGACGAGGTGGCTTGGTGGGTCGCCGGCGGCTGGTGGCCGCCGGCCAAAAAGATGTCAGTGTGTTTGTGTGGAATCGGGTGTGTGTGTGTGTGAGCTCAAGCTTGTGTGTATGGGTGGTGTTGGAGGTTGGGCTTGGTTGGGAAAGGTTGCCGGCGACGGGGAGTCACCAGCGGAGGAGCTGGGAGTGGTCGCCGGGGACCGGAGTCGCCGGCCGGAGCTTTTGGATATGTGTTGGATTTTCGAAAAAAACAGTGTATCGAAGGATTTTGCGGCGAGATTTCAGGTACTATTCACCGCTGGAATCCGGCGATTGACGGCCGGAGGTGTTAGCCGGAGGTGCGAGATATCCGGTGAGGTAGGTGGTGGTGGCTGGAGGCGGCGCCGCCGCGCCGGACGATGCCGGGAAGGAGGCGCGTTGAACAGTCATCGTCGGGAAAATCTGGGCAAGGCTGGCCGAGAAAACTCGACCAGCCGTCGAGCCATGCACCCGCTGCCGAGCCATGCGCCTAGCCGCCAGGTTTTTCCACCCGACGCCGGGTTCGCGCGTGCCGACGCGCTCGCGACGCCGTGTTTTCAATCCGAACCCCGTTTTTTCTGTCGTTCGTATTTTTTTCCAGTTATCCCCGACGAGATGTCGTTCACCCAGGTCCGTGGGCCCGGTCAAAGTCAACCCTTTGACCAAAATTACCATTTTACCCCTAAACCTAAAATGCTCCGTTCGAGCTCATTCTTTTAGCGTTGCGATCCTTATTTCATTTCCTATCTTCTCAGCCACTTGGGCAGATCTGACCCTCTCATTTCTTGGACTCCAATCTTTAGATCGTACGATCCGTCGCATTATTAACGAACGTTTTTCCACCGGACCCTTTTACAGCTTTAATTATAATTTATTAAGGATCTAAGAACGTTGTAACGTATGTAGGCTACCTGTTGGATTGACGTTGAGTTATCTGACTGTTGACACTCGCTACTCGAGCTCTTAGTTATCTGATCCGTCGGTACTCGTTGTTCACGTGGTAACCACCGAACAAGGAGGGGGTAATTTATATCTCTTTATCTGTCTACTGCTTTCCCTATTAAAAGCATGATTGAGGAACACTATATGTTGTGAATACATTTGTTGTGCCATATTATTACTGTGAAAGGACTTCGGTTCACATTGCTTGTTCGGAGAGTCCTATGGACTGTAAAAGAATCTTCTCCCCCTCCTTCTAATACTCTGAAAAGATCTGGCGGTCCTTGAAATGCGCTAGCGGTATATGAGACCGTTTATAGGGTAAGATGGGAAAATCCCGCACCTATGCGTCCCTTGCTATTTCTAATATCTGCTCTACATTTTATGTGTTGTGGCAACGTGACTTCAGTTTATTTTATAGTTTTTATATATCTGTTGAGAGTTACAAGAGACAGAGTTATTCCCACGAGTGTATTCCATGCACTCACCCCCTTAATCTGTACTCACACTACAGGAGCTGATGAACCCTAGATGGAGAGAGGCGGTGCCGCTTTTGAATCTGTGATTTTAGGATGTATCGCACAAACATTTTCAAAACAATATGTTATAAGTTTATTCATGTTTTGTAATTATATTTTTGAGTATACTGTGAACGTGAGATCCTGATGTTTTCCGCTGCGTATGATGTATTTTATCGGTATTGAGACCGATCGTTATCGGCCGAGGCCGTTGTTGATATGTGAAAGATTCATATCGTCTCTCATCTCTTTCTTCTGTCGTCTCTAATCCCCTTCTTCTGTCGTCTCTTGCTATTTCTCTTTTCACGCCCAAAGGTATAACTCTGATAAAATACGAAAAGAAAACGAGGTGTGACATTCATAATCAGAAGAAGGAGGTAGGAGACGACAGAAGAATGAGATAGGGGACGATCCGAATCATATCAACAATCGGATACAACCGATTAACATATCATAGCAGCGGAAATATATCATCAGGATCCATCATCCAATACATATACAAGATTATTTGTTGTAAAACGTGAATTATAAAAATCATTGTTTAATTATTGTGGAACCACAGACTTAATTACACATATCCGAATAGAACACCACCTCTTTCTCTTTCTACGGTTCATCATGCTCGTCAGCTCCTGTAACGTGAATTATAGAAAAAAGGGTGAGTGCGTGGAATACACTCGTGGGGATGAAATCCGCATCTTATAACAGTCGACAGATATATATTACAGGAAAAGTAACATTCAGTCATGTTGTTACAGCAAATAAAATGCAAAACACGTATCTCGTAACTCATCCATTAGGTGTGGGAATTCCCCGACTTACCCTACCAAACGGTTTTAAATACCGCTAGCGCATTTACAGGACCGCCAGACCTTTCAGGTGGTAAAGAGGGTAAGAGACAGATTTTTTACGGTCCATAAGACCCTCCGAACATGCAATGTGAACCGAAGTCCTTTCACAATATATCATGAACACATATACATAGCATATAATCACTGCATTTAGTATTCCTCAATCTTGCTTCAAAATAGGGAAAACTGTAAACAGATAAAGAGTTAGAAATTACCCTCACCTTATTCGGTGGTTACCGCGTGAGTAGCAAGTATCAAAGATCAAGTATCTCAATGCTCAATCCAACTGATAGCCTACATAAGTTACGATGTTTCTTAGATCCTTAATAAGTATAATTAAAGCTATAAATGATTCTGGGAAAAGAACGATCGTTAAAGACGCGACGGATTGAGAGATCTAAAGATTGAGGTTGAAGAAACGAGAGTAGATGATCAGTTTATAAGGCTGAGATGAAAGAGGATGAAATTTGGTTCACAACGGAAAAAGAATAAGCTCAATTAGAGTTGAAACGAGCTCAAACGGAGCATTTTAAGTTTGGGGGTATTTTGGTAATTTTGGTCAAAGGGTTGACTTTGACTGGGACCCACGACCCCCGGTCAACGACATCTCATCGGCGATTACTCAATGATAACATACGATGGAAAAATACGGGATTCGGATTGAAAACACGGCGTGGCGCGCGCACGCACCTAACGTCGGGTAAATTTCTCAGTAGTTTCGGCAGGGTTGCGCACCAGCACCCGACGCATCTCGGCAGCCTCACTCGCGAGCACCCGGCACGTCTCGGCAGCCTCGGCAGCTCTCGGCAGTCTCACGCGCGCCAGCACCCAGTGCCCTCGGCCAGGCTCGATAGCCTCGGCAGGTGCGCACCCGACACCCGACATGCTCGGCCATTTCTCGGTAGCCTTGGCCAGGGCCGCGCCCAGCGCCACCTGGCGTCGCCCCGGTGCGCCTGGAACTTCCTAGCTACCACCAGCTATGGTGGCGCCGCCCAGCGCCGCCACCCCCCTTGTCCGCCGGTGACCCAGCGCCGCCACCCCCTTATCCGCCGGTGAGCCAGCACCGATGACAACCACCTCCAGCCACCCCTCACCGGATTTTGGCATGAATAGTGTCGTAAAACAGCCACCAAACACACCCTAAACCTCACACTCTCTACCTCTCTCTCCCTCCCTTCCCAGCTCCGGCCGGCGACTTCCAGTCGTTGGCGACTCTCCCCAGACCACCTGGAACACTGGCCGGTGACTTCCAGTCACCGGTAACCACCCAACAGCCTCGCACACACACACAAAACACCATACACACACGCATATATATACACAAACACACACCATCCGTTGCAGCTTGGCCGGCGACTTCCAGTCGCCGACGACCCACTTTCTAGCCTCGCCGGCACATCACCAATACCGGCCACCTGTTTCCCCACGAAGGCGCTGCATAGCGCCGCCCCACAACATGCAAACACTCCACACACACACACTCACGCAAAAGACATACACACAGCCCGTAACGGCTCAGGCGGCGCCACCCCTCCAGCGACTCACCCTCACTACCAGGAGGACCTCCGGCAGCAGCTTCGGCAAGAAGAAGGGAGAAAACAGAGGAGAGAGAAAAGTTGGCAAGAATTAGGGTTTAGGGTTTGGAGGCGGTTTTTCACCGTTTTCTGGCGAACGAGAAATCGGAATTGAAATCCGAGATCTATCCTAGACTCATCTCGACGAGGCTTACGTTTTGTGTGAAAATGGGCCAAAATCGATAACTTTGAAATTTTCCGACCACCGGCGGCGCGCCAGAGGCTAGAAATAGAATAAAGAGAGAGATGAGAGAGAAGAGAGAGACTTACGAGCATATGTGTGTGCGTGTATAGCTTTTGTGTTGTGGTTGGGGGCTGGTTTGGGTGGTGTTGGTTGTTGTCGGTGATGGGAGGTCGCCGGCCAGTGGTCCTGGAGGTGTCACCGGCGATTGGAAGTCGATGGCCGGAGCTAGGAAATGAAGGGAGTAGGTGTGTATGCATGTATGTGTTTGTGTGTGTTGCTGTTTTGGGGCGGTTGTTGTGGACGTGGCTGCCGTGGTGGTGGTCATGGAGGTGGTGGCCGACGACGGGAGGTCACCGGCAGAAGCTGTGTTTGCAGGTGCGCGGTCGCGTACGGGCACGCGCGGTCATGCACGGCATGCATGGTCATGTGCGCGCCGGGAGGAGCTATGGGATAATGGCATACGGTCGTGCACAGGTGTGCATGACCGTGCGCGGTAGTGCAGGCACCGGGAAATACCCCTCAATCTTAAAATGCTCCGTTTGAGCTTGTTTCAACTCCGATTAAGCTCATTCTTTTTTTGTTGCGACCCAAATCTTACCCTCTTTCATATCAGCCTATTAAACTGAACTTTCACTCTCGTTTCTTCAACCTCAATCTTTAGATCTTCTGTTTCGTCTTGTCTTTATCGATCGTATCTTCTCCGAAATCATCTATATCTTTATTTATATGTATTTATATATATTAAGGATCTAAGAAACATCGTAACTTGTGTAGGCTATCTGTTGGATCATGCATTGTGATACTTGATAATTGTTACTCGGCTACTCACGTGGTAACCACCGAACAAGGTGGGGGTAACTTCTAAACTCTTATAATTATACGCTACAATATTTAACATACTATGATGATAAATGAACGCATGCTTATGAACTTCATATTAAATGAATTGTTGAACCTTATGTGCTGTGATTATATGTTATGATTAATGTGTTCAGGCATGGTTACCATATTTGTAGGGGTAAGTCAGATAATACCAGCACCTGAGATTTACAGGAATAAGTCGGGTAATACCCGCACCTGAGATTTTCAGGGATAAGATGGGAAATACCCACACCTGAGATTTTCAGGGATAAGACGGGAAATACCCACACCCCTCGCTGCAGATATGAGCTATATGGGACTACATGTCCATCGAGGATCCGATTTGTGTGCTATGCATTCTATATGTTGTGTCTATCTGCCAAACTTATATATGTTGAATTGTTATACCTATCTGATAACTGTTAAACACATGGAAAGTATCTCCACGAGTGTATTCAACGCACTCACCCCCTATTCTGTAATTCACGTTACAGGAGATGACGATCATGTTGAACCTTAGAGGGACAGAGGTGGTGCTATATCTGGACCTGTATATCTAAGTTGATATCTCACAACATTTTCAAACAATGATTTTATTAATTCACGTTTTGTAACAAATAATCTTGTATATGTTTTGGATGTGAGATCCTGATGATATATTTCCACTGCGTATGTTGAGATTATCGGTTGAGACCGATTGTTGATATGTGAATGTTTCACATCGTCCCTTACCTCATTCTTCTGTCGTCTCCTACTACTTTTTCTGTTTGTGAATATATATATGTCTCTTACTATTTCTTTTTTCATGCCTGTGTGAAAAACTCTGATATTTTTTTTATGAAAGAAAACGGGATGTGACACATAAGCATAATCTGGTTTTAGTAAAGGTTGGAAATTACAACTCAAGAAAACCATTATGATCAGTCGTGGAATTTTTCTTGATCGATCTTATCTTAGCCAACTGTGTTTTGTTAAGAGTGTGATAGTTGGTTTTAGCCATGGTATTCCATGTTTTACTTTAAGGTATCAAATGCATATATATATATATATAATGATAAGGTATCACATATTTTACTTGATGGTATCACATGTGATATCTTAAATGTATCAAATGCATTTATATATATATATATGAGGATGTTACTTATATGTTTTAGAAGGTATTTATTATTTGTTATGATTTTGTTTTATTTTTTTAGTTACATTATTGTTATTGTGATTGTAATATTAATAGTTATTTTTGTATGTTAAAGGTGTTATGTTGTTATTTATGTAAGTTTTTCTGTGAATTAGATGGTGTGAATACCCTTTAAAGTATCACATTTATAAGCTTAAGGTATTACATGTTTTACTTTAAGGTATCACATTTGATATCTTAAAGGTATCACATCCATATATATGATGATTTTGTGTTAGGGTATCAGATGAATATTCTTAAGGTATCACATGTGATATCTTAAATATATCACATACATGTATATAAGGATATTACTTATATGTTTTAAAAGTTATTTGTTATGATTTTATTTTTTTTATTTCCTTATACATATTGTATTTTGTTTTAGTCATAAGATACATGGTGAACAAGAAGAATATTGTGTTGACACAGAAGAATGAGTTTAGGGGAGATGTGCTGCAAAAAGTGTTCGATTTTTATCGGAACAAGCTTGGGCTGAAAGTGAAGATAGTAGAAGCAAAGAAAAATGAAGCATTAGATAAGGCCATGGATTTCAAGAAGAAATAATGGCGATTCAGAAGACATATAAGCCATAGATAAAAGAGCGAGGAAGTGATGAAATTTAAAACAATGTTTTTTATGTTTTATAGTGTTTAGGATTTTGGTTGTAAACTATGTTTTTGCTGCAATGTTTGAGGATTTTGGGTTGAAAACAATGGCTCTGTTGGTAGTTAATAGTTAGTAGATTGAATACATACTTTTTGTAACTATTAAAGATATTATCTTTTATTGTTATAGGTATTAATTAGTTTATGTGTAAGATATTTCTTTTACAGGTACTAATTCAATAATGAAAAGTATTAGATGAAATTGTTAAAGATGTCTATTTTGTCTCTTAATATTATTACAGTAACTAAATAAATAATTTACACAAATCAATATTGTTTTTTATACAGGTTATTACTAGAATATAGTACATGAATGCAAACATAGGTATTTATGGATATAATATAAAGTATTACAACTTACCTTCAAGGTATTAAGATTGAAAGTTAAAAAAAATACAATGAAATATAGTGAAAAAGTATAAAATATGAGGGGATTAGTCAAATAATTAAATATGCAAAGTTGTGTTTGTTACAGGATAATTAATTATACATGAAGGTATTACTTGAATGCAATCAGAGGTATTCATGCTTATAGTAAAAGATATTACACATGCATCTTTATGGTATTACATAAGATTTTTAAGATATTATATAAATACATTTAAGGTATTATATATTAATCTTTGAGGTATTAGATAAATACTTTTAAAGTATTATATTTTTACGTTTAAGATATTACATAAATACCTCTAAAGTATTACATGTATACCTCTAAGGTACTGGATACACATGTTTTAGGTATTATATTGTTACCTTCAACGTATTAAATAAAAAATTTAAAAACAATAATGATATATAGTCAAAAAGCATAAAACCTCATAAACTTGATCACAAAGTTAATAGTATTGTAGGATTACAATATCAGAATAAAACTAAAATAATCTAACAAATGGTGTTTTAGAACTAAATTCTTTTGACTTTGAGTTGGATTATTTGGTCTGGATCTTTTGAAAATATCCTTTAATATGTTGTCGTATATCTTTTATAACTGAACGTGTTGGATCAAAGACAATAATAACTGATGTTTCAGAATATTTGTGCAGAAATTGTAGAAGATATTAATAGATTAACAATAAGAATGTCTCTATTGTAACCTTTTTCAATAATTCTCCTTGCTTCCTCATTTTCTTGGCATTCCAAAATAAGGTTGTAACATTTTCATGCCATATCAACTGATTTACATAAAAATCCAAGCAGATAATCATATACGTCAACTAATTCAGTCATGTTATCTACAAAATAAAGTAAAAATGACTAATACCTTTAGCATAAATTACTAATACATTTAAAGTAAACTTACAATACCTGTAAAGTATAAATTACATAAATTTTCAATGTCTTGCCCATAAGCAGTAACAGAAAGGTAATGACTAATACCTTTAGAATACATGATGAATACCTGTAAAGAAAACTGATAATACATTTAAAGTATTATAGTTTACCAAGGTTACCATGATTTTTTCAGTATAATAAAATAATAACATGATAGTTGGCAGGGTATCATAATAACGCCATCGATAAATTGAGAAAAGCCCCAATACACTTAATGTTTTTAGGCGAATCCTTATAAAAATAATAAATACATCAAAGAGAAACATAAACAAGTTCATTAAATATGAATATATAATATATGAAACATGGCATAGAAGAATCTCAAGTACTTTATTTTATTTCCTGAATCCAACAATATCAAGCATTCACAACACTAGACCTTCCAATGATTAAGTTTCAAGAATTACATGAAATTAAAGTTAGTTTGCTGAAATTGAAGAGCAATCAAATTTATGCATATACGAATTTTAACCTCAAAGGTATCAAAAACAAAAAAAATAGAGCCCTAAATTATTGTAGATTTGAGTAATAGAAGAAAATATGTAGAAACTTTATGAACCCTAAATTATAGTAGGCATGAGGATGAAAAGAAAGGAAAATTTATTGTTTAGAAAGAGTTGGAGATTCATGAAGAAGGAGAATGAAAGGAAAAGAAATATAGAAGAAGAAGTCGTTGGATGATTTTTATGTATTAATTAGATAAAAAGAAATAAAAAAGCAAGATGGGGCGGGGATCCTCGCGGGACAGGGCGCGGGTTGGGGGGATTTTCCATGTTTCACTTATGGGGATAGGGACGGGGATTTCCAACGAGCATGTGGATAGGGATTGCTCCCCCCACCCTACCCCACCCCGTTGCCATCCCTAGCTACATATCAACAATGTTGTAGCTTCCAAGGATTTTGTGATATGATTCGAGTAATCGCATGATATATTTAGGTTTAGACGCCCATTCTACCACTATACATATAAGTTGATCTCATTATACCACTAAAGATAAAAATGGATCCTGTTATACCTCTAAATATAAAAATTGGTCCCAAAATACAATTAAATTTTGAGGAAGTATAATTGTACTCCCACTTTTGTCTCTTCATTGTCAATTGATGCGGACATTAGTGGGCCCCAACCACCTGTCGTCCAATCAGTCTTACACTAACATTCTACAAGTATAACGTTATACGAATATTTTGTAGAATATAAGATTACACGAACATTGTAAAATATAGGGTTATACGAACATTCTACAATATAGGGTTTCATGAACTTTATGTAATATAGGGTTACACGAACATTTTATAGAATATAGGGTTACATGAATATTTTTCAAAATATAGGATTACACGAACTTTATATAAAATAGGGTTACACAAATATTTTACAGAATATAGGATTATACGAACATTTTGTAAAATATAGGATTACACGAACTTTATGTAAAATAGGATTATACAAACATTTTGCAGAATATAGTCACATGAACAATTTGCAAAATATAGAATCACACGAACTTTATGTCAAATAGGGTTATAGGAACTTTATTAAAAATTAGGGCTACACAAGCATTATTTAAAAATAGGGTGACATGAACATTATTTTAAAAAAATACAACATTTCAACATTGATATATTCTTCACTCCACACTGAAATTTTCGTGTAACATCCACTTTAATGATATATGAATTTTTGTGTAACTACTCTCCACTTCACTAATATATAAATGAGGAGCAAATGTCCATTTAAATAGAGAAAAAATATTTCACACTGTGTGTATGTGAGTCCTCAGCCTGACACAACAGCTGTCACATCCTCCCACCTCACACACCACTTTATCATACAAAAATGGTAGAAAGAGTCAATTATTTATCCCAATGGTAGAAAGGGTAATATCTTATAATTTTTGCGGTACACAGGGTCATTTATTCATATATTTACATGAGATTAGTTATCAATAAATTAGATATGAATTTATAAAATGGATTTGATTTTAAGATAATGAATTTTTTATCTCGTAAAATTATATTATGAAATTGCTTCTTATTAAAGTCAAATAAATTTCCAATCTATTCGCTTCTACTCAATCCCAAATTAATTTAAGTATTGTTGAAGAAATTATATAAATAAATGAGAGGTTTCAATCCATTACAATAATTTAACAAAATAAAATACTAATATTATTTATATAAAGAAATAAGAATGTTTTGACTGACCTATAATCATTATTTATAGGCTTCGAATTTTACTAGATCAGTTTCCCACTTGCATACACACATTTCCTTTATTTTTTTTTGTAAAAGATGTCTTATTATGCATATAATATTATGTAATTCACCAAATATAATATTATATAACATAGGTAATAAATTACACAAAAAGTTTTATGCACTTGGTGCATGGATCATAGATTCGTACACTCGATCCGATTCAGTTTAAACCCGCCCGAACGTGTCTCCAACGCCACCCACGCGCCTGCATGCACCCCCACTTGCTTGGGTGTGTGCGCCCAAACTCACCCAAATTCACTTTCAGGTGATGTACATTTATGTTATGTTAGTCCTGCATTTATGTTATGTTAGTCATACCTTTAGGTTTTTAGTTATACCTTAACATATTTTTAGACAACTATTAATATTTTTGACACTTTTTAGTTATATTAGTCATACATTTTAGTTATATTTGTCATACATTTTAGTTATGTTAGTTGTACCTTTATCTATTACATAAATGTATGATATGTTGATATAAAGGTAAAAATAATATCACATAAAGATAAACATATACAAGTTATGCCAAAATTAGGGGTTTTTGTAGTTAAAGTATTACATAAAGGTATGATCTTCGTACATAAAATAAAAATATGAGTAATATAATATAAATGTATGATTAATATAACATAAAAGTATGACTTATATAACATAAATGTATGATTAATATAATATAAAAATATGACTAGCATAACATAAATGTCAGAACAAAAAAAATACGGATCCAAATCGGCCTGAACCAGACCCGTGAATTGCATGTGCAACTGGTGCACAAAAGTGTTACTCAATAAATTAATGCCAAAGTTGCAAGCATATTAGTAAGGAATTTCACTCTGTTACAAGAATTTTTTTTGAGTTATAACTGGGTGTGGGGGACTCGAACCTGAAACTTTGCTCAAGGTGAGTAATGTACATGCCGCTAGGCTAAGCATATAGAAACACTCCATTACAAGAATTTAGTAAAGTTTAAAATAAGAATATTGTAATTTGTCTACTGATAAATTGTTAAAATTAGAAATATAACTATTTTGATAAAATTTTATTCTAGATATTAAAATTAAGAATCATTCTTATTCAAATAATAAAGTTCAATTTAAAATATTTAACACAATTTTCTATTTCATTCCAATTTATAAAATGAAATTTATAAAAACAACTAAAATGTAAATATTTAAGACTTTTGATAATTATCAAGAATGTTTTAAAATAACTTTATAATTTTAATATTCTTATCTTGCTGATGATTTTGTATTAAACATTTAAGAATTGATATAATGAGTATAAATATTTAAATGCGGTATTCGAATATAAATATATTTGTTCCCTTTTCCATAATAAGATAAGATCCATTCCAATATGTTCTTGATAAAAAAAATATCTTTAGAAAACCAAACTTGTCGGTTTAAAATGAAACTACGATTAATCGACTCTCACTTTACAGGGAACTTGGACTTGGATGATGCGAGAGAATTGAAAGAGTATTTCTTTCACCTTTTGAACTGATGATTCAAAGCAAGCAGTGGGTATTGATATAGCTTGCCATTTCGTGGTACTATATATAGCAATATAGAGAATGTTATATTTTGACAATGAGAAAACCAGCATTCTGAATTATGATCCACAATATCAACAATACATGGATTTTGGTATGATTTGATGATTCCGCTAATTTAACTATACAAAAAAAAAGCTCCCAATAGTGGTTACGATCATGAGAGAGAAGAAAGGGTGATTGGTAGTTAGCTGAGGTCGGAGACGATGGGAGAAGGACAGAAGGGTAAAATCTTTTTCGGATTTGTATATCCATCACCACTGCCATAGTTGAGCTCACAAACCCTAGCATAGTTGAAGAGTAGTTCAACCATGTCACCAGAAGAAGCTGATTTAGTGGGCACATGTTGAGGAAAGGCCCGATGCAAAATGGTTTGCATCTCACCAACAAACAGTTCAAGATTTGAGATTCTGTCATTAGTGCTCTAAGCAGCACAAGCTTGTGTTGTGGCACTTTCTTAGAGTGAGTTGAGCACTAAATTCTGTGTAGCAAGAATGCTCTTGATTTCATCAATTGACTTGTCTCTTGCTTCACTGGTAGCTTATTGTATGTGCTCAGCTCGTTTTCGCTCACGATACTGAGCATTCCACTCATCATTCATCCTGCTGTAAATGCAGGAAGAAAGTTCAGCCAACTCCCTTCGTAGGTCCTCCATCGAGGATGAGTGTACTTGATCGCTTCTGTGGCGCCCCGTTTCCCTTAATTGGAAATAGGTCGCCACCCTTTACTTATTTAGGAACTAAAGAGATCGTAATTACTTTTTCAAAATACAACGGAAGACTTAAAAGTGAAGACACGAGAATTATATTATTATTATTTTTAAAAGCATAACATATATACATATATATATATATTCAAATCTAGTTCGCGTCTCACCCACAATTCTAGGTAAAATATTCAAACCAAAAGTCTATCTGAAATTACCCAACAAAACATATGTACATGACATGATACAAGTCTAGGCCCATAGTTTATCATACTATACATATATAAACAACATATTATTCTCAAAAGGAAACATTATTCTAGTACAATAACTATAAAGAGATAGTGAGAAGTCAGCCCAGCCTACTACACGTCCACGTCATCGTACGCCGAGCCTGAAAATATATAATTATCATGAGACACCTCCGGAGAGGGATCCCAGTGGGATAACCTTACTGTCTAATACATTGAAGCAATTAAATCATTAAGCAAGTACTACATGTCCTTTGGGTACGCTCACCCTGGACCATAATCATAAAGGAATGTGGGAATCGCTCGCCCACTAAACCTTGCTTTCATAGAGGAATGTGGGAGTCGCTCGCCCACTAAACCTCGCTTTCATAGACCAGACACTTTCGCCCTTATGGTCGTCGCCTAGTATGGAAGTAACATACTAGTTATAGCTACGGGCTTCGGCCGTAGATTTTCATACATAACTTATCAATTCAATTATCGACACATAATAGAGAGTAGAAGTTACCCACTTGTACGCTGATCGTGCGAGGATCGCTTCTGGGTTCACCGATTGTCTCAACTGCGCTCGACACATTTAACTGTTTAGTCTATTATGTCATATAACATTCATTACATGCTTGATCCTTATATTAAATTCTAAACATGATCATTTCATACACAAATCATTTAAGTGAGATTTAGAATATAGAATACATCATCATACTTGTCACTTAATTGTTAAGCGTTTAAACTAGCAATTTTAGACCTAAAATGACATATAAAGATGTAATAATTTTAATAATTCATACATAATTCCTAAAATCACAAAATTATTCATATAATCACATATTAGTATCAATTATCATATTCTAAAAATTCACAATTTTTCACAGTGTATAAAAATAAATAAAAATAGAATCCTAAACAAGATTTTCACTGGAATTTCAACTCAAAATCAGTCTATATTGTAAAATTCACCACACCTTATAGGATTGATGAAAACCTTTTATCTTTTTACAGAATTTAGACAACATGTTGAAGTATAACATATAAAAATATTAACTGAAAATAAGCTTTACATATTTACTTATGAATTTCGTAAATTAGCAGAAAACAGTGCATAGTGTATGCTGAAAACAGGTTATGTTGTAAAATTCGGCATAAATCATACAAGACTCAAAAAAATTCATACTAAATTTCTACACGTACCTAAGAACTGGTTCTAAAACATAGTAAAAAATCATATATAAACTCGAAGGACACAGTTTCAGGAAATTGTTTGATTCTGACCCAAAAACGGGGAAAAAAACTGTCTCAGAACAGCTTGTCTTTGAAAAATCATAGAAAATCGGGTTTAGCTCCAAATCTTCTGAAATTTAACATGCATATTCTACATTTCACATACTACACTATGGTAAAAGGGTTTATCCTAAATCGATTTCTACAAAACACAGAAAATTCCCAAACAGTAGAGAAATACACACAGCAGCAGCAGAAAATTACTTACAGCAGCAGCATAAAATACTTATAGCAACAGCATACTTACACAAAGCAGCAGAGTAACGGAGCAGCAGGGAGAGGGAGAGAGAGGTAGAGAAAGAGAGAGACGAGAGAGAGACTTGAGCGAGAGGGAGAGAAGAGAAATTTGAGCGTGAGTAGCTGGGATGTTTTTTTTTTCTTTCTTGTATAATACTACTTCCCTCCCCTTTCACACACAAGCCACATAATATGGGAGGTGTCATGTGCAGGAAGAAAAAGAAGTAGGTGGTGGCGGTTTGTTGATGAATAAGCACAACCAAAAAAAATCTTTTTCCTTTTTCTTACTTAACTAATTACTTAAGGTTACATAAATAATTACTAAACATAAATTACTTAATGTTATATCTAATTAATTATACACATGTACATATACATATATTTATATATGAAATTATATATATATATCTTTACACTTTAATTAATTAATTCTTAATTTAATTAAAATTATTACTTAGTTAAATCTTAGCTTAGTTAAGATTATCCCCTAATTAATTGCTTCTTAGCTTAATTAAAAATTTTACTTATTTAATTAATTCGTAGCTTAATTAATTAATTAGCAACATATACCTTAATTAATTAATTAGGATGTTATAATTTTACTTGTGTGATAAGGAGATATTTTGATACATAATGAATTAGGAACGCATGCTTAAGCAAAATATTTTATCACATAAAATCACATAAATAGATCATATGTAAAATTACATTAAATAAAGCATTCATAGGCACAAACGAGTAAGTTAAATGTCTTAACTTAATATAATCTTAATTCATTTAAACTTATCTATTATCTTATCTTTTTACTTTCATCCATATTTGTCGAGTGAGTTGAGATCAAGCTCGGTTACCTCCGTGAGCAATCCTGCAAAATCTTTAAAATCTCGAAAGAAAAAAATATCGATCATAAAATCTTTAAAATCATCAAGCACAACGAAATTCGTAAATCATAAATTATAACTTTAAGTAATATAAGATCTCACACTTAAATCATTTATAATTGTACGTTAAAAGAAATTTTATAAAATATGAAATGCAGGTTTTCTTGAAAACGGGTGTTACAGCTTCTGTGAATGTTGCTCGCCATGTTCAGCTTATGCATCTGTAAGGCTCGAATAAGCCCATGAACAACATTCATAATCCCTTAAAGGGATTGCTCTTGGCTTTCAAAAAGAGTCATCACTTCAGAAGGTTCTGCAGCCTCTTGAGTGTAAGGAACCAAAACTTGACTCTGATCTTCTTCCTGTTGCTGTGCAACAGCATCAACATATTGTTGCATTCTTCTTCGCATAACCTCAGGATCTGAAATCTTAAAAGGTGATCCGGGTGGGCCATCTCCTTCAGGACCTTCATCATCACCGTCTGAGGAATCTCTTCCATCATCAAGATCCTATTCAAGAGCAGCAACAAGAGCTTCTTTGCCTTATCAAGGCAATCTCTCCTTCATCGAATTCTCTTCTATATCTTTAGTCAGTACTGCCTCAGCAATAATTGCGCCCGAGGTCTTCACAAGAGAAGTTGTCTCAACAACATTCTCTACATCAACAACATCAACATCTATCCTTGCTTCAGTAACTCTAGTGGCAGCATTTAGGAGTTCAAGATTCTGAGCATCAAGATATGTTCTCTTAATCAGTTGTTGTAACTCTACCAGGATGAGTCATCTTCCTTTTTTTCAGATTCTGCAGCTACCAACTAGAAGACTTTTTCAAAAAATTCTGTAAGGATTGCAGCTACATCTCCAGCTGCATCCTATTCGCCATCAATATTCTGTACTACTTCAATAGCCAGTACAGGGAGTCCTGCCCCTACAACTTCCTTCGTGGTTGCTTCATCGGCGAGTTCCTAATTCAAATCTTTCAGGACTTCTTGAATCTTTTCTGAAGCTTCCCCCTCAGATGTTATAACTTAGTATATTGGGGAATCTCCATAATCGACCAACTGATGCTCGTCGATCTACATTGCATCTAGACTTTCAATGGGGGACAGTGCTGCGATGTTACATGTGAGAGAATCATGGCTTACAGCAGCACTGGTTCATTCTCCAGCTTGCAGTGTTCTAGGGGTTTGTCTGATGGGTTCTGCTCTGCTTGCTTCCAACCCCAACTGTAGCATTAGTTGGCTAGCTTTCTCAACAGCGAGGTGAGCTAACTGAGCTTCAGCAAGCTCAAGTTCTGATGGGGTCCTTACAGTCTAGGCGGTGGGGTTTATTAATGTGTTGTCTTCTCCTGCTATCATCGACTGTTCCCCCTCAGGATCCTCAAAGGTACTCTTACCTTTGTCGGATCTATGTTTCCTCAGGATTTCCTGTCTTTTTATAATCTATTGAATCAAAGCTTCCCGACAGGAATCAACAAATTTCGGATGGAGTAGGGGCAGTATACTGTCAGCATCAGTAAACTTAACTACCCACTAAAGGACTATGTCCTCTACTTTCAGCTAGTCTTTCCACCTCAGCAACTCTCTCACACTTGTGAGTCGCATTAACCTCCAGAATTCATGAACTCTTAAGAATCCTCTATATATCGGATCAACTATTTTTGTAAGAAGATCTCACGCCCTATCAGATTCGATATTGCTAATGGACTGTTCAACATCAAGCATCGCTTGAATTTTATTGAAATACTCCTTAGGTTCAACTTTGTCCATCGGTACTTTCTACTTCTTTGCATGATTCCGAGGTCTGCTACTTCGTTTCCCCTTTCTCTTCTTGGCACTTAATTTTTTCATCTTCCTCATCTTCTTCCTGCTAGCCAAGACGAGGTGTTTTACTCCAAATACTGGCACAAGGGCCAGACTATTATCTGCTTCCTGATCAGCATCCTGATCAGTATCCTGAGCCTCCTGATCAGTACTCTTGGCTTTCTGTTCTATATCAAATCTCTGATTAGGGACTAGATCTGCTGCAACAATCACATTGGACTCACCAACTCCCAAAGCAGCATTCTCAAGAGCTTGTACTTGCTCAATAATCGCATTGAGTTTCTTCAATGGAGCTCTCTTGATATCTTTCTTTATTGGCCTCACAACAGACTGAACCTCTTCAGTTTGAAAGGTTTTCTTGCTGACCTTCTGTACCGGCCTCTTGGTAGGCATATCATCATCATCATCACCAGAAGAAGCCGAGTCAACAGCTCCTCATACAGCGTCACTGCTGCGTTGTGTTGCAGTATCCAAGTCACTTTCTACAATCTTGTCTTTTACAATAACCTTCTTCTTTGGTTGTTGAGCCTTCCCTGTGGCTTTCTTCTTAGTGAACCCCTTCTTCACTCCTAAGTACCAACCAGGGGCAATTGACACGGGTACATCTACTGGAATATTCTTCTTACTGAAAATGGAGGTGATGGTTATGCCGAAACTCCTCCTCACTGTCTTTTTAGAGGCTTCCTCCCAAATCCTCTGTAAAAGGAATTATCCCTAGTTGACTGCTTCTTCTCTAATAATCGCAGTCATTAATTGAATCCGAAGATCGATGCATTTGTTGAAACTCCTACATCTGCCTTCAATGGAGTATGCACAGATGTCATGAAGAAACTTGTACTCGGGCTTCAGTTTCTTCTTCTCAAAGCTCTTTTTTAGAGGCTTTGAGATGGAATCCTGTTTGAACAGATTCCGGTTTTCCTCTATATATTCAGAGTTTTACGTCTCTAGCTCTAAAAACTATAGACCTTCGTTGGAGATGTCGAAGGTGGAGGTAATGTCTTTTGTCGTCAACATATATACCTCATCATCAGGACTCATCCTAAAGAGAATCATCTTCGGGTCTTTGGATAACTCAGCGTACGCATAAAACTTTTGAACAGACCAGACTGAAAGCCCGTTATAACTGGTGGTGAACAGGCCCTCGATCCCGCTCTTGTCAACATAACTCCCGAGCTTATTGATGGCCTCCTTGTCAAAAGGTGTCTCATCTCCGAGCAACATCTTGGTGTTAACCAGCCTTCCTTCCAACACTTTGGTTTGCCCTCCGCTAGCCATTGATGAGTTTGAAAGAGAGAGATTTGTGAAAACTGTAGAGAGAAAATAGAGATAACACTAGAATGTAGAGAGTCATTTATCACTTCTCGAGAGTGATAAGTATGGAAATGTAGAGTAGAGAGAGAAATGATGATCAGTTTTAATTCAAACATGTGATGGTTTTTTATCAACGATCCTGATTGAATAACGTATGCACGATGCGCGTAATCTGACAATTGAGATAAAAAGCCAGAATGGTCTTTTTGTAAATAACAAAACTTATCATTTTAGAGGATTATCTACACATGTTCGTCTTCTACAAAAGTGATTTTTGCATTAAATGCGGACACCAAACTGTCGTTTAAATGATTATAGATAAGGTTACTATTCCTAATATGAGGTTGCAAGTTCCTTAAATGATGTTCTCATAAATGTTGTATCCTGCTTGCAGTATCCTATTTTCAATTGTATTTTGATTTCTGCTGTATTCTGGAGCAGAATACTGATTAACTATATATTGTTCAGATGTATCCTAGAATACTGAATATTTAGATGCTGAATGTTGAAATACTTATCCCTTACTTCCTGCTTCCCTTACTGAGAAACTTATCTTCTTCCATACTTCATAGCTTGATAATCCCAAGCTCATTTCTTAATATAGAAAATCTTGATTCACATAGGGGTTTTGTGAATATATCTGCTAACTGCATATCAATATGCACCTTCTCAAGCATAATATATTTCTTCTCCATATGATCTCTTATGAAATAATGTCGCACATCAATATGCTTTGTTCTTGAGTGAAATACAGGATTGTGTGTTATAGCAATGGTACTAGTATTATCATACAAAATGAGAGTCTCTCTTTCTGTTATCCCATAATCCTTAAGTTGTTTTTGTATCCACAGGATTTGAGCACAACAACTTCCTGCTGCTACATACTCTGCTTCAACAGTCGACGTTGTTATGGATGTTTGCTTCTTACAGAACCAAGAAACTAGTCTTTCTCTTAGAAATTGATAAGTATTACTCGTACTCTTTCTGTCAATCTTACATCCTGTAAAGTCTGAATCTAAGTATCCTTTGAGGTTGAAACCTTCTTCCTTTGGATACCATAAGCTAACATCTTGAGTACCCTTCAAGTACTTGATAATCTTTTTTACTGCTGCAAGATATGACTCTTTCGGTCTTGTTTAGAATCTTGCACATACTTCTACTGCAAATACTATATCTGGCCTGCTTGCTGTAAGATATAGTAGGGTTCCTCTGAGCCTTCTGTATTTTGTGATCTCCACATCTTTTTCCACTTTCATCGTTATCAAGACTGATCGATGAGGCCATAGAAATGCTCACTGATGATTCATTCTCCATTCCAAACTTCTTGATCAATTTCTTGGTGTACTTAGCTTGATTTATTAAAATCTCATTGTTTAGTTGTTTAACTTGCAGACCAAGGAAGAAACTTAATTCTCCCATTATGCTCATCTCAAACTTTTTCTACATGAGGATTGAGAATTTTTCACATAAATCTTTATTTGTAGATCCAAAGATAATATCATCCACATAAATCTGTACAAGCACTACAAGAAATTCGCTAAAAGACAACGATTTCCAAGATTTTAAGGGAAATGCCCTAATTTGATATTTATAAGTTTATAAGATAAAAAAATTAGAGTTTTGTCATTCTAGATAGACCACCTAGATCATCGAATTCGACGGAAACTATGAAAAATAAAGATGAATACAGCAGAAAAAAAGGCGGGGTCCACAAGTAGAGACAAATTAGACAAAGTTATATACATCTTTAATTGAATTTCAAAGCTCCTTAAAAACTTCCGCTTTCTTTAAAAGATTCTGAATAGTTCCTGTGGGTTGAGACACATCAGCATGTGACGTCATCAAGTAGAGACAAATTAGACAAAGTTATATACATCTTTAATTGAATTTCAAAGCTCCTTAAAAACTTCCGCTTTCTTTAAAAGATTCTGAATAGTTCCTGTGGGTTGAGACACATCAGCATGTGACGTCATCATAGTGCTAACATACCACATCATCATAACTAATATTGCACGTTGTCTGAGATTCGAACCCGGGTGACAAGGTGGTACTCTAACCACTAGACCACTGGTGCTTTATGTAATAATATTCTACATGTATTTGTTTTATTTCAATTTTTGATATTTTTCAATTTTCTATTACTTATTAATATAAGTCATTGATTTCCAATTTTGATATATTACTATATTTAACTCTATTTCAATGGCCAATATATGAATGTTCAAAATCCAAAATGTTAATGCACTCACGATATATACAAAATATAAATGTGACTCAATTAAAATATAATTCTTTACTTTGTTGGATTATTTGTCATATTACGTACATAAATTTATTTACATATATTTTTACGTATATAGATTTATTCAATACCTAATATATTATTGAAGAATCACAATATTATTTGTATTTTTAATATATTTTAAAAGACTAACAATATATATATATAATTGGAAGATTAATGACTAATTAATATGTTTAGTAATGTTTAATCTAATTTCATTTTAAGACAATTATAAAATATACTAGTGCATATTTTTAATATATTTTATAAAAATAGTATTTTTATAAAATTATGAGTTTGTTCATATAAGATAATATTAATAAAAATAATATAAGATAACATCATAAAATAATTAAAATTTTCAAATTTAATTTAATTAAGAAACAATTAATATTATCACATATTTTTTATTAATTTTTATAAAGTACCATTACTTATTAATATAAGTCATTAATTTCCAATTTTGATATATTACTGTATTTAACTCGATTTCAATGGCCAACATATGAATGTTCAAAATCCAAAATGTTAATGCACTCACGATACAAAATATAAATGTGACTTAATTAAAATATTATTCTTTACTTTAATTTGTTGGACTATTAATTGTCATATTGCGTACATAAATTTATTTACATATATGTTTACGTACATAGATTTATTCAATACCTAAAATATTATTTAAGAATCACAATATTATTTGTATTTTTAATATATTTTAAAAGGTTAACAATATATATATATATAATTGGAAGATTAATGACTAATTAATATGTTTATTAATGTTTAATCTAATTTCATTTTAAGACAATTATAAAATATACTAGTGCATATTTTTAATATATTTTATAAAAATACTATTTTTATAAAATTATGAGTTCGTTCATATAAGATAATATTAATGCAAATAATATAAGATAACATCATAAAATAATTAAACTTTTCAAATTTAATTTAATTAAAAAACAATTAATATTATGAAAAGGTTCACAATTAACACAACATATAAAAAAAGCGTTGCATAATGGGTTGTCTTTTTTTAAAAAAATCAACTAAAAGACAACACATAAAGAGCGTTGCATAAAAGGGTTGTCTTTTTTTAAAAAAATGAACTAAAAGACAACGCATAAAGAGCGTTGCATAAAAAGGGTTGTCTTTTTTAAAAAAAATCCGCTGAAAGACAACCCTTTGAAAAAAGCGTTGCACAAAAGCATTGTCTTTTTTTTAAAAAATCTGCTGAAAGACAACCCTATGTAAAAAGCATTGTCTTTCTCATTAAAAGCTTTGTCTTTCAGCGCATTTTTTGAAAAAAGATAACTCTTTTCGGAAAAAGGGTTGTTAATTCCAGAAAGACAACACAAATTCATAAAAAAGGTTGTCTTTGGAGGGTTGTTAAATACCATTTTTCTTGTAGTGAAGCAGTATACTGTCGCCATTCTGTATTCTGAAAAAAGTCTTGTCTACTGTCCCTTTCTGAAATTCGTTCTCCAAGAGTTATAAGGACAGGGTATCATACCAAGCTCTAGGTGCTTGCTTTAAACCATGTAAAGTTTTCTCCAATTTGAATACCTTATCTTCTGTTTGTTCCTCAAAACCCGGTGGCTGTTCCATATATACTTCTTCAGATAAGAGTCCATTCAGAAATGCACTCTTGACATCTATCTGATACACGTTGAAATTCTTATGAGCAACATAGGCTAAGAATATCCTTATTGCCTCAAGCCTTGCTACAGAAGCAAAGGTCTCATCAAAATCTATTCCTTCTTCCTGGCAGTATCATTTAACCACTAGCTCTGCTTTGTTTCTGACTATTGTACCAGTTTCATTTAGCTTGTTCTTGAACACCCACTTTGTTCCAATAACTTCTTGGTGATTAGGCCTTGGAACTAATCTCAATACGTGATTCTTTTCGAAACCATTCAGCTCTTCTTGCATGGCCTGTATCCAGTTATTATCTTCTAAAGCTTCTTCAACACTCTTAGGTTCTACTTGAGATATAAAACAGGTGAACAGCGATTCTTGCGGTCTTGATCTTCTCGTTCTAACACCTTTATTGATATCTCCAATGATAAGCTCTCTTAGGTGGTTCATAAGCCATGTCCTATCAGGCTCAAAACTATAATCTAGTTGGTCAGCAGCATAACTGTGGTTACTGTTGGACTGCAGTATCCTGTCTGCTTGTTGTGTAGTAACCAACAAGTACTAGAACTTCATCAATGTATCTTACTTGATGATCTTTGATATTCATTTGAGATACATCTTCCTTAAGCTTGTCCAACTCAACAGTATCACAGTGTGGCTCATCAAACACCACATGTATTGATTTTTCTACAACCAAGCTTGTTTTGTTTACTGATGAGTATCCAAGAAATACTCATTCATCAGATTTTTCACCAAAGGTCTTCAAATGTTCTTTGCCATTGTTCAGGATACAACATCAGCATCCAAAGATGTGTAGATATAAAATGTTTGGTGTATTGTCATACCAAACTTCATAAGGGTCTTGTCATGATCCTTATTGATTAAGCATCTATTCTGCGTATAACATGTTGTACTGGTTGCTTCAGCCCAAAACCTCTTTGGTATACCAGCATCAGCAATCATGATTCTTGATGCTTCATTCAAGGTCTTGTTTCTTCTTTCTACAACTCCATTCTGTTGATGAGTTCTTGCTGCAAAATACTCATGATTGATCCCATTTTCTGAACAATACTTCTCGATGAATCTATTTGTAAATTATGTCCCTCTGTCAGATCTTATCTTCAAAACGTTTAGGCTTCTCATTCTGAATTCTCTTCATAAATTCTGGCAGCCTTTTCTGAGTTTCTGATTTATTGGCCAGAAAGATGGTCCAAGTAAATCTTGAATAATCATCCATGATCACCAGAGAATACTTCTTCCCACTGACACTAATAAGCTCAACTGGACCAAAAAGATCCATGTGTAGAAGATCCAGAATTTTGTGAGAGGATCTCCGTACTTTCTCTTTGAATGAGTTTCTTACTTGTTTGCCTTTCTGACAGGCTCCACAAACATTCTCATTTTTATAAGCAACATCTGGTAAACCTCTCATTAGGTTCTTCCTTGCTAATTTGTTGATTATCATGAAGTTCAGATGGCTCATTCTCTTGTGTCATAGCCAGCTTAGTTATAGAGTGCTCTTAGCAATGAAACATGTAGGTTGCACTGTTGAACTCCAATCAACAAGATAGATGTTACCTCTTCTGGTTTCAGTAAGCTTCATCTCAACCCATCCTGTGAACCCGGCCGGTAAACCCATCCCAACCCGCTACAATTTTTTTTGGTGTTTTTTTCCTATTTTTCTTTTGTTTGCCCTGAAATAATGTCTATTCAAAACATTATAAAATATATATGAATCTTAATCACTTAAACTACAACAAAAAAATTCATCCATGTTATAGTCATACAATTCAAATATTTAAACACAATCCCAACATGTCTTAAAATCTTAAAATCATACATATAATGTTCAATGCAAAATAACATGATAGAATTAAAAACATAACACAAATGTCTCATTTCTCAAGTCTCATTACTTCGAGTGATACATTCTTCGAGTTCGTCTTCTTCTTCATCAAGTAACGAAGGACAAACGGATGATGTAGAAGATCCTACAAAAATTAAAATGGTGAATTATGTCATATATTTAATATATACACCAATTAATGTAAATGATAGAAATTGAATAATAAATTTACCTTTCTCTTCATTCCATAACCAACGACGACTACATATCAATACCTCAATAGTAGTTGGATGAAGTCTATTACGATAGGGACTAATCAATCGACCACTATCACTAAAGGATGATTCGCATGCAACTATTGATACCGAAATTGCCAAAATGTCTCTTGCTATCTTTTGTAAACTTGGATATTTAACTTCATTTATTTTCCACCAATTAAGAATATCAAAATTTGGAGTTCTTGGCAAGACATCTTCTTCCAAATATATGTCCAACTTAGAGGTTTTGGACAATGAATAAGAAGGATTTGAACTTAAAGCCACAAATTTATCATACATGTCCAATGTGTCACTCTCGAGTGGATCAATTATTGAACTAGAAATACCGGATAATGTCATTCCCGTATTCAAAGTATTGTCACCCAAATTGTTCTTAATCAATGTTCTAGAGTGGTAATCAACCAACAAATCATAACAGTTTTTCCGAAGCTCATACAATTTAGAATCAGAATCTTCACCATAGATCAATGGAATATAAAACTCAACCAATTTCATTTTATACCTAGGATCCAAAACAGCAGCAACCCCCATCATGAGATGACATTCATTCCAATACATTTCATATTTCTCCACCATCTTTTCAGCCATAAGTTTTACAATAAACTTTGGACTCTTCAACCACTTATGCAACTTCATTTTAATATCACAAATCTTTGGAAAATAAAATTTAGAGGTGGGATATTGTGTTCCAGAGAATATCTTAGTCACTCTATAAAATAACCTCAATTTTCCACACAATTCAAGTGCATTATCCCACTCTTGTAACTCTTTTCCCACAATTGGTAGACTATTGTAACTCTTTTCCCACAATTTAAGTCTCGCAAAAACATTTCTATGCTTAATTACAGTCTCCAACATCAAATAAGTGGAATTCCAATGAGATTTGCAATCAAGAGACAACATTTTAGAACAATCAACACGCAATTGTTGTGTAGCTTCTCCAAATTTTTCAATTCTAGAAGGTGAACTGGTCCAGAAAATAACACTATCCTAAATTTTTGTAATTTCACCACTGATAACATCAAGACCATCTTTCACAATCAGATTTAAAATATAAGCACAACAATGCATATGAAGTACCTGTCCCTCTAGAAGTAAATTTCTCCTTGAAAGCTTATTTGGTAGAATCCTAAGCATGACATCATTTGTCAAGCAATTATCAACAGTGATTGTTGATAATTTTTTATCAATATTCCAATCCATGAATGACTTGACGAGAATATCAGTCATGGCCTCAGCTGTATGTGGAGCGGGGACATATACAAACCTATATTGAATAAATAAAAGTTGAAACTCAAAAATATAATTTGCAAATACATCAAATAATCAAAATTATATAGTTATAAAATTATGATATTTGACATACCTCAAAATGAAACTTCTAAGAATCCATGAATCATCAATGAAATGTGTTGTAATAGCCATAAAACCTTTCTTAGCATTATCCGATGTCCACATATCGGTTGTGATTGCAATTCTACACTTAAGTTTGTCCAACAATTTGTAGCACTTTGCTTTTTGAGCATTGAAAGTCTTCAAAATGTCACTTTTAAGTGTATTTCTTGAGATCATGTTAAAACAAGGTTGAAGAGTTGCAGAATATCTTAGAAATCCAATGTGGTCCACAATACTAAAAGGATAATCATGTAAAATAACCATATTAGAAAGTTCTTGTCGACAATCCTCTTGGTTGAAAACTTGTGTTTTGTAAGTTCTAGACCACTAGTTTTCTTATTCATCAATAATACACTTTGACGGATATCCATTTTTTTAGGTCTCTTCTTGCAAGTTTTTTTATAGTGTTTCTTCAAATGAGTAGTCTCGTGGCTTGGATCTTTGAGACGAGTGGTGCAATAGTTGCACTCGGCATATTGAATTTGTTGGTGCATTATTCTTCTAAAATGATTCCATACTTCAGATGTATGCTTTCTTTTCGAACTACATTGAGAAACATCCTCATCTCCCAAACTATCATTATTATCACCTTCAATGCGATCTTCCTCAAAAGTCATGTTCATTGCCACATCAT
The DNA here is from genome assembly GCA_954870855.1 of Scutellaria minor. NCBI lineage: Eukaryota > Viridiplantae > Streptophyta > Magnoliopsida > Lamiales > Lamiaceae > Scutellaria > Scutellaria minor. The sequence continues at coordinate 12,886,687 of OX940731.1, read as the reverse complement.
TTTCTTGAGAATTGTTTGATGGAATAAAATTGTTTCCTTCTTGAGACTCCATCTATTTTTAAAAAGATAAGTTAATTACTCCCTTCAAAATGACAAGTTTTTCTCATGTGAAACAACAACAAAATCATCATTTCATAATCTTAAAAATAGATAACTTAAGAACTGGGTTGTGCTTTTGAACCTAGATTAAACTAGATCATTAGTCAAAGAGAATCCAAAGATTCAAGGTAATAAAATAAGAAAAATAATTAAAAATAGATAACTTAAGAACTAGGTTGTGCTTCTGATTCACCTAGATTAAACTAGATCATTAGTCAAAGAGAATGCAAAGATTCAAGGTAATGAAATAAGAAAAAAAAATTGAACACCAGGTTTCCAAGATTTTATTAACAGAGCATTCAAACACCTCCAATACACAGTCACCCAAATCTCAAACTATCAGTTTTTGCTTAAATTTCTTATCAAATCAAACACGACTACAAAATCCAAGAATTCCCTAGATACAATTCCGAAGAGCAATTAGCCTTCAAAAATTACATACATAAGAAACATTCAAGTAAGTATGTTTTCACTAAAATAAACATACCAGATTACATCATCAACAACTTTTCACGGAAATTACCAAGAAAGGTTAGAGGGTTTTAAGTGGTGTTACTCACAAAAGAATCTTCCAAAAATTAATTGTGTTTACTGGAGGAATTCTCACTTTCCGCGGAGAAACTATAGTAAAAGTTCTCCTTTGCAGCTAGGTCAGTTCGGGCTATGAATCAGCAGGGCAGTTCATGAGCTGCTATCTCCGATCGAGGAGCAGCAGAGTAAAAGAAGACTGTTGTTATTCTTCCTCCAACCCGTATTATTTTTGTCAGCGGCTAGAAGATGAAGTGGCTCGTAATTGGAGAAGTTCTTATTCTGTGTATAAGAGTTGAGTGCAGACTGCAGAGTATGTACTGGTAGAATTTTTTAAGAGAGTGTCTAACCCTAATTCATTTATTTTAAATTTATTCAATAAATATTAATAATATATATATTATACGGGGCAGGTTCGGGATGGGTTTAACAAATACCGGGACCCGTCCCGGACCCGTAGTAGACCCGTTTGACCGGGTCCAAATCTGTAGTACCCCGGATCAAAACGAGCATAATTCATTAATTAAATATTTAAACTCGTAATTGAATAATTATGTGCGTCTATTTTGACTGTTTAATTAATTTCGTAAGTTTCAGATAAGTGTTTAATGCAAGTTGTAGATCGATAATTTTATTAGACGTGGAACATAGAATATTTATATACCATTAGATGCGTATCGAGAAAACGGGAAGAGAGAAACGAACTAGGGGTTAATCGGAGACCCGTAGCTCGAACGGCGATGGAAAGGGCAAAACCGGAAGTTTCGGAAAAATCGGAAGATATTTACGGAGAATAGTAACGGAGATATTATCGATGAATAGTGACGCAGAAAAGTCAACCGATGAATAGTAACTTGGATATTTCTCATGAATACTAACATTCCGGAAATCTAAAAATAGGGCCTCCCCCATTTCATTTTTCACCGTTTTTCCGAACGAGCTGAACATGCCGAAAACGAGTAAGTCTCTCTCTCCTCCCTTCTCTCTCTCGTTTTTAGATTTCTGGTCGGCGGCACCACCACCGGCGCCGCCGCAGCCGCCGCAGCCGCCGTGGCGCCGCCGTCGGCCGGTTGCCGGAAAATTTCAACATTATCGGAATCGGACGATTTTCGTACACGACATTCGTCTCGACGAGACGATTCTAGGATAGGTCTCGGATTTCAAATCCGATTTCTTGTTCGCCGGAAAACGGCGAAAAACAGCCTCTTAAACCCTAACCCTAACCCTTTCCACCACCTTCTCTCTCTCTTCGTTTTTCTCTCTCCACCACGCCGGAGTTGTTGCCGAAGATCGCTAGAGGTAAGGGTGCCGAGCTGGAGGGCCGGCACCGCCGTGGCTGGCGGCGCCGGAGAAGGACTGTGGTGTATATATGTGTATGCATGCATGTGTGTGAGTTTTGTGGTGTGTGAGTGTGTGTGATCATGCATGCTGTTGGAGGCGGCGCCGGGGGACACCACCGTGAGGAGATGAACGGCCGGCGACGGGAGGTCGCCGACGAGGTGGAGGAGGAGGCAGCCGGCGACTGGTGGCCGCCGGCCAAGAGTGGCAGTAGGTGTGTGTGTGTAAACACACCATGCGATGTGTGTGTATGTGTATGCTACTGTGAGTGTGTGTGTGCCCGACGGTGATGGTGGCCGGCGACTGGGGGTCGCCGGCCAAGGTGAGGGTGGTTGGTGGTGGTCGCCGGCGGCAGGTGGCCGTCGGCCGGAGAGGGATCAGTGTGTGTGTGTAGAGAATCGGGTGTGTGTGCATATGTGGTTGTGTATGTGTGTTGGCCGGAGTTGGGTGGTTTCCGGCGACAATGAAGTCATCGGCCGGTGTCAGGAGGTCGAAGGGATGGTCGCCGGCGATTGGGGTCGCCGGCCGGAGGAGTTTGATTGGTGTTGAACTTTTGGAAAAACTGAGCATTGAAGGTTTTTGCGGTGAAGATTCAGACACTATTCACCGCCGGAATCCGGAGATGGACGGCCGGAGGTGGTAGCCGGCGGTGCAAGGAATCCGGCGAGGTAGGTGGTGGCGGCAGGAGGCGGCACCGCCGTGCCGGGCGACACCGGGAAGGTGGCGTGTCGGGCAGGCCCGATGCCGGGAAACTGGGGATGAAGCTGCCGAGAAAACTCGGCAGCCGCCGGGAGGGCTACCGAGCTGTCGAGAAATCTCGGTCCCTGCCGAGTGTGCGCACCTTGCTGCCGAGAAAACTCGGCAGCCGCCGAGTCCGCCGAGGTCCGCTACCGAGACTGCCGAGACCCGCTGCCGAGCCGCCGCGCGCCCATGATATCGGATCTAAGGAACGTCATAACTTGTGTAGGCTACTTGTTGAGTTGAGCCTTGTGATATCGGATCCTTTGGTACTCGCTTGTGAAATCTGATCCGTTGATACTCGTTGTTCACGTGGTAACCACCGAACAAGGTGGGGGTAATTTCTAACTCTGTAACTGTTTACAGTTTTCCCTATTGAAGTATGATTGAGATAAACTAAACGATGTGGTCATATGTTATGATACGTGATCATGTTATACTGTGGCAACGTGGCTGAGTGTTATATTCCTGGTATTGTATAACTGTTGACTGTTATAAGATGCGGATGTTATTCCCCACGAGTATATTCAACGCACTCACCCCTTAATCTGTACTCACACTACAGGCAAAGAAGAGAATCTCGACGCGTAGAGAGAGGGGTGCCCTATCGGCTGTGTCCATCTTCTGTTTTGACTTTCAAAGTTATTATGTTCTTTTGTAAAAGAAAACTCTGTATTTCTTCCTCTTTGTAAAAGATCCTGATGTTTTTCCGTTGCGTAAGGTTTTAAACTTCCTTTCATCGGTTGAAACCGATGTTTTAAGAGTATCTCTTCTTGTCTTCTCCTTTTTCTTTCTATTTTATATCATGCTCATCTTCTTCATCTTTCTCTCTTCACGCCTAGAAAGGAAAAACTCTGATATTTTTAACGAAAGATTTTGGGGCGTGACAGATGGTATCAGAGCAGTTCTAACGTTGAGAACTTGCTCAAACTGGTTTTAAAGTGGGAAAAACGTGATTTCAAAAGTGTGATTTTAAAACGTGGTCGGGTTTTTGAAAAGAAACGGCTAAGCATCAATGATCTTGAAACCGTGTACGGGGAAAGATGGGGAATTCTCTATTGTACCTAGGAAACAGGATAGATGGGAAATACCATCCTGTACTTAAGGTATGGGGTAGATGGGAAATACCATCTTGTACTTAGGATACGGGGTAAGACGGGAAATACCCACCTGTACCGAAGGAAATGTTATGGGTGCAAGGCATTCTTGTGTGTTGTGATGATGAACGAGAAAGATGAGATTCTGGCAAAGTAGCCAATCTTGTCGTTTCTTAAGTACGCGCTCAATTTCGAGGACGAAATTATTTTAAGGGGTAAGGGATGTAGCACCCTGGATCAAAACGAGCATAATTCATTAATTAAATATTTAAACTCGTAATTGAATAATTATGTGCGTCTGTTTTGACTGTTTAATTAATTTTGTGTGTTTCAGATAAGTGTTTAATGCACGTTGTAGATCGATAATTTTATTAGACGTGGAACATAGGATATTTATATACCATTAGATGCGTATCGAGAAAACGGGAAGATAGAAATGAACTAGGGGTTAATCGGAGACCCGTAGCTCGAACGGCGACGGAAAGGGCCAAACCGGAAGTTTCGGAAAAATCGGAAGATATTTACGGAGAATAGTAACGGAGATATTATCGATAAATAGTGACGCGGAAAAGTCAACCGATGAACAGTAACTTGGATATTTCTCATGAATAGTAACTTTCCGGAAACCTATAAATAGGGTCTCCCCCATTTCATTTTTCACCATTTTTCCGAACAAGCCGAACACGTCGAAAATGAGTAAGTCTCTCTCTCCTCCCTTCTCTCTCTCGTTTTTAGATTTCTGGTCGGCGCCGCCGCCGCCGCCGCCGCCGTCAGCCGGTCGCCAGAAAATTTCAATGTTGTCGAAATCGTACGATTTCGCACACGACGTTTGTCTCGATGAGACGATTCAAGGATAGGTCTCGGATTTCAAATCCGATTTCTCGTTCGCCGGAAAACGGCGAAAAATAGTCTCTTAAACCCTAACCCTAACCCTTTCCACCACCTTCTCTCTCTCTTCGTTTTTCTCTCTCCACCACGCTGGAGGTAAGGATGCCGAGCTGGAGGGCCGGCGCCGCCGTGGCTGGCGGCGCCGGTGAAGGACAGTGGTGTATATATGTGTATGCATGCATGTGTGTGAGTTTTGTGGTGTGTGAGTGTGTGTGATCGTGCATGCTGTTGGAGGCGGCGCCGAAAGGCGCCGTCATGAGGAGATGAACGGCCGGCGACAGGAGGTCGCCGGCGAGGTGGAGGAGGAGGCAGCCGGCGGCTGGTGGCCGCCGACCAAGAGTGGCAGTAGGTGTGTGTGTGTAAACACACCATGCGATGTGTGTGTATGTGTATGCAACTATGAGTGTGTGTGTGCCCGGCGGTGATGGTGGCCGGCGACTGGGGGTCACCGGCCAAGGTGAGGGTGGTTGGTGGTGGTCGCCGGCGGCAGGTGGCCGCCGACCGGAGAGGGATCAGTGTGTGTGTGTAGAGAATCGGGCGTGTGTATATATGTGGTTGTGTATGTGTGTTGGCCGGAGTTGGGTGGTTTCCGACGACAAAGAAGTCGTCGGCCGGTGTCAGGGGGTCGGATGGATGGTCGCCGGTGACTGGGGTCGCTGGCCGGAGGAGTTTTGATTGGTGTTGAACTTTTGGAAAAACTGAGCATCGAAGGTTTTTGCGGCGAAGAATCGGATACTATTCATCGCCGGAATCCGGCGATAGACGGCCGGAGGTGGTAGCCGGCGGTGCAAGGAATCCGGCAAGATAGGTGGTGGCGGCAGGAGGCGGCGCCGCCGTGCCGAGCGACGCCGGGAAGGTGGCGCGTCGGGCAGGCCCGACGCCGGGAAACTGGGGATGAAGCTGCCAAGAAAACTTGGCAACCGCCGGGAGGGCTACCGAGCTGCCGAGAAATCTCGGCCCCTGCCGAGTGTGCGCGCCTTGCTGCCGAGAAAACTCGGCAGCCGCCGAGTCTACTGAGGTCCGCTGCCGAGACTGCCGAGCCGAGCTGCCAGCTGTCGAGAAAACTCGGCAGTTGCCGAGCCGCCGCGCGCCCGTGCGCGTCCGTCGCGTGCCGACGTGCCCGCGACACCATGTTTTCGATCCGAACCCCATTTTCTCCGCCGTACATCGACATCGAGTCATCGCCGACGAGATGTCGTTGACCAAGGGTCATGGGCCCAGTCAAAGTCAACCCTTTGACCAAAATTACCATTTTACCCCTAAACTTAAAATGCTCTGTTTGAGCTCGTTTGAACTCCGATTGAGCTCATTCTTTTTCCGTCATGCCCCAAATTTCATTTCCTATCTTCTCAGCCACTTGGGCAGATCTGACCCTCTCGTTTCTTGGACTCCAATCTTTAGATCTCTCGATCCACCACATAGTTAACGATCGTACTTTCTCTAGGAACTTTTATAGCTTTTATTATAATTTATTAAGGATCTAAGGAACGTCATAACTTATGTAGGCTACTTGTTGAGTTGAGCCTTGTGATATCGGATCCTTTGGTACTCGCTTGTGAAATCTGATCTGTTGATACTCGTTGTTCACGTGGTAACTACCGAACAAGGTAGGGGTAATTTCTAACTCTGTAACTGTTTACAGTTTTCCCTATTGAAGTATGATTGAGATAAACTAAACGATGTTGTCATATGTTATGATACGTGATCATGTTATATTGTGGCAACGTGGCTGAGTGTTATATTCCTGGTATTGTATAACTGTTGACTGTTATAAGATGCGGATGTTATTCCCCACGAGTGTATTCAACGCACTCACCCCTTAATCTGTACTCACACTACAGACAAAGAAGAGAATCTTGACGCGTAGAGAGAGGGGTGCCCTATCGGCTGTGTCCATCTTCTGTTTTGACTTTCAAAGTTATTATGTTCTTTTGTAAAAGAAAACTCTGTATTTCTTCCTCTTTGTAAAAGATCCTGATGTTTTTCCGCTGCGTAAGGTTTCAAACTTCCTTTCATCGGTTGAAACCGATATTTTAAGAGTATCTCTTCTTGTTTTCTCTTTTTTCTTTCTATTTTATATCATGCTCGTCTTCTTCATCTTTCTCTCTTCACGCCTAGAAAGGAAAAACTCTGATATTTTTAACGAAAGATTTTGGGGCGTGACAAAACCCACCCCAGGATCCATTTGACTAGGTTTTTACCCATCCCGAACGGGCCGGGTTTGTGGCGGGTCCAGGTTTGAACCTGACCTATTGTCATCCCTAATTTTGCAAGCTAACTTTCTCAAATTCTAGCTTAGTGACCAGTAGTTTGAACTTAGAAACCTCCGCTCGGAGATTGTTGCATTCTGTACTGTAGTGCTCAAGGTCAGAAATATTTTTCTTTAATACAGTATGCTCACTCTTGAGCATCAGGTTTTCCTCTTTCAGTTCCTCATGAGCTGAGTTTATTTGCTCAAAGTCACTCATGATCTGTCTAAACGACTGGATCATGTTCAACTTTTCACAACCAGAAACTTCTAGAGATTGAGAAGTTACCTCATCATCATCTTCTTCTTCACAGTCTTTGGCCATCAGGCCCAGTAATGTCTCTTCATCAAAGGTAGAGTTGTCGCTATCATTCTCGGATGAGCAATCATCCTTGGCTTATTCCTTAGAGCTGCTTGCTGCTTTATGAGCTTCAGCTTCACTCAAAAGAGCCCTGAGCTTCTGCTTTTCATCCTTCCTCATTTCCTTCATCTGTTTCCTTTCATCCTCAGGATACTTGTATACTTGAGGGTATGGACAGTTTCTAGTAAAGTGTCCAGGCTTCCTGCAATTATAACATAGGTCAGAGGAAATAGTATTTGACTGTGATGTTTGCTTTACCTGTGGATTTGGAGGCTTCTTCCTGAAGTCGTTCCCTCTTTTGTTTGTTTTCAAGAACTTCTTGAATTTCTTGAGGAGGAAAGCCATTTCTCAACTCCTCGACCTCATTTCTTCTTCGATCAATATCGAATTCAAATGCCTTAAGATCTAAAAATAGATCAAAAGTGCTCATCGCATTGATATCCAGTGAGACTCTCATTGTGGTTGCCTTGTTATCCCACTAGATGGATAACGCTCTTAACACTTTCATGTTCTTCTCCTTCTGGGTGTAAAACTTTTCGAGAGATTCAAGCTCGCTAACAATGGTTGTGAATCTCTGATCCAGTTCTTCCAACAACTCTTCGGGTCTTTGCTTGAACAACTCAAACAACTGCGTCGCTTTTGACACTCTATTATCTTTGGCAAGCTCGTTGTCTTTGTATATTTGTTCCAACTTGTCCCATATCTCCTTTGTTGTTCTGCAAGTTTTCACCTTGTTGAACGTTCTTTTATCCAGCGTGAGGAACAGTGCGTTCTTGGCCACATTATCCAAATTAGCCCTTTTTATGTCCTCAGATGTGTACTCGTATCTGGGCTTGACCAAGTATTCAGCAGGTAGAGGCATTCTTCTGTAATCGGGTGCTGCTGCATGTTGAGCAGGTTGGGGTCTATTTAGTACCTCTCAGCATTGTCGTCACTAGTAGCTCCTTTGACTTTCCCGACTACTGTTGTTGCTGCTTCTGCTGCTGCGGCTTCTACCTCGGCTCACTCTCATTCACGGAGCTCTCTACCTAAGGTTGGGTTTGGTTTGGTGATTACTGGTGGTCCTTTAGTAATCACATACCACATCTCATCGTGAATGGCCAATAGGTGAGCTTCCATGCGTATCCTCCAATCATCGTATTCTTCTATGAAAAACATTGGAAGTTTATGATGAGAGAAATCCATGCTTATACTAAAATGATGAGTTATGGTCTTGAAAAGAAAAATGATTTTTCCCAATAGAAACGGGTGGATCTGGGTAGGTTACCAGTCATGTTGACTTTAACCCAACTTGCTCTGATACTACTTGTTGGTCCCAAGTGGTTAGAGGTTCAGAGGAGGATGAATGAACCTCTATCAAATTTTTACTTTTTAAACTTTCTATAAATAGGTTATTGAATTCTAGACAGAATACAGCAACACAGCCAAATCAGTAAGCTAGCAGAATGCTTAATCAACTTACTGTTTCAGAGATTACAATATACAGCGGAAATACTAGATAAAGTTTCTTTTGTAAAAATATTTTCTTTTCCAAGTATGATTTTATCAAGATCATTTTATGCAGTACGAGCAAGCTATATAACAAATGTAGCAAGTAAATATAAAGCAATAAACACACAAGGGTTTATAGAGGTTCGAAAGTGGTGTAATCCTTCTACGTCCTCTCTTCTCCTTCACTTAGGAGGAACTTCAATCAGGAAAGGTTTGTTTTACAAGTCTTGACTTTACAAACCAACTCCTAACAAGTTTTACCTACTAGAATCGGAAAGATTCCTAGGCTAATCCCACACAGAGTCTCCAAACTCACACAGAGTTCAAAGCCTTAACAACTTAAGACTAACACTCAGTAAGAATCTAAATTCTTCCTACTGAGGACACCAACTAAAACAACCTAGCACATAGCACAAATGGTTAAAAGTATATATTTCTTCAACTGGTGCTTCGAAGACAGCCTTAAGATCTTGAAAATTTGGAAATCTTTGGCTCCACTGCTTCATGAAGGTTGAGTGACTAAAAATTGTGAGAAAACTTCATGAAAATGTACCTTCTCACAATTTTTAATTAAGAGATTAAGAGATTTGAGAGTAGATTTCCAAATTGGCTCCACTGCTTCATGAAAATTAAGAGATTTGAGAGTAGATAGTTTCAGTAGTTTTCTCGAGTCAAATGTACCTTCTTTTATACTGTAGGAAAATGTGTCCATTGAAGAAAGACACACTCCATCTCGAATTTGAATCTTGATCTCATTTGATCTTCGCATTAATTGCTTTTGGGAAAACTGGGAAATAGGCCATGTCCTACTCTGCAGGGCATTAAGGGCGTCACTTCTCGGCAACAATACTTTTACAAGTCCGCGGTCCATATGGCAGCACGTCATTAGTCGGTTGCTAACTTCCATCTACCAGATACTTTGATAAGGTATATTCATCGTACTGCAATCAATCCTTTCTCATACTGCAATAAATAAGAGTAATGAAACTTACTACTTCCTGCTCAGGTTGCAGCAATCGCTTTCTATTCTGCGCTAGCTTTCTGTTCTGAAACAGCTTACTGATGTTGAACTGCTTTCTATTCTGATCCAGTAGAAAGCCTCCAATTCTCCTTACTACTTTATGTATGCTGCTTACTGATCCAACTTGCTGGTTCTGAATCTTGCTTTTACTTACTGATTTTGCTTACTGAAAATTAGCATCCGTCAACGCTCCTTTGTAGAATCCTGCTGCGATAGAAACTTCCATCTTTTTGATTTTTACATATCTTCAAAAATACATCTCAGAAAATAAATTTATCAAACACTAAGTTCCACTTAAATAATATGAAAAAATAGGGTACTCTAACTTCCTATACAAAGCTACTTTGTCTCATCAAAACCTAACAAAAATATCCCAACAATCTTACTAAAATATAATTATATTTCTTGTGTCCGAATTTTTTGAAATTTTATGTCTCAAATCTTATTTATGACAATTTAGTGTAGCACAAATTAATAACATATGTGTTTTTAATATCATTTATGAATAGAGTTATTAAATATAATTCTTGTGTTTTAAATAATTTAAAAACCAACATTTTATTAAATACACTATTCTCTGTGTATTATATTTAAAAGGCATATTTAGAGATGAAAATCACATACTTTTGTGGTGCACGGTCGACCGTACCATGAGGCACGATCGTGCGCCACACATGCTACTGTATTGTCATGCACGATCAGACTGAGCCCCACAGCACGACTGTGTGTGAGAAAAAAAATCACATACTTAGAAGTGAAAATCATATACTTAGAGCCAAAAAAGGCATACTTGCACACTATTGTGGCACATGATTGACCATGTCTCGGGGCTCAACCATGCACGGTCCCATCGCACATGAAACAGTTGCATATGAGTTTTTTTTTTAAATGTTTAATAATAATACTACTAATGGACATTTATTTTTTTTCGGATATTATATTGTAGAAACAAATAGGAAGATACAATTAAACTATATTTCTTTTTTTCTTTTTCAAGCATTTGAACATTCGTAAGGAAATTTGAAATTTGTTTAAACATTATTTTTATTTAAAAATATGAAAATAATTTCAATTTAATATAAACTGAAATATGGAATAACTTTAACTTTCTTAAACAACTAGATTTTATAAGAATGCAGAAAATTATTTTAAAATCTCTAAAATTTATTTTAAAAACAAACATTTAAAAAAATTAATAATTATAGTAATTCAGTTTTTGATTATCAAGACATTATAAATTACAAATCAAGAAAAAAAAAAGCTCAAATATTATTAATAATTTTATTGCTACACATTTTTTTTTGGCTTTTTTAATTAATAGAATACTGCAATTTGAAATATTTATTAACAAAATACGTGAAAATGGGGGATTTAATAAAATAGCTAAAGTCGCCACCGACGGTAACGACTTCTGACGCATCTCATAATTGTATAATTTTAAATAATTTTATGAATTTTACAAATAACCTTTTCTTATTTTATTATAGTTGTAAATTTACTTAAGATTGCATACAGAAAAAAATTAACATTTTCAGAGTTTATTTATATCAATATCAAAACTATATATTTTTTTAATTTGGGTGCATTTGAGACTATTTCTTATTTGTAATAGTTTTTGACAATAGTTTTGGATATGCATAATATATTTTTGGAGGTAAGTTTTTTTTTTCAAATATAAGTTACAGTGTAATATTATGACACAAATAAGCTGATTTTAGGTATTAAATCTATTTTATTGTAATTTTTAGAAATGTTGTATGTATGGATATCTTTCAAAACCAGTATTGTTAATTGGATATTTTTACTACTTTTTATTTAGAATATATACTTTCTCATTTTATTATTTAAGTTATATATAGATTTATATGTTACTGTCTATATTTCAACTTTATAGTAAATTATCTCTTCTAATTATTTAGAATGACATGAATTGAATGTTAAAATATCTATGGTTGTAATTGGATAAAGATATTTGAAATGAATGAATTTTAAAATACTCAAATTAGGGAGGATTTAACATTGAGTAATATTACAAAAAGTTAATTCTATGGTTGTAATTGGATAAAGATATTTGAAATGAATGAATTTTAAAATACTCAAATCAGGAAGAATTTAACATTGAGTAATATTATAAAAAGTTAATTCAAAATGGAAGTGATTGGTTTAAAATTTATATCTATCCAAACACCATTAATAAATTCACTACTATAAATTTCAAAAATTTCCTCAAATCCCACCATCCAAACAACCTAACTTATAGTAATATATATATATATATAACATTATATATTTCATAAAAATACCCCTATTATATTATATTAATAACGCAGATTGGTCCGACTATCTGCGTGTTCGAGAAGATTACTGGCCACTCTCTGCAGTTTTACTCCGGTAAGACTCTTACACCGTAATCGAGTTGCGTTGGTAGACCCTCATCGACATAGTTCGATCTTCTCCTGAAGTTACGGGGTCAATTTGCCGAGTTCCTTCGACATAATTCTCTCAAGCACCTTAAATAGACACTCCGTTTAGCTGATGAATTGAGTAGGTGCGACCCCTATGGATTGGGCTTGACTGTAACAATGGAGCATTAATTCTGATTGATTTGTTTTTACTTTCGCACTTCGCCCCTCAGACTCTCATCCATGACAGAATCATCAACAATAGGTTTATCGAATTGAGTAGCTTTTTCCGAAGCAAAGAAAAGTACTTGATATTAAAGAAAGTTAGGAAAATTTAAAGGATTGCTATTTTATCTCCCAAAACTGTCACATCACAAAATAATAATAAATAAACCACAAAATAAAGAAAAAAGAATAAAGAATAATGAAATGTTTCCAAAACCCAAATTTTATAAAAATGCTCTCGAATGAAAATTAAAGTAAATAGAGAGATTAAAGTAGAGAGAGAGAGAGCACCGGATTTATATAAATGAAGCAACAATTTCTTCTTTCCAGGAGAAAAATAAAACATGAAAGAAAAAGAAATTATTTTCCAGCATATTATATCTTTCTCATATATATATATATATATATATATATATATATATATATAGGATTTTCTAAAAGAATATAGAAAGATGATGGAAGAAAAGAGAATTTCGATATGGGAGGAGACGTTATAATTGCAGAGGTGAAGGGCGACTGGTGGTGGCAATAGGTGGAGGAGCCATGGGAGGGGACAATCGCGGATGGAAGGGTACGGGAGACGACGGGTAGGGTAGAATGTTTTAGAATTTCTAATGTCAAATGAGTATTATATATTAAATTTGGGTGTTAGCACACCTTCAACTATTTGAGCCACAATAAATAATATTTTTAATAATTGGACCTCTTAATTAGGCCTTAAGTAATCTAAATATGATAATAAAAGTCTTAGTTTTGGTTGTTTCAAATATTACTCAAAAGACTTTGGAATTAGCTTTTATATTAAGGTAGAAGATGATTCAAGTACAATGCCATCTTAAAAGTGGAAAATAATGTTATTAAAAGAGTTATAAATAAGCAATGATTGAACCCTTTGACTTTGAATAAACAAATGCATCCAAATGAATAGTTTAGATGTTTATAATGAACGAATTCATAATTAAAGTCATTTGGACTAGTTATAAATTAGTCGTTTTAAGTCATTAAATGCATAACTTAGAATGCTAACAAGCTTTACTTAAGCTATTAATTTTTTTATAAATGTTAATCAAAAAGTTTTAGATTAGTTTTATACTGAGTTAGAAGAATATATGAGTACAATTATATTTTTACAAGTGGAAAACGATGCTACTAAAAGAGTTATAGATAAGCATGACCGAATCATTTGACTTTGAATCAATAAATGCATCCAAGTTATAGTTTAGATCTTTAAAATAAACGAATTCTTAATTAAAGTCATTCAAACTAGCTATATCTTGGTTGTTTCAAGTCATTAAACGCATTCCTTAGAATGTTAATAAGCTTTACTTAGTTATTAAGATTTCTATAAATGTCACTCAAAGAGTTTTGAATTAGTTTTATATTGAAGATGATTGGAATTCAATTACATATTTAGAAGTGGAAAATGATGTTGTTAAAGTAGTTATAGATAAGCAATGACCGAATCTTTTGACTTTGAATCAACAAATGCATCCAAGTGATTAGTTTAGACCTTCATAATGAATGAATTCCTAATCAAAGCCATTCGAACTAGCCATACGGTATAACTTAACAAGCTTTACTTAACTATTAAGGTTTCTATAAATGTTACTTGAAGAGTTTTGGATTAGTTTTATATGGAGTTAGAAGATAATTGGAGTATAATTACTTTTTTAGAAGTGGAAAATGATGCTATTAAAAGAGTTATAGATAAGCAATGTCCTACTCCCTTGACATTGAATTAATAAATGCATTTAATTGATTAGTTTAGATCTTTGTAATGAACGAATTTCTAATCAAAACTTGTTGTCTCAAGTGGCATAAAGGTTCATAGGAGGTGAATGAACCTTGTTAGAAAATGGTTGTTTAGATTTTGATGAGACAAAAACACTCTTGTAATATGAAAGTAGGGTACCCCATTTTTCACAATGTTTAAGTGAAACTAGACTAGGTTTGAGTTTAGATTTTTAAGTTGAACAATGGAGGAGATCAAGATTCAGTAACTATAGAATTAAAGAGAATAAATACTGCAAGCAGTAAGAAGTCAAATACTACAGTTGTTGAAAGAAAGTTACTGAAAAAGGAGAATTCCGGCAAAGCAGTAAGTTTAACTACTATAGGCAGTAAATTGTAACAGAAGACCAGCAAGCTGCGACACTGTCAGGACAGAAAAGCTTGGTTGTAGAAAGAAAGTGTTGCATTCTTACAAGTCAAGAAGATAGGAAGAATAAAGCGATGAATTTCTCACCCCAATGTAGTATGAGGAAGATCAGTGTTGTCCAAGGAAAAATCACTTCAAAACTAGCTAGTAGAGACAAACTAAACGAATAAGTATCAAGGGCCAGTAAGCAGCAAACACGTTGCTTGACACACTCCACATTTCTGCAATCTAGTACAACCACATTCAATATCCTAGAGTACAAGACAATGAAAATTTAATACAAAGTTGGGGGACATTAAATACGAGCTCAACAACACATGAAGAGGATTCAAATTCAAAAGAGTGTGTCTCTCTTCAACGGGCATATTCCTTCACCTATAAATAGAGGAAGAGATCAACTGAAACAACTACTAAAACATTCACATTTGAACTGCAAGCAAGAAATTCTTAAGTCCCAAAAAGCTTACAAGCTCTCAAGTTTTAGTCACTAAACCTCAAAGAAAGCAGTTAAGCCTAAGATCTATCGAGCTCAAGACTCTCAAAATTGCTTCAAGCACCAGTTGAAGAACCCCATGTACTTTTAACCTCTGTACTGTGTACTTAGGTTTTTTTAGGTGTTCTCTGTTGATAGGAAGATTGATTCCTTGCTAAGTGTTCGGTCTTAGTGTTAAGACATTAACTCCGTGTGAGTTTGAGAGATCCTATGTGGGTCTGCCTTTAGAACTTGTGCAACCTATATGGAAGCTAAGTATTAGTAGGTGTAAACTTGTTAGGCTGATAGTTGTAAGGTTTGAGTCATGTAAAACAACTTGCTTAACAAAGTTCCTCCTCAGAGAAGGAGTAGAGTGGACGTAGAAGGATTACACCACCTTGGAATCACTATAGTCTTTGTGTGTTTATTTTCTATATTAGCATTTCTATAGCTTTATCTTGTTGCATTCATATTGATCATCATACTGCATTAAAGTGTTGTTAAAACTCATATTGTGTAAAGGTTTTTCAAAAATTATCAAAAGTTTAAGTTTCCGTTAAGCAAAGAACTCTAGTTCTGCAAGCAGTGTTGCATCCTAGCACTGTAAGCTGAAACAGTGACCTGCATTGTAAGCTATTTAGGTTATAGTGCAGTAAGTTCTAAAGATTTTGCAAAATAGATAGAGGTTCATTCACCCCCCCTCTGAACCTCTGTGCCACTTGGGACCAACAAACCTCTATAGATTTTTCAAAACTTTTGAACTTTACTACACGCTGTAACCTACTTGAGTTTATAGTGTTGTCAACAGCTTTTGCGTGCTGCTCTATTGAACAATGCTGCTAGCAATTTCTGTAATAGTTCGTGCGGCCGAAACAATTTTATGTCTATGAGGTTCTTTTTGAAAACCTTTTTAAAAATGAGATTTTCACAAGTATTTTATACAGTATGATGAGATATAAGATGCAACATATAGATGTACAAGATACCTAAAGATAAATAAATACACAAGGGTATATAGTGGTTCAAGGGTGGTGTAATCCCTCTAAACCCACTCTAATACTTCACACTGGAGGAATTTTGATAAGCAAGGTTTGATTTACAAGACTCTTTTCCTAACAAACACTCGACTCAACAAAACAAGCACCTATAAAAGCTCTGCTTCCATATAGGTTGCTGCAAGCTTATCAAATCACATCCACACAAGATGTCCTAAACCCACACAAGTTGATTGCTAAACTTTAGTAATATAAACTCAGCAAAAAACTTCATTTCTATCAATTGATGACACCTAAAACAACCTAAACACATAGTATAAAGGTTAAAGTAAATAAGGTTTTTCTTCAACTGGTGTGAAATATCCTTTGAATCTCTGAATGTAGGCTTGAATACTTGACTACTTCTTAAGGTTTAGTGATTGAAACTTTGAACTTGACAGCACTTGAGTGTTTGAGAGTGTTTGCTTATAGATTTGAATGCAGATAGTTTAAGTAGTTGTTCCAGTTCACTCTTCCTTCATTTATAGGGGGACTTTTGCCCATTGAAAGAGGCTGAAATCCTAACATTTAAAATCATATTGGCTTATACAAGGTTTGCATTTAATATGCATTGTCTTATACATGAAATGATCTTCCTCGTACTCCATCATCGACTTGTTTGTATGTTGGTCCTAATTGATTTGATACTTGTTAAAGACATGCAATATGTAGTTCCTACAACTTGAGTCTTTTGTGCTGCAAGTCTTCAGTATTAACTTGTAACGACTACTTTTGTGTAGCGTGCAACGATCTCTTCATAGTGTAGCTTGCTGCAACTGTTTTGTATAGCTTGCAGCAAAGTCTTGACTTGCTATTCTTCATTCTTCAGCCTAAACTAAGGACTCAAATCCTATTACGTATGCATTTTGTCTCATCATAACCTAAACATAAATTTCCTAACAATTTTTCTTTTTTTATGATGGCAAACCTTTTATATTATGCAGTTTATTGTAGAAAGAAAAAGAGTATCAGAGTATACTCTCAAAAAGATGTACCATCAATAGTGGTAAAATGCATCTTGTATAAAATTAAGTATCAGAGCATTAATACATTACATACTTACTAAAACATTAAAAAATTTAAATACAAATCCTAGATACATGAATTGTGTATCAAAGTTATTCATGTATAAATATAAAGATTTCAGAGCTGACTGTCAACAAATATTAAACATAAATAATAATGATTACTAGAGCTACTATACTAAAGTTACTTTAATCATACATACAGAAAATAAAAGATCTATACAAATCATGCAGTAAGGTCACAAGAAGTGAACTTTTTAGAGCAAAAAGTAACTTAGTTTTATTACATGGAAATTGATCGGTTTACAAGTAACAATGATATATATATATATAGAAGAAAATAGGATATGATCAAAATTTACATGATAGATACTTGATCTTGAAGTGTTGTAACTTCACTCAATGTAAGCTCCGTCTTTAGTTTTCTTTAGTTTTAATAAAATTAAAGCAACTAAAATTAACTAAGATGAATTTAATGAAATAAAAATATCTAGCCAACAAAAAAATTTAAGAGTGGTTCAAATGTTGATCATGGATGTAAGAATTTTATCTTTCTTTCAAAGTTAAATTGGTTATAGTCGTTGGTAGGACCTAACGATTTAATCTTTTCTTAAGGTTTGGTAATTAAGATACGATCTCTAATTACTATCCTAGTTAGTAAACAATTCTCGATACCATCTTAGAATTTAATTTACTTATTGCATTAAAACGTAGAAAGACTCAATTCTAGCCTACAAATGCACATTTAGGTTTATTTAGACTAGATCGCATAACTTCAGAGCAATGAATTGAAAATCTTTATATAATCAACTATGCTAATTGTCAAAAGAATTAGAACAATTAAACAATTACGAATTTAACGTCCCAATTGATAGTACATTATCTTGACAATTTGACAAATGATCTTTTTTTAGCAATTCCCCAAAACAATAATAAACATGCTAGAAGATATACGAATAACAAAGAAAGAACGAGGAAATTAAATTAGATATGCTAAAACATGGGAAGCTTGTGATGTGATAAATCCATGATATGCTAAAAGATATGAGGTTTTGAGACATATGTGAAGACGGTTTTTCACAACAGAAATGGGTGGATTTGGATAGGTGACCAGACAAGTTGGTTTTTAACTCAATTGATTCTGATACCACTTGTTGGTCCCAAGTGGCACAGAGGTTCAGAGGGGGTGAATGAACCTCTATCGATTTTTTAAAAAATTTCGAACTTACTGCACTGTAACCTATAGCAGTTTATAGCGCAGAATGCAATACAACTTACTGGGCTAGAATACAACGCATGTTACTGTACCCAGAGTTCTTTTACACAACGGAAGTAAAACTTTGATAGAGTTTCTTTTGAAAACATTTTCCCAAAGATGAGTTTTAGCAAAGCTTTAAATGCAATATGATCAAATGTACGAATGCAGCAAGATAAGTCAACAAAATTGCTAAAAATAGAAAGTTAAACACATAAAAGCTTATAGTGGTTCGAATGTGGTGTAATCCTTCTACGTCCACTCTACTCATTCTCTGAGGAAGAACTTTATTAAGCAAGTTGTTTTATAGGATAAGACCTTACAACTATCAATCTAACAAGTTAACACCCATTAGGACTTAGCTTCCACACAGATTGCACAAGTCCTAAAGACAAACCCACACAAGATCTCTAAAACTCACACAGAGTTAATGTCTCTTCTCCTAAGGTTAAATACTCAACAAAGATCAGAATCCTATCAACTGAGGACACCTAGCACAACCTAAGTACACAACAAAAAGGTCAAAGTATATGAGGGTTTCTTCAACTGGTACTTTGAAGCAACCTTGAGAAATCTTGAGCTCGAATGCTTCTAAGGCTTGACTACTTCTTTTAGAGGTGCAATGACTGAATGTATAAGAACTTGAACTTCTTGAAATGACGTTTGCTTGATTGAGAATTTCAGAGATTGCTTCAGTCAAGTGTGTAGATGTGTGTTCTTCAGTCAATTCTTCATCTATTTATACAAGTAGAGACTATGTCCGTTGAAGGGAAACTTATCTCCTTGAATTTGAATTCTTCTAGCTCGCATTAAATGTGTCTGAAGGCTTGCATTAACTCTTCCTTGTCTTGCGCTCCAGGATATTAAATACAGCAGTACTAGGTTGTAGTCTCGTGACAGTCTGTCAGGCCACGTGTCGGCTAATTATTGGCTCTCGGTACTGCTTTCTTCAGTTTGCCTCTACTGGCTAGTTGAGACTTCATTGATCCTCGGACTTCAACTGATCTTCCTTATACTGCACTGATGTGTGTGATTCGTCAATTCATTCGTCTTATCTTTTTTACTTAGAATGCAGTGCTTCCTTTCTGCAACCTTGATTCAGTGCAGTAATGCAATTTTCTGTTGTTTTTGTTGTATTCATTCTTTATGCAGTAACTTGACTTCGTTACTGTCCTGCTGCATTTTACTGCTTAACAATAACTAAATACTGCATTCATTTGTTGTATTCAGTAGCGAGCAAAGAAGTAACTAAGTATTGTATTCATTTGTTGTGTTGAGTAGCGACCTTCTTTGCTGCTTGCAGTATCTTTTCCTTAGATCATTCAGCTACTGAATTGCAAAATCCTCAATTCTTCAATCTTATCTTGTCAACTCAAAATTAATCTAAGTTTCACTTAAACATTGTGAAAAATGAGGTATTCTACTCTTCTATTACAATGTTGTTTTGTCTCATCAAAATCTAAACATTAAATTCCTAACATTCTATAAATTTTTGAGACTAACATGTCCGAGTTTTTGTTTGTCATAAATCAGTTTCATTAACTTGAGCTTGACTCTATCACTTGTGGAATAACAGTTGTTCATAGATCTAACATCTGTCAAAATGCATTTATTAGATTCATCAGAAACTGAACAAAAAATTCTTTTAAATTTCACATGCAAATGACACCACAAAGTTGGTTTATGCTAATTAAATAAGCTATAAATCCCTCAACATGAAACACATCCTTACAGAGCAGGTAATCCTTTAAAATTCAATCTTCTTTTTCCTACAATATTTCAGTTTGCTCCTCCTCCAAAAGTGACTAAACCACCATCATATTTTTCATAATTCTTCAAATACTCCTTTGTTCCTATCATATAGAACAATCACGGTTAAAAAACTGTGAACCTACAACACTATAACTCAAAGAATTAAGTGTAAACAACATTGCAATGATTATCAATCCAGGTTCGATTAGAAGGACTTATACATTTATCAAATGCATGCATTACTTCAATAGACAAAACATGTTGTGTTATGATCCTCTTCAAGGTGCATCTCCTTTCTAAATTTAGCAAATAATTTAGTAAGGGTTCTTTTTCTTCTATAACAAAAAAAGAAAGGTGTGTCCTTTTCTTTTACAAAATTGACATACAAATGAAGCTCTTAATTTCTTCATCAATTTCTCTAGCAACTAGATCAACATCATCATCCGAAGAATATTCATTATTCAAAGTTAAATCTTCAAAAACAATTTTATCATTTTGTATATCAAAGTCTTAAGATGATTAAAAATATTTCTCAAGGCATCATCCTCAACAATTTGACAAAACGAATTATTATTATATGAAGATTCACTTTCTTTGACAGGAGGAGTTTTATATTCTTTTATTAAATTATCAAAACCTGATCAAAGAGGACCAGTCTAACTTAAACCAGATTTGTCATGTGATCAAACTTCAATTTCTTAATTTTTTTGTCTCTTTAAACTTCAATTTCTCAATTTTTTTTCTCTTTAAGAAAGTAGAATTTCCTGAAGTTTCACTTCATTCTCAACAGCCAAAGAGGACCAGAGTAACTTAAACAAGATTTGTCATGTGATCAGTAAACATATTCTTTCATCCATAAAGTCTTCCTCTTTCAACAACTCGATAGAACATATACTTTCATCAAAAAATTCTTCCTCTTTCAACAATTCGATAGAACTCTATATGTAGTAACCCCAAACAATTGGCATCTTTCTTTTCCTTCCCCATTTGCAGTCTTCAACCCCATAAAAGAAATTACCCAGTAATTCTGTGTATTGAATTTGATTTTGAATTAATGGATTGGATATGGACAACAAGATTTTTGTGTTTTGTTAATGGAGATCACTTGCCACTTTATTATCGACCCTATACCAAATCATGTTGGCAAATTAAAATTATTTGTGATATTAAAGGTGGTAAAATAGGACAATCAAATCATATTGGTGTTTATTTTTAGAGAGATTTCAAAATACATAAATTTCAACAACAAATTAAAAAATTTGAGAGTAAAACCAACTGCATTAAGAAGCAACAATCTCACAAAGTCTCTCGACTCTACACAAAATGAGACGAAAGAAATGCAACAAAACTCACACACATTATTCGACACTCTTCCTTCATCATCAGCTACACTTACTATTCATTCACTCAACATTGACATGGAAAACATCAGTCCTCTCTTCCTCCTTCATCTTCGGCACAAACACTTTCAGAACACCATTCTTCATCTCTGCCTTTATTTCGTTGGTCTTGTAGAGCTTCCCAGGCAAATCAATCCTGCTTGTGTACCTCATTCCACCTTCACTCTCCTCCGATTCTTTCTTACCTTCGCCTTTGATTATCAGAGTGTTCTGCTCCATTGACACCTTCACATCCTCCTTGCCTAGTCCAGGCATATCCACCCGCAGATGGAGTCCATCGTCTGTCTCCCTTGCATCCCAATTTCTTCGAACGCTTGAAGTGACAGGGGAGTCCATGAATTGATCCATCATGTTCAGGATTTGGCTTAAGTTGCTCCTTGTTGAAAATGGACCAAACACATCTGCTATAACGATAACACATTAGCTTCACGGAAGAAATTTTGTATTACACTAACGAATTAAGATTTTTTAGCTGATTCGATCTCAGCTACGGCAATACGTACAGAAAAAACAAATCAATAAATACAGATAACTGAAACAGAGCAAATTGCGAACTCAGGCACCAAAACAGCAATCGTCAAGAAGAACAGATCCAGTTAAACAAAAGAAGAGAGCTTATCATCATCGCGACTGAGTACACGAAGCAGAGCATTCTATAATAAAACACAGCCGCTGGCATCGGAAACGGCGTGGAGAGAGAGACGACTACCTGAGAATGGGGAGAAGACGCGGCGATCGTAACGACGGTCGACGTCGACATCGCGATCGTCACTGTCGTACTCGCGAACGGCGTTGCTGTTGAAGAGGCGAGATGAGGAAGGCGCGGTGAAAGGACGGAGAGACCTGGAGAGGAGAGTGGAAGAAGCAAGCCTTTTGAGAGCGAGAGAGGAAGCCATTGTTAAGCGTTGAGACTGAGTGAGTGAGAGCTTGAGAATGCTAGGTATTTGATACGAGCGATAATTACGTAAAACGTGGAATGGAGGCGGTGGAGGCTCTGAATTTATAGGGAGAGGAGAAGAGCGGTGGAGTCTAGAAGTTGCGAGAGAGGATATGAATGGAAGGGAATATCCAGAATGGTCGCGAGAAGCAGGCTTGCTTTGGGCTCAAGAAAACTTGTTCTCTATGGATTGGGCCCTATCATATCAACGTAAGTTGTGGGCCTAAAATTATGCTTTTCTTCCTTTTTTATATTGATAAATAAATGATTAATGATAAATATATGAAACGGTGTATATATTGGATTATTATGGTAGTCGATAAAATCGTGTTGAATTAGGTTGGAAATGAGCAGGACTCCTGTGCAGATGCACATATGCATATAGATTGGGTTTGGGTGTGGGTTGATGTCAATCCATACACTTTTACTTTTTTTTTTTTAAGCTCTAATCTCTATGTTGGTCATATTTTTATGTTATATTAGTTATACATTTATATTTATATATCATACATTTATTTAATATTTTTAACCTAAAAAAACTTAATTTTACCACAATTTGTATATGTCTATCTTTATATGATATTACTCATACTTTTATGTGATATTATTTATACCTTTATATCAATATAGTCATACATTTATATATACATTTATGTAATATATAAAGGTACAATTAACATAACTAAAAAGTATATCTAACATAACTAAAAGGTATAACTATTATAATTAAAAACAATGAAATGTTAATATGTCTATCTAAAAAAATGATAAAGTACAACTAACCTTATAAAATGTATGACTAACATAACTAAAATGTATGACTAACACTATTAAAATATATAGTTAACATAACATAAAGGTCTGACACCTAGGAGCATGTTTGGGTGAATTTTATCCGCGACCTGGTGGTGTGTGCTGGCACGTATGGGCGCGTGGTGGGCAGGGTCAACCCGAATGCACGGATCTAGAGTCCGTGCACCAGGTGCACAAAAATTTTTGTTGTTGGAAATTGGTTTTAAAATGTGGTTTCAATCAATTTTTTATATATACACACACATACATATATATATATATATATATATATATATATATATATATAAATGGTGTTTTGTTTGATCATAAAAAAGTTAGAGAAAATGAAAATTATGTTTCAAGCAGATAATTTAGTATATTTATTTCACAAGTTCAATTTCAAGTGAATGAGAAATAAATGTTTAAAGTTGGAAATTTGAACATGTAAAATAAATTGAAGAATGGTGGAATATGGATAAACATATTTCACATTGGAAAATGAAGAAACGTTTGTTCCCCTTGATAGTTAGACACACCCAAACGGTTCGGAAAACCGGAACCGGGCCGGTTCGAACCGGCGGTCAACGGTTTCGGGAACCGTTGACCCGGTTTCGGTTCCAAACCGGAACCGGGAACCGCCGGGAACCGGTTCGGTTTCGGTTTTCAATTAAACAAACCGGCGAACCGGCGGTTTAACCGGCGGTTCAAACCGGCGGTTAAACCGCCGGTTTTATGTAATTTTTTTTTTTTTTTTTAATTCGACCATGCCACGTGTACGGCTGTGCTTGAATCAAATATAGTCGTTGAAGATGAATGGCTCGGATGAAATGACCGTTGCAAACCGGCCAAAACCGAACCGAACCGGAAACCGCCGGTTCGAACCGGCGGTTTGGAGGAATTTTGCATCCAACGGCCGAGATCAAATGGCCGTTGGAAATTGACGGCTGTGATGTGTCGAACCGCCGGTTCGAACCGAACCGGAACCGGCGGTTCGAACCGGAGCGTAGCAATTTCCTTTTTTTTTTTTTTTTTTTTTTTGAATTTTTAAGATCTATAAATAGGGGTTCAAATTGTGTATTTGCTCACACCAATTCTCTTGCTCTCTCTCTCTCAAGTCTCAATTCTTGCATTCTAGCTCACTTTAAATTATTTCAAGTTCAAAATCTCTCAAATTCTTGTTATATTTCGATTTCTTGTTCTTCGTCATCAACTTCTAGTTCTATTTCTACTTCTATTTTTTCTATTGTAAATTCATCATGTCTAGAAGAGGTTCTTCAACTTCATCATCTCGTGGGAAGGGAAAGAGTCCCATGCCACCTCCACCATCGTATGAAGATGAACTCATTGATCAATGGTGTGACGACCTTGATCCGAATGTCGATTTGGGGGAACAAATCGCTCAAGCCTTAGCCGACGAAGATGAAGAAGAGGTGCATCCGACACAAGAGAGTTTGAATCAAACTCAAACCACTTCAAATAGAGCACCTTCTTCACTTCGAAGTGACATTTTCTCCATTCACTTCAAGAAGGAAGCCGTGCCGAATTCGGATGTCGACTACGTAGTCACGTGCAACCATTGTGGAAAGCAATACAAGTTCAAGCATGGAGGGGGCTATGGAACGTTTAACAACCACATTACGAAGAAGCATCCCGACAAGGTTGGATTGGAGCGCTCTCAAACACAACTACGAGGATTCACCGGGTCTTCACAAGGTATGGATTCTTTAACCTTTAAATTTAGTCAATTAGAACTTAGGAAAGGCACCGTCGATTTTATTGCTTCAAAACATCTACCTTTTTCATTTGCTTCCGATGACCTTTATGAAGATTATGTGAGCACGTATTTACAACCACCCGCTAGAATGATAAGTAGGAACACGGCCACTAGGGATATTGATAAAAAAGTACGTGAAAGAAAATATAAATTAGTATCCGATTTAGCTAACCTTAAACAAAAAGTTGCAATATGTTGTGATTGTTGGAAAGATCCTTATAATAAAAATGATTATATGGGAATTACTTGCCATTGGATTGATGATGCATGGGATGTTCAAAAACGTTTAATTGCTTTTATTGATTTTAATAAAAAACATACCGGTTTGCATATTTCACAAAAAGTAATACATGTGTTAAATGATTATGGTATATTAACAAAAGTATTTGCTATAGCTTTAGATAATGCAACTAATAATAAAGCTAGCTTGCCTACAATAATTGATTTTTGTAAACCTTCATTAAATGGTGATCTTTTTCATACTAGATGCATGTGTCATGTTTTTAATTTATGTGTTCAAGATGGATTAAAAACTTTAGAAGTAGAAATAGATAAAATTAGAGATGCAATTAATTTAATTTGTCACACCGTACAAATGCGGAAAAGATGGGCCACGTTTTGTAAATTGAATGGATTAGAAGTAAAAAAATTTGTGAAAGATGTGCCACATAGGTGGAATTCTACTTTTTACATGCTTCAAGATTCGTATAATTATAGAGAACTTTTATGTGCTTTTTTTATGGAATTTGGTGATAATAATGTTATGTTAGTTGCACATTCTTGGGATTCTTGTATAAACATGATGGGTTTGTTAAAAAATTTTGAAGAAGCCACTAGGGAAGTTAGTGGATGTTATTATCCTACATCTCCTTTAGCTTTAGATCAATGTGTTAAAATTGCTTTGGTAATTAACTCTTACAAAGATGATCCTATTTTAAGTGATGCAATTATTATGATGAAAGCAAAATGGTTAAAATATTATCATGAGCTACCCCCTCTATATTTATGTGCTAAATTATTAGATCCTAGGATTAGAGAAGATGGATTAGAAGAACTCTTAAATATGTACTATAATGCATTGTTTCCATGTGGTTTGATTAGTGAATATGATCTAGTAGAATATGTGCCTAATCCTAGGGAAGTAGTAAAACGGGCAAAAGATTATTTGTATGATTTATTTAGACAATATAAAACAATTCATGGTGATGCAAGTAGTAGTGATGAAGTAGGAGATCAAAATATAGGATCTAGTAGTTATTCTTCTTCTTCATCTAGTTTTGGACCAACTCTTAGTCAATTTTACAACTTCTATGACATAAGAACGCAAAAAAGAGCTAGAGGTACCAACCCATCACAAGAATTAGATTCTTATTTAAGTGCTACTTTTGAATCTATTGCTTTCGAGAACAATTCGGATCTATTAAAGTGGTGGTCACGGAGGACCACCATATATCCTATACTAACAATTATTGCCAAGGAGATCTTTGCATGTCCCGCCTCCACGGTCTCGGTTGAACATGCCTTTAGCATATCGGGCCACACTTTGAGTGCGAGACGAGCAAACTTGGCCGCCGAGAATGTCCAAAACCTTATGCTCCTTGAGGATTGGGTCAAGGCATCCAAACGTCAACAAAACCTCGATTGCACACGCTTTGAGGAAGGTGAACCGGACTTGTATGGTTACGACTCAAACACAACATCCTCCGGTGGTAGTGGCATCAACAACCCCGACGATTGGGCGTAGGTAAGTTGAGGTAAGAGAACTACGTGAGCTTTGATTCCTTAATTTGATTTGAATTAAGGATACGTAGGCAATTTTATTTTAAGTTTGGAATTTGAATTTCAATTCCAAACTTAGAATAAAACTCAAGCTCTTTCAATTTTTTTCCCCTCCTTTTGGCTAATGTTGTTTCATATGTTACTTAGTTAGAATGTTCTACTTAGATCTTAGAATTGTATTATATAATTCAAGATAGATAGATAATTGTAATTCAAGATAGACTTTTATTTCTTTTAGATAGATATGGACTTTTGTAATTGTAATATATATCAACTTTTGTAATATATTAGATCATAGATTATATAGAGTTCTAACTTGTAATAATTTTCCAAGTTATAATGATAATGAAAAATGTTTGTTCACTTAAATATTTCAATTTCTCATGGTATAAATTATAATATGATATATTTCAAAACAAACATTAAAAATCAAATTTGGAGTTGTGATTTTATAATTATAAAAAAATCAATCAAAAAAAAAAAAAAAAAAAAGGAAAAAACCGACCAAAACCGCCGGTTCGAACCGGCCGAACCGCCCGGTTCCGGTTCAACCGGCGGTTTGGAACCGAAACCGGAACCGGCCATCACACGGTTCGGTTTCGGTTCCACCAATTCGAAACCGCCGAACCGGCGGTTCGAACCGGAACCGTAACCGGCGAACCGTTTGGGCGTCTCTATTGATAGTAGAAGCATCTTACCAAGTAGTAATTAGTCGTAATAATGTGTGTTTCCCCTATAGTGCATCCTAGTGATATCTTTGGTTTGGCCATTTAAGCTAATCGATTGGAAGGATGGTGTTTCGCACCACTCAAGCTCGTGCACAACGCACTTGTCGCAATGAACATTTTGAGATGCACTTTGCACTTATGCATCGTCTCAAGGAGTTGAGGACCTTTAAAATTTTCTAATTGAATCAAGTGGCTCGGTTGGCGTGGCTCCATGAGGTGGTTTGGTTTGGATGGGTCTAGTCGTACATGCAGTGTGAGTTTAATCAAAATTGTTGCTGCTAGGACAGAATGGGTGCAAAGGGAGTTGAAAGGGTGTAAGTTCAAAGCAAACCAGTGTGAGCCCAACTACAAGGGGTGCAGCGAGTTCGAACTAGTGTGACTCACACTTATTTAACCCAAAAAGCGACTAATTTCAAAAAGGTATCATAGCTATTCAAATTTTATAAATAGACTTCGAATTCATTCACTTTATTCACTCGACTACAATTTGCATTTATAAGAAATCTTGCAATTGTAGTAGTCTCTTCTTATGTATTAAAAAATTTCAAATATTATTTCTGTTTGCTGGAAAATTTCCGTGGTGATGCAATACTTGAACTAGTAAGTCATTGTATGATTGTGACTTATGAACACTTGTCATAGAGTATAAAACATTGAACATCGGGCAATTTCTACTTGTGGAGAAAAAGTCCAACTTCGATTTTTCGCGTTTAATTATTTGAGTTATATTAAGTGGTTGAGATCTCTAATCCAAAATTTCAACATCATTAGATCACCTCCATTGAGGACGATTATATGCAAATTGATAAAATCAATATTGAATAATTTAATCATATAATCTGCAATATTTTCATTCGTGTTTTTTTCACTTGGTGATTTTAAATGAAAAAAAAAAAGTTCTTGATTGCAACCTACCCTTTTTTCCTAGCTTGACCTCCAATATTCCGACAACTTTTCCACCAAATTTCGATTTTGAAGGTTTTTATGTACCCTAACAAATAGCAATCTACAAACCAGTTTTTTCAGTTTACAACCTCCCATCAACTTTCTAAACACTTTTCTCACTGGAGTCTAAATTATAACGGGTTTTATTTTTGTTTTTGTATTTTTGCGTGAATTAATTGAAAATTCATTAATTTTGAAAAAAATATACATATCTTACTTTTTATATCAATTAAACATCCCAGCAATAGCAAAAATCCTTTTCGATCACTCAAATCTAA
Organism: Scutellaria minor; assembly: GCA_954870855.1. Taxonomy (NCBI): domain Eukaryota; kingdom Viridiplantae; phylum Streptophyta; class Magnoliopsida; order Lamiales; family Lamiaceae; genus Scutellaria; species Scutellaria minor. The sequence goes on along the minus strand of OX940731.1, from coordinate 12,857,922 downwards.
ATTTAATACTAACCAATAAAAAATATATTTTCAGAGAATCATATATTGGATAGAAAATTGCATATCTGAATGTGACATCTACCATAGAAGAGCTACCACTATCCTTCAAAATGAGTGGGGCTTTTTTTTTCCCCTTAAAGTTTGCCAGACAAAATATTACAAGAAAAATGTTGAGATGTTGCAAACTAAAAAAACAAATGTGAACTATATATTACAATCAAAGGAAAAATTTTGTTTAGCTCAGAGCAACCCCAACGGGCTCGCTAGAATGGAGTTGGGCGCCACTTCAGTTCCCCGGCAAGGCGCCACCATCGGCGCTATTGTAGAGATTCCAAGATTGTTGCGCTAAGTTTAACGCCAAGCTAATCCCAGCGCCACTTTTTTTTTTTTTTTTCTTAAAACATCTTTCAAATTTGGGCCAATTCTTTAGGAAAATGGGCTTACATTAATAACTTTTGGGCCAAAATTTTATATATTTTGTAAATGTTTGTTAATTTTATAATAATTTGAGGTAACATATATAAATGTTAATTTTCCAATATTGATGGTAATATAAAAATGTAAAATAATATGGATGATAATTTGAACGACGTTGATGATAATATAAAATTTTAAAATTAATACGGGATTATTTTTCAACATGGATAGTAAAAATATGAGAATTGGGAAACAATTACATAAAATTACTAAAAATATATTAAAATACATGAAAATAAAACATAAAATTATTGAAAAATACATTAAAATGAAAAAAAAAAAACTAAATATTGATTAAAATGCATGAAAATAAAAAATTAAAATTAATGAATTTCAATCAATTAATGATATTAATTTTTATTTATTAAATTTAAAATATAAAAAGTTAAAACTATATTAAATAATGTTTACACGTGTAAATAAATTATCCAATTATAACAAAATTTTAAAAATATGATTAAATAAATTATTAATTAGAAATAATATAGAATATTCCTTTTTTGTATAAAATTTAATGTAGACTGCTGGAGATGAAACACTGTTTCTGCACTACAGTATCGCAGGCTGCTGGAGATGTTCTCACAATGTGAAAAACTTAATGCTATATATAATATTGTAAATTGAAATTAATATATACATATATGTATATATAGAAAGAGAGATTCACAATCCATAATTGGAATATATCCATAAAGCCACTGAATAACTCATGTAAAGTAGCTCTTGGCTTTGCCTTCCCACATACATCAGAAACACTAGTGGGAATGTTTTGACTACCTCAACATAATAATCCCCACATGTTCGACATCAGTAGCATCGAACTTCATAAGCAACAAACACCAAATTAACGCTAATTATCCTCCCAAAAATCCATACCTTTCGATGACAATTAGAAAGAAGCTACAAAGGAAATTCAAAGCAGTCCCTCAACATCCTTGCATAATCTTGAAATAATGTCTTTAAGCAGAATCGGATTTCAATTTCTAATATTCTCAAAACCAGGTGATGCATGCTCCAAGCTGATGACCTGAATATAGCTTCAAGAAATGCAAAATAACCATAAACCACAAAGAAGAACAACAGCACACGTTTATCTGTGCTCCTAACAACAGGAGAACATTTGCTACCATAGAACACACCAAATCAAACTATAATAGTGATTTTTGTTAGTGATTTGTTCCAAGGGCACACTAGATATACATCCATTATGAATAGTAAAGATACCTGCATAGATCAACGAATTAAATTTTGTGCCCACGAGGGATGAAAAGTAAATCAGGTAAGAGATTTACCCCAGCGGTTCAAGAGCATCATGTACATGCAACAGCAAGATAGATATACATGAGATCTTGTTTGTGTGTACACTCACTCGCCAAATAAGCAACAATCACAAGCAAGAAATCACATTGCATGTCCTGAGTTACCATAGGAAAGGAACAGATTCGCACCAGAAAATCTGAACAAATCAAACCCAACAGAGGAAGGACCAAATTGGTCGAGAAAAGGATGAGAAACTGTAGCTTGGGGACTTAAACCAGTTGTAAAGCATAAGACAACCAAACCAAAACTTTTGAGTAAATAGCATTATGGCATGAAATGCCTACCTCAACCGTTTCTCCTCCAATTATATTGGTGATAGGAGATGGTATAGTCTCAATAGAGCTGTGAGAACAGAAAACAATTTCACTCGTAATGACAACAACTTGAGACTCCCAAATCACATACAATAAACTTGGTGGTTTATAAAAGTGTCTACCTCTTCAGAATTCAGATATATTTCTACACAATCCTCTAATATGGACGACCTGGACTCCTGGATGACCTTCTGTGACGGTGCCGGAGTGGAGAACGGGATCTGCTTCTGTCATGTTCTCGGAATCTGTCCCTACTGCCTTCTCTTCCGTTGCTAGAACTGCTGTTCTTCTTATCTGACCCTCTTCCCCCTTCCCGGCTTCCTCTACCATTCCTTTCTCGGAATCGGTCCCTCTCCCTGTCATAATCACGGTCACGATACCTGTCCCTGTCTGATGAGTTACTTCTTTTGCGTTTACTCTCGGATTCTTTTTCCCGCAACTTCTTTCGCTCTTCGGCTTCTTTCTCCCTTGCTAATCTTTCGTCTTCTCTGGCCTTCTCCTTAGCTTCCTGAAGATTTACAAATTTCACAATGGAATTACAAAATATTAAGGTTGCAGGCATCACAATATAAATGCAACTTGTTGCGATGTGCTCTCTCTAACAAAAGTATCACTTGCAGGATATTACCTTATACTCAGTCAGAAAGTCCCGGACCAAGCCATAGCCCACATGCTGCTTTCCAGTAACATGTGACTGAGTTCTCTCTGCAGCATCGTTAGCTACTAGAAAGGAACCGCATATTTCACATAGTGCCATTTTTTTCTCCTGCGCAACCATCAGAAGTTTATCCTGTTGTGGTTGCTGAGTTAGAGCTGTCTTCTCGATATTCAGCAATTCGACCTGAAAAGCAAAGTGACCAGAGTCGGACAGCTGTATTATTAAACAACTTTTTCTAAAATAAAAAAATCATGCAGAGAGCATAGAAAAATACCTTTCTCATAAGTGCCTCAGCTTCATCAACCTTTCCTTCTTCACCAAGAGACTCAACTTGTTCCAGCAGGTTCTTTATCTTCTCTTCCAGCACAGACAACTGCTCGGCTTTTTCAGCTGAAATTGGAGGGGGAGGCGGCACTTCAACCTCTTGTGCGAGGCGTTCACGGCCACGCCTAACTCTCCGATCTAAGTCTGAAACCTGGAACCGAATAGATGGTATTGTGGGACACTAAGATTAAGGATCATAGTTACTTAAACATTGAACTTCATATTTGTTGAAGATGAAAACTTGCCAGCCTTTCACAGAAGTGAGCGAGTTCAGCTTCAAACTTGGGAACATAAGAATCATGTCTGGGGGACTTCTCAAAACTACAGAGACAAACAATACAATAAAATAAGCTTAAATATGAAGCTAGTGAATTATCTACATAAAATGCACAACAGGGCAGTTTTTCAGGTGTCTCAAGTTAAACATATTGGAAGTGCTCACAACAAGAACGCTATAAAGTTGCTTAATGACATACTTTGGTGACAGTTTACCTCTGATATTAATTATTATATAAATGTGTCTTGACTAAAAATCGAGAATATAGATACAAAACGGAAACATTGATGCAGCACAAAATACTTATGGTAGAACGAATTCGCAAAAGAAAAGGTGAAAAATAACTGTTAAATAAATCCTGGAATAAGTTCACATGCATAGAAAACCACTAGAGTGGTTTACAGAAAATGTATAATGGTAAATGGATAATATGCCCGTTTTTTTTAGCTCTAAAGCATATGTTATGTTAAATACATAGTTGAAATGAGTCCGTGTCTATTTCTATTTAAACTTTATAAAATACCCATCTTGACTAAAATTAAAGAAGAGACCGACACAAAGGGAAGGATTCTGCACATAATAGGTATTGCGCAACCCTACCCAGTTTGCCATGTTAAAATTAAACTTAGTTCTTAAATTCAGTTTTCATCCAATGTCCACCTACCATGTAGTCGTAGTTTTTAGGGGCAAGAGGCACAAGGGGTGCCCTGGTGCCCCAGGCACGCCCCTCTTGAACAAGGGTGCAAAACACAGAAAAAATCCATAAAAAATTTAAATCATGTTGAAAACATCACAATAAAAAATTTAAAGTTCAAACTTCAACACAAAAGCCAAGAACATGTAAAGAAACATCAAACATCAACTAAAAATCAAAACATCGAAAAAGAAGACTCGACTAATTATCATTATCCTCCTCATCATAATCCAACTAACTAAAGAGGCTTTGTTTTGTGTTTTGTTTCCATTTTTTTTTTTTTTTTTTTTTCCAGAAGCTGCCCTCCTCACCCATGTAAAGGTGCAGAGCCCATCGCCCCGGTGCACCCGAGACGTGTCTCTAACAAGTATACATGTAATTACATGTTCCAAAAAATAGCTAATCTCTATGAGCTTGAGTGCTTTCAATAGGTAGTAAATAGAACTGTAAACTACATCATGTCATAAATTAATGCCAATATTCCCAAAATTTCCTTCAACCTTGCCAATTAAATTCCTTTACTCTATAACTATAACAAGCATTCACACTCCACTACGAGAAAGCATAGTCTACATAATACTAATATAAGATGATTTTTAAACTATAATGCATCAATCACGAACTGATTTTATCTTCATTGCTCTTGTTATCATTTCTCAATCTTTTCATATTTAAAAGCATTGACATATACCTCTTTCTTCAAACCTCATGCGTTATGGCCACAGCAACAGAGTCCATATAAATTTGTAAAATATTATAACTCTTTGGACACAATTGCAGGTAAAATGCGAGATGTTGTAAGCAATTTCCAGTTATTGGCATGATGGCCTCATTTCCTTAACATGAAAGACAACTTCTTTCTTGAGGTTCTTGTCATTGTGACTATAAACAAGCAAGAAAAGAAAGAGAATTTCAAACACCACAATGGTGAACAGTGCTACAGGGTTAGTGATACTGATCTACAAACCAAGTTCAAATAACTACGGATATATGCTATTTCCTAGATGACCTATTCAATTACTTTTAGAAATTAAGGGTTTTGCTGTAATGTAATTGCTTCCAGAAAAGATGAAGACCTACACAGAAATCAAAGTTACTATAACACATGAAGTGAGTACTGAAAGTTGAATGCCAATGCCGTTATAGTTATTTAACTGAGCCATGTATATCTTTAGTAATGAAGAAAGTCCTTGACTATCAAACACCACCAAAATTTCCTCATTCACAAACAATAATCATAAGCCCTTCGTGTCGGGCACTAATGGAAAAGTTATTAGAAAGACACGTGCATGAAAATTGAAATATGCGTACATCTGGAACAGTAGAAGCACCCATCAAAAACTTACAAGGCCAATTCCTTACGATCATACTCAATAATGCAAGCACCAAAGAAACTACTTTCTGACTGACATAGTGACAAATTAGTATTAAAATAGCATGGAAATAAAAATTAATGATAAAAGCATTCCAGCTCAGTGAACAAGTGATACCTTTCCTTCAATTTCGGGTCATGAATTTTTGGGCAGACCCCTGAGGCAAAAAAACAGAACAAAGAACATTCATGGTAAATTAGCAGGTACACACATATTGGTGAAATTTTGAGAAGCAATCAACATGATCAATTCTTCAACTGCACACTATTCTGGTTATGGAAAAACTTGACTTTCTTTCATATTCTCTAAATTAAACTCTTAACTGAAGAAGTATCATATTAAGGTTACCTAAGTCGCTCCGAGTGTTGACAAACAAATCATGGGGGCAGAATTTGACCATATAGCATCCACAAACTTCCTTATCATCCCATTTAATTTCACGGTGCCCTTTTCTCTCTTCTTCAGTCAAATTACGTGCTGTGTAAACCACAAGAGCATTCAGTGTTAATAAGCACCCCATTCAGTAATACCCAAACAGACGAGATAAAAAGGATAGTCTCCAATTAAATATAATTATTAAAAATAAAAGCAGTTTCAGCAGCACAAGATTACGCTTCCAACACTAATTATCCATGTGTACTCAACCTAAGCTAATCCCTTTCATAAATAAGTACATTCAACAAAGAGGATGGCTACAATAGACATCATGTTCTGATAAATTTGGGGATCCTATCATAAATTTCACAAATTTGTTCACATCACCTATTCAATTCCAAATTTAGCAATTAATAGAGCAACAATTAACGACAAGAAATAAAATATTAAAAAGTTATCTACAAGCCGAAAACTTAACCGCAAGCTCGAACGGCAAGAATGCCAAGAATCGAGATCAGAAGTTAGGGTTTAGAGCAATCAAACTGCTGCTAACCTGAGCCCATGAGTTCATCAAGCAAAGCCCTCTGAGCATCCATCTTACGAAGATTGGAAGTGCTGAAGCTCGAAACAACGATTCCCGGTGATAATAACAATATCTATTATGATTTACAAGTTTTAGATAATTGCAATGCGAAACCCTAAGATTTAATGGGGCCGGTGATGCGGTACGAAAATTGGATTTGTGGCAAATTGGTAATTGGAGCACCCTACTGGTAACACTCAATGAGTGTATATTTCATTAATCCTACGCCTTTTATTAACACATCAACTTCCCTTTTATTAATAATAACTAGCGGTACACCCGCGCAATGCGCGGTTTGTTATATAAAATTTAATAATTTTTAATGTTGATGACATATATATTGCTTTTATAAATGTAAAATATATATTGCTTTTAATATCTATATTAATAAAAATGTTAATATTTCAACTTTAAAATTATGTTATTTTAAATAATTGTATTTGATAAAATTAGAAATATTGAATGCAAACAATTTTGAAACTCAACATTTTAAATTTGATATAATTATATATGTAATGTAAATAATATATTATGAATTTTAAAATAAATATGAATTTGATATAACATACATTAAAAATGAAATTTAAATGAAATTACGAATATAATTAATTTATAAATATAACACAATACAATATAAAATAATAAAATAATAATTGAACATCAATATTCAAAAATTAATAAAATAATAAATATAACATCAATATTCAATAATTAAATTTGAAAATAAAATTTAACACAATATAAAATAATAATAATAGTTTTTTGTTTGTTAGTCTAAATTTCTGAATAATTAAGAAGTGATTTATTATACTTACTAATATGTTTTGTTCTTTATATTTTAGAATTATTAAAATGGAAATTTTAAATATGTCGTATCGTAAATAAATTTTCTGCTTTTTTTTTTAGATGAATTTGTTCAAAAAAAATTAAAGTTATTCCAAAATTTAGTTTATATTTAAAATATTTAGCTTCCCAATTATTTTTACATTTTAAAATAATAATTTTTAGATTTTTGAAACCATGTTTCAGATTATTTTAGAACAAATTCTAGTTTTTTTTAATACAACTTTTAGATTAATTATATCTCTTCATTTGAAATAATTTAGAATAAATTAGCAAATATTTTTATTAAGCTATTTTTTATTCAATTTATTGATATTTATATCTTTCAAAATTAATATTACATATATATTTGAATTAATTTTTAAATTTTATTTGTTAATTTTAAATTGTTAAACCTTGTTATTATTATTAATTTTAAATTTATTATTATTTTGATATTTTTATAATAGTTTTCAAACTTTTAAACATTTTATAACACATCATAAAATTAATTTTGGATATTAAAACTATTTTCCACATTTTATATATTAAAATTTTAAACTAATTTTCCAAATTTTTTATTTTTGACATAATGTTTAAATTTTATTATTTTCAAATTTTGATCACATCATTAAAATATAATCATATCCTTAAAGTATATGATTACCGAAGTGAATATGTATAAAATTATATTGATGTATGGTGCTAAACTTCTCCAAAATTTATAGATGTGGACAAATCTTATTTAGTACTTTTCTTGCTCTTTTTATTTTCTAATAAAATGTATTGAGTAAATTCAAAATTAGGATGGAAGGAAGTGAATTCTATTGGAATAGGGCCCACAATTGATTTTTTAAATATTACAAATAGTAGGGCCCACAATTGAATTTTTAAATATTATTATCATAACATTTTCTTGTAAATGACAAAAAATATTATTTTTTTAGAGTTTAGAAAAAATATCAAAATAAAAATATTTATACAATCATCAATTTGATGTGACATTTTTAGGAGGGAAAATGGCAAATTAGTAAATTTTGTCAACTTCTCTCATTTTATATATAGTATAGATAATAATAATAGTAATAATAATAAGTATTTCGTGTGGATCTCATTATTCACCAACTCAATTTTATTTGTACTAGTATTGCTTTCATTCATTGTACGTGTTATTGTATTTGTAGTTAGATTTTAAACATTATACTAAGAGTAGTGTTTGTGTGCACCAAGTGCATAGATTATGATACATGCAATTGAGCGCGCAGGTCGGATTGGGTCGGGTCTGGCCCAGATCTGCACCCAGGTATTTTTTTTTGTTAATTTATAAGATAACATTTATGTTTACCGAATATAATATTTATGTTTATCGAGTATAACATTTATGTACAAATAACATAACCTTTAAGTAAAATTACTTAGACTTTTTTCAGTATAAAAAAACATAATTAAAAGTTATGTAATCTTTATGTTAACCGAGTATAACATTTATGTTATAATAGTATAATCTTTACATACATATATCATAACCTTTAAGTGTATTACTTAAAAAAAATTTCACTATAGAAATTCATATAGTATGACTTAACTTTTATGTTATAATAATTTAACATTTATGTCATATTAGTATAATCTTTATGTACAAATATCATAACCTCTATGTACTTAAAGAATAACATAAGGTTATATTATTATAATGAAAAAGTTAAACAATTATGCATAAAGATTATAATATTACAACATAAAGGTTTTGAAAGGTTTGAAAGATATTATAAGTTTGTTATATAGTGCAAAAAGTTATGTGAATATAACTAAAAGGTTAGGTTCGGTAAACTAAAAGGTTAGGTTCGCTAAACTAAAATATTAGACCAAATAACTGCGAAACTAGAGTTTGAGCTAGGGTTTGGGCTAAGGTTTGGGCGCGTGGGACACGTGATATGCACCCCAGGTCGGGTCGACTCAATTGTACGGATCTAGGATCCGTGCACCTGGTGCACAAGAACATTTGTGTTAGTAATTGTTTATGAATTTTTTTCTCAAATAATCTAAATTTTATACTCAAAAGTTATTTGTTAATTGTCTAATTTGTAAATTTATATATTGTCATCTTATTTCATACATATACGTTTTTTAAGTATAAATTTTAATTATTTTTAACTTCAATATTTGAGTTTAGTACTATAGTCAAACTACTACAAATCAATAAAAAAAGTCAAATGCATTAAAACTTAAAAAAATTAGTTTTGATATTTTTCTTTTATACTGTAATGTAAGAACAAATTAAAAAACATCAAATTGATAAATTTGAAATCTCCTGCATTGAAAGAGAATTTTAAATAAATATATTTTAATTCAAAATTATGATTTGTTAAAAAAACAATTATCACACTTGCTCCCTCAAAATTATAAATACTAAATAAATTAAGCCCTCTAATTTATAAATAAAACTACAAATAATAATGATAAATTTGTTATGTCGTGCATACATTAAAAAATAACCTTTAAATGAAGTTAATTTGAAATATATTATGATTTTGTATTAAAAGGGGGAAAATATTTTCATAAATATTTTTTTTCCAATTTAAAATCAAATAATGAAAAGGAAGTTTTAGTTTCATTAATTGATATTCATTAGTTAAATTAAATAATAAATTAAATTGAGATCATTTTCGGTGACTAAGATAGGTCGTACGATCCTGAGCAATGGTCGTCCTATCAACCGGAGATGTCGAGCTATTAGCAGCATGAGCATTCGGCACATCACTCGGCCGCTCCTACTGACTATCAGCAGCATGAGCACCCGAGATATCATTCCCCGGCATCAAAGAATTATGAGCAGCATCAGTCCTCGTTTATAGGCATCCCTGCTCATGAGTCTCCCGATATTCCACATCCCGCTTCGTTAGTTCCTGATCATGGAAATCGAGGTGATGATATGTATAGACGCCTAAGCAGCTTGTTTGACACACGTGTGCAGGAGATTCAGACTTATGTTGGAGAGCAATTCTCTGACCTTCGGCAATATATTCAAGGATTAATAGAGGACACGATTCGGGATGAAATACAATGTTTGGAGTTGCAGATTTCGTCGATGATTCAAGATGAGTTGTCCAACTTCTTCGAGACCCGACCATCTTTTCATGAGAAATACTAGCCTCGGTCACACCAGGATTGGCCAGACTTGCCAGCCGATCAGAGTTTAGGTGATTGATGTACTCCTACAGATGTATCGGTGACTCGTGCTGATGGAGCCAGGCCATCAGCTGTACCCTTTGATTTGGGTACGGACCCCTTTAGGGATGCAAGATCGAGTCACACACCCATCCATGGCCCCACACCTCAACATGATCTACTGGAATCAACGCGGATGAGTAGTCCTTTTGATATACCCGAGACGGAAGCCGACATCAGAGTGGTTAGATAGAGAGCACCATCTCAGCATGTCCGAAGTCCATTCATACCAAATGAGCTACATGGAAGGATCAAAGTTACAATGACTGACTTCAAGGTGTACGTTGCAAGCGGTGATTAAGGAGAGATGTAAGTTATATCATTAGAAAACTTATTACATTTTTCACTTTTATCCATCAACAATTGTTATTTTTTCTTTACAGGCGTAACGCTGGTATCTGTTTTCCTATGGGTCCGGATATTTTTAAGTTGTTTATTACTTTAGGATAGGACTTCCATTTCGAGGTTAGTATATTTACTCTTACAAGTATTCAGGTATGTATGTACCTTCACACTACAAGAATTTCGCTGATAGACAACATTGGAAAGACAACGCTTTTTGTTGTCTTTCAACATTTTACAACGCTTTTTGTGAAAAGCGTTGTCTTTTTGTGAAAAAAGCGCTAAAAGACAACGCTTTTCACAAGGTGTTGTCTTTCAGCGCTTTTTTTCGCTAATAGACGACACTTTTATGCAACGCTTTTTTATGTGTTGTCATTCAACACTATTTTTCGCTAATACACAACGGTTTTTTGCAACGCTTTTTTTGGTGTTGTCTTTCAGCTTTTTTTTCGCTAATAGACAACACTTTTTTGCAACGCTTTTTTAAAAAACGTTGTCTTTCAGCGGATTTTTAGAAAAAATAAACAACCATTTTATGCAACACTCTTTTTGCATTGTCTTTCAGCAGATTTTTAGAAAAAATAAACAACCATTTTATGCAACGCTCTTTATGCGTTGTCTTTCAGCGGATTTTTTAACTAAAAGACAACCCTTTTATGTGTTGTCTTTCAAAAGCGTTGTCTTTCATTAAAAAAGTTTAATTAAATTAATTGTTTTTTAATTAAATTATATTTGAAAAGTTTAATTATTTTTTGATGTTATCTTATATTAGAATATTATTTAAATAATAATAATAGAAATTCTGAAAAACTATATTTTAAATTTTAAAATATTATTTAATTAAATATAAAAATATATTAAAATTAGAAAACAGGCAGAAAATAAGGTATTCAGATTAGAGAAAGCTTTATATGGATTAAAGCAAGCTTCTAGAGCTTGGTATGATACATTGTCCTTATATCTCTTGGAGAATGGATTTCGGAAAGAGACAGTAGACAAGACTCTTTTCAAGATACAGGATGGAGATAGTATACTGTTTGTTCAAATTTATGTGGATGACATCATCTTTGTATCCATAAACAAGTATTTGTGTGAAAAGTTCTCAACCCTCATGTAGAAGTAGTTTGAGATGAGTATGATGGGAGAACTAAGTTTCTTTCTTGGTTTACAATTGAAACAACTTGAGAATGAGATTTTCATAAATCAAGTCAAGTACACTAAGAAATTAATCAAGAAGTTTAGAATGGAAAATGGATCATCACTGAGCATACCACTGGCCATATCTATCAGTCTTGATAAAGATGAAAGTGGAAAGTGTAACGCCCTGTTTCCCCTTTTATTGGAAATAGGTCGTCACCCTTTGCATATTTAAGAATTAAAGAAATTATAATTACTTTCTAATATACAGCGGAAGACTTAAAAGTGAAGACACGAGAGTTATTAATTTTTATTATTTAAATATAACATATATATGTAATTATATATCGACTATTAATCAAGTCTAGTCGTGTCTCACCCACATTTCTAGGAAAAATGTTTGAACCAAAGACTTACATGAATTACACAACATATATATATATATAATAGGATATGAATCTAGGCCCATAGTTTATTATACTATACATATTTACATCATATTCTTCTCAAAAGGAAATGTTATACTAGTACAATTTTATTGATACAGTGAGAAGTCAGCCCAGCCTGCTACACGTCCACGTCATCATCTGCTGAGCCTGAAAATTATAAAAAAGTAGCATCATGAGACACCTCCGGAGAGGGATCCCAGTGGGATAACTTTACTGTCTAATACATTGAAGCAATTAAATTATTAAGCGAGTACTACATGTGGTTCTTAGCCACCCTGAAAATATTTTGTGGTTCTTAGCCACCTTGAGAACATTTTGTGGTTCTTAGCCACCCTGAAAATATAGACCAGACACTCTCGCCCTTTATGGTCAACATAAAGGAATGTGGGAGTCGCTCGCCCACTAAACCTTGCTTCATAGACCAGACATTTTTGCCCTTATGATCATCGCCCAGTATGGAAGTTACATACTGGTTATAGCTACGGACTTCAGCCGTAAATTTTCATACATAACTTATCAATTCAATTATCAACACATAGTAGAGAGTAGAAGTTACCCACTTGTATGTTGATAGTGTAAGGATTGCTTCTGGATTCACCGATCATCTCGACTGCGCTCAACACACTTAACTGATTAGCCTCTTTATGTCATATAACATAATCTTTTGTATTTATATTAGATTACTATAACCTAAAGCATATTCATACTTATAACTTAATTGTTAAGCATTTAAACTAGTAATTTTGGACTTAAAAATGACATATAAAGATGTAATAATTTTAATAATTCACATATAATTTCTAAAATCACATAATTATTCATATAATCACATAACTTCTTTTAGTATAACATGCTGAAATTTCATGAATTTTAACTGTTTGTACAAAGAATTAAAAATCACACATTTAACTAGTTTTTCACTTCAATTCTAGCTCCAAAACAGTCAGTTTTTGAATGATTAATCAATCCCTATAGAATCTATGAAATCCTTTCAAATTTCTACAGACTATAGATACCTTAAAAAAGTATGACATATAAATATATCAACAAAAAATAAGATTTACATAATTAGTTATGAATTTTCTAAGTTGGCTGAAAATAGGACATAGCACATGCTGAAAACAGACTTTCTTATAAAAATCATCATAAATCACACAAGGTTCTAAAAATTATGTGGTAAATTTCTACGTACTTATATGAACGTGTTCTACAACATAGTGAAATATGGTTTATAAATATGATTTCAATAAATAGTTATGAATTTTAGAACAAGACTGAAAACAGGACATCATCTATGCAGAAAACAGGTTATGTTTTAAAATTTGGTATAAATCGTACAAAACTCAAACAAATGCATAATAAATTCCTACACGTACCTAAGAACTGGTTCTAAAATATAGTAGAAGATCATATATAAATTCGAAGTATACTGTTCAAGAAAATTATATGATTCAGACCTAAAAACAGGGCGAATTTGTCACAGAACAGGGTCATGTTTGAAAATTCATAGTAAATTGAATTCAAGTCCAAAAATTATGAAATTTAACAGAAATGCTCTTCACCTAGTATGTTACAACTTGTTAAAAGAATTTAGTCTAATTCAATTTCTAAGTCTTTCGAACAGTTCCAAAACAGAAGCAAAATAAAGCACATCCTTAAGTACATTCTAGAAACAACTTATTTCTCCATTCAAGCAACATAAAATTCCCAACCAATTGCCAAAGAACATCTTTGGACTTTCTAACCTAAGATATTAATCATAAATCATGAGATTTAATGAAAGTATTATGAGAGTTTAGCCAAAACTTACCAAGAGAGAGACGTGAGCACAAGACCGTCAGGGTTTGAGAGTATGTATGTGTTTTCTTCCCTTTCTTTGCTTCTTATGTTCAACTACTTATGGCTTTGGTTCTCTTCATATGGCTTGGACGAGAGAGAGAGAGAGAGTATCATCAAGTAAAGGGGTGTGATGCATAAGGTGAAGTAGGATGGTGAAGTGGCTAGGCTAGGTATAGATTGCTTAGTCATAACTTAGCAAGTAAGCTTGTGATTTAAAAATAATAATAATTTAAATTACTTTGTTATCTTGATACTTTGGTGTTTTATATTACACATATATATAAGTATATGTATACCTTATTGAAGGGACTAACAATAATAGTATAATGTGTAATTCACATAAATGTGAAAATTACTTAGCATAAAATTAAGTATTAAAAATTTACGTACTTAGATTAATAAGTATTGTGGTTATTTTAATATTCACTATAATGCACGCTCGTTCAAGTAAAACATTTTATTTCATAAAATCACATATAAAGATCATAAGTAAAATTTCATAAAAAGAAAGCATTCGAAAGCGGTAACGAATAAAGTTAGCATGTAAACTTAATATCATTTTATTCATTTAAATTTAATTAACATCTTATGTTTTTACTTCCATTCATATTTGTCGAGTGAGTGGAGATCGAGCTCGGTTTTCTCTATAAGTTATCCTGCAAAAATCCTTAAATCTCGAAAGAGATATTAGATCATAAAAATTTTAAAATCATCGATCATAATATAATTTGTAAATCATAACTTTAAGTAGTATAAGAACTTGCACTTAAATCATTTATACTTGAACGATAAAAGAAATTTTATAAAATATGCAATGCAGGGTGTTTACTTGAAATGGGGTGTTACAGAAAGGATGTGGAGATAACCAAGTATAGAAGACTTATTGGATTCTTACCGTATCTCACATCAAGCAGGTCATATATAGTGTTTGCAGTAGGAGTTTGTGCAAGATTTCAAACAACATCAAAGGAGTCACATCTTGCAGCAGTGAAAAGGATTATCAAGTATCTGAAGGGTACTTAAGATGTTGGTTTATGGTATCCAAAGGAATGAAAATTCAGCCTCAAAAGATACTCAGATTCTGACTTTGCAGGATGCAAAATTGACAGGAAGAGTACAAGCGGTACTTGTCAATTTTTAGGATATAAACTAGTTTCTTGGTTTTGCAAGAAGCAAACATCCATAGCAACGTCAACCACTAAAGCTGAATATGTAGCTGCAGGAAGCTGTTGTGCTCAGATTTTATGGATACAACAACAATTGAAAGATTATGGGATTATAGAGAAAGAGACTCCTATTTTGTGTGACAACGCTAGTGCTATTGCTATAACACACAATCCCGTCTTCCACTTTAGGACAAAGCATACTGATGTGAGACATCATTTCATAAGAGATCATGTGGAGAAAAATGACATTATGCTTGAGAAAGTGCATACTGACATGTAGCTAGCTGACATATTCATAAAACCCTTATGTGAATCAAGGTTTTCTATATTAAGAAGCGAGCTTGGGATTATCAAGTTTTGATGGGTAATAGTTTTTAAGTTCCTTAAGTAATGGGAAACTTTTGTAGTATTTTAAAATTTTCATACTTTCAGTATACTAGAACAGGATACAACATTTGTCTTAAAACAACATTATCTAACAGTATTCCGTTTCAGGATACAACAAGTTGAGTACAGGTTACTGCAACAGGTTGCTGCAGGCAGAAAACAACATTTATTGAAGTCAACATTTATGGAGTCCTGCAACCTCGTATTAGAAACAGTAACATTTACTCTAATCATTTCAGACGACAAATCGATGTGTACATTAAATGCAAAAACTGTCTTTTCAGAGGAGTTAAAAAATGTGCGGTTCAGCTTCTGACACGACTATCAGCAAATTACAGATTTATCTATCCACTATTTTATCTCAACCGTTAGATCACGCACATCGCTTACGTCATTTAATCTGGATCGTTGATTATTTTGGAACATATTTTCAAACTATAAAGTGATCAAACTCTCTCTCTTTCCTCACTATGCTTATATTTTTACTATTCTCAAGACCTTCTAACTCTTTGCACACAAGTTTCTCTCTCTACTCTCTTAAGCTTTCACAGATCATCAATGGTTGCCGCTAACGTTCTAAGGGAGACCAAGATTGTTGAAGAAAGACTGGTAAACACAGAGGTCATGCTAGGGTCTGAGGACAAGGACCTCATTGCAGAAGTCTGGG
The DNA here is from genome assembly GCA_954870855.1 of Scutellaria minor. Classification (NCBI taxonomy): domain Eukaryota; kingdom Viridiplantae; phylum Streptophyta; class Magnoliopsida; order Lamiales; family Lamiaceae; genus Scutellaria; species Scutellaria minor. The sequence goes on along the minus strand of OX940731.1, from coordinate 12,841,490 downwards.
AACAAGTTTGCAAGAGCAAGCTTTCTGGGCTCTTCACCACCAACACTGGGTTCTCTGCCCGGTCTGTGGAAAGATTCTATGCTTTCGCCATACTGTTTGATGATGAGAATACGATCACATCCAAGATGGATGAAGATAGCGATGACTGGTATACCCTGACAGTAAAAAACATCACTAAAACCTTTGACATCTCCGAAAAGGGGATGAAGCTTGCTGACTTGGAGTTGTATGGGTCAACATATTTGGAGGAGAGTTGGAACTAGTTCAGACTGGATTCTGAGGAGAGCGCAATAAGGAATTTTGGCAAGAAGAAACTCAAGCCAGAATATCAGTTTCTACATGATATTCGTGTTTACATTGTCGAGGGAAGATGTGGAAGCTACGACAAGTGCACCAATCTTCGGATGCGGTTAATGACTGTGATTATCAACTGGTCACATTTCATTTTCAAGAGGATTTGGGAAGAGGCCACCAAGCTAACAAGCAGGAGAGGCTTTGGGATCGTCCTCACCTCCATCCTCGACAAGCTAGGCTTACAATTGGAAAAACATGTGCCAATCGCTTCTGGCTAGTTTTTCGGTGTGAAGATAGGATACACGAAGCAGAAGAAGACTGAGGAAAAGGAAAAGCAACCCAAGAAGAAGAAGGTTGCTGCTAAGCCACAGGTTGCTGAAACAGATTCTGATGATTTTGGCAGTGATGATGATAAGCCAGCTAGGAAGCCGGTGACGAAGAAAACCCCCCGAAGAAAAAGTAGAAGGTGAAGTAGACTACTCAAGAAGCTTCTCCCACTATTGTTGAAGTGGAAGTTTCTGATGATGAAAAAAGGGATGCTACCCCCAAGGATCCTTCTGATGATATTCCATATCTAGAATATCCTGCTCCTGACCAGGAAGTTGTTGAACATCAGGAAGCTGAGCAAGTAGCTGAACAGGTTGCTGCTCCAGATGCTCAGGTTGCTGATCAACCTGAAGAAGAGATTACTGAACAGGTTGATGCTCCAAGGAAAGATGAGTCTCAGATTCTTAAGCCTGAATTACAGCAACTTGCTGGCATTATGGAGAGAAAACAGAAGCGAAATAGACTGATGAAAGAAAAGACAGGCAAAAGCGAGCTCGTACAAAATCCTAAAGAAAAGATAAAACACAAGTCGATGGGACCGAAGGATGCTCTAAAGGAGATCGACACTCTGAACAAAGTCAAGGGCTCCATTGAAGAGATTGATGTAGAGGCTGTTGAGAATGTTCTGATAGAGACTGCTGAGTCTATATAGAGAAGATTTGCCACTGTCTTTGAAACATGGAAGTGAATGCGACTTTGCTTAGGAAGGGACTTGGTCCAATGGGAAGACTGGCTGCCAGTGGAAGATATTATCCTTAGATGGAGAATCAATTTTATTGAAGATCCTGATACTCTTCCTAATGGACTTCTACCTCTTTTTCAAGAAGATTTCATTGACCAGCATGTTGATGTGATAATTGACAAAATCTTTGAGAGGCAAGAGAAGCTCAATGCTCACTGGCTGACCAAGAGCAAGGTTGAGGAGATAACGAGCGAGCAGTCAATGAAGGCATGAGAAGATAACACATTGATGAATCCCAACACTGAGACTGTGAGGACCTCAACAGAATTGGAGCTGTTTGAAGCTCAGTTAGCTACTTGAGGAAGCTAATCGAAGAATGCTGCAGATGGGGCTGGAGGCAAGCAAAGCTCAAACCACTCAACTTCCCAAAATTCTGCAGAAAGGAGAAGAAATTTCAACAGCTGGGAAGCACATGACTCTCCAACCTTTAAAGGTATCGCAACTCTTTCTCCTATTACTACCCTGGATGTGATGGAACCTGAAGAACAATTGGTTAATTACACTAATTCCCCTGTTTATCATTATATATCATCTAAGGGAAAACCATCACTAATCATCCATAGAGTGGTAACAGACATCGAGAAGAAGTATGCCGATGAAGCATCTGAGGAGGAAGTTGCTGAGGTGGGACTCCCTGTGCTGGCTACTATTGCAGCACAGAAAGCTGAGGAGCAAGAAGCAGGTTGCTGATAAAAAAACTGATGAGACTCTTGAACTTCAGCATGCTGCTACCACTAAGGTTGCAGAAGTGAGTCAGGAAGCTGTTGCTGCTATTCAATTGCTGAAGTAACCAAAGCTATTGTTGTTCAAGTTACTGAGGCTACTACTAAAAAAAAGTTGTTATTGAAGAGGTTGCTGTTAGTGAAGTCCCTAAAGTTGCTGCTGTTGAAGTTACTAAGGTAACGAGCCACCCAATTTCTCATATTTAGTGGATAACGAGCCAGCTACACACGGTTTGCAAAAAAGATCCACTTTTTCCAGCAAGGTTGAATTGAAGAATGTTGTTGGGTTTTACCATTTGAAGAATCAAGTTGAATACCGTGTGGATCATTCGGATAAACACAAATGGTATGTGAGATGTAGCCAACAAGACTGTCCTTTCATACTCATTGTAAACGAGAAACATGAGATTTAGAAAATCTCATAGAGTGTTTTGCAACATAGTTGTCCTTTCGATCTGAACCATAGTGCTCCGTATCGACTTTCTTATACATTGATCGGTGGGTACTTTACGGATACACTTCGAAAGGAGAACTCGAATCTTGGGCCTAGGGACATCATTCAAGAAATGAACCACCGACATGGTTTGAATCTCAATTACAGGTTTGCATTGAGGGTAAAACGTCATGCAATGAGGCTCACATATAGAGATCCGAAGAAGTCATTCGTTATGCTTCCATCTTACTTACAGGTGTTGAAGGACACTAATGTGGGACTTATATAGCTTTGGATATAGATAAGAATGAAAACTTCAAATATGTGTTTTTTGCATTGGCCTCATCCCTTGTGGGCTTTTAAAAATATTTAAGGCTGGTTATTGTGATTGACGGTTGTCACTTGAAAGGTCAGTATGAAAGTATTGGATTTGTGGCTATGACAAAAGATGGAAACAATCAAATTTTTTCTTTGGCAATTGGCATAGGAAATGTGGAGGATGATGAATCTTGGACATGGTTTTTGAAACATGTACGTGCAGCATTTGGATGTCCAGATCAACTGCTTATCGTCTATAATCAACACGTTAGCATTAGTAATGACATCACTAAAGCCTAACCAGAGGCAATCCATGGGCTATGTTGTTTTCATTTTCAACAAAATTTAGCTAGACATGGATCACATTTGGTAGGACTTTTCCAGAAGGCTGCACATTGTTATGATCGTGATGAGTTTGAGAGGTAATTTAATTATTATAGTACAATTCAAATAATTATGTGTGTTTTATATATAGAAATGTAGTCCTTACGAAATTCTCACTAACCTGTCTTCTTGCCACTTTGTTAGATACATGACCAGTCTAAATGCAACGAAGGTTCAAGGAGCACTCGACACCTTAAGCAAAGCAAATAAGAGCAGGTGCAAATGTGTTCACTATCGTGTTTGAAGATATAACTTCATGACATCAACTGTTGCTGAGACTTGGAATTCTCGCCTCCTTTGGGCAAGAAAGTTGTCTGTTTGTTTATTTTTGGAGTGCACGCGATGGATAACCGAAAAGTGGTTTTATAAGAAAAGGACGACTGCCGAAGATAGACAAAATACTCTCACAAAATCTACACATGACCGTGTTGTCGAATTCGTGAAGCTTCGACGATAAATGCATGTGGATAGGCTTGAACGCCACAAATACAAGGTCACAGATCGAAGTAAGATTTTTATTATTGAGCTAAGTTCATTTGACTGCACATGTTCCATTTTTCAGATGGACTTGATACCATGCTCGCATTCATGTGCAGAAATAAGGTTTGTACGACACCAAGAACGTTTGCTTGTCTTTTCATACCTTTGATTCTATGATAAATGCCAACACTTCTATACTTTTTGTAACACTTTGATGCAGTTTTGTGAAAGAATCGATGACTGCATACGTGGATGTCTACTACACGATGAGGTATAAACTGGGAGATGTGGGCTAGTGATGTTAACCCTGTACCCGACCCACAAGATTGGATCGTGTCGGATGACATTCGTAAAGAAGTATGTCGCACGCCTAACAAACCAAAACAAGCTAGGCGGCCGAAAGGTAAATAGATTCTTTCAACCGGGGAATACTCTGGTCGCCAATGGAGCACAGAGACATGTAGTCATTGTGGCTGTCCTGGGAACAACAAAACTAGATGTACCAAAAACGTTCTCCTACAACACTCTGTATACCTTCATAACGAGCTTGATGAGGAAAATCCAACACCACAAGAGACTTAAGTAAGGACAAGAAAACATAAAAAATGTTTTGTGTGTCATTCAGAACATACGAGAAGAAAATGCCCTCTGTATTTGGGTACCCCTAATGTGGACGAAGAATAAACTAGATTCTTATATCCCATTTGATATATATGTATGATGAAAATTCCCTCGTTCATTATCTTGTTAAGATTTCATGATATCATGCTTGATTTGAGAGGAATTTGATAGATTTTAGTATAAAGTGAAAGTTTAATCGGTTGATTTGCCATGTTAAAGTCGAGATACGAAGTCGAAAACGCACAATTCTGGAGAAAAATGATATCTCGATCTCTAGAAGTTCAAATTCTATGATTCTTATCTTGGTTGAACAGAAGGCGATCTACAACTTTCATGTTAAATAATTTTCCCAATTTTGGCTTCATAAAAGCAGAATATTACAATAAGGTGGGAGTTGCGCAAAATTGTCCTGATTTTTATCATGATAAGGTTCAAGAATTTTGGGCATAACTTGGTATAAAATATTTAGATTGGATTGATATAAGTGCATTGGATAGCTAACTTCAACGACTACAACTTTTATGAAGAAACTAAGGTCAAATTTGGAGCGTAAATGGGTCGAAATAAGGGTGAAAGTGAGAACCTGGGTTAGATCGGGTCCTAGTGCACAAGTTGAAGTTTTGGGTAAAATCAATATGTTCGACCCGGTACGAGTTGCATGTTCTATTGTCCAGAATGTGCCAATCTTTTCGACTCAGTTCAGGTTATTCGGAGCTGATCGGGTCGCGTATATTTTACCCGTTTTAGATCTCTTTTTCGACTAAAACTTTTCTCCAAATCCAATTCTAACCCTCCTAAGTATAAACTGAGGTTTGGAGACTCGAAATAAAGAAACACACAATAGATCCGTGCGGTTTTATGGTAGACTCATACGGTTCTATAGTGCAGAACAAAAAACAATTCATAAATGAGATAACAAGATTTGAATGTGGTTCGCGTGAGCTTCAATTGAAATATCTAATATAAAATAAGATAAAGACATACATACTGACATCCATAGAAGTCAAAACATGTAACGAATAATAATTCTATGGTTTAAGAAAATAGTCTAACATAACAATGCTTTAAAAAGAAAGCCGCAAAACTCTACACTAGCCGGCCAACATATCAGGTGCACAAGTGTCTGGATCAGTGGAGAATCTATAGATCATCAATCCCATGCGCTGTCTAATCATATCTATCCCGAGTACTAGCTGAGGTTTAGGCCAAATGCCACTCAAGCTGCATTCGATGGACATCATGGTAAATATACCACATGAACTGTCATCCTTCTGTACGTAACACGTCGCCTCGACTGCACTCATTATCTCTAACTCACCAGCGCACTCATCTCGATAACAACCCTCTTGTTGCATTGTTTCGTAATATGATGTGTGATGCAATAGGGCTGGTAGTACACGACAAAGTGGAAGTGTCTGTTTTAGGCACCGCTCATACTTGAATTTATTCCAAGTATGTCTCATGCTATCGAAGAGAACTAGGCGCCACTTGTGTAGGTCAATTTCACAAGCGACCCAGTGTCCGTCTAAATTTAGAACTGCCAACACTGCATGGGAATATATGACGAATAAAATCAATTGGCAAAGTCATAATCACAAATAATGTAAATCTAACATTCAGGAAAAAATTAACTTACACTATCAACGCCTTTCCACCAAGGTCTCACATTTATCCATTTAGGTTTTGCACCCTCGATGTACGGCAAGAGGAGATCTAGACTGTCTGATGGGAAATCCTTCTTCTGAGACTGTAAATTGTATTTGATGTGGTCTGGTTCACCTTCGAGTTTCATTTCCCAAATTCTCTTGCATCTTTCCTGCATTGACAATAGAAAAACAAATGAGATACATTCAAGCAACAAATCTAATAAATTAAAATAACAATACGAAATCTTACAAAGAAATATGTGTCTAATATCTGGAACTTTACCCCATACACCAACTTATTACTGGGTCTAACCTCCAGTAACTTTGGCTTGCTCTGTAGAATTTCTAGATATGCATGAATTGCCTAAAAAACAACATTATTCAAACTTGACACTACAAGAATTTCGCTGATAGACAACGGACTTTGTCCGTTGTCTTTCCCAAAAAAAAGCATTGTCGTATCCAACATTGTCTTAAATGGGTGCTAATAGACAACGCACTAAAAAGCATTGTCTTTTCCAGATACAACAACGCATAAAAACCATTACAGAAAAGTGTTATCTACACCGCTAACACATCATCAACAACAATATTATGTGTTGGCTTGGAATCAAACCCGAGTGCCATGGAGGTACTCTCACCACTAGACTAGTGGTGCTTTATGTAATAATATTTTGCATACATTTCTTTTATATCAATTTTTTAAAATTTTCAATTTTCTATTATCACATATTTTTTTGTTAATTTTTATAAAGTACCATTAATACTTATTAATATAATTCATTGATTTCCAATTTTGAATGTGACTTAATTAAATACATATATTTTTACGTACATAGATTTATTCAATACCTAAAATAGGGAAAATTGGTAAAAATACCCCATATATTATATTTAATACCTAAAATAGGGAAAATTGATAAAAACACATAAATTATATTAAATATCCAAAAATCAACAAATAAAGACAAAAAAATTATTTTTAGAAATTGAAAAGTAAAAAAAAATTAAAAATATTATTTAATATAATATATAAAATCTGAAATTTCATTTAAATAATTAGAAAAATATTTTAAATTATCTAAATACACATAAGAAATCTAGAAAAGAAAATGTTAAAATAACGCAACAATAATCTTATTATGAAATTATTAAAATTAATTTTCAAATTTTAAATTTAACAAATAAAATTTACAATACTTATTAAGTAAATATAATAAGTTCAAAATAAATATTTCAAAAATCATAACTTATCTTCAATTACGTACTAAAACCTATGTTGAATAATAATAATAATAATAATAATAATAATATTATTATTATTATTATTATGAACTTATGTTTACAGTATTAATTAATGACATAAACATTCATAATAACAAATAAATTATTTATTATAGTTATTAATTTTTTATAGTATTTTGAAATATTTATAAACCAACAATTAAAAAAATTAGCATGATAGATATTTGTTGGAAAATTATCTCTAAATATCAAAAAAAATATCGATTAAATGGTGAAAAGTAAAATAATTAATAAAATCGTTAAAATTCTTAAAAAGAAAATAGAAATATTAGTACAAAAATTTATAATTAGAATTTTTAATCTTAAATAACAAGAAATATACTTCTTCAGATATGAGTGTAGCGCCCCGGATCAAAACGAGCATAATTAATTAATTAAATATTTTAACCTATGATTTAATAATTTTGTGCGTATGATTTAACTGTTTAATTTAATTTGTGCGTTTCAGATACGTGTTTACTGCACGATTAGATCGATAATTTTTTCTAGACGTGGGACATAGGGTAATTTTATACCATTAGATGCGTATCGAGAAAATGAGAAGTTAGAAATGAACTAGAGGTCAATCGGAGACCTGTAGCTCGAACGGCGACGAAAAGGGCAAAACTCGAAGTTTGATCGGAAACCCGGAAGATATTTCCGGTGAATAGTAACTTGGAAAAGTCAACTTGTGAATAGTGACCAAGATATTTTGGATGAATAGTAACTTCTCAAAATCTATAAATAGGGCCTCCCCATTTCATTTTTCACCGTTTTTCCGAACGAGCCGAAAATGAGTAAGTCTCTCTCTCCTCCCTTCTCTCTCTCGTTTTTAGAATTCTGATCGGCGGCACCACCGCCGGCGCGGCGGCAGCGCCGCCGGCCGGTCGCCGGAAAATTTCAACATTGTCGGAATCGAACGATTTTCGCACACGACGTTCGTATCGACGAGATGAATCTAGGATAGGTTTCGGATTTCAAATCCGATTTCTGGTTCGCCAGAACACGGCAAAAAACGGTCTCCAAACCCGTTTTCTCTCTCCTCCTTTCTACCTCGTTTCTTCTCTATTTTGGGTAAACTCAGGCTCTAAGTTGAAGCTCTCGTCGAGCCCGTTACGAAACCGGGCTCGGATTTCTTAACGGATCTCTCTTTCTCTGGCAATCGCCGGTCAAAGATCCGGCCACCTTTTCTCTCTCCTCCCTCCCTCTTCTCTCTCCCCGTCGGCTCTCTTCCTCTCTTCTCTCGCCGGAAAACTTATGGACAACAGCTGGGAGTGTGTGTGATGGTTGGAGGTGGTGGCCGGCGACTGGAAGTCGCCGGCCGGAGTAGGAATGGGCTGGAAGGGTTAGGGTTTGCTTGGTTGGAGTGTGTGTGTTTAAGTATATGTACGTGTGTATATGGAGACTGTATGGTTGTGTGTTGCGCGGCCTACTGGTGGTGGCCGGCGATGGGAGGTCGCCGGCCAGTGGTTCCGTCGGCTGGTGGTGGTGGCCGGCGGCAGGTGGCCGTCGGCCAAGTCTTGTTGATGTGTGTGTGTATCTTGCATGCATGTGTGTGTATAAGCTTGTTGTATGTATGTGTTGGGGGTGGCCGGAAAGGTCGCCGGCGACGGGGGGTCGCCGGCCGGGGTGCCCGGAGGTCGGGGAAGGGTCTCCGGCGACTGGAAGTTGTCGGCCGGAGTTTTGGTTGGGGTTGAAAATCTGAAAAAAACAGGGTATCGAAGGGTTTTGCGGCGTAATTTCCGGGCACTATTCATGCCGGAATCCGGCGATGGACGGCCGGAAGTGATAGCCGGCGGTGCGAGGTATCCGGAGAGCTGGGTGGTGGTGGCTGGAGGTGGGGCCGCCGCGCCGGGAAGTGGCCTGGTTGAGCAGGCCACCGTCGGGGAAGCTGGGACGGGCTGTTTTCGCAGGTGTTTTGGTGGAGTTAGGCGGCACCGTCGTGGCCGTCGTTGGCTGGAGTTGGTAGCCTGAAGTGAAGGGAATCCGGGGGTGTGGTCGGCGACCGCTGGTTCGCCGGCTGCCGGCGGCTGGAAGCCCGTTTAGGTAGCATGTTCGCGCGGGCGCGCAGGCGCGACGACCGGAACTCCAAATCTTAAAACGCTTCGTTCGAGCTCGTTTCAACTCCGATTGAGCTCATTCTTTTTGCGTTGTGATCCTTATTTCATTTTCTATTTTCTCAGCCACTTGGACAAATCCGACCCTCTCGTTTCTTGGACTCTAATCTTTAGATCTCTCGATCCGCCGCATAGTTAACGATCGTACATTCGCCGGGAACGTTTATAGCTTTAATTATAATTTATTAAGGATCTAAGGAACGTTATAACTTGTGTAGGCTAATTGTTGAGTTGAGCCTTGTCATATCGGATCCTTTGGCACTCGCTTGTGAAATCTGATCCGTCGGTACTCGTTGTTCACGTGGTAACCACCGAACAAGGTGGGAGTAATTTATCTTAATGTGTTTACAGTTTTCCTTATTATAAAGCATGACTGAGGAATACTAAATGCTGTGAATATACGTGTTGTGCCATACTATATACTGTGAAAAAACTTCGGTTCACATTGCATGTTCGGAGAGTCCTACGGGACTATAAAAAATTCGTCTCCCTCCCTTCTACTACTCTATTGAGGTTTGGTGGTCCTCATGAAGCGCACCAGCGGTATTGAGACCATTTTATAGGGTAAGACGGGCTGTTCCCGCACCTATCCTTCTTACCATTTCTAATATCTGCTATGCATTTTATGTGCTGTGACAACGTGACATAAGATTATTTTACTAGTTTTTATATATCTGTTGAGAGTCACAAGAGGCAGAGTTACTCCCACGAGTGTATTCCACACACTCACCCCCTTAATCTGTACTCACACTACAGGAACTGTTGAGCATGATGAACTCTAGATGGAGAGAGGCGGTGCCGCTTTTGAACCTGTGATTTTTAGATGTGTCCCACAAACATTTTCAAAACGATATGTTATAAGTTTATTCACGTTTGTATATATTCTGAGTATTCTGTTAATGAGAGATCCTGATATTTTTCCGCTGCGTATGATGTTTATATCGGTAGTGAGACCGATTGTCTTCGGCAAAGGCCGATTGTTGTATATATTTTATCGGTATTGAGACCGAATGTTATCGGTCGAGGCCGTTGTTGATATGTGAAAGATTCACATCGTCCCTCCTCTCTTTCTTTTATCGTCTCTAATCCCCTTCTTCTGTCGTCTCTAATCCCCTTCTTCTGTCGTCTCTTACTATTTCTTCTTCATGCCCAATGGTAAAACTCTGATATTTTTAACGAAAGATTTTGGGGCGTGACAAGGAGTCCATTCAGAAATGCACTCTTCACATCCATCTGATACACATTGAAGTTCTTATGAGCAACATAGGCCAGAAATATCCTTATGGCTTCAAGCTTAGCAACTGGGGCAAAAGTCTCTTCAAAATCTATGTCCTCTTTCTTGCAGTATCCTTTAGCCACTAACCTTGCTTTGTTTCTAACCACAACACCGGTTTCATCTAGTTTGTTCTTGAACACCCACTTTGTTCCAATTACTCATTGGTGATCAGGCCTTAGAACTAATCTCCATACATGATTCCTTTCAAATCCATTCAGCTCTTCCTGTATGGCCTAAATCCAGTTACTGTCTTCAAGAGCTTTTTCCACACTCTTGGGTTTAGCTTGTGAGATGAAGTATGTGAATAGTGACTCTTGAGGTCTTGATCTTCTTGTTCTTACATCTTCGTTGATATCTCCAATCACAAGCTTTCTTGGGTGATTCCTGAGCCATGTCCTATCAGGCTCAATGTTGTAAGTTGGTTGCTGAACAGTAACCTGTTGATCAGCAGCATCCTGATTGTGGTTACTATTGGACTGCAGTATCCTGACTGCTTGTTGTTCAGCATCCTGCGCTACTGCATTCCCGGATGCAGTATCCTATGTACTGTTTTCAGTAACCACTTCAGCAGGTACTGGAACACCATCAATGTATCTTACTGCTTGATCCTTGATCTTCATCTTGGATATATTTTTCTTTAACTTGTCTAACTCAACAGTATCATAATGTGGTTCATCAAACACCACATGTATTGATTTTTCCACAACCAAGCTTCTTTTGTTGAAGATCCTAAAAGCCTTGCTTACTGAGGAGTATCCTAAAAATACTTCTTCATCAGATTTTTCATCAAAGGTCTTCAGGTGCTTCTTTCAATTGTTCAGAATGTAGCATCGACATCCAAAGATATGCAGATATGAAATGTTTGATGTAATATCATGTCAAACTTCATAGGGAGTCTTATCATGGTCTTTGTTGATTAGACATCGGTTCTAAGTGTAGCATGCTATGTTGGTTGCTTCAGCCCAAAATCTCTTAGGTATGCCAACATCAACAATCATAGTCCTTGTTGTCTCCTTCAGAGTCTTGTTTCTTCTTTCTGCAACTCCATTCTGCTGGGGGGTTCTTGCTGCAGATTACTCATGACAGATTCTATTCTCTGAACAATACTTCTCTATGAACTTGTTTGTAAACTTTGTTCCTTTGTAAAATCTTATCTTCACAATGCTTAGGCTCTTCTCATTCTGCACTCTCTTCATGAATTCTGGCAGCCTATTTTGAGTTTCTGATTTCTTGGCCAAAAAAATGATCTAAGTAAATCTAGAGTAATCATCCATAATCACTAGGGAATATTCTTCCCACTTACACTAATAAGCTCAATTGGACTAAAGAGATCCATATGTAGGAGATCCAGAATCCTGTGAGATGATCTTTGCACTTTGTCTTTGAATGAGCTTCTAACTTGTTTGTCTTTCTGACAGGCTCCACAAATATTCTCCTTCTTATAAGCAACATCTGGCTGCCCTCTCACCAGATTCTTTCTTGCTAATTTGTTGATTGTTTTGAAGTTCAGGTGACTCATCCTTTTATACCATAACCAGCTTAGTTCAGGAGTGCTCTTAGCAATAAAGCATATTGGTTGCACTGTTGATCTCCAATCAGCAAGATAAATATTGTCTCTCCTGGTTCCAGTAAGCTTCACCTCGTTTGTTTTGTTGTTGATGTTCCATTGAACATCCTTTGTCACATAATTAACTGATACTCAGGAGGTTATACTTTAGCCCTTTGCCATATGATACATCACTGATACTTGCATTGTCTCTGATCAAGCTTTCTATGCCTTTGGTGCTTTATTTGGAGTCATCTCCGAAGATAACCTTAGGTCCTTTGCATGGTTGGAAGTCTCTCAATCCAGCTTTGTCAGTCATATGTCTGGAGCAGCCACTATCAATATACCATACATCTTTGCTGCTTCCTGACAACTGTACCTGTAAGTAAATCAGGTAGATTTAGGTACTCATGCAAGTATGAGTCCTAGGGGTTAGTCCTCTTTGGGACCCACACTTGCTTGATGATAATTGGTTTACCATAAGCCTCGGTGGTTCTCCTCTTGTAAGTACCCTTTGCAGGATACTGTTTGTAAAGTATGTATGTTGGAGATTTCCAGGTGTTACCTTTCCTGTTAGAGGGAGGTACTCCCTTATACTTTTCTAGAGTATTAACTCTTTGGAATCTAGACATATATGTCTTGGTATATGAGGGATAGAAATTTTACTATAGCCTGGAAGATTGTCGCATTCTCCTCCTACATGCATCATACTGATTGTGCTACTTTCTGAGTTTCTGTGTAGACTTACTATCTTCTTCCTGCAGCAAGGGCTTCTTTCCCTTATCCAGTGTACTAGCTTTGTTCAAACTTCCATTGATTGGAAGGAGTTCCTGAGTGTAAGGAACTCGGGCTTGAACAAACTTTCCAGCATTAGATGTGTTAGCTGCTTTCTGAGAGATACTTGCACAGTATCCTAGACCATTTTCTGTATAGGCATTTTGGGTCTCTAGGATACACTCATGTGCTTTCCTTGTGGATTTACTATACACATCAATTGTGTTTTGCAAACCAGTTTTCTCAGCTTCTAACTTAGTGACTAACAGCTTGAACTTAAAGACCTCAGCTTTGAGGTTATTGCATTCTGTACTATAGTAATCTAGGTCAGTAACATGTTCCTTCAGTACAACATGCTCACTCTTGAGCTGAAGGTTTTCCTCTTTTAGTTTTTCATGAGCTGAATTTATCTGCTCATAGTCACTCATGATCTGTCTAAAAGACTGGATCATGTTCAGCTTCTCAGAACTTGAAACATCAGGAGATTGTGAAGTTACCTTATTATTTTCTTCATCTTCACAATCCTTGGTCATGAGGCAAATCAATGCGTCCTCATCGGAGATAGAGCATGATGGGTGTTGAATCCAACAAATAATAAAGTCTTCTTAAATAATGATTAATTGTGATAGTGGTGAACAGGGTCGATTCCACAGAGATTGGTAATATTTTTATCCTTTTATCAAAAATGAATTATAACAATTAAATTAAAGAATTGGGGGAGTTTGAATTAGTGAATGAACTGAATTAAAATAAACTACAAGAAAATTAAAATGAGTGATTCAAAGAATTAAAATATCTAGCCATAAACAACTTCAGAATTAGTTCACACATAATCGATCATTGATGCAAAAATTGCTCTTTCACTCTAACATTAAATTGGTTATAGTTGTTGGTACCACCTAACAACCAATCTTTCCTTACTTTTTCGATAATTAGGATACCATCTCTAATTACTTCTCTAACCAGTAAACAACCCTAGATACCATCGTAGGATTTAATTCACCAGCAACATTTCAATCTAGAAAGACCCAATTCTAGCCAACAAACACACATGTAGGTTCATTTAGAATAGATCATATATCTCCTATAGCAAATTTGCTACTTGCCACAAATATTAGAACAATTAAACAATTACGGATTTAACATTCTAATTGGCACATATCATTTTCACGAATTGGATAACTGGCCACATTAAACAACTCGCCAAACAATATAATCAAACACAAAGATATATAAATAATGTAGAGTGAAAGAGAGTGAAAATTAATTAGATCTCACATTATGTAGAACTAAATCTTCATTCATCATGGCTAGATTAAGAGTTTAGCAATCCATGAAAGAGATTGTCATGCTTTGTTCCATCCAAAAATATGCGTAGAATGAAAAGTTACAGAGAGAAGAGAGAAGAGAGAAGAGATAAGGGAGATGAGAGATGAGAGAATATAATCCTTATCTTTAGTTAGTTTTTATAATCCTAGATAATAACTACCTAATAAAAAATAAATATAATATAGTTCCAGATATACATGACTCCAAAAATGATGGAAAGAATTGATTTTGAATCTTGTAATAAAGATTTGGCCGCCACATATGTAAATTCTCGTATGGACCTTAGGCGTGCCCACGCCTTATAGAAAAACTTCTTCTGATCAATTTAAAGTCGAGCTGTGATATAAGGCGTGCCCACACCTTATGGGAAAACTTCTTCTAGTTTTCTTTCTTTGGAGACTTTAATTCAACATCTTCAAAAATCACTCCAAATTGTCTCGAACATCAATTAAATCCTTATTGTCCCTACAAAACATGAAACTTCATCAAAAAAAACACTTAAGGATTAATTATCATCTAAAACATAGGAAAAATATGACAATAAATATGTATTTTATGTAATCTATCAGAGCAGTCAGAATCACTCTCGGATGAGCTATGGCGCCCTGTTCCCCTTTTTCTTGGAAATAGGTCGACACCCTTTTCTTATTTAGGAATTAAAGAAGTCATAATTACTTTTTAATATACAACAGAAGACTTGAAATGAAGACACAAGAGTTATATATATATATATTTTTTAAAACATAACATATATATACATATGTATCAAACTACAAACCAAGTCTAGTCGTGTTTCACCCACAAAACTATGAATCTCATTGACATTCATTGGGGTCCTCTAGTTTAGAACTACTTCAACCTTGGCGGGATCCACCTCTATCCCTTTAGTCGTGATGACATGTCCTAGGAAAACTACTATGTTCAACCAAAATTCACATTTGCTAAACTTAGCATACAACTTCTCTCGTCACAAAACTTCTAGAACTGTTTTGAGACGTTCTTCGTGTTCTTTTGCATCCTTTGAGTAGATCAAGATGTCATCAATGAACACAATGATAAATTTGTCTAAGTATTTGTGAAATACACGGTTTATCATGTCCATGAAAATTACAGGTGTATTGGTTACTCCAAAAGGCATTACAGTAAACTCGTAATGTCCATAACGAGTTCTAAAATCAGTCTTTGGGATATCACTTTCCTTGACTTTTAATTGGTGATATCCAGATCGGAGATCTATTTTTGAAAATACACCAACGTTCTTCAGTTGATCAAATAAGTCTCTGATCCTTGGTTGAGGGTACTTATTCTTGATTGTTAATTGATTAAGCTCCCAATAATCAATACACATTCTCAATTAACCATCTTTCTTCATTACAAACAAAACTAGTGCTCCCCATGGAGAGACACTCGGATGGATGAATTTCTTATCCATCAACTCCTCTATTTGAATTTTTAGTTCATGTAATTCCTTCGGGACCATTTTGTATGGAGCCTTTGACACTAGTGCAGCTCCAGACATTAGATCAATGGTAAACTTCATTGATTGATCAGGTGGAATTCCTGAGAGATCTTCTGAAAATACCTTAGGGAACTCTCTTACTATTGGCACATCTGCTAGTGTTAGTTTTGCATCTTCTATTTTTTTAACGTTCACAAGATATGCTTTACATCCACCTTTCTTTATTAGGTTGATTGTATATATTGCAGAAATAATTGGTATATATCCTCACGTTCTTACTCCATGGAACGTGAATTGTCGACCATTTGGAGTTTCTAAATCCACATTTTTGTCTTTACACAAGATCACAGCTCGACTTTTACTCAACCAATCCATTCCTTAAATAACATCAAATCCTTCATTCCTATCACATATAGATCGGCTAATAGTTCATGTTCATCTAGGTTGAATCTAACATCTTTTACCATGTTCTTGATTTTGATATTCTCCCCTAAAGGTATTCTAACTTCTAGATTCGTATTCTTAACACAATCTAGTTTAAGTTTCTTCTTGAAAGTATCAGATATAAAAGAATGGGATGCTCCTGTATCGAATAAGACGTAAGCAGGCATATTCAAAATTAGTATCATACCTGTCACAGTCTCATTCTCTTCATCACCTTCTTCTGGTTGTTGTTCTTCTAGATCCTCTTCTTCATCGACATATTGGATTCCTGGTAGGGCATTCAACTTATCCTTGCCTTTCTAGTTCATATTTTGAGGGTTTGTCGGATGAGGTCCAAATGTACATTCGCTCTTTGTTTGAATGCCCATCTGATCGGTGCAAACATTAACCTTGTGACCTGGTTTATGGCATCGAAAACAAATATCCTTATCTTTCATGCACTCTTCCCAATGGGGTTTTCCACAATTTTGACAAGTGGGTATCTGTGTAGGTCTTGGGGCCGCTGTCATCATAGGACGAACATTACGGGAAAATGTATTCCCTCTCGGTATGGGTTGTGATGAAGTCTTCCTCTTAAACTGATTCATAATTGGTTTCTGCTCACTCTCTAAACCCAAGCTCATAGATACAATGCGTGTTCTCTCAAACACATCTCTGAAGTGTGGAAGTCTCAATCCGGACATTATTGTTGAGTTTGTGAAATACACTCAATATACATGGTCTAAGCATGTTTATCGTGCTATCTTGGTCATAAATGAATCATAACTATGAAATATTGGTTGATATAGGTACAAGAGGTGAAAACGACGTGATGGAGACAAAGTGTGCGAAAAAATGAAGAAAATTGAAGAAAATGGGTCAGTACCGTGGTATCCATATTCAGTACTGCAGTACTTGAAGTGGAAAACCAAAGCTCTAATTTCTACATCTCAGTACCGCGGTACCCATATCTCAGTATCGCGGTACCGACTTCCAGAGAATTCAAGACGTTGTCTCAGTACCGCGGAGTTTGTTAGAAATGTACGATTTTCATGCTTCCAACGAATTTAGGACTCCTTTGCCTCTTGGTGTCTATATAAACCATGTCAAGACCTAGAGAAATGTAACTTCTACCCCACGAGAGAAAGCAAGACGATCGAGCGAAGAAGTGAATATCGACATCAATTCAAAGAGTTTATTCTCCTTCGTTTTTCTTTATGAACTTCTTTGTTGATCAAACAATGAGTAGCTAGAATCTTTCATTTCTAGGGTTTTATTCAAACCTTTTGTATTGAATTATGACCTATTTATTTCGATTTTAATGCAAGTTTGATTTACGATTCCTTCTTCTACTTGTTGATTAAGTGCATGAATTTGGCCAATTTGTGTGTCTTTATACTATTGTCAAATTTATATCGGAATATTAGTTTGATGATTAGAATTGTGGTAGAAGATCTTTCGAGTTAATTGAACATGATAATGTTTAATTGCATGTGAAATCGTAGGAATATAGATTTCATCTTAGGAAGCCATATTGGGATTTCTGCTTAATGTTTTGTTATGAATTTAATTACGTAGGAATATAGTAAATTGTTCATAACATTAGATTCATGCATCACGTGGAAATGGGGTATGATTATATTAGCATCTCAGGTTAGGAATCGGGAATTGAATCTTAGATGAGAAAAAAATAAAGGGGGATTAAAACACATAAGAGGAGATAAAATCCTAGGTTTGTTTATTGTGATAAATCTTAGTTGAATTCTTCTTTGCTTAATTGCAATCATTATTTCATTGTTTTCATAGGTTAACAATCAACTCTTAAATTTGGATTCACTGGATAGGATCATAAGTTATGAGAATCTAGTACATAGGAATAAATAGTTGTTATTTTCTCTATGGGCTCGATATCCGAACTTTTCAAGTCCACTGTATTACTTGTCACGATACGTGCACTTGCATAGTGTTAGTTTTCACACAACAAGTTTTTGGCACCGTTGCCCGCGATTATAATTAATTGTCTAGTTTATCTTGATATTAGATTTAATCAATTTTTCTTAATCCAACTATTGTTTTATTGAATTTCAGGTAGGAGGTATAGTCTATGCAAAGAAGAGACATATAAAACCAAGTGTCGTTTGATCCCGAGATTGAGCGAACACTCAGGCAAGCCAGAAGAAATCAAATCGAGAACCAAATGATAGAACAATAAGAAAATAATAACGATCTAAACGAGGTGAATAATGTTCCACCTTCGCTAGTTCTAGCTCCTCTAGTTGCTCCACCAATGGATAACAACACCTGACCCATCCAGAATTTCTATATCCTGACTATGGACGGATTCCGACCAAGCATCCTTTATCCACCCATCGATGCCAACAATTTCGAAATCAAGGCAGGGTTACTGATGATGCTATCAAACAACGGGTTATTTAGTGGACTAGCTGGCGAAGATCCATACATTCACCTGGTGAATTTTCTGGAAATTTGTAACTCTCACAAGCAAAATGGAGTTTTCCCTAAAGCACTCTAACTTCTCTTGTTCAAGCATTCTCTGCAAAGCCAGGCTCGCCTTTGGCTTACACCACCTTCAGTTCTCTTGCAAAGAAAGAGAAAATTCGGAATCAAATTCACACATTCCTGCAGGAGGATGTGGAAGAGTTATATGAGGCATGAGAACGATACAAGACGTTGTTCAGAAGATGCCCAAATCACGGAGTAGAGAAATGGAGTCAGATACAGTTGTTCTACACAGGGCTGAAAGAGAATGCTCAAACAGTGCTCGATGCTGCTGTATATGGAAATTTTTTAGGTCTTAGTGTTCTGGATGCTATAGTTTTACTGGATAATCTCTCAAGGAACCGACATGCAAAACTACCTAGCCGAAACACAATTGGCACAACAAAGGTTCCTGGGATGTTCGAGATCGATCAGATGACGGTTGTGTAAGCACAAATGACACAACTAAATCAGCAAAATCAACTCCTTGCAAAGCAATTTACAGAACAAAATAAGATGATTTTGCAGAAGTTAGAGGAGGGATCTCGAGTATAGCAAGTTCAAGCTGTATACACTCCAGCAGCCACTACAATTTCTGGGTATAAACCTCTCTCAAACCTTCTTGTTTTTCTATCATCAGTATCCACTAGATGAGGTGCATACTTAGAGAGTGAGTTAAATTTATGCTCATATGCTGCAACTGTGCTTGTCTATTGTCGGAGATTTATAAACTCAATCTCCTTCTGATCTCTCAATGCTTGTGGGAAGTAATGATCTAGTAGTATCCCCTTAAACTCCTCATATTTAAGAGTTCTTCTTACTTTTATTATTAGGGTTCGCTCGTGTGATTGCCACCACTGGCCTGCATCTTTCGCTAGTTGGAATCTAGCATATGAGACCTTTTGTATTTCCGATATCTCCATGTGCTCAAAGATTCTTTCTAGTTCTGCAATCCATTCTTCTACGGTTGCTGGTCCTTCTCTACCCTTAAATCTAGGTGGCTGGAAACATCGAAATTGCTCAATAACTTGATGTGGTCTGGGATTCTGTTACTCTTGAGCATTTTGGGCCGGTGCAGGTTGTTGCTGCATAAATCCAGTCAGTTGAGCAAAAAACTCTCTTGCCATATCAACTATTGCATTTTGCTCAACAGGTGCTTCTCTATTATCCAGTACTCCTTGTTGGTGTTGCATTTCTCTTTGTTGTCTAGTAGGTGGGGCCATAACACAAGCTCTACAGAGAAAATGACTTTGAAACAAAACCCTCGATTTACAAAATATTACCCCATGAAGAGAATAAATGCATGTATTTTGCAATGAATTAATTTAATGCAAATAGCAATAGAGGTAAACAAAAAAAATTGAATGAGACATTCCATAACAATTATAACATAATTAAATCACTCAGAACATTATAATATTGTTTGTTTACTAATTGACTTAATATTATTTAGTATTCTTTATTAGTCTCATATGTATTATTTCCTAATTACATTATATATTTATATATATATCATTAAAGAGCTAAAAGTAATATTGCATGTCTAGTAAGAATATATTTTGATACCTATTTGATATACAATGAATTAGAAATGGATGTTTAAGCAAAATATTTTATCACATAAAATCGCATATAAAAATCATGCGTAAAAATTCATTAAACAAGAACATTCATAACACAACGAGTATGTCTAGCATCTAAACCTAATATCATTTTTCCTTATTTAAACTTATTTATTATCTTATCTTTTTACTTTCATCCATGTTTGTCGAGTGAGTTGAGATCAAGCTCGGTTTCTTCTGTGAGCAATCCTGTAAAAACCCTTAAAATCTCAAAAGAAACATATGTCATAAAGTCTTTTAAAATTATCAAGCACAACGTAATATATAAATCATAACTTTAAGTAATATAAGATCACACACTTAAATCATTCATAATTGAACATTAAAAGAAATTTTATAAAATATACAATGTAGGTTTTTTTGAAAACGGGATGTTACAACAATCATCCTTAACTTCTTCTTTGGAGCTGTTTGCTGCCTTTAGAGTTTCAGCTTCACTTAGAAGAGCCTTGAGCTTTTTCTTGTCATCCCTCCTCTTTTCTCTTCTCTGCACTCTCTCATCCTCAGTATACTTATATACTTGAGGGTAGGGGCAGTTTCTAGCGAAGTGTCCAGGTATTCTGTAATTATAACACAAATAAGAGGATCCTGTGTTATTTTGTGAAGTATGTCTTACCTAAGGACTTCTTTCTGAAGTCTGAGGCTTCTTCCTGAAGTTAATTTCCTTTATGGTTTGTTCTCAGGAACTTCTTCAATAAGAGTGTCATCTTAGCCTTAGCATCTTCAGCAAGCACCTCTTTCTGCTTGTCTTTCTACTTACTGCTACTTCTAGTAGTTGTATCCTTGGTTCTTGCTGTAAGTGTTGCAACCTTCACACTCAAACCATCAGCCGTCTTTTTCATTCGATCAATATCGAATTCGAAGGCCTTAAGATCTAAGAATAGATCAAAAGTGCCCATCGTATTGAGATTCAATGAGACTCTCATTGCGGTTTCCTTGCTCTCTCATTTCTGGGGTAAAGCTCTCAACACCTTGGTGTTCTTCTCATTCTGGGTATAAGATTTTCCTAGAGATTCAAGTACACTGATGATAGCTGTGAATCTCTAATCAAGTTCTTCTAGGGTCTCTCCAGGTTTCATGTTGAACTGCTTATACAATTATGTTGTCTTCGATACTCTATTATCTCTGGCAAGTTCATTACCCTCACATATCAACTTTGGCTTGTCCCAGATTTCTTTGGCTGTTTTATAGCTCTTCACCTTGCTGAATGTTCATTTATCCAGTATGAAAAATAGTGCATTTTTTGCCACATTGTCAAGGTTGGCTCTTTTCATTTTTCAAGTGTGTATTTGTGTCTGGCCTTGACAATGTATTCAGCAGTGGAGCAGCTCTCCTGTAGGCTGGTGCAGCTTCCTATGAAGCAGGCCCAGGAACCCCTTCGACATCTTCATCGGTGGTTGTTGCGTCTTCTATCTCTCCAGCTGCTACTGCAGCTTTCTCAGCTCTCACATGCTCGCGACGTTGTATCCAAAAAATAGGGTTTGGCTTGACAATAACTGGTGGTTCTTCAGTTATTACGTACCACATCTCATTTGTATGGCCGATAAGTGGGCCTCCATACGTATCCGTCAGTCATCGTACTCATCTATGGAAAATATCGGGAGTTTAAGATGTAAGTAATCCATGCTTATGCTAAAACAATGTGTTTTGGTTTTGAAAAAGAAAAATGATTTTTTCAATAGAAATGAGTGGATCTGGGTAGATTACCAGTCAAGTTGGCTTTTAACCCAACTTGCTCTAATACCACTTGTTGGTCCTAAGTGGTCAGAGGTTTAGAAGGGGGATGAATGAAACTCTATCAAATTTTGTGTTTTAAAAACTTTTCTGTAAACAGGTTGCTGATTTTACAGAGAATGCAACAACTAGCTCAATTCAGTAAGCTGGCAGAATGCTGATTCAGCTTACTGTCTCGGTAATCATAGTATGCAGTGGAAATACAAGATAGAGTTTCTTTTGAAAAATGTTTTCTTTTACAAGTATGATTTTGTCAGAATCCTTTTAGCAGTATGCTTATGATAAATATAGTAAGATAGATATATATAAGAAAACAATGCAACATGTAAACAAAAGCAATAAACAAACAAGGGTTTATAGTGGTTCGAAGGTTGTGCAATCCTTTTACATCCATTCTACTCCTTCTTAAAGGAGGAACTTTACTAGGTCAGTTTGGTTTACAAGACTCAACTTTACAAACTTCTTCTTATCAAGTTAACCTACTAGAATCAACAGATTCCTAAGCCTCTTCCCACACAGGGTTCAAAACTCACACAGAGTTACAAGCCTTACACAAAGACAAACACTTAGCGAGGATCTAATCCTTTCAACTAAGGACACCAAACTTAAAACAACCTAGCACATAGCAAATGATTAAAAGTATATAGAGTTTCTTCAACTGGTGCAACTCGAAGTCAGTCTTAAGAACTTTGATAGCTCAAAAGCTTGGCTTGACTGCTTCTGAAGGTTGAGTGACTGAACTTGCTTAGAAAACTTGAGAATATCTTGAGAGTATAAAGGCTTTGAATATAATCAATTGTTCAGTAGTCTCATTGGTCACTTCCACCTTCTATTTATACTTGTAGAAATATGCCTGTTGAAGAGAGGCATATTCCATGTAGCAATTCAAATTGATCTTCAAAATCTTTGCAATAAATGCGACTGGAAAAACTGGGAAGTAAGACATGTCCTACTCTGATCTGCATTAATGGCACCACTCCTCGGCTATAGTACTTTTGCAAGTCTGCGGTCCAGGTGGTATCACCTCATTGACTGGGTGCTAACTACCATCTACCAGATACTTTGACAAGGCAGAAACCTTGTATTGCATTCAATATATACCTCGTACAACAATGAATAAGAAATACTCCCTCCGTCCCAGCTCAACTTGCCTACTTGCCATTTTTGTTTGTCCCAACTCAACTTGCCAACCCATAAATGGCAAAAAAAATTTTACATTAATATCCCTATATTTCAACATTATTACAAAAATGCCATCAAAAAGTGCATATCCACTTGATTTGATGTGCATATTATTACAAAAATGCCATCAAAAAGTGCATATCCACTTGAGTCAACTGCATTTTCTTAATCTCCATGCCCGGTCAACGTAGGCAATTTGAGCCGGGACGGAGGGAGTAATAACTTACAGTTTGCTGCTTAGGTTGTAGTAGCTACATTCTATTCTGCACCAGCTTTTTGATCTGCGTTTACTTCCTGATTCAGAACAACTTCCTATTCCTGAATCCTGCAGTCAGCTTTCTGATCTGCGATAGCTTCCTGATTCTGAATAGCTTCTTGTTCCAGAATCATGTAGTCAGCTTCCAGTTTCCCTAACTGTTTTCTCTTTATTGTTTACTGATCCAGCTTGCTGATTCTGTCTTCTTCTTTTTCTTAGTGACTTTCCTTACTGAAAATCATTCTTTGACACTTCTTCTTATCCAGAATCCTGCTAACATTAATATCCTCTATCTTTCTGATATTTACATCTTTACAAAACACAACTTAGAAAGATAAACTTATCAAGCTAAATTCCACTTAAACAATGTGGAAATAGGGGTACTCTAACTTCCTATCCAAAGTTACATTGTCTCATCAAAACCTAACAGAAATATCCCAACAGGGCTTAAATAATATTTAAGAAGATTGAGAAAATTGTGAAAAAAGACAAAACACATTTCTCTCACTACATTTTTCGCTCACCTTACATATTGTTTCATCCCCAAAGCAAAACTCTCTCTCTCCTCTATGCATCTTCTCTTTCTAGCCCCTTCTTTTTCTCTCTCTGGTCCCTCTCTTTCTCTCTCTTCTGTCTTTTCTCTTCCCGATTCCTTTACTATTTTTCTACTTAGTTCCCTCTTTACTTAATTACTTCTTCTTCCTAATGTATTATCCTTCATTAATCACAACATTAAAATTTATACTACAAAGGTTTTCATGATTTGGAAGAATCCAAATTTAATTTACTTAGTTTATTCAACTCCTTATAAAGATCTAATCTAATTTATTTAGGTTTCTAACTCTAGATCTATTACGAATCAACCATATATCAAAAATTAAATGGATTAATCTAGGAATGACACAGAAATTCTATAAGAGAAAAGAGAAAAACTGCGTACTTTCTAAGAGACTACAGAAAATCCTAATTATTCCTAAACCTAGCCTAAATATGAAATGGGCCTACTTGCTCTTAGGCTCACTTTAAGAGATAATTAATAAGGTTTGGATTTGTATTCTAACTTAGGTCCATCATCTAAATAAAATTCTACCATTTTCTAGGATACTTAATTATACCATTAATAATAATAATTCTTAAAGAACACATTTTTTTTCAGGTGCTACAAAACTCATATGTAGATTCAGATTCAAGTTCTGGTTCTTTCAATATCACCGAACTTGATGAAAGGGAAAATCGAGTTCTTCATAGCAATCATCAAATTGATTGAATAATTGAGGATGTGATCATAAATAATCCTAATATGATTGTGGGTGATCACACTCCTAGAGCTAGAAGACGATATTGTGATAGAGAAAGCGAGATTGGTGAGGAACATTTGATGAATGATTATTTCATTGACATTCCGACATATGCTCCTGAGATCTTTCGACATAAGTTTTGCATGCAAAAATCATCGTTTCTTCGTATAGTGGAGGCTATTACTTCCAACCAGTGGCGGACCCAGGATTTCAATCCAGGGGGCCCGAGTCGACTAATAAAAAAATACAATAATTTTAAATTAAGAATACAAATTTATTAAAATTTAATAGAGTTAATATATTATTTTATAAAATTATAATAATATCCAAATTAGTAACTTAATTACAACCCAACATGAAAACATCAACGTAGAAAAAAATATAATTAAACTAACACATTACACCTTTTTTTTATATTTTTAGTGTTTTAAAATTGGTGCATGATATTTTCATTACTAACACAGTATACATTGGAATTAAATGAAAAATGAATTAAGAGTGCGAGAGAGAGAGAGAGGAAAATAATGTAAGAGAGATCCTTAGAATAGATTTGTGTAGACTATGTGAAACAAAAAAAAATGAAGAAGGAGAACACATATCTACATTTTCTAATTTATTCTTAATACTAAAATACTCACACAATATCAAATGAAAAACCTTATCAAACTCAAAGAAATTATCTTAAATCACTGACTTTTTTGATAAAGTAAAATGAAAACCCTCAATATTTAATAGTATATTATTGGCAACAAACGAGATAAATAAATTGATGAAATCTAACGATAAAAAACAAAACAAATTTCAGTTAAATTAACAAAATAATAAGATAAATTTTGTTCTTAAATTAATTTATAAAGGGGGATTGAGTAAGAAAATACTTAACTAATGACAAAAATATCCACAGACAAATACAAATAAAAGTTAAGAAGAAATAGGTGAATGGATGAGAATGTTAAATTAAATCATGAAAATTAATATTTATTTATTTATTTATAATTAAAACATGAAATTACTAAAATACCCCTATATTTTTTTGAAAAATTCAAGGGGGCCCAATGCCACCCTTGGCCCCTACATGGGTCCGCCCCTGCTTCCAACGATGAATATTTTCAATAAAGACCTGATGCCACAAGTAGACAAAGGATTTCACCATTATAGAAATATACTAGAGCAATAAGAGTGTTGGCATATGGTACCTCAACTGATGTCATTGATAAATACTAGCGAATGAGTGGAGCTGTGACAAGGGAAGCTCTCATGAATTTTGTAGATGATGTCAATTCTGGTTTCGGTCAGAAGGCCTAATGAACAAGATTTGAATAGACTACTCTCCATTGGGAAACAATGTGGATTCCCGGGTATGATAGGCTGTAATGATTGTATGTATTGGGAATGAAAAAAAATTATCCTACTGCATAGGCTGGGCAATATGCAGGAAAAGTTGGAAAGCCAACAATCATTTTAGAAGCGGTTGCATCATATGACTTATGGATATGAAATGCATTCTTTGGAACACCAGATACATGCAATGATATTAATGTACTCCACCAATCTCCAATTTTTAGTAATGTGTTGGAAGGTCGAGCACCAAAGATTAGTTACGTCGTGAATGGTCGTGAAAATGATAGTGCATATTAACTCACTAATGACATATATCCTTCATAGGCTGCGTTTGTCAAGTCAATTTCTGCTCCACAACCCCGAAAGCATAAGTTGTTTGCTCAACACCAAAAGGTTGTTATAAAAGATGTGGAACGAGCATTTGGAGTTCTAAAGCTTGTTTCGCATTTCTTCGACGCCCATGTCTTGTTTGGGACAAACTTTTAATTGGAAAAATTATGATAACTTGTATCATCATGCACAATAAGATAGTAAAAGATGAACTAGACACATTCCAAAACTATTATGATCTCATATAATTTATTATGGATAAAACAATAAACCAACATGAAAGAAGAAATGGAGTACAAGAAGAAGATGATGATTAACATTTTCAATACTCTACCGAACGCATTGCAAACTTGTCCACTTATATGATTAACAGAGAACAACTTCACAATAGAGAAGCTCATAACACTAAAAAACGACTTGATTAAGCATATATGGCAAAAAATCAGCAATGATAATTAAATATATAATTTGTATCTTCTATATTTGTAATTAATATTTCATGCATTTATTTTCAGTTTTTTATTCCAACTATTATAATTTTAATTTAGTTATTGTATTAGTATGTTATTTTAAGTGTATGACAAAAAATACTTCCTTATTATAATTTTTTTTAATCTATGCAATTATTATATTTTTAAATATAAAATTTAAAACTCCCAAACTAATATACAATTATTATATAATGAAAAAAAATGATTTTAGGTTGTGTACGTAAATGAGAGAAATAAATATTTTATTACAAAAATTGGGCCGGGTTGTTGATAAATATATTCTAATGGATTTAAATCATTTAATTATGTTTTCTTGGTTATGGGCTAAAGACATATGTATTCTTATTTCATGGATTGGGCTAAAAAAATGTCAACTCATTTCTAATTGGGTCAAGGATAAGAAATTGCACCTTATATAGATATGTGTGTAATAATCCTCTATGCAGGGTTTACGAATTAAAAAAAAATCATAATAAACACGAGTTAGTAATTAAATTATGGTGTTATATTGCATTGAGTGTTTTAGGGATGGCAACGGGGCGGTGATTCCCCGTTTCCCGCGGGGATCCGCCCGAACGGGGCGGGGAATTCCCGAAATACACCCCCGCGGGGATGGGGACGGGGCAATAATTTTTCCCGATTGGTGGGGCAGGGCGGGGACGGGGATTGTATTCCCCGCCCCGCGGGGCCCCGAAAATATTATATATATATATTTATTTATATTTAATATAATATAATTAATTATTATAAAAAATAAATTTTATTTTAATTTTATATATATATATATAAATTATATATTAATATATTTTTAAAATAATATAATTAAATGAATATAAAAAATTAATTATATAGAGATTGAAATGTTGAGTGCATTGAAGTATTGAACAATAATGGAAATTAATGAAAATGTATTAAGATAATTTATCTTTGTGTTTTAACTAATTTTATTAAATTATACTTTCATCTTTTATTTGGATTTTGAGTCTTTTTGTTTTAAATATTTGAGTTATATGTAGTTGTATGAATTATTTTTGTATATTAATTAAATTAAAAAATTCAAACATATGTAGTTCTAGCCATTCTTTTAAACCTATTACATTACTCATACTATATAACTTTCAAACATATTGCTAATTGATAAATCTAAAATAAGAAACAAAAACACTCAATAATCTACATAAATGATAGGGTTTTGAATTTGGATGTTTGCCGATGATTTCTATGACAAATTATTTTAGGAACACTTTCTTTTTGTTTAAATTTCAACTTTGAAATTAAACTATCGTTTAAAAATTTAAATTTAGGATTATCTGTATATGAAAATAAAGATTCATGAATTTTGCTCGATATTTTACTTTCAATATGAATTTAAATTTTAAAAGTTTAAATTTTCTTTCATATTTACTTGTTTTCTTATTTTTTTTATTTTTTTGGCAATTTTATCCATACACCAAGATCCCTGTGAAAATTTGTTGATTTTGATGGATTATTTTAGTGAATTTGTCAAAACAATTTTTTGTTGATGATTTAAAAAATGTAAAGCTAATGAAAAAAAATAACAAAACATTAAAATTGACGTGGAAATTGCAAAAAATTAACAATGTTTGTTTGTTTGTTTTTGTTTTGTTTTCCTTTTTTGCAAATAACCATTCATATTCATAGTCCAAACCATTGCGTAATGTGTTTTCTTTTTTTACCTTTTGACGTTGTGAAACTTTAATTAGATCAAAACAAATTACTAGTATCGATAATTTGAATCCAGTTTGATAGGTTGGCTCGAACAACCTATGAACAAGGAATGAAGAGTTTTGTTGCATTGGACTGGATTATGAATATTGCCGTTCAGAAAAAATAAAAAATCAAGTCCATTTGACACAAAATAAGTGGCTTGATTTGTTTGACAAACTTGGACAACTTATTGACTTGGCATAGTTTTTATTTTGTTACTAAATCAATTTATTAAAATCGCTAAACAAGCAACCATCAAAATTACTAAATTATTATTTATACTAGTATTACACCCGTGCGTTGCACGGGCTATAATGCAAACTAAAATATTGTAAGGATTTTATTGTTTTGATAAAATTTAATTGTAAAAGAATATATAAGTAATATGTTTATCCATGGTTAATAATTTTTCAAATCAAAGAAATCAAATTATGCAGTAACTTATATGTTTATATTTCTAAATTAACTCAATAATCAGAATCTAATAAGAATTGGAACAATTTATAGTTTACAAATTAAAGCAAATGTTCATAACATAGTTTAAAAATAAATAAATTACAAATTTTGAAAACTTCTTTATACACAACATTTGTTGTGGAAATTTTCTTCTTATTATCCTCGTCACAGATCAAAATTTTTAAACCCTTGCGATTTGTCACTCTTGAAACAACAACATACAATTGACCATGACTGAAAACCGACTTCTTCAGTAGAAGTCCTACATGTGAGAGCGATTGACCTTGACTCTTATTTATTGTCATTGCATACGATACCATTAAAGGAAATTGTCTTCTTTGAAATTTGAAAGGAATTCTCAGATCAGATGGAGTTAAGGACATTCTTGGAATCAAAACTTTTTGACCAACATTATTTCCACATAAAATCTTAGCTTCCAATACATGATTTCCGAGCTTTGAAATAACCAATCAAGTCCCGTTACATAAATCAAGAGAATGATCTATGTTCCGCAACAACATAACTGGAGTTCCAACCTTTAATTTAATCTCATGATTCGGAACTCCAGAACATTTAATTCCATTCAAGAATTCTGTTATGTGAACATCAGGCAATGTATCCAAATTTGCATCAGATTTGCATGCGCTATCAGGACTCAAATATGTTTTTGCCTCTCGAGAATTCAATGATGTCATATAATCATTTATGCTCTCAACAACATCGAGTGTAGGAGCCAATATAGCACGATCTTTTAAAAAAATTGAGTCATCGAGAGAGTTCTCAAATGAAGGATAAGTACTCTGCACGATGGTCACTATTAGATCTCCTGAACTATTCAAAAGAATGTCAGTTGGAATTTTAATAACAGACTGACCATCAATGTGGTCTCCAATCGTACCATCTCCAATACTTGAAACGCACGTATCTGAAACGCACGTAATAAATTAAACAGTCAAAGTAAACGCGCATACTTATTAAGTCATACGTTAAATATTTAATTTAATCAATTATGCTCGTTTTGATCCGGGGCGCTACAAATGTTATCGAATTTAGGTGAGCTCCACCTTTCTGCCTTGTTATGTTATGCTCGGCCAAAATCTTATCATTTCATACATAAGCAATATTGTATTTTGCACACACCCACACGCAGGATTCTATATGTAACCTGTATGGTGTTTTTTTGCTTAGTATGTTGTTTTCTCTCTTTGTTTCCTCCAAACACTAGAACATCTATGCAACTACACCATTACCAATTTACCATCAGCAGAAAAACCTTTCATTATTCAACTGGTTCACTTGACTACGATTACCAATTTACCATAAGCTTTTTGTCTCGAGAAGCAGCCCATTCCCTGACGGCGGATATGGTTATCGACAGGGTGATGATTTAGACAGACATGTAAATATGTGTGATAACAATATTGATTAATAACAACAACAACTATAACAATGTTGAAATGTGTAAACGAATTAAGGAAGCAAAGAAACAGTGTTCAACAAAGCATCCGAAACTAAGAATAGAAGATAACTTCACTCAATATCATACACAATTTTCAAAGGAAGAAGCAAGGTTCACCAGAATGTCAGCAATCAAGGAATCATTGTTCTAACATGTAAACACCATTGTTTATATAAAGATGAAATCGAGAAAGCATATATGAATAGTTCTAAAGTCTAAAAAGAAAAGTTTGAAAAAAAAAGAAAAAAAAACAAAAAACATAAGGTTGACTCATTATTTTGATGAACTTAAAATGAGAGTGAAGGTGCAATTTAAATACTAATTATATGGTTCACAACTCTTAAAAGAGGAGTGCATATAGCAGTACAACCAACAAAAGTTCTCTTACAAACTTATTAATAATAGTATAATAAATTCATTCTAGTTTCAAATATTCACACTTGCAGGCATTAATTATATTTATCCTCTGTACAAATTGCCTTCAAAGAGAGGTGTCTGTTTCTGATTTGCACTTTAACCAATATTGATACCACAGTCTCCTTTAATTTCTTGAGTTGAGTGTTTCTTAAAGCTACCTAAATCAGTAAACCACTCTATACAATCCCAAGCCTTCACTAACAAAGATGACGATAAGGCCGATGCCTAATAACCACAATTTAAAGTGAAAAATAATGTTTCATAATATATGGGATCAAAATCAAGACCTGATTACTTGAGAAAAAGAAGCAACTATTATCCATCGTTACTTTTTCCAGCACTCTAACCAAACTGATTCAAGGAACTACTAAAACAATTGGTTGAGAAAAGGTGAGAATATATTCAAACCTTGACATCTTCTTCATGAGATTCATGCATTTCAACCAGCAGTTTTAATTACTCAACAAATGCCAACTTGGAAAATAGAAACATCATCTCAACAACTTCTAGCTAATATGTTCAACAATAAAATGACACATTCAACGCCTATTGGGCACTGAATCAATTAGGGCACTGAATATATAGATATAGATATTTAAATTAGGGCACTGAATCAATTACATTGAGAAGACTGTTATGTGTGTGTGAGAGAGAGAGAGGTATTAGCGGCGAACCTGCGGCGGGGTGATGAGAAGAGAAGAGGAGAGGGTCGCGGCGATCCTACTGGGCAGCAGCGGCGACGGGATGGCAGCAGATTCTCCACGGCAGCGAGACGAAGACAAAACAGAGTGAGGAAGATAAAACGGCGACGACTAAGCGCCGGTGGTGGGTTGAGCGGCAAGGCAATGGGTTTTGGTGGTGGAAAGGGATGGAGAATTGGGCGGCAAAGCAGTGGATTTTGGTGGGGGTGGAAAGGGACGAAGCAGTTTGGGTATTTGAAAAAACCTAAGTCCAAATTAATTGTGTATAAGAATTAATCATTTGAGTATTAATATTAATTGTTGGAAAATGAAATACAATTATATGTTTGGTAAAATTGGTGATGCCCTCCCACTTGAGTTTATGGTTCGACCCTGGCTTTAGTAAATAATTTTTTTTATATATATTCTTAATTTTAATTGATATAAATGATTTATATAGATCTTTTTTTTTTTACTTTATGAATTAATTGTTTAAAATAAGTTATGTTTTTTGTATTAATTTTAAAACCAAACTCATTTTATATTTATTTTTATTTTAGATAAACATTCATAATTTATGAATTATGGATTATAAAACATAATTTTCGAATTATGTTTTAAAATATAAGTTAAATTTTGTATTATTATATAAAATTAAAGGTGAGAGTAATATTTTAGGTGTAGTTTCTTAATTAATTCAAAATAGTATTTTATAAAAATACTATTTTTTTAAATTATGAGTTTGTTCATATATATAAGATAATATTAATGCAAATAATATAAGATAACATTATAAATGAATTAAATTTTTTAAATTTAATTAAATTAATAAATAATTAATTTATAATTAACACAACACATAAAAAAAGCGTTGCAAAATGGGTTGTCTATTGGCGAAAAAGTACTACGAAAAGACAACATACAAAAAAGCATTGCATAATGGGTTGTCTATTGGCAAAAAGTACTATGAAAAGACAACGCAAAAAAATCGTTGCATAAAAGGGTTGTCTTTTTTTTAAAAATTCGCTTAAAGACAACTCTCTGAAAAAAAAGCGTTGCAAAAAAACGTTGTCCTTTTAAAAAAAAACGTCATTTAACAACCCTCTGAAAAAAGCGTTGTCTTTTCCAATATTTGCGTTGTCTTTGAGCGAATTTTTTGAACAAAGACAACGCTTTCATGAAAAAGGATTGTAAATTTAGAAACGACAACCCAATTTCATAAAAAGGGTTGTCTTTGGGGGTTGTTAAAAGCCAAATTTCTTGTAGTGTCTTGACATTGAAGCCTCATATTCTTAGTTAACCTCAACACCTTACAATCCTTCCAAATGTTAGAAGAATTTATCATTGCATGAACGATATCTTGCCTAGTTCCTTTCGGAATAACTGGCAATATTTGACGAAAGTCTCCACCAAACACAATAGTTTTTCCTCCAAATGGTTTTTCATTATTCAATGGATCTATTAACTGCATTATATCTTTTAAAGTTTGGTCCAAAGTTTCAAAGCAGTATCTATGCATCATTGGAGCTTCATCCCATATGATAAGTTTTGTTTTAACAATTAGCTCAGCTAATGGAGTCCCTTGATTGATAGCACATGAAGAATTCTCAGTAGGATTCAAAGGAATACAAAACCGAGAGTGGGTCTTCCACCAAGAAGAAGAAGAGATGATATCCCACTGGAAGCAACATTTAGCACAATCTCTCCCATTGATCTTAAAGTTGCTGATAAAGTCCTCCATACAAAAGTATTTCCAATTCCCCCATAACCATAAACGAAGAACACTCCACCCTTATTAGAATCTACTTCTTGAATCACTGTGTTGTATACATAATGTTGCTCATCCGTTAAGTTAGCGAGTAGAATCACTGTGTTGTATACATAATGTTGCTCATCCGTTAAGTTAGCGAGTAGACTTCTATGTTCTTCACTCAAAACGTCTCGATCATATTGTAATTCTTCATAAATTAATCTATTTTGCAATGAAGAAGCATTAGACATGTCTGGGAACAATATAGATTCAAAATCTCTCAAACTACTACCAAACTTCCTCAACAACTTTTCAATTTCGATCAAAGAAAGATTCTTGATTTCATCCTCAGTTAAGATTAAATCTAAAAGAATATAAAAAATAAGTTAAGTAATATAGAATTAAACATCATGCTAAAAATATTTGAAGTATAAAATAAGAGATTAATGAATATTGAGTGTACCTTCATGGTTAAGAATAGAACGTTGTCTATATAAAATATCGTCAGATAGATGAATCCAACATTCCTCCCATACGCATTCAGGACGACTTAAACTTTTTGATGACAACATTGTCACAAATAGTTTTCTCAAAGAAAATGCTGAAGCCCATTGACTTGCTTCAATAATCCCATCAATGTATTTTTTATCATCCTCCAATAGTCCTCGGGCATAGCAAGCATCACGAACATAGAATACTGCACATTATCTATAGTTTTTATTTCATCAAAACTAATTGGCCCACGAACCACATTTAGTAGACAACGCAAGTAGTATAATTCACCACTGCCTAGAGGAATATAAAAAATACGACCAATTGAGAGCCTCTTTTTCTTGGTACCCATTCTCTGGTTGATTGTTTCCAAACAAACTTTTGAGAAAATTCAACATATGTTAATGATCTTGCTTCAGGATATTTTTTGTTCGCTTCAAACCATTCAATGAACATGCTGTGGTTGGCAGATGGCCGATCCAGAACAGTATCTAGGGGATCATTATCAGAGAAAATTATTAGTTGTTGGTTTGGAAGATGTAAGCTTAATCGTTCCACAGGAGGATTTTTAAATTGAATTTCGAATCCAAGTATTCACCACATTACATCACATAGTAAAATATATCTGCAATCATAGAATAAAGCTATCTCATCAACAACAGGAGCTGAATTATCATCATTGCTGATTCTAAAGAAAGAAGCAGTAATTTGATCATGACTCTTGTTCACATATTTGAACAAATATTTGATAGACCGTGATTGATTGCACCACTCAACATTTATATGAGCCCCATATTTTAACAATAAGTACTTGTTATGAGGAACGACATATCAATTGTCGAGTTCCACTCCATTTTTCATTACAATTGATCCATCATTTCTTCGTCTGTAGACAGGATATCCATCTTCATCAATTGATGTAGTCTCAACAAAATTCTTTGGAAAATGCTTAGTGCAACGATTTTCAGACATGCATGGTGAATTAGGCCAAGAAGCTTCGCAGGGACCATGAATTCACAAACTGTTTTATGATATGCTTGATCATTTGAAGCATCTGGCATTTCAGCAGATATGATATAATCAATATCACTTGGAGTGGGATATTTATTAGCATTGTTCAAGAATAGTAAGATGTGAGCATGTGGCAGACCTCGTTTCTGGAACTCAATAGTATAGATGACTACAAAAATAAATTAAATATAATCAAAAATTAATATATGAATACAAATAGATAAATATGTAAATTTTAAAAAAGTAAAATTACCGGCTCTTACAGTACCAAACACTTTATTTTGACGGAGATCTTTAATCAAACCATCTAACTTCATCTTGAAAACACGACTTACAATATCTGCACGATCTTCAGCTTTAAGTCCTCTTCTTTCCAAATAATTAACAATCTCAAGCCATTTGGGATTGCATGTGAAAGTCAAGAATAAATCTGGATAACTAATCCATATGCAGATAGCCATTACATCCTGATAATTCTGAATCATGTATCTAACACCACCAGTGAATGAAGGGGGTAATATTATTCGTCTTCCTAAATTGCATGAATTATTTTCACCAAGTAGGAGAGCTTCAGTTAGTCCTTTATACATGTCAACCCGCAATTGTTTCTGATGTGTGCGTATATACATCAATCTTGCGGATTCTACCATAGTGTATGCATCAACAATAAATTGTTGTTTTAATCTTCGAGAAAACAAAATAGATGGAGGCTCAAATTCTCTTTCATGTAGTCTATATGCAAACCATTCCCTCAAACTTACTTTCTTCCTGCCACCACCCATTGATAGTCTAGACTCTGCAAATGGGATATCTTCTTTATAACCATCTTCTCCATAAGGAAAAAGAAGAGGATATTGTAAAGCTAAATATGTTGCGTTTAGCTCATTAATCCTCTTCAGAAGACATGATTGAGTTTCAACCAATATATCTCTATTTCCTAAACATTCATCAAAATCTCCTACTACCAAAGTAACAACTTCACTTACTTGTGGTAAATTCTATCTACGTGGATCTGAACCTCTACCACCAATAAGTCTCAACCTCACATTAGAGTTATCACCTTCAAAAATCTTATCCCTTGCCATTCAGAAACTCTTCACTAAAACATTGTATTCATCCAACATATCCTTTATATCTGAGACTATTTCTGAGTGGAAGATATTTAAGTTATTATTTCCCCTGCAAACACAATATATATACATATATATATATATGTGTGTGTTATTGATAAATAAAGATTATTATAACATAAACGATAAAAAAACTATCAATTTAAGATATACCTCACATATTTTAGACAGTTCTCGATTTCATTATTTGTATCATATATATAAAGTTGAGCAAACTTGGGAGTTGATCATTGAACTGGTAAAAGACTTCCAATATGATGATAGTTCTCGCCATGCAACTTGAATATAGGTGGAGTATGCCCTTGGTTTGGAGTTGTGTCAATATTACCGCCCATAGAAGTGAAAGAAAACATGTTATTATATGATCTGATATTTTTTAAAAAGTGTCTACTCTTATGACTAATTCCACATCGCAAATGATGAAGAGTTTTTGGAGGTTCCTTCATGGGGGAAGTTGAATCTTGCCTTGATTGCAGCGCAATGAATACTTGGGATTTCTTGAGTTTGCGTATGAACGCAATCTCTTTTCATACCAAAAGAATGCACCGCAAAATTGACATTTGTACGTAGGATCGCCGATACTCCAATATTCTAAAACAAGATAATTATAAATATAAATAACATTAATCAAAAAATAATTTTATATGTAAATAAAGAAGAAAAAACATTAACGTGTTACCAATAGAAGAGTTGTCATTTTCCTTGCAAAATTCCTCATTCACTATGAAACATAAAAAGAAAAAATAATTAACTTGAATAAATTGTAAGACAAATTTAAGTCAATTACAAACATATTATAAAACTTACTATGATCATTTGTGACATCTTCAACACCAGTTAAATCAATTAAATCAAATTCTTGTAGTCCACAAAATTGAGATATTCTATATGACGGTGCATTCATATGATTAGGACTCATTAATATATCTTCATTATATAATAGATCTCTCTCTGTTGGCATGATATCATCATCAGTTAAGTCAATTATCATTGACTTATTTGAATCGATGATTGTAGATGGTTTAGATGATTCCACATTCAAACCAATTCATTTCGAAAATGATTTCTTTGGAACCTTGCTCGATGAACAAACTACATTCAAACTATATAAATTAATAAAAAAGACATTATAAAATATTTTTATGGAAATATCAATATAAATTTAAATATATATAGATAGATATATTTCTACCATTTGTAATATCGATTAAAGGGGTGGTTGAAAAGGGAATAAATGAGCTTCTAAATCCATGTTGAGAAATTTCATTTGGAGATCCATTTTCTCAAATATTTTCATTTCCTATGTGAAATAACTTTCATTAACAAATTAAATATATATAATAAATAAAATAATTTATTCAAATCAAGCCATAAAATAAATAAAATCCAAGACCAAAGATTAGTTTTTTGAAATCTAATGCACTCAGTATTTGTTTCCCAAAGCCCAGCCCATTATTAACAATGCATTATTTTAATTATGAATGCCCAACTCATATCTCCATTATCCAACTCATAATATTCAAACCCTAAACTCTATACTAGTGAATGAGGTGCATGTGTGATTCGAACTCCAACAATCTCCACAGACTTGTCAACTATGAATCGACTCTCAAATTCCTATCAATCTCTGATTCGTCTCAGTTCCATTAGTTTCTGCATTTTAGGGCTTCAAGTATGTGATTCTTGATTGGGGCTTCAAGTATGTTCTTATTCTATTCCTTTTTAAAAAATTTAGACAGTCATTTCAAATATGTTATATCTGTTTGAGTTCGACAAAATTTGTGCTAAATTTTATCTATTCATACCTTATCAACTGAGGGATTCCTTTATGAAGAGCCCAAAATTGCAAAAAACTCAACCTAAGAATCAAATCAATTCAGATAAGTTGATATTTGTTCTATAATTTTATGTTGTTTTGCATTCATTATTGACTATCATCTATAGGAACTTTAGTGTTGAAGATGTAGTTAGTGTAATATTTAAGATTAATTGGAAAACAATTCTCTCAAAAATTATCATCTAAATTGTATAAACTTAACAGTACTAAAGACAAAAAAAAAATCTAACAATTAAATATTTGCTCTTTTCTCATATAGATATAGATGAATAGTCAATCCAAAAGCTGGAGTTGTCATTGCATACTCGTACTCGAAATATAGATGTCAGATATGTACATGTAAATGCCTATTTGTCTCATATATAGTTGCAATTGAAAAGTGTTTCATATAAATAATATACAGAAATGAAATAGTTTCAAACTAAAAAACTTACCTTCAATTAACATTCTTGTCTTGGCCTCTTTTTATTAATGACAGTAGAACTTGTAAGCTTTCTCGTCTTTATTATTAGGAGTAGAAGTTGAATGTATCAGTTAAGAGTATAACTTGAGAGAACAATCACAATCTATTTTCTGTCTATGATATTTAAAAAGTTGTAGAGGACAATTATAATAAGTTAAAGTGCTTAAAGAAACCCTAACTATAATCATGATTGTTTAAATATTCCAAAAGACTAAAAATCTGAACCTACTATAATTGAAAAGAAAAAGCTGAGACTGGTAAGAGATATGCATAGGGGTCCGTGATAATGGTTGTCTATTACCACTTTTTCTAGGTTAAATGATCTTTCTTAAAATGTATTACATTATAAATAACTGTTTGTAGAAATTGAATTATATAATGGACTAAATAAGTATTTTGAAATAATAACTATTTATACGTATAAAACTGTTAAAAATATAAAATATAAACTTTTTGGAATAATCTCTTTCTAATACCTTCATTGATGATACATTGATCATCAGCATTTATGATTACATGTTTATCTATAGATCAGAGATCCTATTATGATGAATATTGTAAATTTCTCATAAGTTTATTTACGTGTTTAATTACAAAATTGGACAACAAATTACTTAATA
Organism: Scutellaria minor; assembly: GCA_954870855.1. Lineage (NCBI taxonomy): Eukaryota > Viridiplantae > Streptophyta > Magnoliopsida > Lamiales > Lamiaceae > Scutellaria > Scutellaria minor. The sequence goes on along the minus strand of OX940731.1, from coordinate 12,802,519 downwards.
TGAACTGGATTGATCACCAACCTTACTGGAGTGTTTTAAACATGGTTATTTTCTTACCATCAATGAGATTCATCTCTTTATTTATTTATCAATTATATCTATTATTTGACATATCTACTTCTATATGAATTCATATGTTTTGCGAGTCTCATCTTCTTTGTATGAGTTGTAATTCTAAAATGAAAAGGAATTTCTTTTTATATGTTCAAAATTTTATATTCACTGTTAATTTTTTTTATTTTTTTTGAATTTTATATGTGCTATTAATATTTCATATTGTGGTCATGTAGGATTGCAAACCTAGTTGGATGGAAGATCAAGTCAAACAAAATTCTAAATATATGCTGAAAAATGATAAGCTCTCTTTACGAATACTTTCTACATTTATATTATCTTCTATATTTAGTTTGAACATGATAAAATGCAAAGACAAAGAATTGTTTAGTTTCTGTTGAGTTGAGTAGTACTGAGTTTGCATGTCAATCATTTGTATTTGAGTAAGTGAGTTGTCATTTTTTTATATGATTCTCTTACAATTAATATTTTATATCTATCTCTTTGATTAATTAAATTAAGAAAAATACATTACACAAACTCAATAATGTTTAAGTATATTTTGGATGTTTATTTTGTAAAATAATGCTTTAAAAACATTATATTACTTCAATCAAAATGTGAGTACATATTGTTTAAGCAAAACATAAGCCTAAGCAAAATACATCACAAACATCATGAGTCTTGGACAATAGCAAAATATCAAAACACAAACTAAATCATGAAACTAAACAAACCATGCGAAAGCATAAAATCTTTTAAAAATGATCGTTTCAACAAAACCTTTCAATGTATTACTTAAATCAAATGTTGATTACATAATTCTTAATCAACCTTGACCCTAAGCAAAAAATATAACAAAGCATCAAAGGTCTTAGGCAGTCACTTATCATTAAAACACATCATGAAACATTAACTAAAACAGAGAGTGCAAAACATAAACACCTTAAAAACTTGATAATCTGAAATATAGCCTAATTTTCACTAATTTTCTTGTTTCATAAAAGTCTTCTTCTTCTTCTCTGATGTTGCATTAGTTGAAAATTCATCAAATAACTTCCTCTTTGTCACAGAATCTTGCCCACATCCATTGTTCTTCTGAACTTTCAAAGGTGTGCTCACTTCATCATCAGATGAACAAAGTTGAAAAAATCAAATGAAATCTAGTAAGTTATCAAGCCTGTTATAATGAATTTTATTTATAAAATTTAACGAATAAAGACTTGAGCTATTTTGATTACCTTCTCAGATTCGTTTTCTTCCTTCTGTAGTTTTGACACGAAACCAGAACTTTATAAGAGTGTATGGGTCAGTAATAACTCATTTAAACGAAGTTTAACTTATTTGAAAAAATGCAAAGTTTTCATGTGTAGCGCCCCGGACCAAAACGAAGCATAATAAATTAATTAAATATTTAAATCTAAGATTTGATAATTATGTGCGTATGTTGTAACTTTTTAATTTATTTTGTGCGTTTCAGATACGTGTTTTTAATGTGAGGTTTGGATGGATAATTTTCTTAGACGTGGAACATAGGATATTATTATATCATTAGATGCGTAATAGAAAAATGAGAAGATAGAAATGAACTAGCGGTCAATCGGAGACCCGTAGCTCAAACGGCGACAAAAATTGACAAATCACGGAGTTTCGGAACAGAAAATCGAAAGATATTTTACGATGAACAGTAACCCAGAAAAGTCAACGATGAACAGTAACAAAGATTTTTCTTGTGAATAGTAACTTTTGGATTTCTATAAATAGGGGTGATTTTGATTCAAAAATCACCATTTCTTCGATCGAGCCAAAACCGATGAAAACACGTAAGTCCTTCTCTCTCCTCTCTCGCTTCCCGTCTTTCTGTTTCCAGCACGTCGCCGCCGCCGCCGCCGGCTGGTGGCCGAAAAATCTCGACTTTATCGATTTCGGCCGATTTTCACACATGATGTTCGTCTCAACGAGACGATTCTAGAATAGGTCTCGGAATTCAATTCTGATTTGTCGTTCGTCGGAAAACGGTGAAAAACAGCCTTGAAACCCTAACCCTAACCCTTGCACCAACCTTTCTCTCTCTTCTATTTTTCTCTCCACTGCGCCGGAGCTACTGTCGGAGGCCGCCGGAGGTAAGGGTATGACACTGGAGGGTCGGTGCCGCCGTGGGTGGCGGCACCAGAGACGGACAGTGGCCATATGTATGTATACGTGTATGTGTGTGTATGTAGGTATGTTAGTGTGTGTGTGACTTTACATGCTGTTGTGGGCGGCGCTGGGTGGCGCCGCCATGCGGAAAGGGTTGGCCGGCGCTGGTGATGCGCTGGCGGTGGTCTCTGGTGGGTGGCCGGCGACTGGAAGTCGCCGGCCAGGTGAACCCGATGGTGTGTGTGTGTGTGCTCCTATGTGTGTGTAAGCATGGCAGCTGGTAGTGGCCGGCGACTGGGGGTCGCCGGCCAGGGTTACGGTGAGTGGTGGTGGTCACCGGCGGCAGGTGGCCGTAGGCCAAAGCAGGGGGTCAGTGTGTGTGTATATGAGTGTGTGCGTGAGTGTGGAGTATATATATATATGTTGTGTATGCATGTTGGGTTGGCCAAAAAGGGTTGCCGGCGACGGGGGGTCGCCAGCGGGGGTTGGGGAGTGGTCGCCAGCGACTGGAAGTCGCCGGCCGGAGTTTTGGAGTTGAGGTTGGGTTTCGAAAAATAGAGTATCGAAGGTTTTTGCGGCGAGGATTCGAGTACTATTCACCGCCAAAATCCGGCGAGGGATGGCCGGAGGTGGTAGCCGGCGGTGCGAGGTATCCGGCAAACTAGGTGGCGGCGGCGGAAGGCGGCGCCACCGCACCGGGTGGCGCCGGGAAGGTGGCGCGTCGAGCAGGTCTGACGCCGGGAACCTGGGAATGAAGCTGCCGAGAAAACTCGGTAGCTGCCGGGAGGGCATGCCGAACTGCCGAGAAAACTCGATAGCCTGCCGAGAATGCACGCCACCCTGCCGAGAGGGTTACCCGATGCTGCCGAGAAAATGCGCCAGGCCGCCGGGTCCGCGCGTGCCGACGCGCACGCAATGCCGTGTTTTCGATCGAAACCTCGTTTTCTCCGCCGTACGTCAACATCGAGTCGTCACCGATGAGATGTCGTTGACCGAGGGTCGTGGGCCCGGTCAAAGTCAACCTTTTGACCAAAATTACCATTTTACCCCTAAACCTAAAATGCTCGGTTTGAGCTCATTTTAACTCCGATCGAGCTCATTCTTTTTCCGTTGTGACCCAAATTTCATTTTCTATCTTTTCAGCCACTTGTACAGATCTGACCCTCTCGTTTCTTAGACTCCAACCTTTAGATCTCTCGATCCGTCGCGTATTTAATGATCGTTTTTCCGCCGGAATCAGTTATCGCTTTAATAAAACTTATTAAGGACTTAAGAAATACTGTAACTTGTGTAGGCCATCCGTTGGATTGAGCACTTGGGTTATCAGACATTTAGACCTTGCTACTCACGTGGGAACCACCGAACGAGGTGGGGGTAATTTCTAACCTTTTATTTGTTTACTATTTTCCCTATTAATGCATGATTGAGGAATACTAAATGTTGTGAATATATTTGTTGTGCCATATTATTACTGTGAAAGGACCGAGGTCCACTCTGATCATGCATCTGTCTCTTGCTTCCTTCTAATACTCTGTTGAGGTTTGGTGGTCTTCTTGAAATGTACTAGCGGTATTGAGACCGTTTATAGGATAAGACGGGTGATACCTGCACCTACTCATCCCTTGCCATTTCTAATATCTGCTATGCATTTTATGTGTTGTGACAACGTGAGTTAAGATTATTTTACTAGTTTTATTATCTGTTGAGTCACAAGAGGCGGATTTCATCCCCACGAGTGTATTCCACGCACTCACCCCCTTATTCTGTACTCACACTACAGGCGATGATGAGCATGAGGAACCCTAGGTGGAGAGAGAAAGTACTGATTTTGACTTTGTTGTAATGAGACAAGGTCTCTTAAACATTTCTAAAATAATGTTTTAATTTAACTCACGTTTTGTAATATTTTAATGTAAGTGATGGATGTGAGATCCTGATGAATTATTCCTCTGCGTATGTTGTATTTTATCAGTAGTGAGACTGATTGCTATCGGCAGAGGCCGATTGCTGTTAAGTGAAAGATTCACTTCGTCCCTTACCTCTTCTTCTGTCGTCTCTTACTTATTCTTTCTGATTGTGATATGTGTCCCTTGCTCTTTCTTTCTTCACGCCCATGTGATACTCTGATAAAATATGAAAAGATTTTGGGGCGTGACATCATGTCAATTTTAATCAACAACAAACCTGACTTTTGCAATAGATAGAAGAAGATTTCGACATTAAAGTTTCATCCTTTGTAACTTTTTTCACATTATATGCACTTTTGAAATTATCAAGCTGGTCAAGCTTCACTTGAACTTTAAATAAAACTTTATGCCCTAACAATGTCTTAACTGCACGGGAAAGCAAACCAAGTTCTTCTTCTTGCATCTACAATAAGAAGAATTAGTAGACTTATGTTGTCTTCTTCATAATATAAATGTCAGTAGTATATCCTTCTCCTACCTTATCACTCTCATCTCTGACATCTGAAACAGTTTTACCTATAAGATAAATGCAATGTTCATCCCACAATAGCAAAACTTCATTCATTGTTTCATCTTGTACCCGTACTTAGATATTATACCTATTATATTACAACAAATACAACATTAAACAACCTATTAAAACACTTAATACTATCAGAAATAATGCAATCCAAATAAATATAATCAAAAACCTTGGAGTTCCTCTGCTGTAAAACTTTTCACATTTGGAGCAATAGAACCTCCCCTCCACTTTACTCACTTTTTTATAGCATTTCTCACATGATAAATACCACCAGTCTCGAGCTGCTTCAATATAAACAATGCGAGCTAACACCCAAAAGCTTCCAACCTAAAGTGAAAGAAAAACTATATCTATACTTACATAAAAACAAAGAAGTTTGTAATATTTACAATTTTGCCATTTTCCCTCCTAATAATGTCACATCAATTTTTTTTATTTTGTAATTTACATTTTAATTATTTTCCCATATACTAAATTTATTAAGATTCTTGCTTCATAATCCACAATGGATAATTCTTGGAAAATCATTATGTAAGATGATTTTGGGTTTTATAAAAAAATTAAGATTATTATAAACTCATGTTATGAAGATTCTTACTTCATCTTACTAATCATTTTGGGGTCTGAGTTTTATAAATATTAATAAAATGTTTTGTAAGATGATTCATATACCATGAATTAATTGTATTAGGAATAATAACTGTTGTCTATGTGCATTTTTCTTGTAGTGTAGGCTTTTTCATAAATGAATTAATTGTACTAAAAATTATAATACTGTATAGATTTTTCAATTTATATAATTGGTCCATTTTATTTAATATTATAATTATTTTATTAGTTCATTTATATTTTCTTGGTCTTAATTAAATTAATTTTTATTGAGTATAATTTCATAAATCCCAATAATAGATATTGTTCAAAAATAAACTTAATAACAAATATTAATTTATTTAGGGATATCTAATATCATATTTAATATAAATAAATAAATATAACATTGTTAAAGAAATTAATATATATATATGTGTGTGTGTAATATGGAATTATATGTCATTCTAAATATTTTTTAGATTAATATTTGTATATTCAAATATGTAATACCATCAACATTGTACGGAAAATATTAATATCTTTTACCGATATATTTTAATGATGAAAATATTATTAAGTATTCTATCTGTCATTTTCAATGTTAAGTGATATTAAAAATGTCTGTTTTTTTTATTCAATTTATTTTAAAATGAAGGTTGAAAATACATGATTTACATTGTTTGCATCAAGTTCTTAAGTAAAATTTTCATTTTTTGTGTATTGTTTATAATATATATAAGATATACATATATATATAATTGAGTTTAATTTGAAATTCATAATTGATACTTTTAGTGTTATTAATTACAGATTGTCCAATTGGATATATAATAAATAAGATTATTATGAATTAGATAGATATTTAATATATATATATATATAGTTAAGAAAATTCATATTTTTTTAATTGTTAAATATTTTATATCTTCAAAATGTTTATAATTAGTTAAACTGTATTATCATATAGTTGATATTTACTACATATTATTTAACAAACCGTGCAATGCACGGGGACAAATACTAGTTTAGTAACTAAGTAATGTAACACTATTAATAAAAACACAAAAGATATTGAATTTTAAAATAAAAAAATACCTATTTGTTAGTTTTAATATCTTTAATAGTCTTTGTCTTCATATTTCCACTTGATAGTTCTTGTTCAATTGTACTTGCTGATTGGGAAACTGTATTAATTTTAATCTTTTCACTTCCATACTCGAGCATCCTATTTCACATAACATAAAAAATTCAAAAATACTGTCACGCCCCGTTTTCTTTCTTAAAATTATCAGAGTTTTCATTGTGGACGTGAAGAAAGAAGGGGAAAGAGACGTGCATGATATAAAATAGAAGGAGGTAAGAGACGAACATAAGAAGAATGAGGTAAGAGACAATTACATATACAAAAGAAGGAGGTAGGAGATAGGTATCAGAAGAATGAGGTAGGAGACGAACGGAAGAATGAGGTAGGAGATGAACAAAATCATTACATATAAACCATCAGATACAACCGATTAATTAAAAACATTAACAGCGGAAATAAACCTTCAGGATCCATCATCCATAGCGTAAATGAGATTATACTTACAAAATGTGAATTATAAAAAAATCATTGTTTAATTGTTGTGTGATAAAGGTCTTAGAATAAACATGTATGGATGGGGCATCATCTCTCTCTCTCTAAAGTTCATCATGCTCATCACCTCCTGTAACGTGAATTACAGAATAGGGGATGAGTGCGTGGAATACACTCGTGGGGATAAATCTGCATCTTATAACATTTAACAGATAATAGAACAAAAATACGTAACATTCAGCATTTAGACACAATACGTATAATGCATAGCACGTATTTCGTAACCCAAACTCAGGTATGGGTATTTCCCGACTTACCCCTACAAATCTCAGGTGCGGGTATTACCCGTCCCCTACATCTCAGGTGTGGGTATTTCCCGACCCTACAAAACGGTCCACAACCGCTGGTGCATTTATAGGACCACCAAACCTTCCAGGTAGTAGAGGGGGTAAGAGACAGATATTTTTCTCGGACCTTAAGTCCTACAGAGAATGAATGTGGACCCCTATCCTTTCACAGTATAAATATGACATATAATCACAACATTTAGTATTCCACAAATCATGCATCAATAGGGAAAACTGTAAACACATAAAGATTTAGAAATTACCCCCACCTTGTTCGGTGGTTACCACATGAGTAGCGAGTATCAAATATCGAGTATCACAGAGCACAACCCAACTGGTAGCCTACATAAGTTACAGTGTTTCTTAGATCCTTAATAAGTATAATTAAAGATATAAATGATTTCGGAGAAGATACGATCGTTAAAACCGAGATGAATCGGAAGATCTAAAGATTGAGGTTGAAGAATCGAGAGTGAAATTTCAGTTTAATAGGCTGATAAGAACGAGGGTAATATTTGGGTCGCAACGAAAAGAGAATGAGCTCAATCGGAGTTGAAATGAGCTCAAACGGAGAGTTTTAAGATTTGAGGTATTTTGATAATTTTGGTCAAAGGGTTGACTTTGACCGGGACCCATGACTCCCGATCGACGACATCTCATCGGCGACTACTCAATGATAACATACAATGGAAAAAACGGGGTTCGTATAGAAAACACAGCGTCACACGCACGCGCCAGCGCACCCGGCATCGGGCATTTTTTCTCGGCAACTTCGGCCTAGGCTTCTCGACAGGTGCGCGCCAGCACCCGACGCCCTCGGCAGATTCGGCAGGTGTGCGTGTGCCAGCTCCTGTCGCGCGCCCAACGCGCGCGCTACTCGGCGTCTCCCGGTATGCGTGCCCAGCGCGCCCAGCACCTCCCGGCGTCGCACCTAGCGCGCCTGCTCGCCTGGGAAGGCTACTGCCGCAGCGGCGCCGCCCCCCTCCGACTCGCCGGCGACACCACCTTCTCCGGCGACCCCTCCGACAGTGTGAACAGTAACCTCCCAAAACAACAACAAACACACACACACCCATGCATGCACACTCACACACCCCCTCTCTTCCTAGCTCCGGCCGACAACTTCCAGTCGCCGACGACACCTCCGGGACCACTAGCCGGCGACCTCCCGTCGCCGGCGACCACCAACACCACCCAACAGCCCCCCTACAACACCAACACTCACTCCCAACCCCCAAACCCTTTTCCCATCGTCTCCCCCTCACCACCACCACTGCCACATCATCGGCGACCATCCAGCGACCACTCACACACGCCGGCGCGACCACCGTGCCGGCCACTCTCCACCGAGCACGGAGCCGCCACGCACGGCGACGCCCCCACCATCAACACACACACAGTTTACATACACACACATATACACGCATATATATACACACACAGTCAGTAGCAACCTCAAGGCCGGTGACCACCGTGTCGCCGACCACCACCACCAACCCAACACACACACAACCCAGCCACCGTCCATGCAGCAGCTACTGGCGAGGAAAGAGAGAGGGGCAGACGGGGAGAGAGAAAAGGGAGGAGGAGAGAGAAAGATTTTGGCCAGATCTTTGACCGGCGATTGCCGGAGGAGGAGAGATCCGTTGAAATCCGAGCTCGAATTCGTGACAGGATCGATGAGAGCTTCAACTTAGAGTATGAGTTTATCCAAAACGGAGAAGAAACGAGGTGGAGAGGAAGAGAGAGAAAAAGGGTTTTCCGGTGATGTTTTGTCGTTTTCCGGTGAACGAGACATCGGAATTGAAATCCGAGACCTATCCTAGACTCGTCTCGACAAGACCTACGTTCTTTGTGAAAATCGACCAAAATTGATAAAGTTGAATTTTCCGGCCACCGGTGGCGGCGCGCCGGAGACAGAAAACAGAGGAGAGAGAGACTTATGTGTTTTCGTCGATTTAACCTCGTTCAGAAAAACGGTGATTTTTGAATCGAAAACGCCCCTATTTATAGATTTTCCGAAAAACACTATTCATCCAAAAAAATCTTTGTTACTATTCATGGTAAAAAAAATCTTGGGTCACTATTCATATAAAAAATTTGGGTTACTATTCACCGTAAATATCTTTCGTTTTTCCAAATCTTCGTATTTTGCCATTTTCTTCGCCATTCGAGCTACGGGTCTCCGATTGACCTCTAATTCATTTCTATCTTCTCGTTTTTCCATTACACATCTAATGGTATAATTATAATCTATGTTTCGTGACTAGAAAATTTATCCATCTAAAACATGCATTAATCAATTTTCTGAAACGCACATAATTAAATTAAACAGTCAAGGAGTAACGCACATAATAAAATAATTCAATTAAGGATTTAATATTTGATTAATTATTTATATTTCATTTTTGGTCCGGGGTGCAACAAATACAACTACAGTTTTATATATATGTATTAAAAATTTAGATGATTGATAAACTTCTACATATTACCTTGTTTTAAAATCTGAAACCTCTTTGCAATCGCCATCAAAAGTCATTCTTGTTGCAAAATAATCAATGGAGAGATGAACAATATCTATTGAAAATGTTCACTTTTAGTTAATTTATGTAGTTAATTTAAGTAATAAAATATTATAAAGATATCAAATAAAATTACCTCCGAATAGTCTCCCACGACAAAACTCTAGAATAAGGATTGGTGGCTCTTCGCCCCCGTTTCTCACACAATCTAGCATTTGATCAATGTAGTCTTCCCATAATATACAGGTTAATTTGTTCCTCCTACAAAAAAAAAAGTTATGTTTACATGCTATACATTCATTTCTAAATTAATGACCATACAGTTTGATGTAGAATACATACTCAGTGTCCTCCAGCACAATTTCCATAAGCTTTCTGTCCTTTCCTTTGCATTTCTTAATTTCTGGTCGATTCACAGTTATAACCCTTCCAATGACATCTAACAGAAATATTTTTAAAAGTCATTAACATTTTTATTATAACCAATAAATATAAGAGTTAAAAAATAAGTATTACCAAACATCTCTGCCTTATTCAAGTTTTCAAGGACTGCTATCTCCTTGAATGGCCGAAACAGGTACATAATTGATATAAATGGGTCATCAAATATTTCAGCAACTTTTGTATCATCCATGAAAATGATTCTCCATTGGTTGTTCGTGGTTTTATATTGCATGTTGTTTGTAACCACAATGAAGTTCTTCACAACAAACAACTTGTCATCTTGTAGTTTTGAAGTGTGTCTTGCCACAAAATCTCGATCTATTGTAGCATGCAAACGTACACCCTACATTATATTTAAAAGTTTCAGTTTATTTTCATTGTAATTTTTTGTGTACATTATATTTTAAATCAAATATATCTATTGAAACATTACCTCTATGTCATGGAAAATACATTCCTGTGACTGAACAACTCTCCTATTGGTGTAAGCAGGTTTTTGGTACGACCAAATCAAACGAACTTTCAAAGCCCACTCAATTTTTCTTGGACTGATCTCCTTGATGAGGCTGAACAATGGAGCCATATCTTTGAGAAAGAGCTAAAATGATGAAGAAATTGGTAATAGAGCAAAAGAAAAATGAACTAAGAAGATATGCTCGGTGATGTGGACTGTTTTGGGAGTGAGGTTATATATACTAATGATAAAAAATATGAAGAGTGAGGTTATTTGAAATAGTATTTTGTTTTTTCATCTGAATTACTATAAGTTGTTTTGGGCGGTTGGTAATTATCTATATATTTTATCATTTTTAAGTAATCATTTCACTTTACAATCACTTTTGTAAGATTTTTTTCATTTTTCCATTTATTTTAATATGTAATGTTTCATTATTTATCATGAAAAGTTATTGGGCTTTTTGGGCGGTTGTCAACCAAAATTGATTCAGTTTTATTTTATTTTATATTTTCTTTTCCAATAATCATTACATTTTGTCACACTTCTTATGCCGTTTCGTTTCCCCAATTTTCCTTCTACTTTTGCTGACATGAGACACATGAGATCAGATTGAGAGGTTTCTTAGATAGTTTTAGTTTCCCTAGTTTACTTTTACTGACTTGATTACTTTCTTGAGATAGAAAAGTGGAACCTTTTATTTTAAATTAAAATGAAATAATTATTATATGGCTTCACCATCCCATTAAATAATGAAATCATTTTGCAGAAAATATTTTTCCATAATGGAAATAAAAATGGGCGGGAAAATCTCACCTACAATTTCTGGCTATGGTCCTATTATTATATCTATAGATGTTTATTTTTGAAATGTAACCTCTCAATTAAGTTAATTAACAATTTTTCTGATTTAGAAAAACTATGACTATGAAGTAAATGATATATTGAACTATAATTATAATTTTATAGGCTCAATGAGCAATGAGTCGGTCCAACCCAAACCACCAAAATAGACATGACACCGCAAAACACTTTTCGGAAACGAGCAAAGAAAAGAAAAAAAAAAAAGAAAAAAAAGGAAAATCTACAGAAATTAAATTTCAAGACTCCAAAGTCATCGCCATTTCCCCGTATTAAAGTGGTTACTCGATTCAGTAGAAACAGCGTTACCCACCACTTTACTCCACACTAGTTTTGACTTCTATTCATTTCTCTCCTCCTCTTAACCATTATTACTGTAAGCACAGTTTGTGTGTGTGTGTGTGTGGGTCTTCTTGTTTTTGATTTCTTTTCTTTATTTTGGATTGGTGATAATTACAATTTTGGGGATCTCTTTCTACTTCTGTTGGTTTTGCTTTGAAATTGCTTGTGTTGTTTTTGGATATTCTGAAGAATGTCGGAGGAATTGAGCCACCCTTCTCGGTATGTGAAATTGACTAAGGATCAAGCGCCATTGGAGGACATCAAACCTGGCGAGCTTAATCAGCCCATAGATGTACCTCAGGTATATATATTTTTTCTTTTTCTTTTTCTTTTTTAATTCTCGTATGTGGCCCTCTGTATTTGTTTTGTATGAACTGTTATATTATTTTTCCTCTCCGATTATGTTTATTATTGACAATGTAAATCTCTTAATATGATGTGTGTGTGTGTGGAAAATGCTAGAAAATGATTAATTGGAATGGATCTATTTGCGATGCGCTCCCTCTCTGTGGTTTTCCGTGATGTGGTGAAAGGGGAGGCATTTCTGTTGATTCAGTTTCAATGGATGCTTGGGGTTGTTTCTTATTTCCTAAGTCTTTCTTCCAACTACTGGATTATACATAATTAACATGATAATTTGGTTTCGACTCATAGTAATGAAGTTCATGAAGGAATCTTGGGTTTACTTTAACATTTTGTTTGGTGTTTCACATAATTGTGATGTGGGTTCAGATAAGGTGGTTCTATCATGTTTGGTGCCCAAGCCTTGGGTGTTTTGGGAACAATATTGTCTCATTGCTTGATTGTTCTTCTTTCCGGAGATAATCTTGTGACTCTGATCTTTAAGTTCTTTGTTGCATTTATGCGAATGGTGTTCCCTGAGGAACACTTGTCTTTTGCATCTTTAATTGAGGTGTGTAAAAAAATTGAGGAATAGAAAACTCCTTCCATTTTTAAGAAATTATTATGGCCTCCCTTCTTTCTGATTAAACCCCAATATTTGGAGCACGTTCTTGGGAGAGTGTTACTGCAAAAGAGATGATTAAAACGGGAAATTTCACTGTCTCTGAGTAATTGACATTGATATTTGGTCCTATAGGAACTAATGCTACTGTATTTGTGAGCCACAGAAAAAATAATATTTCCTTTATTTTTCCCCTTATTTTCACTTCTTGTTCTGGCCGGGAATACTTTATTTGAGTTATTTGTATCGTGCAATTGATGAGCTGTTTTACTTAATAGTCACTCTGATTTTGGAAGATTGAATATTTTGGACTTCTTTTCTTTTCGAGGCATTTAGTGTGAGGTTGACTGCTAGTGTATAAACAGGGATCAAGGTGGTTGACCTTGATGCCTTTTTATATTTCAGTAAGATCATGGATAGCGATACCTCCAGACTTATTTATAGAGAAATGTGGTTGTCAGTCTGGGGGGAAACTGGGAACTGGCAACAATGCTGATCTGGTTATCCATTAAAATGTGTCAATTTTGAACTGTGGTAAACCTGTGAAATTTAGAAGAACCAGGAAAGTAGATGAACCTTGATAACCCCATTTCTAGGCTTGTATTTTTGTTTGCTATTTTGTGATGTTGGCAGTGACCAGAGAAATGGTGGCAACATGCATAGCTGCACAGCTGTTCTGTAGCACCACATTCTGCTGTTGTGGTTTTTTTATAGAAGTTCATTTTGTAGTATGCATAGTCTGCTGTCATTTTTTGTGTGGAAGAACAGGATGTGAGTTTCTCTGTGTGGATTAAAAGATATAGAAGTAAAGCCAGGAGCGGCAGTGTGTGTGAACAACTGGAAAATTAAGGAGTGGGTTTGTAAAATGGGCATGATAGTGAAATTAGAGCTCTAATCTATCAATGCGCTTGAAGCTCCAGTCCTCACTATGATAAACTGTTAGGATAAATTGTTTACCAGTCTTGCAACTTAAATTTATTAATATTTTAACAATTTATTGGTTGTAATTATTTAAACTCTTAATATTTCTTACTTGAGTATTTGATTAATTACAGATTATGTGGTTTGCCAATATATGCATGTATATATAGTATATATTATTATTTTGTGTTACAAACGGACATATCTGACAGATTACCAGTTATTTTCCGATTCAACGTCGTTTGGAGGTTAAAAACATTGGGTTTGATGTCGTGCTTAAGCTTATTGTCTAAGACTTATTTAAAATTCTTAGTATATGCAACATTAGACTTTAGTTTTCAGATGTACCTTTTGTTATTTGATGCTTATTTTATATGTTCAGAATTGACATACTAGTTGTGTGGTTCATTCTGCAGTTGCATGTTCGCAAGTGCAATGAATGTGGCCAGCCTTTACCAGAAAGCTATCAAGCTCCTTCAGATGAACCCTGGACCTCTGGGATATTTGATTGTGCAGAAGATGCAGAGAGTTGTAAGTTTTTGCTCATGGTTTCTGAAAAGAAGTGCAATTAAGGCAGTTATATTTGAACCCCATCCCGAATCCCACCCAAACCAAAAAGAAAAAAATAAAAAACATGATGATGATGATGATAATATATAAAGAAGAAAACAAATTTGCACTTCAAGGTATAAACATTATGGATAAAGTAGGTTTGGCCTTATATCATTAGTTCTTTGCTTTTGTTTCTTTTTATCTGTGCCAGATGATGGTGGGACTGAGTATGATCTTCTTTTTTTGTTGTATAATTTGATGAAATCATTACATAATGATCATATTTTACCAGCTTAATGATACTCTTTAATAGGCTAATATGGTGAGCTGTCATATTGTTACTGACAACCCAACATGTGCTTGTTAAGCTTAACATGAGAATTTAAGCCTATCCACTGAATATACATTTATAGTATGCAGAGATTCAGTTTGACTATCGTACTGCAGTTAGGAGTGCTTCTATTCATTAAAAAAACATTTAAAGTTTTTATATTATAAAATTTGTGTTCCCCAACATGGGCTAATAAGCGAAATAATAAATTTGATACAATAAGCTTACTTAAAAACTTTGATAAAAAATAAGACAATACTTTTTAGAGAAATACTTAGATAATAGTCTAGTCTAATTGATGTTATAAATCAATTTTTACATTTTTTATTTTTGTTGAAAGATAGTAACAATTTTTATTAGAATAGTTAACTATGAAATTCGTTTAGAATATGGCTTTCATCTCCCTAATTATAACTTTAAATTTTCTTGATGATGGAGTGTTTAAGTTTGATTCTATAAGTTTGTGATTGTAGTAGCTGTCAATAACATTAACACATAGTTCATTTAATGTATTGTTATTGATCAACACCATAATTATGATTCAGCTTCAAGTTCTAATGACGCTTGATGAATTTCATAGAATCCCTTTTTATGATATTGATCTTACCTTGGCTAAGGATTCTAAGTCACGAAACTGTGAAAACGTAGGAGAATCACTTGTTTGACTAGATAGTGAAAAATCTTTTGATAATATCTCCTTGTGCGTAGTATAAAACTTTTTGTAACACCTTTGTTATCATCAAACAATCAGAGGACGCATCAAAGTGAAACATGTTGCGAGTAAGGTTACAAGTGGTGCCTCAAGTCAATGGACTAGTTGTGCATTTTTTTAACAATAAAGTGCTCTTAACACAACCCTGTCAAAGGCAATATTACAATTTTTTATTGTCTTATAATTGTTTGTTTTGTTTCTGAATTTCTGCATATGGGTAGATTCATGATTCTAAAACTCTTTATTTTAATCTGCAATAGTTAGGATGGGACTATTTTGCCCGTGTGTCCTGTATGGCCGAAATGTCGAGCAAGTGAGAGAAGATACTCCATGGACTGGACCTTGCATTTGTCATGCAATTTTTGTAGAGGGTGGTATTGCTTTTGCTGCAGCGACCGCAGCCCTACACGGTATTATTGACCCAAGGACTACATTTCTCATTTGTGAGGGTTTGTTTTTCAGTTGGTGGATGTGTGGAATATACACTGGTCTGATGAGGCAATCATTGCAGAAGAAATATCATCTCAAGGTGATCCTTATTTCCTTCTCTTATGAAATGACCTTCAAATAAAATGGTTACTGTGTCAATTTTACTATTTCCCAGTTTACATTCAAGAATAATGAGTGCTGTAGATGGAAGATCACATATCGATTTAATTTTAGCGACTAGCTGATGCAAATTTGTCTCTGTTGTCCTTAATTACTTTCAGACAAATAATTGGTGTGCTGTGAAACATGTGCTTTGAATTTTTTTACTAGAGTTAGGAAAAAGGGGTTTATCCACCTGTGAATGTTAACTTTTGTACTTAAAAGATTTGGCAGACAAGATAATCAGTAAAAAAGCTTAGAAGATCATTTTTTTATAACTACACACAGAGATCTATAATAATCCCTTCTTCTGTTTGCAATAATAGTGAACCCCACTTTTGGCTACTGTGAAGATTAATTTATTGTGCAAATACCTTGTTTTTAATTATGAGCACTTACTCAGCACTCCTGTGTAATTCTATAACTTAGAAAGATTACATTTGAGATCCTATCTCAAGAAAAGAAAATAAAGAAATAGATCCTTTCTTTGTTGTAATGTACTTGTTATTTGGATGTGTTGCAGAACTCACCGTGCGACCCTTGCTTGGTGCACTGCTGCATGCACTGGTGTGCCTTGTGCCAGGAGCACCGAGAGATGAAGTCACGCTTATCTGAGGACTCTGTCATGCCTATGACCATCATTAATCCACCTCCCGTTCAGGAGATGAACGACACCAGGGATTCTGCATCGACTTCTGCAAATGGGGCTGAGCATGTTCATCTTGAGATGCAAGCTCTGTAGATCGTGCCAATTTGAGGAAATCGCAATAGCATCATAAATATACGTACCTTTTAACTGAATCTTTAGTCATCTTGATTTGATCATAGGAAACCAATGATTTTATCTTTTTGAGCCACTTTCAAATGAGACAGTTTAAATTTTCAACGTTTTATGTTTGTGAGAAGTTGCAAGGGTGATTTGAGCTCTATGCAAGTACTTGGTTGGTTACATGACCTCTTCAAATCAAGCGACAGTTTGGCTCCAAAATTGGTAACTAAGTCTGTATACCTA
The DNA here is from genome assembly GCA_954870855.1 of Scutellaria minor. Lineage (NCBI taxonomy): Eukaryota > Viridiplantae > Streptophyta > Magnoliopsida > Lamiales > Lamiaceae > Scutellaria > Scutellaria minor. Next base: position 12,785,619 of record OX940731.1, on the reverse strand, counting down.
GGCGTAATACCTATTTGCATTTTGTGAGATCAAAACATACCCTTCAAAACTGATATCATTTGTGTTTTCAGTAACTATAATTCAAAATCAAGAAAAGCACGGCACCATTAAGCTAAAGTAAAACTGTGAACCTTCAACAATAAAGTTGTTTTCCCATTTGATGGATTTGAAATGCAATTATTTGAAATGAATGGATTTCAAATTTACTGAAATAAGATTGGATCTCAAAGAACAAGGATTTCAAATTGATAGCATTTCAGACAACCACCTATCAGTTTGTAACTATAAATTTCAAATCCATTATCAAAACTCGTATACCCACACGATTCAAATGAACTCTCTTTTGCCAGACAGTATTTGCAAAGATTCTTAGACCAACAAATAATGGGAAGATGATCCTCAGCATCAACCTTGAAAAAGTGGAACATATATCACGGGTTAAGAATCATGATTGCTGCTAGTATTTGGAAATTGCTCTCTCCATCAACCCACTATTAAAAGCTCTCATAATTGGGAGAAAAGAAAAGAAAAATTGCATTGAAACTATCTATATATAGATATAAATATGAGCTATGATTTTCCTTCTGTATCCAGCTTTTCATTCCCACCATTCTCTGCAACATCTTGCATTTCAAGCAACTTGTGCTGTTCCTCATCAATCTGTTGGCCCTGAACTTCTTTCTCTGGTTTCGATTTGTTGCTAGTAGATTGCTGATACATTATTCCACCACCCATACAAATCAAGAGTCCTAGAGTTCCCACAAGAGTTGAGTGTTTGTCCCAAACAATTAGATTTATCACAACAGTGAGTAGTTTGTTCACTATGCCAAGAACAGTGAATCCTGTAGCGGAAATCGCTCTTCGGCAAGAGAATCCGAAAAACGAGATTGCCAACCCAAAAAGACACGATAGCCCTACAGGTAAAACCACCTGAAATGATGACCAGTCCGACTCATCCGAAATATCATGCTCTAGCTTCTTCAGTTCTCCCATTATAAGCAACTCCACAGGAAACAACAGCAAAGCCTCAAGATTATTGTACAACACGAGACCCCATGTGTTCAATCCAATAGTCATCACCACATGCTTAATGTAAACAAAATCTATCGACATGCTCACCAAGTACGCTAAAGCCCAACTATAAGCCAAGAGAGTGAACTGATAATCAGTTGTCACATAAAGTACACTTCCAGCAAATATAGTAGCAAGTGAAAACCATGTCTTTAATGCCGGCCAGGGCTGGTGCAAGAAGAGAGTCTCACCAATTGCAACAAAGATGGGGACTGCTGAGCGAAAAACTATGAATGTATCGACATTAGCATGAAGGAGGAGCTCACTGTTAGTAAACAGAGACAAATAGAATATAATAGCAGCAGGTAAAAACCGCCACATAGTAAGAAGATCGAGCTTATCGTGCTCAAGCAACTTAAGCCACCCACAGATTAACACTCCCAAGGCACTGGTGAAGTACTGCAATGCAGTTAGAGCTCCTGGATATGGAAACTTCATCACTGCCCATTTATTGATGATTGACAGTAACGAAGCAGATAAGCAATAACCAGCGGCAATTCCATAAACCGAGGCATGTTGGAGCAATGTGGCATACCAAGATGATAGATGTCCAGGAGAACTCGATTCAGAATTGGGTAAAGCCTTTGCATTTTCAGGATTTTCCACATCATTGGACATCTGATCTAAATACACTACAGAAAAGAGAAAAAAACCGTTACATATGATTGACTACATCACAAATTTTGCAAACATGCTAAACAAGATTGCATAACTATCTACATTTACTCTTAAAGTTGAAACCACAGTTCCAAATTCCGCAGTTTAACATAACAAATAAAGCTACAATTTAACATTTCCAAGTTCCATAAAGTAACTCCAATTTATTCCTCCAAAACAAAATAAAACATTAAAATAAAAGTAATGTCAGTGTATAGATCGAAATGGGTAACAAATAGTAGGAATTAAACTTCTTTTCACTTTAATTCACCTTGCGGAAAGAAGAAAAGAACATAAATTTAACAATCAATTAAATGATAGGGTACAAACCCTGATTATACTAAGAAATAACAGACCAAAATTAGAATTTTCTGAACATCTATATGAATAATTGTTCTTACCTTTTTCAATCTCTGGAATCGAAGGCTCGAGAATTCTCTGATGGTGTACTGATCAGAAAATAGCACAGAATGAAAATGCCGAAGACAGATTGCGCAGGTTGAGAGAGTGAAGGGGGAAGGAGTGTTCCAGGGAATCTGAGCGCTCTTATTTACTTTATTTATTTTCTCTTTCTATTTCCATAAACCCATTTATAAATTGGAGTCACAAAACCCATTTATAAACTATCATCAGTGGTTTATACCGAAGTTGTTGAATTAAATTTCAATCGCAATAACTGATTCGAAATTCACATCTTAAATCCTATAACAAAATTTTGATGCTAAAAAAAAAACAAAAATGCAGCTCAAATTGAAGAAATAAACGCAAATGCCTAACCTGGAAGATTAGAAAACCATTCAAATACAGATTCGTGTTTCTGTAATTTGGGGAATCTGAGCTACGAAACAAATAGATCGAATCAGTATGGTTGAGTCAGGATATTATAGACTAGGATTAGTTAATGTGAGAGAGAGAGAGAGAGAGAGAGAGAGAGGGCCGATTGAGTGAATGAGGTAAGGTAATTTGGTAATTTAAAATGTAGTGTTATTTCATATAATTTTTTTAAAGATTTCTAAGGTATTATTTATATAATGGGCCACAACAAAAGAAAATGTATGAGAAGGCCCATCATGGATGCTTTTATTATATGGGCCCTTACAATCAACCATATCATACTTTTTTAATATTTTGAATAACTTAATAAAAAAAAAATTTGGAATATTAAATCATTTTTATTGACAACAAATTACTTAAAAGAGTTAAATGCAAAAAAACAACCTAAACTATTGGTTTTTTTCATTTTCCAACCTAACTTTTTTTTTTTAATCAAATTGCAACTTCCAACCCATTTTTTCGTGAAAACGTGACCCGCACGTTAAAAATATAAGGATATTCTTATAATCTTGTAATTTAAGGTGACCCTCATATAAAATCAGCGTGCGTGCCATGTGTTCACGTTTTTGCCAGAAAATGATTCAAAACTTGTAATTTGATAAATTTTAATAGTTTAAGTTGCAATTTGATAAAAATAAAAGTTTAGATTGGAAAATGAAAAAAACCAATAGTTTAAAATGTTTTTTTTTCATTTAACCCTACTTAAAAATAGTCAATAAAAATATAAGAATAGCTCACAATTAGATTCTTGTAATCTGAAATTCTGATTCGATTCTTAGTGAAACCATTTGCTTTATTCTCTCAAGTGGAGTAGGCAAATGTGGCGAGTCAAAACATTCTAAATCCTCGTGTTATTTCATATTTTTCTTGATTTAACTCCGCTCTCTTTCTTCATCAACTTTGCTATGTTTTCTTTGGGGTTTTTTTTTTCTGCAAGTTCTTGAGCTTATAGAAGTTTAGAGAGGAAAGTAATTTTTTATTATGCCAAAAACCAATGAGAATTACACGATACTCAACTTATATAGAAAGCTAATGTGCTGCCAACAATGAAAAAGAAAACATCAATAAATGCCACGTAAGCTAACCCCTAACACTTGCTTAACAACTAAACTGAAATTATCAACTTAATATCTCTATACCCCCTCCTCAAGATGGATGGTAAGAAACACCCATCTTGGACAAAAGTAAACGGAAATGGGTCGGTCCCAACAACTTGGTAAGGTAGAAGGAAGATGGAGAAGTGAGAGAAAACCAGCCATATACTTGTCTCGGACTACATGGCAATCAATCTCTATTAGAAGCAAAGGCATAGCAGCAAGAAATCACAAGAAAATCCACAGAAAATAATCCGCCAATGCGAAACCAGCAATCAATCTTCTTATTCACGTCCTCTACTCAAAGTTTAACAAGTATTTATAGTCTTGTGGAACACTGCCCCATAATAATTAAACAAAATAACAGCCCAAATCATAATTAAATAACATAATAAATAACATAACAGATTTAATTAGGCTCATTGACCCTTCTCTTTCTGCGCTCCTGTTGTATGTAACAATTCCCTCCCTTTCCAAAAACGCCTTGTTCTCAAGGTGGAAGTCCAGAAACTGGATGCGGAAATAAATTTCATCGACCCAAGTGACCTCCTCATTTGGTAGTCCAGCCCATGCCACCAAAAATTGAGTCACACAATCATCACCCCTCCACACTTGCCGAGAACGAGCACCTGAGAATGAACAAACTCTGGAGCATCATCACACAACTCGGGAGGCAATGCAGAAGCAACGTGTTGCTCCCCCACAACCTATTTCAGCTGAGAAACATGAAAAACAGGCTGCAACTGAGACCCCGCTGGAAGAAGTAACTGATAGGCAACAACACCTATTCGTTCAAAAATTTCAAATGGCCCGAAAAATCATGGGGCGAGTTTGATATACAAGCGCTTAAAAGGCGAGGCTTGCCTGTACAGACAAAATTTGAGAAAGACCTTATTCCCGAGTGATATTGAACATCACGACGATGTTTGTTGGCAGCCCGTGACATGCGTTGCTGGGCTTTTTCAAGATGGAACCGAAGATTCTTTAAAATGGAATCACGCTCCACTAAGTCATCTGCCACAGCTTTTACTTTGATTTCACCTGGCAAAAATTGGGCTAAAGTGGGTGGAGGGCGACCATAAACAGCCTCAAATGGAATGCATCCCGAAGAAGAATGGAAACTTGTGTTAAAACAGTACTCCGCCCATGAAAGCCACTGCGCCCACCGTTTTGGGTGCTCGAACATAAAACAATGCAGATACGTCTCAAAGCATCTATTCATCACCTCGGTCTACCCATCAGTTTCGGGATGATACGAAGAGCTCATCCGAAGCTGAGTTTCTGTTGCTTTGAATAGTTCTTTTCAAAATGAGCTCAAAAAAATGAGATCACGGTCCGAGACAATAGTTCGTGGAACACCATGGAGACGTAGTTTTCCCGAACTATTGCTGCTGCCACATCCCGGGCAATGTATGGATGTGATAGCCCCATAAAATGGGATGTTTTGTTAGGATGTATACTATAAGCCTAGCTTTTGTATGAACATCTTTATGATATGAGATTCATTATGATCAAATATTTGCATTTTATATTTGTTATATATATGTTAATGCAATTGCCCAGATTAATCTATATTGTAGATAACATGGTGTGTGGTGCCACACAGAAGATCATGCTATCAGTTCCTTATAGATTATAAATAGTAGCTCACAACCAAGATGGATTTGGACAAACCATTAGAACGGTTGTAGTGTAATTTGGTATTAGTCTATCTTGACTATAAAGTTACACTAGTACATTTTGTATGTATTGAGCAGGACCATTTGAGGTTGTTCGATTTGTACTGACTATATATAAAAGAACAAGACCTCTGTTATTATGGATGTGCGTCTTCTTAATCCCTATATAATAATGGACACATGTAATCAGTGTTTGTCTCTTTAATTTACCAATGGATGAGATTTATTTATAAATCAATAGGCTCGGTGAATTGGGAGATAGCATTGTTTATATGGTGTGCTGTTGATTATAGAAGGAATCCATGTCCTAATTATTTAGGATGATGATGTCCCCTTGAGGAGCTCATAAGGATTATCATGTAAACCCTGCAGGTGGATTTAATCTGACATGATAATAAAGATGAGTGGTACTACTCTTATAATTAGATGTAAATTAATTAAGTTGTCAGTAACTTATTTAATTTACGGACATTCGATATCTTAAACGCGGGGAAATAAACGTACACATAATAAAGGAGCCCATATTGTAATATGGGATTAGGACGGTAGTTCAGTTATAACTCTTTAGTGGACCGAGTTATAATTGATGGGCTTAAGTTGGGTGTTCGGGCCGAACACAGGACACTTAAGCCCATCAGGAGGTCCAACCCTAATTCCTCCTCTAGGTCCTGTTGTAGCCTATAAATAACCTTATACATTAACGCCTCCTGGACACACGAATTCTCATTCTCACACGTAAAAACAATTTTGAAAGAGAGAATTGAGGAGGCGGGATTTCTGAGGCTTTTGGAAGATCGTCGCCCACACGACGTCCAAAGAAAGGGATAGGAATACGACAGAAGATCGAGAGGTTCAGAATCGATCAGTTTGTCTTCGAGAAAGGTATGTTTTTCTTCTGCTACGCATATTTTCATGGAACACGATTCCGATCACATAGGGTCGGCGATCCGTCGGTTCCAACAGTTTTGGATAACCGATCTACTACCATGAGAATCACATTCCAGTTTTGGGAACGAGGAAGCCTAGAAATGAAATTCATACTAATGTCCTCCTATATAAGATCCGGAATTGGAAGTGGCTGCAGCAATCTAGCCGGTGAACGTGTATCAGACTTGTTACGTTGACAAATAAGACATTCGGTGACAAAGTCCGTGACTGATTTCATCATACCTGGCCAATAATCATTGGCAGCTAAGCGATGGTAAGTGCGATATGCACCTGAGTGGCCTTCTGTAGGGGTAGAATGAAACTCCAAAAACAACCATCTACCCCATACTGAAGCCTTTGGTACTACCAACATGTCACGGTAATAGAGAACACCATTGACCAAAGTGTAAGGCCCCTTAACCGAGCCACCATTTGCTAAAGACTGGAGTATAGGTGTATAAAATGGGTCTTCCGAAACTGTCTTCCTCAATTCATCCCAATCAACCTATTGTGGAATGGAAATAGCCCCAAATTCCACTTCGCAGTCACATCTCAAGAGCGAGTCGGTTGCTGCGTTCAAAGTACTAGGCTTATACTCAATCCAAAAATCAAATTCCAACAATTTTGCCACCCAATATTACTGAGCCGGTGAAGAAATCGATAGGTGCAATAAGTGCTTTAGGCTTCGGTGATCAGTACGGACAACAAATTTTTGACCCAACAAATATTGCCTCCAATGAGTAACGGCAAGGACTAATGCCATTAGTTCTTTCTCATACATTGATTTGGCTACGTTACGAATAGATAAGGCTTTGCTAAAATATGTCACTGGACGACCATATTGTATGAGTATGAACCCAATGCCCCGACCTGAGGCATCGCATTCAACATAAAATCCGATGCGAAATCAGGCATGACGAGCACATGTGTAGATGTGATTGTCTATTGCAATGAAGTGAAGACAGATTGCGTCTCTGTTCCCCACCTAAATGTAGCCCCTACATCCTTACAAAGAAGTTCCGTAAGTGGTTGAGCGATTTTACCATAATCTCGAATAAAATGCCTGTAATAACCCGTCAATCCTAAAAATCCACGAACTCCCTTAACCGATATAGGAACAGGCCACTGTAAAACTGCAAGAAATTTTGATGGATCCATCTTCACCCCTTCCGACGAAACAATATGACTCAGATACTCAATAGACTGTTGAGCCCAAGCACATTTCTTGGGATTAACCATAAAAGACCCGGAAGCTAAAAGCGACAAAGCTAGACGAAGATGACCGATGTGTGATTCCCAATCCGGGCTGTATATGAGGATGTCATCGAAAAAAAACAGAATAAACTTTCGGAGGAAGGGCCAAAACAAATCATTCATTACTGGTTGAAAGGTGGAAGGAGCATTTTACAACCCGAACGGCATGACCAACCACTCGTAATGACCCAAATGGTCCGAAAACCAGTTTTGGGATCATCTTCCGGGGCCAACCATATTTGGTGGTAACCTTCTCGGAGGTCCAATCGTGAGAACCACGTAGCACTATGCAACTCATCAAGTAATTCTTGAATAATGGGAATCGGGTATTTATTAGATACTGTCTGTTTATTTAACTCACGATAGTCGACACAAAACCGCCAACTGCCATCCTTCTTGTGCACGAGAAGGACGAGACTCAAATACGGACCTGAACTGGACTGGATCAAACCTGTAATTAGCATTTCTTCAATTAATTTTTCAATTTCAGTTTTCTGAGAAGCACTATACCGGAATGGGTGAATAGAGACAAGAGTTGCAACCGAAACCAAAGGAATCTTGTGATCACAGTTGCGGGCAGGAGGAAGCCCTGGCAGCGGCTCGAGCACCCGAGAAAACTAATGCAAAAGATTCCGAATGTCCTTTGGAATAGAGTTTGGAAGAGACAAGTCATAAGTGGTCAACTCAATTTGCCAAACCATCCAACATTGATCGATATTCATCAATTTCAACGACGATGCAGATGAGACCTGTCTTCTTTCCAGCCCCGGAATACCGTGAAGGGAAATCAGAAGGTCGTTAAATAGAAATGACATTGATAGTGTAGCATAGTTCGCTCGGATCTCACCCAATGTAGCCAACCACAACACACCCAAAATTATATTGATGCCCATCATCGGAAACACATATACAAGGATATCAAAGTTAACAGATGCATGGGTCAGACACACACCAGTATATAGGCTAGTAGTGCAAACTTGATTTCCATCACTTAAGCGAATTGGAAGAGTGACCGAGTCATCAACAGGAAGCAAGAGGCGCTTCACAATATGGGGTAAGATGAAACAGTGTGTGACACTGCTGTCTATCATGACCACGACCTGTAAATTGCCCAATAATCCCAAAACCTTCATCGTATGTGGCCCATCGAAGCCACATGCAGCCGCGGCGGATAATTTGAGTTTCTTGGGAGCTCGTATCCTTAAGTTGCTCAACATCCGTGTCAGCCACATTTAATTCCTGAAATGCATTGTCATCTTCATCTTCCAACATTAGCATCACCCGAAGAGAACGTTGGGAACATACATAAGTAGGAGAATAAGGTTCCTGACATTTATAACAAAGCCCACGAGCTCGCAAATCCAAGTATTCCAAGTGATTCATTTGACGGGTTGGTCGAAATCGGGAGAAAGTATTCGAAGATACAAAATTTGATTGCGTGCGTGGTGGCTGATCAAATCACGCTGGTTTGATGACACCGGACTCGCGACTAGATTGGGATGGAAACATGTTGGAGGAGACTGCAGTTTGGCGGGAGAAGATTGGTGTGTGTATTGTTCGGAAGCCCCCAGGTTGGAATGGCTTTGAGTAATTGGGACTGAACAAAGAGGGTGGGGAATGATTCGTATAAGAGGGACGAAGCGTATCCACCTCTCCTTCAATCTCTCACACCAGGTGCATGGTCTCACTAATCTCCTCAGTATCCTTTGAACGAATGCGCAACTTGATGTCGTCGTGAAACCCATTTAGAAATAATCCCAGCATGATCGAATCCGAGAGATTCGAAACGGCAGACCACATATTCATCGATGGAAGCCGTCTGACGAGTAGCAGCCAGCAATTCATATGGGTTCAGCCGAGGATCATCCTCATATCTCTTTAACAATTCAGTAGGAGTTTCTGCTAATTGAGATTCAGAAAACAATGCATCACCCATTGGAGCCAGTGAAGGGCGTTGTCATCCATTGCAATCAGAGCCATGTCAACTCGCATGTCAGATTGGGTGTTATTCACACAGAAATACTGCTCGGCTCTGGAGATCCAGGCCGATGGATCCTCGCTCATGTAAATAGATAAGTTGCCCTTGGTCGGTTGTTAGGGCACTAACGGCTGCACGTGCATATCCAACCCTGACGAGCGAGAGTGCGCCGCTAAAGTCTCCCCAGTAGCAATCCCTCTATCCTTGAACAATAGTTGGAGAGTCGCCTGAATTTCAGATAGCGAAAAACAAACGTCTTGCAAATCGGATTGAATTCCATCAACGCATCTATCGATGGAATTGTGGCGATCTGCTGAAAATTCCTAACCCTTGGTCAATACCGCTACCTCTTTTTCTAACATGCCAATGACAGTTTCCAAGGATTCTACGCGTGCATCGCTTCGCGTCATGATGGTCGGTAGGTCAGACCAAATTGTTAAAAGCAAAGGCGTAGTAGTAAAAAATCACAAGAAAACCCATGGAAAATAATCCGCCAATGCCAAACCAACAATAATCTTCTTATTCACGTCCTCTACTCAAAGTTTAACAAGTATTTATAGTCTTATGGAAACAGGCCCATACTAATTAAACAAAATAATAACCCAAAGCATAATTAAATAACATAATAAATAACATAACAAATTTAATTAGGCCCATTGGCTCTTTTTTTTTTGCGCTCCTTCTGTACGTAACAATCTCAAGATGTTTAGTTCTTTTATGGACAACCGGATTCTCAGCAATATGAATGACAACCTTGTTATCACAATGTAGAGGAATAGGAATCTGAACATCAACCTTTAAATCATGAATAATATAAGTAACCCAATCTAGCTCTCCTACAACTGCACTAAGAGCTCTATATTCTGCCTCAACAGAAGATTTACTCACTGTGTTTTACTTCTTACTCTTCGAAGATATAAGAGAACTCCCCAAGAATAAGCAGTAACCAGTAACAAACCTCCTAGTATCTTTGCAAGTTGCCCAATCTATATTTGCGAAAGCTTGTAAATCAAGAGTGCTAGTACTTGAGTAGAACAATCCCAAAGTAGATGTATCCTTAAGGTACATAACAACATGTAAAACAACCTCCATATGACCATGACATGGCTTGTGAACAAATTAACTCAACTGACGAACATAAAAAGTAAGATCAGGTCTAGTAATGTTCAAATATAACAAATGACCAATGAGCCTTCTATATTGATCAGCATCTACAAGAAACTCTCCTTGATCAATAGTCAAATGAAGACTTGGTGGAAGAAGTGTGGAAACTGACTTACAATAAAAATTTCCAGTATCGAGTAGTATATCCAGAATATACTTATGTTGTGTGAGTGTAACACCTTTATCATCTCGAGTAACTTCTATTCCCAGGAAATAAGAAGCAAATCCCAAATCTTTTATAGTAAAAAGATCATCCAAATAATGCTTTACCTCTTCAATAAGAATATGATCACAACCAGTGAGTAAGACATCATCAACATATATCAAGAGAGCCACAAATGAAGCATCTTTCCTGAGAATAAACAGACAATGATCACTAATCTATTGTTGAAAACCAAAAGCTAACAACTTACTAGTAAACTCAAGATTCCACTGTCTAGAGGCCTGCTTAAGACCATATAAACTCTTCTTTAGCTTGCAAACAACATTGGATTCGGAGCTGTTGGAACCGACGGATCGCCGGCTCTATGCTATCAGAATCGGGATCCAAGGATAAAATGCAGCGGAAAGAAATCATACCCTTGTAGACCTCTTTGATCTTCTGATGTATTCCTCTGAGCCCTTCTCGAATGTTGCGTGGCCAACGATCCTTCGAGAAAAATCAGTTCTGCTCTCTCTCACTTATCACGTGTTTTCTGTGATCTGTGTTTTTTTTTTGTGTTCTAAGAGGCGCTGATGAAAAGAGCTATATATAGGCTACACCAGGGACCTAGAGGACGAATTGGGTTGGGCCTCCTGATGGGCTTAAGTATCCTGTGTTCGGCCCGAACACATAACTTAAGCCCATCAATAATAATTCAGTCCACTAGAGAATTATTATTGAACTACCGTCCCAATCCCATATTTAATATGGGCTCCTTCTTATTATGTGTACATTTATTTCCCCGTGTTTAAGATATCGAATGTCCGTAAATTAAATAAGTTACTGACAACTTAATTAATTTACATCTAATTCCAAGAGTAGTACCACTCATCCTTATTATCATGTCGGATTAAATCCACCTGCAGGGTTTACATGATAATCCTTATGAGTTCCTCAAGGGGACATTATCATCCTAAATAATTAGGACACAAATTCCTTCTACAATCAACAACACACCATATAAACAATGCTATCTCCCAACTCACCGAGCTTATTGATTTATGAATAAATCTCACCCATTGGCAAATTAAAGAAATAAACACTGAGCATACGTGCCCGTTATTATATAGGGATTAAGAAGATGTACATCCATAATAACAGAGGTCTTGTTCTATTATATAGTCAATATAAAACGAACAACCTCAAATGGTCCTGCTCAATACACACAAAGTGTACTAGTGTAGTTTTATAGTCAAGACAGACTAATACCAAACTACACTACAACCATTCCGATGATTTTTCCAAATCCATCTTGGTTGTGAGCTACTATTTATAATTTATAAGAAACTGATAACATGATCTTCTGTGTGGCACCACACACCAAGTTATCTATAATATAAATTAATTGGACATTGCATAAACATATATAACAAATATAAAATGCAAACATATGACCAAAATGATTCTTATTCCATAAAGGATGTTCATACAAAAGCTAGACTTATAGTATACATCCTAACAGGAGCAATTATACCCTTGAGGTACCTTCATGTAAACTTTCTTATTCAAATATCCATGTAAGAAGACATTGTTGATGTCCAGTTGATACAAGGCCCACTGTTTAACAGCTACTAAAGTAAAGAAAATTCTCACTGTAACTTGCTTAACAACGGGAGAAAAGCTCTCCTTATAATCTTCTCCATATATATTGATTAAACTCCTTAGCCACTAGCTTGGCGTTGTACCTCTCTATACTTCCATCTGGATATAACTTAACCTGAACACCCATTTACTACCAATAGCCTTTTTTTCCTGATGTAGTTTAGTTAATTCCCAAGTTTCATTCCTCTCAAGAGCATCAAGCTCTTGTTGCATAACGTCTCTCCATTCTTTGGAAGCACTAGCATTAGCATAGTTAGTAGGCTCTGAGATACTTGTGACATGGTTTAAGTAGACCATATGTGATACACATCTTTATTAATTATCTTTTATTATTATTGTTAGTCTTTAATTTATGTTAAGTCTTTTAATTAGTCTAGATTAAATAAATAGCCCATGGGCCTTATGACTTGGGGCTTAAGTTAGGGTTTAGCTTTGAGTATATTTAAGTATGAGTCTCATTAGAGTTAGGGTTATCTTTGGATCATTATTGTTGGGTAACTTTGGTTGTGGTAGGGAATTTCTCTGTGGTGCTCTACACGAGGATTTATTTGTATTCTCAAATTAATTCTACTCGCCGTCTTACACTATCAATTTGGTCCAACCTGCCGGATCTCTTTCCCCATGACTCAGAAAGAGCGAATCGAGTCGATAGAGAAGACACTGGACGAGGTCCAAGAGGCCCTTACGCTTTAATCGATAGCGATGCCTGCAAGTGATAAGAAATTGAAGCGTTTCGAGCAGTTATTTTCCACAATACTAGAGAAACTGGATAGCATGTGCACCAAGGCCCCTACGGCTGAGTCCCCAACACCACGATCAGTACCATACATCGTCGACTCCTTCATGGCCGACGCACGGACGTCTCATCCCTTGGGGACGATCCAACCACGGTGGCGTCTAAACCGATCAGCCCTACAACTCCATCCCTTGGCTATGTGGCAGTTACTGCCTCTCCTTGAATGGACTTGCCCTTGCTCGATGGATCTGACCTAATGGCATGGTTGGCTCAGGCCGAACAATATTTCTTGGTACACAAGAAGACCCCGAATGAACAGGTTCAATTGGCCCTGATCGCTATGTCCGACCGGGCTATGTTTTGGACACAGTGGGTTCTTCATCGTGTACTAATATTCCTTGGGAGTAGTTTATGCAAGAACTGATTGAGCATTTAAGTGATTATTCTGCTATTAACGCTTACGAAACAATGCACGCCACTAGCCAAACGGGATCTCTAGAGGACTATTTGGCACTCTAGGAGGAGCGAGTGGCCCAATTACCATCGCTTCCTTTAGAACAGTATTTGAGAATGTTTTTAGGGGGTTTATAGGCTTCAATTTGGGATCGAATCCTTGACTTCAAAATGACGGATGTATTCGCAGCAATCAGGGCTGCCTTGCAGATTGCGCAGGCCCATAGGCCCCCGACAGCCCTGTCCCACTCCACATTCAGCCAGGGATCTTATTCTCGACCCCCGACATCTCAGTTTAAGGGTGGTTTATCTTAGGAGTTGAGCTCGTACCCAAACACCTCAGGCCCGGGACACTCTCAAAATTCTTCGGTAGGGTCGTCGGGCCCATCGCCTAACCATAACATCCACCATCTCATGGCAGAAGAGGCTCGAGATTATCGGGCAAAAGGAAAGTGCTACAAGTGCAGTCAGCCCTTTGGGCCCCTGCATAAATGTCCATCCAAGTCCTTGGCAGTAATTTTGGAGTGCGACAGAGAAGAACCCGATAGGATGGGCGGTCAAGAGGATATGTATGATCCATTACTCCAGCTTTGAGGACAATTCTGTTTGGACAAAAGAAGAATTGATACACATCTTTATTAATTGTCTTTTATTATTATTGTTAGTCTTTAATTTATGTTAAGTCTTTTAATTAGTCTAGATTAAATAAATAGCCCATGGGCCTTATGACTTGGGGCTTAAGTTAGGGTTTAGGTTTGAGTCTATTTAAGTATGAATCTCATTAGAGTTAGAGTTATCTTTAGATCATTATTGTTGGGCAACTTTGGTTGTGGTAGGGAATTTCTTTGTGGTCCTCTACACGAGGATTTGTTTGCATTCTCGAATTAATTCCACTTCCGTCTTACACTCTATCAATATATGTAGGGGAAGGTGTTAGTGTATGGGGAGATATATGAGGGTAAGAAGTAGAGATATTACCTGATGGTGAAGATAACAAATCAGACGACCAAGCACAGTGATCATCAGTGGCATTATATGTAACAAAATCCTTATGCTAGGTTGGTAGAGTTTTAGTTATTTGAGTTCTAGTGGTAGTATGAATATGAGTAGAGGTATATGGAGTATGTGTATCTGATGATATAGGAATAGATATAACAGTCTCTGGAGGTGTAAGAGAAGAAATATCATCAGTGAGAAGATGAACATGTATGGAAGATGAGTGTGTGGTAGATGATTGAAAAGAAAATACATGATCAAGGAATTTAACATCTCTAAAAACCAAAGTATTATCATGTTCAATAAGATTCCCTTCTTCCCAGTAATATAGCCTAGAAAAATGCACTTCAAAGCTCTAGAATCAAATTTGGATGGTTTTGGTCCAGGGGATTTGGCATACACTAGACAACCAAAAGGTTTGAGCCTGTGTAATCAGGTTCTTTATGATAAAGAATGAAGTAAGGAGTTTTCCAATGAAGAATAGCACTAGGTAATCTATTGATGATATGAGTTGTAAGAAGAATAACACATGTCTAGAATTTGATAGGTAGATGAGCATGGAAAGTATAGATCTAGAAACCTCTAAGAGAAGCTTATGTTTTCTCTCTATAACCCCATTTTGCTGTGGTGTGTAGATACAAGCAGTCTGATATTGTATGCCAAGAGAAGTGAAAAGATGTTGAGCAGAAGCACTAAGAAATTCTAATCCATTATCAGTTCTAATGATTCTAACCTTTTTATCAAACTGGGTATGAATCATGGTAACAAAATTAGTGAGGAAAGAAGTGGTCTGACTCTTGTGAGTCATGAGATAAACCTACAAGGCACGACTGTAATCATCTACTATGCTAAGAACATAGGGTGTATGAGTGAGCGAATCCTCTTTACGAGGACCCTGCAAAAGTTCAAAACAAGTTGTTGTTTGCATATAACTATGTGGAAAAGGAAGTCTGTGTTGTTCGGCCTTATAACATGAATCACAACATTTTATTGAAGTAATACTTGGTTCATCATTACAGTAGGATTTCGGGAAGTTTAAATGTTGCAATGTAGACAAAGAGGCATGTCCAAGAGTATTATGCCAAGATATAAGAGAAGAATTACATGAATCATCAAGGGTATGAGTGGGTGTTTTAGCATTAGATTCCAGTACATATAGTCTTCCAATCAACTAACCTTGTGCAATCAGCTTGTTATTCTTCTGGTCCTGTAAGAGACATTGCAAATGAGTAAAAACACAGGTGAGGTGGTTTGATACGGTAAGTTGTGAGATGGATAAGAGATTGTATCTAAAGGAGGGAACAAATAGAACATCTATAAGAAGCAAATTATTATGAATCAAAACATTGCTAGTGTGTTAAACAGTTTTGGACGATCCATCAGGTAACGACACATTGATAGGTATAGATGAGAACGTTAAATGTGTAAATAGGTCAGTTTTATTGCACATATGCCTACTTGCCACTGTATCAAGTATCCAAGAATCCACAGATATACTAGTGTTAGTGTAGAGAACACTGTGCATAAAAGCAGTATCATCCATAACTGCAGAGTGAACAAAATGCACATAATCAACCTCATTACTAGTTGAAGATATATCAGCTCCCTTTTGCTTGCTTCCAAAATACTTCTCAATCTTTTTCTTCACTATGTCACCTATGTCAAGATGTGAATGATCCATAACTTGAGAATGCTTCCTTAGGTTGTGCGAAGTCTGAACCTCTGCACAATTAGCAATAGATTTGGTTTTCTGCTCCTTATAAGTTTTATACCATTCAAGTACTCCATTGAGTTTCCAACAATCGTTCATGAGATGTCCGATCCCAGTGCAATAATCACAAACCAATTTAGATTTCTCCTCCTTCGACAATCGAGTAAAACCCCTACCTCGACCTGCATTCCTCTGAATAGTTCCAGAATTAGACTTAAAAGCTCTTTCTCTAGAAGAAGTTCGTACAAGCATAACTGCATTCTCATCATGATCTGTGAAAGTCACTTGTATTGTTCTTTGCCTTTCCACCCGCAGTAACATAGAATAAGCCTTGTCAATGGAAGATAATGGCTCATTCAACAAAATCTGGTTCCTAACATGATCAAAAGCATCATTGAGACCACTAAGAAACTGCATCAATCTAGTCTGCTGCTCCCTCTCCAAAGTCTCTTTACCAACTGCACAATTACAGAATGAAACAGGAACTAAACAAGAGTATTGATCCCAAAGTTTCTTAAGTTTAGTATAGTAAACCACAATCGAATCCATTCCTTGAGTAACACAACTAATTTCCCTCTGTAATTGATAGATCATCGGTCCATTACAGTCTCCATACCCCTTGACAATATCCTCCCAAAGCTCAAAAGCATTATTAGCATAAATGAATGCTTCAAAAAATTCTCTAGATAATGTATTTAGGATCCATGAAATTACCATACAATCGGTTCTTTTCCATTCATCATATTCTGCAGAATCAACCTCTAGTTCCTTATTCTTCCTATTGATGAAACGTAATTTCAATTTCGCACCTAATGCGAGCAACATCGACTTCCGCTAGGACAAGAAATTTGAACCAGTAAGAGGATGACTTACTAGAACAAGCCCTAAATACTCTGAAGTAGTCGATCGAGTATGATCATCAACCACCATTGTTGAAGATCATGTACTGGTACCTGCTACTAGTGCTGGCCATGTCGTATTTCTCGTAGTCGCCATGGAATTCCAACCCAAGCTCTATGATACCATATAGAAGCTATTCAATAATATGAAGAAGTTTAGAGAGGAAAGTAATTTTTTACAATGCCAAAAACCAATGAGAATTATAAGATACTCGCTTATATAGAAAGCTAATGTGCTGCCAACAATGAAAGAGAAAACATCAATAAATGCCATGTAAACTTGCTTAACAACTAAACTGAAATTATTAACTTAATATCTCTATAGAGTTGTGATCATAAAACCAACAAGTGGCGATGTTTGTGGGAATCACCATGGTAAGAATGACTTGGATGAAGTTGGACGTTGAAAATTTCGCACAGGAAGAAACGATATCAATCTGTGGAGAGTGAAGATGCAAGCTCTTCTCATTCAACATGGGCTTGGTGATGCTTTATATGAAATGAAGTAAACTCTGCAAAAAAGAGAAATGAGATGTGTAAACAGGCTCATAATGCGATAATTGTGTGCCTTGGTGATAAGGCATTGAAGAAAGTGTATAAGGATCAAGCTATGCAAGAAGTTGGAATCTACTTGACTAAGTTTCGAGCCAACAGGCTGTACCTGAAACTTAAACTCTTTGCTTTCAAAATAACTGATGATAAAAGAGTATCTGATATACTAGATGAGTTTACCAAGATAACAGACGATTTAGAGAACATCGACATAAAGATGGAGGATAAAAACATCAATATTTTGGCCTGAGTCCAAGTTTCAAAATAGGTCTCTAATTGCTCTATTATAACAACTAGTATTTCTCCCGTGCGTTGCATAGATTGTCATATTTATTGTTGAATTTTAATAGTAATAATTTGTACAAAATAAAGTTTTTTTATAATATTTTTCTCAAAACATTATATCTCTCTAAAGACGAAGATACGAGACAATGTGAATTTAGAAGAAATTTTCAATCTTTAAATGTTTAGCAAAATCTTATATTCTCTTCATTTGTTAACTTTATATAGATTATATAATAACTTCTAGAGTAAGATTAATCTTATAAATAAATAAATAAATATATATATATATATATAATTATATAGTAGCTTACCAAGTAAGATTTACTATTTTATTTTATTTATTTTATTGACATGACACTTTTAGGCGGAAAAGTGACATTCTTGTAATTTTTGCCAACTTTTTTACTTTAATATATAGTATAGATTATACAAACTTAATGTAAAATATAAAATTTTGGAGCATTTACAAAGATATTTATGTTATGTTAAAAAAACTTAAAATAATCTATATTATATATAAAATGAGAGAAGTCGGCAAAATTTACAGATTTGCAATTTTCTCTCCCAAACTATCAACCAATAGAAAAAAAAAACTAAGTAAATTTTAAATATCTTATAGAATAAGCTTCATATATATATTATAATAAACTATCTAATAATTTATATATAGGAGCAGAGAAGAAACAAAAGAAGTTATCTTATATGATATGATTATATTTTAATGATATGATTAAATTTTGAAAATAATGAAATTTAAACATTTTCAAAAATTAAAAATTTTAAAAATTAGTTTATAATAATAATAATAATAATTATGTTGTGAGATTAAGTCTAATTACAATCTAAAATCAACAAATAAAATTTAAAAATTAATTCAAATATATATGTAATTAATTGTGTAAGATATAGAAATCAATAAATTGAATAATTTTTTTAATAAAAATATTTGGTAATTTATTCAAAATTATTTTAAATAAATATATATAATTAATCTTAAAATTGTTTTAAAAAACTATAATTTGATCTAAAAAAAATCTGAAAAATGGTTTCAAAAATCTAAGAAAATCTTGTTTTAAAATGGAAAATTAATTTGAAACCTAAATTTTCTAAATATAAACTAAATTTTGGAATAAATATAATTTTTTTTAAAAAATACATCTAAAAACATGCAGAAAATTATTCACAAATTCTAAAAATAATTCTAAGAATAAAGGAACAAAAATATGAACAAAACATATTAGTAATTATTAAGAAATTAAAACTCAAAAACACAAAACTATTATTATTATTATTAATATTATTATTATTATTATTAATTTTATTTTCAGATTTAATTGTTGAATATTGATGCTTAAAAAAAGACAGATTTTTACAAATGTCGAGATAATAAAATGTCATGAATAACCTTTTAATATAACAACTTCATTATATTATAGCAAATTGTATATATTGTTATAATAAATAATAAACCGCGCATCGTGCGGGTCTACTACTAATTACCTAAATACAACTTGCCTCACAGTTTTAGAGACAAAAGTGTTAATCAAGTTTGTACAATCAAATTGTTTAGTAATTTCTTTCTTAATCGATGACATAGCTAATCCATTCAATCTTTCTTGAGAATGGTTGACTGTAAACAAGTTTTAATGAGTTTCAACTTTGAAAAACGTTTTTCTGCACTCGCTTATCATAAACAAGATCTTATAAGCAATGTAGGCATTCGGAAAACACCCATCTAGTTTCTTCAAATAATCTACCATCTCAATCGCAAATCTTATTTCTATTGGCAAATTAGAACACTTCAAGAATGTTAACTCTAAGAATAGATCATCTCCATTAATATCAGAACAACCATTATGAGCCAAAGATTTTGAAAATTCCTGCAAGAACTCATCAAGTTATCATCATCAACATATTGCACCTCTCCAAATTGAACAAAAGCCCTAAAACTTCTTCATATTTCTTCGACTGCTTGAATCGAACAGCTATAGAAGAATGAGTCTACTAAACCATAAAAACAAAATTAATTTTGAAAGATTCATCGGTTGACAATGTTAACCCTTCACTATTTCTTTCATCAAATTGCTTCTTTTTCGAATAATTCATTTTTCTCGAAATTTAGCTTCAATACTTATCTCACTTGTCATTTCTTCAGTTTCCTTCATGACTTTATCAAAGCCAGATTCTCAATATTCTTGAAGAAATAAAACCTTTGCAAAAAAGAGATAGCAACGTGAATATCTATATTTTCACATTGAAAAAAAATTGCTCACACTATTGATAGCATGCAACAACTTTTACCAAATTGCCACACCAAGTAAAATGTCACGCCCCAAAATCTTTTGGTAAAATATCAGAGTTTTCACGTGGGCGTGAAGAAAGAAAAGGTAAGGGACACATATACTATTTTTTATACACAGAAAGAAGTAGCAAGAGACGACAGAAGAAAGAGGTAAGGAACGATGTGAATCATTCACATATCAACAATCAGTCTTTGCCGATAACAATCGGTCTCAATACCGATAACAGTCGGTCTCAATACCAATAACAGTTGGTTTCAATACCGATAATCTCATCACAGTTTTCAGAAGAAATAAGTAAGAAATGATGGAAGAAATCAATAGGAGATGATAGAATTATATTAACATTAACCGTCGGATTCAACCGACTAACAAAATATTTACAGCGGAAAATATCACCAGGATCTCACATCCGAAACATGTATCAAATATTATTACAAAACGTGATTTAAATAGAACATTATTTGGATATGTTTGTGTGACCTCAACCTAAATATACTGGTCCAGAGATAGCACCACCTCTCTCCACCTAAGGTTCATCATGCTCGTCATCTCCGATAACATAAATTGGCTCCTGTAGGGTGAGTACAGAATAGAGGGTGAGTGCGTTGAATACACTCGTGGGGATACTTTCCATGTTTTTAATAGTTTATTAGGTATATATAGCAAATCAAATATATTCAAGTTTGGCAAATAGGCACGGCATATAGAATGCATAACACATAATTCGGATCCTTTATGGACACATTAACCCATCAGCGCTCACATCTGCAGCGAGGACGGGTACTCCCCATTGACCCCATGTGTGGGTACTCCCCAACTTATTATACGGGTATCATTATTCCCCCGTAATATGAAGTAGACCTCTGTCTCTTCATATAAATATGGACTTTCATCCTAAAACGGTCTCACTACCGCTAGTGCATTTCAAGAGGCTCACCAAATCTCAACAAAATGGTAGAAATAGTAAGAGACGACAGAAGAACCATGCATGAACACATTAATCATAGCATATAATCACAATACATGAGGTTCAAACAATTCATTTAACATCTGTTTCATAAGCATGCGTTCATTTATCATCATAGTATGTTAAATACTGTAGCGTAATATTATTAGAGTTTAGAAGTTAACCCCACCTTGTTCGGTGGTTACCACGTGAGTAGCAAGGACCAAAGATCGGACAACTCAGGGCTTGAGTAGCAAATACCCAAAGTCAGATAATCCAACGATCAATCCAACTGGTAGCCTACACAAGTTACGGTGTATCTTAGATCCTTAATAAAGTATTAATAAAGCTATAAACATTTCCGACGGAAAAACGATCGCTAAACATACGACGGATCGATAGATCTAAAGATTGGAGTTGAAGAAACGAGGATGGATAATTAGTCCACATAGCTGAGATGATAGAGAATGAAATTTGGGTCACGACGGAAAAAGAATGAGCTCAATCGGAGTTAAAACGAGCTCAAACGGAGCATTTTAAGTTTAGGGGTATTTTGATAATTTTGATCAAATGGTTGACTTTGATAGGGCCCACGACCCTCGGTCAACGACATCTCATCAGCGATGACTCGATGTTGACATACGGTGGAGAAAATGGGGTTCGGATTAAAAATACGGATTCGCGTGCGACAGGACACGCGCGTACTCGGCGCCGGATGGAAAAACCCGACGGCTCCCGGCATTTCTCGGCAGCTGCTGAGTTTTCTCGGCAGTTCGGGTCACGACGCTCGGCAGGTGGCCGAGTTTTCTCGGCAGCGGGACATGGCGCTCGGCAGTTGGCTGAGTTTTCTCGGCAGCTCCCTCCCGGCGTGCGCGCATCTCGTGCCCAGCTCTCCCGGCGCCGGCCTGCTCGACCAGGCCTCTTCCCGACGCCACCAGCCGCGGCGGCGCCGCCCTGGGCCGCTACCACCAGGTCCGCCGGAAACCTCACACCGCCGGCTACCACCTCCGGTCACGCCTCACCGGATTCCGACGGTGAATAGTACTCAAAACTTCACCCTAAAATCCTTCGTTATCACATTCGCAACACCAAGGCTAGGGTTTAGGGTTTTGGAGATGGTTTTTCATCATTTCCCGGCGAACAAGAAATCGGAATTGAATTCCGAGACCTATCCTAGATTCGTGTCGACGAAACGAACGTCGTGTGTGAAAATCGACCGGAACCTACAACTTTTAATTTTTCTGGCCATAGCCGGTGGCGGCTCTAGCGACAGCGGGGGCGCTCCGACGGCGGCGCTTCGGCAACTTTTCCGGTGACGGCGGAAAAGACAGAGAAAAAGGAGAGAGAAACTTACTTGTTTGCGTCGCTTTCATTTTCGTCGGCCGAATGAAAATTTTAAATTGACTGAGCCCCTATTTATAGATTTTCAAAGTTACTATTTACCAAGTAAATTTTAATTACCATTCATTAAAATATTAATTTCCGTTTTACCGTTCATCCGGATTCTACACTCTCGTTTTACCTAGCCTTCGTATTTGGTTCTTTTCTTCGCCATTTGAGCTACGGGTCTCCGATTGACCCCCAGTTTGTTTCTATCTTCTTGTTTTTCAGTTACGCATCTCATGGTATAAAAATATTCTATGTTCCAAGTCTAAGAAAATTATCGATCTAAATCATGCCTTAAACATATTTTTGAAATGCACATAGACAATTTGGAATTAACGCACATAAAATATTTCAATTATGGGTTTAATTATTTAATTAACCAATTATGCTTTGTTTTTGGTCCGAGGTACTACATCCCTTACCCCTTAAAATAATTTCGTCCTCGAAATTGAACGTGTTCTAAGAACGACGTAACTAGGTACTTCATCAAAACTCTCGTTCTCCTATTTCCTTGTTACTTCTTTCTTTCCATTTCTCATCAAGGAACTTGCAAGCCTCGATTATTTGGCTAAGCTCTATGTTCAGAACTTTTGCCAGGCCTGAGTTTTTTCCAATTCTTTCTCGATTCTTTCTATCCGGATTACACTTTCGTTTCTCGTTCCTCTCCTTCTTCAACTTATGGTACAGATCGTTATATTAATCATCCTATATACTTCTCGTCTTTACCGTTTACTTACGGAGTAGGATGAGGAATAGGTGGCGCTGGAATGTCATATTCCTCCGTCTAAGGTATTAAGTATGTTCTCGATAACCATGTTTCCGATAAAGATAAAGAAAAAAGAGAGAGCGAGAACAAGAATAAGAAGAAGAGAGAGAGAGAAAGAGTTGAAGAGACGGGGGAAAAAAAGTTATCACATAACACTCTGATACTCTTGTTGGATGCGACAACTCCTTTCGTTGATTTTTCCAACGCATTCTTGAGATATGATTTGCGGTGCGTTCTATTGCACGAATTGATGAGAATATCATCAACAAACACGGTGACAAAACGATTGAGATACGGATGGAGAACGTGATTCATTCAATCCGTAAAGACAGCTGGAGCATTACTCCGTCCAAATGGCATACTCAGTCCAAATGACATTACTTACAAACTTGCAGTGGCCATTTCTTATCTTGAATGCTGTCTTAGATGAATCCGCAACTTTGACTTTCATCTGGTGAGATCCAAACCTTAAGTCAATCTTTGAGAACACACTGGTACCTCTTATTTGATCAAAAGATCTTTAATTCGAGGCAGTAGATACTCATTCTCTAGGGTCCGTTTGTTCGATTCTCGGTAATCCTTACACATCCGGATGCTTTCATTCTTCTTCATCACAAGGAGCATTGAAACTCCTTAGGCGACATACTCGATCTAATAAAGCCTTTGTCCGAAGGTTCTTATAACTGGGCCTCCAACTATTGCAGTTTTCTCGGTGTTATCTGATAAGAAACTCTTGACACCGGTGTTGATCCTAAGACGAGATCAATCTCAAATGTTACTTGTCGATCTAGCGGAGGACCAAGTAATTCCTTTGGAAATAGGTCCATGTACTTCTTGATTACCGACACTTTCTCGGTAGTAGTCGGTTTTCTCTCGGGGTTCACCATGTTGACCAATCAAGCTTCGTAATTCTTTTGCTCAGTATCTCGGTTGCTTCCATGGCCGAGATAATCCTTATGTCGACTTTAACTCGTGTTTCATAGAATGTGAACTCCAGCTCGCTCGGTGTTTGAAAGACGATCTTCCTTGCACAACACTTAATTACCATGTGGTTTGAACTCTAGTCCATCCCCAAGGATGTGTTAAAGTCCTTCATCTCCAAAGCGTGGAGATCAAATGGAAGGATCTTATCCTCAAAAGCAATCATAAGGTGACGATATAGGTGTTTTGTTCGTATCGTCTTTCCAGATGGGACACTAACTTCTAGAGTTTTTTAGCAACTATCTAGTCATTCACGTGTTTCGACGGATCCGATACCACCGTAGAACTATAGATGAAGAAATATAATACAAAACGTGAAGGAAGAAGTTACGTGGATTCCATCGAATAGGAAAAAAAATACGATCTGGTTTAGAATATACATATATATAGGCAAAAGATGGCCAGCTCGTACATTATTCAAAAGGATTACAAATACTATTACAAAGTATGGGTCACTATATATTTATCTATATACATATAATACTAAAAGTTTATCGTCTACAATCTATCTTCCGACAACCTCTGAACAAGTGAGGTTGAATGTTTAAGCCTGGCCTGCTCCTGGCCTCGAGGTTGGCGTGATAGCAGATGGTTTTCTAGACTTTAAACAGGTTGTGGAGATGTGTCCTGGCACTCCACACCAATAGCAACTCCGTGTCTCTTGTTGGCACGGTCTTCTATGTAATTTCCACATGTGGAATAGGAATTCCCTGGCCCCGGTGATATAGCCACCGGATTCCTAAACTTTTGGTAGTGGAATGCGATATGTCCAGGTGTTCCATACCTGTAACAGTTCCGAGTCTTGCTTTCTTGTAACCTCGGCTTCTTCGCTGTTACTGTGTTTCTGAACTTCCAACAATTGGCTACAATGTGTCTTGGTTCTTGGCACCTATAGCAAACTTTGGTCCCTAAAAGACATGGTCCTGTTTGGGCATGGGTCTTTCCACACTTGGCACACATGTTTCTCGGCATAGGGGTTAGGGGAAGTGAAACACTATTAGTCCTGGGGTGTTTATTCTGATTAAAGCTCCAACTCGAACCAGTCCATTTCCTTTTTCCGAACCTTCCTACGATCCTCTCACGCGGTGCGACACTAGAGTGTAGATGAAAAGCAACTTTCTGGGCTCTTTCAACAACTTCAGCATACGTCTTGGTGCTCCGACTAGCCAGGATGGAACTGATCTCTAGGCGAAGGCCTTTTTCGAAATGTTCGGCCTTTTTAGTATCGGTGTCTACCAGATGAGGTATATACCTGCTCAATTGATTGAATTTCCTTTCGTATTCCTCTACGGAGGCATTTCCTTGATGAATGTGTAGGAAATCTGCTTCTTTTCGATCAAAGTACAATCGAGGTATGAATTTCTGTTTAACCACCTTCTTGAAGGTTCTCCAAGACATGACCCCCTTATGCTCCGGTGACATGGCTCCTTGGTATGACTCCCACCAATAACTGGCCTTTTCAGTGAGTTGAAACACGGCACAGGAGATCTTTTGCTCCTTTATGCATGTTAGATGTCCAAAAATTTGATCCAACGACCTTAGTCATTCTTCGGCTTCGGTCGGTTTTCCTTTTCCATGGAAGATCGGTGGGTTAAAACGTCGAAATTGCTCAATGATTCGATTCGCATCGTTCCTTGGCGACGGTGGCGGCACAGCTTGTGCGATCTCATACTGCCTAGCCAAGCCCCTTAGTACTGACTCCAAGTCTCCCCTCGTGGCGTTTACGTCGCGATCAGACGAATTCTCCATTGACAACTTATCCCTTCGTGGTTGACCTCGTGGCGTATCGTTCTATAGACGACATACGAAACTAACCCTTATAATATACCCCACGTAACCCCAACAATCTATAACAATAGATAAACTAATAACAAATATCATAGTACCAAGAAACGCTACTCCATAAATCATATAATAACCTCAATAGATCTTTCTATTATTCGTTTATTATGTATAATAGCGGATACACAACTCACATAAACCAACCAGAAACATGCATTATACGCAAAACATTATAATTCACATTACTGACACCCTCTCAGAGTTTTCATAGTCCTCAAGTATCAAAACCGACCTTACGCATTACAACCACGAACTGGAAAAACTCACTCATTAGCACACCCTGTTATAAACAAGGGCCCATGGTAGTTTTAACTATCAGTCACACGACATCAACTCCTACGAACGGCCATACTCACACATTAGCTCACGTTGCTGCAGTCAGCAACTTTGTGGCAGTGGCTCAGAGCAGTGTGTCGATTATAGTGACTTCAAGAGGTGTTCACAAAATCTTTCATCGTGATTGTAATGACGTCAAGAGGGTTTTAACAGATTGTTTCATCGTAAAATAGTATCCTCAACACTCCATCAGTTCTAAACAGTTTACATCATATCAACAAAGTAACGCATATAAGGTAAACATTTATTCCGCAAGTCTTAAGATCGGGGGAAGACACCTATAGAGAGAGGATGGTGTCTATCTATCTCTTTTCAAAGACCTTTTCACGTTTTAGAAGCACACTTTTCTCATTTTCCCTCTTTTAAAACAAGCTTGAGCAAAGTCCTACAAAGGGTAGAACTAGGCTCTGATACCATTTGTCAGGCCCCAAAATCTTTTGGTAAAATATCAGAGTCTTCACGTGGGCGTGAAGAAAGAAAATGTAAGAGACATATATATTTTTTTATACACAGAAAGAAGTAGCAGGAGACGATAGAAGAAAGAAGTAATGAACGATGTGAATCATTCACATATCAACAATCAGTCATTACCGATAACAATTGGTCTCAATATCGATAATAGTCGGTCTCAATACCGAAAACAGTTGGTTTCAATACCGATAATCTCATCACAGTTTTCAGAAGAAATAAGTAAGAGGCGACGTAAGAAATCAATAGGAGATGATAGAATTATATTAACATTAACCGTCGGATTCAACCGACTAACAAAACATTTGCAGCGGAAAATATCATCAGGATCTCACATCTGAAACATGTATCAAATATTATTACAAAGCATGATTTAAATAGAACATTGTTTGGAAATGTCTGTGTGACCTCAACCTAAATATACTGGTCCAGAGATAGTACTACCTCTCTCCACCTAAGGTTCATCATGCTCGTCATCTCCGATAACATAAATTGGCTCCTGTAGGGTGAGTACATAATAGGGGGTGAGTGCGTTGAATACACTCGTGGGGATACTTTCCATGTTTTTAAAAGTTTATTAGGTATATATAGCAAATCAAATATATTCAAGTTTGGCTAATAGGCACGACATATAGAATGCGTAGCACATAATTCGGATCCTTTATGGACACATTAACCCATCAGTGCTCACATCTGCAGCGAGGGCGGGTACTTCCCATTGACCCCATGTGCGGGTACTCCCCGACTTATTATACGGGTATCATTATTCCCCCGTAATATGAAGTAGACCTCTGTCTCTTCATATAAATATGGACTTTCATCCTAAAACGGTCTCACTACCGCTAGTGCATTTCAAGAGGCTCACCAAACCTCAACAAAATGGTAGAAATAGTAAGAGACGACAGAAGAACTATGCATGAACACATTAATCATAGCATATAATCACAGCACATGAGGTTCAAACAATTCATTTAACATCAGTTTCATAAGCATGCGTTCATTTATCATCATAGTATGCTAAATATTGTAACGTAATATTATTAGAGTTTAGAAGTTAACCCCACCTTGTTCGGTGGTTACCACGTGAGTAGCAAGGACCAAAGATCGGACAACTCAGGGCTTGAGTAGCAAATACCCAAAGTCAGATAATCCAACGATCAATCCAACTAGTAGCCAGTTACAATGTATCTTAGATCCTTAATAAAGTATTAATAAAGCTATAAACATTTCCGGCGGAAAAACGATCGCTAAACGTACGACGGATCGATAGATCTAAAGATTGGAGTTGAAGAAACGAGGATGGATAATTAGTCCACATAGCTAAGATGATAGAGAATGAAATTTGGGTCACGACGGAAAAAGAATGAGCTCAATCGGAGTTAAAACGAGCTCAAACGGAGCATTTTAAGTTTAGGGGTATTTTGATAATTTTGATCAAATGGTTGACTTTGACAGGGCCCACGACCCTCGGTCAACAACATCTCGTCGGTGATGACTCGATGATGACGTACGACAGAGAAAATGGGGTTCGGATAGAAAATACAGCGTCGCGTGCGACGGGGCACGCGCGTACTCGGCGCCGGGTGGAAAAACCCGACGGCTCCCGGCGTTTCTCGGCAGCTGCCGAGTTTTCTCGGCAGCTCAGGTCACGGCACTCGGTAGGTGGCCGAGTTTTCTCGGCAGCGGGACACGGCGCTCGGCAGCTGGCCGAGTTTTCTTAGCAGCTTCCTCTCGGCGCGCGCGCATCTCGCGCCCAGCTCTCCCGGCGCCGGCCTACTCGACCAGGCCTCTTCCCGGCGCCACCAGCCGCGGCGGCGGTGCCGCCACCACCAGGTCCGCCAGAAACCTCTCACCGCCGGCTACCACCTCCGGCCACCCCTCACCGGATTTTGACGGTGAATAGTACCCAAAACTTTCACCGCAAAATCCTTCGTTATCACATTCGCAACACCAAGGCTAGGTTTTAGGGTTTTGGAGACGGATTTTCGTCATTTCACGGCGAACGAGAAATCGGAATTGAATTCCGAGATCTATCCTAGATTCATCTCGACGAGACGAACATCGTGTGTGAAAATCGGCCAGAATGGACAACTTTTAATTTTTCCGGCCACCGCCGGCGGTGGCTCCGGCAACTTTTCCAGCGACGACGGAAAATAAAGAGAAAAAGGAGAGAGAAACTAACTTGTTCGCGTCGCTTTCGTTTTCGTCGACCGAATGAAAATTTTGAATTGACTGAGCCCCTATTTATAGATTTTCAAAGTTACTATTTACCAAGTAAATTTTAATTACCATTCATTAAAATATTATTTTCCATTTTACCATTCATCCGGATTCTACCCTCTCGTTTTACCTAGCCTTCGTATTTGGCTCTTTTCTTCGCCATTTGAGCTACGATTCTCCGATTGACCCCCAGTTTGTTTCTATCTTCTTATTTTTCCTTTACGCATCTCATGGTATAAAAATATTCTATGTTCCAAGTCTAAGAAAATTATCAATCTAAATTGTGCCTTAAACATATTTCTGAAACGCACATAGACAATTAGGAATTAACACACATAAAATATTTCAATTATGGGTTTATTTATTTAATTAACCAATTATACTTTGTTTTTGATCCGGGGTACTACAAAAAAACTCAAAGTTCTCAAATTCATATAATGCCAAGGATTCAACTTCACTCTTTGGGGGCAAGTATTTCTAATATTAAAAAAATTGTCACATAATCAAACAATTGTCACATCATTAATATAGTTCAGAAATTGAAAATTTGGAGTGTAATCGCAAAAAAACCATTGGAGAATGCTAATTCGGTAAAATATGACTTAAATTGATTAATTTTTTCAATTACAAGGCTAAAATTGGTTTTTTAAAAGGATAAATTTCGTAACAAGACCCAATTTATACTTTATCTCTCAATTTTAAAACCAATTTTTAAAGTTTCTCAATAAGAGACTCAATTTAACATTTTTTCTCAATTTTATGCTTGAAATTTAGATTGAATTCTCAATTCAAGACAAAACTCCATTTTCTTTTTATTTTATATTTTTAATTATATTTATAAATTTATCTATATTTTAATGTGTGTTTTTATTTTAGATAAATTAAGACAAGTTTGGGCAATTTTGGAACGATCTTTATCTGACTTGTATTAATTTATATAAAAAAATTAAGAAAGAAAGAAAAATATAATTAATTCAATTCATAAAATATAATTTATATTATTAAAATTGGGTTTCTGTACTTTTATTCATAAAATTAAGAAAATAATTAAGATTCTTTTTATTTTCTTAATTTTATGAATTATATTAATTTATATATATATATATATAGAGATGCCCCCAGTTTGGCAAAAACCGGAACCGGCCGGTTCGAAACTGGGGGTCAACGGTTCATTCGGTTCGATTCCGGTTCCGTATTTGAAGAACCATGAACCGGTGGTTCCTGGATTTTTATTTATTTATTTATTTATTTTGGAAAATTGTGAAAATGACACGTGTCGCCGGAGCTTCGGCGAAAAGTAGCCGTTGTGGCCGGAACCGCCGGTTCACGCAAATTTTGTTTTTGAAGCTGCCACGTGTAAGGCCCGGATTGCTCGACCATTGGAGATCAATGGTTGAGATTTATTGACCGTTGCAAATCGGCGGTTCAAACCGTCCGAATCTTTTTTATTTTTTGCAAAATTTTCTATAAATACCTCCCTTCTCCAATTCATTTCTCATACCATTCTTCCAATTCTCTCTGATTCTCTCTCAATTCTCAAGTTTCAATTCAACTTTTGTGCTAAATTTCAATTTCAATTCTATTCTATTTTGATCGAAAATGTCTCGAAGAGGTTCTTCTTCCGCCGGTTCTTCCCGTGGTAAAGGAAAGAAGCCTATGCCACCACCACAAGATGTTCAACTCAATGAAATTATCGATCAATACACTCCCCACTCTTATTGAAGTGAGGAGTATGCAAATTTGGAGGAAGCTCTCGGAGCTAATACCGTCGCTGCCTTTGCCGAGCAAGAAGAGCAAGAGGAGGAGGCGAGGAGGCCAACTCAAGAGAGTGAAACACGTAGCGGCTCTCGAACTCCTTCGACACTTTGAAGTGATATTTTCTCCATACATTTTAAAAGG
This sequence comes from Scutellaria minor, assembly GCA_954870855.1. Taxonomy (NCBI): domain Eukaryota; kingdom Viridiplantae; phylum Streptophyta; class Magnoliopsida; order Lamiales; family Lamiaceae; genus Scutellaria; species Scutellaria minor. Next base: position 12,754,378 of record OX940731.1, on the reverse strand, counting down.
GAGAAAGTATCAAATTCGAACGTGGACTACGCAGTGATGTGCAACTATTGTGTAAAGAGCCACAAATTCAAGCACGGAGGGGGCTATGGAACGTTCAACAACCATTTGATAAAGAAGCATCCGGACAAGATGGGTAGTGACCGCTCTCAAACCCATCTTCCTCGACAAACCGGTTCCAGTTTGGGAACCGATGGTAATAACCCTTCTTTCCTTTTTAAATTTAGTCAATTATTTCATAGGAAAGGAGTAGCCGAATTAGTTACAAAAAAACATCTATAATTATTAGACGATGATTTTGAAGAATATACTGGTGTTTATTTACAACCCGCTAGTAGAAGAATTTCTAGGAATACCATTACACGTGACGTAGAAAAAATTTATGGCGAATATAAATATACTTTAATTCAAGAATTAAAAAATTTAACACAATGAGTATCTATTTGTTGTGATGTGTGGAAAGATCCTTATCAAATGCATGATTATTTAGGAGTAACATGTCATTGGATAGATGATGCATGGAATATGCAAAAATGATTAATTGCATATGCCGAATTTGATGAAAAAAAATACTTCCATAGCAATTGCTAGAAAAATAATAAAAATTTGTAATGATTATGATATAGTTACAAAAGTTTTTTCGGTTGGTTTTGATAATGCCGCTCCTAACACCGCTAGTATGCCTACGTTAATAGAATTTTGTAAGCCTCCAATAAATGGTAAGATTTTTCATATTCGTTATGTACCACATTGTTTGAATTTATGTGTACAAGATGGTCTAGATGCTTTAAGTGATCAAATTAAACCTATTAAAGATGCAATTCATAAAATTGCTAAATTAACAGTATGTCATAAAAAATGGGCCCGATTTTGTAAAAATAATGGAATGGAAGTTAAGAAATTTATGATGGACGTAAAACATAGAAGAAATTCAACTTATTTTATGCTTTAAGATTCTTATAATTATAAAGAATTGCTAATTGAATTTTTTGACGAAAACCCCAATGAAAATATATATTTGTATAACAACTCTTGGGATGCATGTATTAATTTAATTCAACTATTAAATTTTTTTGAAGAAGCCACTAGAGAATTAAGTGGCACTTATTATCCTACTTCTCTATTAGCCTTAGATCATTGTATCAAAATTGCTTTAATTTAGAATGAATATTCTACATGTCTTATTTTAGGTGATACTATTATATCCATTAAAGCAAAATGGTGTAAATATTTTTTTGAAATTCCCGATTTATTTTTAATAGCTAAATTATTAGATCCTAGGATTAGAGAAGATGGCCTAACCGAATTATTACAAATGTATTATAGTGCTTTGTTCCCCAATTTTTTTGTTAGGAGAATATGATGCATTTGACTATGTTCCAAATTATATAGAAGTTGTACGTAGAGCTAGATCAACTTTGTATGAATTATTTAAAGAATATAAAATATCATTAGGGGATGATTGTGGGGATGATTTAGGTGCTCAAAATGTAGATAGTAGTAGTTCTTCACAATATCCATATAATGTTAGTGGTCTTAGCGCATTTTATGATTTTTATGATAACCGAACACAAAAACGAGCTAGGAGGTCTAATCCCACACAAGAATTAGATATATATTTAAGTTGTACATTTGAATTTATTTCTTTTGAAAACTCTATGGATCTTTTGAAGTGGTGGTCAAAAAGGATTACCACTTATCCTATTTTAAGTAGTATTGTAAAGGAGATCTTTGCAAGTCCCGTCTCCAACATCTCCGTCGAGTGCGCCTTCTCCAAAGGACGACATATGTTGAATCCAAGAAGGGAAAAATTGACCATAGAGAATGTTCAACACATTACTCTATTTGAAGATTGGCTTTGAGCCAAGAAATGCCAACAACATCTAGATTTAACGGTCTTAGATGAAGATGGCGCAGACGAGTATGGCTACGATTCCAACACATTCTCCTCCGTCGGGACTAATTAAGAAGGTAAGTTTGCGAGGTAAGAGAACTACGTGAACTTTGATTCTGTAGCGTCCCGGACCAAAAATGACGCATAATTGAATAATTGAATATTAAACCCTTAATTGATTTATTATGTGCGTTAATCTTGACAGTTTAATTTAATTATATGTGTTTCAGATACGTGATTAACGCATGTTTTAGATGGAAATAAAAATTAGTCGTGGAACATAGATTATTATTTTACCATTAGATGCGTAATGGAAAAACGAGAAGATAGAAATGAATTACAGGTCAATCGGAGACCTGTAGCTCAAATGGCGAAGAAAAGGGCGAAATTCGAAGATTCGAAAAAAACGAAAGATATTTCGATGAATAGTAATCCGAGATATTTTTGGTGAATAGTAACCCAAGATATTTTGGATGAATAGTGTTTTCGGAAAATTTATATATAGGGGTGTTTTCGATTCAAAAATCACCGTTTTTTCGAACGAGACGAAATCAACAAAAATACGTAAGTCTCTCTCTCCTCCCTTTTCTCTCTCGATTTTCTGTTTTTTCGGCCCCGGCGCCGTCGCCGATGGCCGGAAAAATTCAACTTTGTCAGTTTTGGCCGATTTTCGCACAAAATGTAGGTCTTGTCGAGACAAGTCTAGGATAGGTTTCGAATTTCAATTCCAATGTCTCGTTCTACCTTTTCTCTCTCCTCGGTTCTCTCTCTCTCTCTCCTCCTTCGTCGGAGTGGTGGCTGACCTTCCCGGGATGTCGGGCTATTAGTTGGGGATGGTGGCGCCGTCGTGGGCGGTGGTGCCAGGGCCGGAAATGGTGGTGGAAAGTGGTAGTGTGTGTGTGTAGGCTGGTGTGTGTGTGTTTTTACATGATAGTGTGTGTGTTTTTGTGCTGTTGATTGCCGGCGATGGGAGTTCGCCGGTCGGAGTTGAGTGTTAAGACGGTGCCTCGTTACGCCGCCATGTCAGGTGGTGTCACCGACGATGGGAGATCGCCGGCCATGGCCGGAATTTGGGGGGAGAAAACGGTTGAGGGGCTGGTCTGGGCACACGACACCGGGAGATGCCGGGCGCACTTGGCACATGGCATCGGGAGACGGGAAGCGCGCGCGCGATGCCGTGTGACGGGTACACGCGCGGCGCCGTGTTTGTGATACGAAATGCGTTTTGTTCGTCATACGTTATCGTCGAGTCATCGGCGACGAGATGTCGTCGACCGGGAGTCGGGGGTCCCGGTCAAAGTCAACCCTTTGACCAAAATTACGAAAATGCCCCTCAATCTTAAAACTCTCCGTTTGAGCTCGTTTCAACTCCGATTGAGCTCATTCTTTTTTCGTTGCAACCCTAATCTTTCTCTCTTCCTCACTGTTTTACCAAAACTACCAAAATATCCCTCAATCTTAAAACACTCCATTTGAGCTCGTTTCAACTCCGATTGAGCTCATTCCTTTTCCGTTGCAACCCTAATATTTCTCTCTTCCTCACCATTTTACCAAAATTACCAAAATACCTCTCAATCTTGAAATGTTCCGTTTGAGCTCGTTTCAACTTCGATTGAGCTCATTCTTTTTTTGTTGCGACCTAAATTTCATCCTCTTTCATCTCAGCCTTATAAACTGAAAATCCACTCTCGTTTCTTCAAACTCAATCTTTAGATCTCCCAATCTGTCGCATCTTTAATGATCATATCTTCTCCGAAATATTTTATAGCTTTAATTATACTTATTAAGGATCTAAGAAACACCGTAACTTATGTAGGCTACCAATTGGATTAAGCATTGAGATACTTGATCTTTGATACTTGCTACTCACGTGGTAACCACCGAACAAGGTGGGGGTAACTTCTAAACTCTATTTGTTTATTGTTTTCCCTATTTGATGTATGAACTGTTGAATCTTATATGAGGTGATTATATGCTATGAAAACTGTGTTTATATTATGATAGTGTGATAGGGTTGGGTTGTGTGTACATTAGTGAATCTTGGGTTGTGTGTCCATTGGGCTGTGTGTCCATTAGTGAATCTTAGGCTGAGTGTCTATTGGGTTGTGTGTCCATTAGTGAGTCATGGGCTGAGTGTCCATTGGGTTGTGTGTCCATTAGTGAGTCATGGGTTGAGTGTCCATTGGGCTGTGTGTCCATTAGTGAGTCATGAGCTAAGTGTCCATTTGGCTGTGTGTCCATTAGTGAGTCATGGGTTATGTGTTCGTTAATGAACCAAATTATATGTTATGCATAATATGTGATGTGTTTAATTGTTGAACTATTATATATGTTTAATATGTGTACTGCTTAATAATGTTAAAACATAGAAATTACTCTCACGAGTGTATTCAACGCACTCACCCCTATTCTGTACTTACACTACAGGAAATTATGAATGAGGAGAAGTATAAAGAGAGGGGTGCCATGTCAGCTGTGATCTTTTTCCCTGTTGTCTTTTTTCGGAGCTGTCTTTCTGAACATTGTTCCACATTTTGTAAAATTAAACTGTCATTCTTTTAAGTAATGGATCCTGAAGGTTTTTCTGCTGCAAATGTTTTAATTAATCGATTGTATTCGATGGTTTATATGTAAAGATTTGTTCATCTCTTACCTCTTTCTATTTTATATCATGCTCGTCTCTTTCCCTTTCTTTCTTCACACCCACAATGAGAACTCTGTAAATTTTAAGAAAGAAAATGGGGCGTGACAGATGGTATCAGAGCAATGTTCTATCATTTTTGAACTTGCTCAAACTTGTTTTATAAAGAGAAAATGAGAAAAATATGTTTTAAATGAGAAAATATTTTCAAAAAGAAATGGATAAGCACCATCCTCTCTCTATAGGTATCTCTCTCTGATCATAGGACTTAATAAAATGGAGTGTTTATCTGCTTTGGGCTTTCTCATTTATCTGATATAAACTATTTAGGTTTGACGGGGGGTTAAGGATATAGATTCACAGTTTAGGTTTGATGGAGTGTTAAGGATATTGCTCCACGATAAAAGGATCTTTTAAAAACCTCTTGATGTCACTACAATCAACACACTGCTCTGAGTCACCGCCACAAAGCCACTGACTGCAGCAGCGTGAGCTCGTGTGTGAGTATGGCCTTTCGCAGGAGTTGATATCGTGTGACTGATAGTTGAAACTACCATGGGCCCTTGTTTATGACATGGTGTGCTAATGAGTGGGTTTTTCCAATTCGTGGTTGCGATACGTAAAGTTGGTTTAGATACTTGAGATATATAAGGAACCATGTGTGGAGGTCGGTGATATGGTTCATGATGTTTTTTTATGTTTTGTTTTCTCTGGTTGGTATATACAAGTTGGGTATACGATATCCCACGTAACAATGTTATGCTATCATGATAAATGAATGACAAAGAATCTATTGAGGTTGTTAAATGACATATGGAATGATGTTTATCAGTACCATGTTACTTAATGTTTGTTTATCTGTTGTTATTTTATACTTTTGGGTTATGAGAGGTAGATGATAAGGGTTAGTTTTCGTATATTGTCTTTAGAATTATATCTCGAGGTCGACCATGAAGGGACCAGCCACCAACTGCAAATTCACCAACTATAAATCCACCAGAACAAAATGTGGATACTACAATGGTGGATTTAGTGTTCGTCCTTAGAGGATTGGCCCGATAATTTGAGGTCACGCAAGCTATGCCACCACCAGTGAGGAACGACGTGAATCAGATTTTTGAACAGTTCAGGCATTTCAATCCACCGACGTTTAATGGAAAAGACAAACCAGCTAACGCCGAGGAGTGGCTAAGGTCACTGGATCGTTTATTTGGACATCTAACCTGCATGAAAGAATAAAAGATCTCGTGCGCGGTATTCCAACTCAAGGAAGAAGCCAGTCACTTGTGGGATTTGTATGAGAGGACGTTGTTGCCGGACCAAAAGAAGGATATGACATGGAAAACCTTCAAGGAAGTGATCGTGCAATATTTAATACCACAATCCTATCGCGATCAAAAGGAAACGGAGTTCTTACGTCTCCATCAAGGAATCACATCAGTAGGGGAGTATGAACGGAGATTTAACCAGTTGAGTAGATATGCAATTCATCTGGTTGACACTGATATCAAGAAGGCCCGACATTTTGAAAAGGGTCTTCGCTTAGAGATCAGTTCAATTTTGGCAGGTCAGGGAAACATGATCTATGCCAACGTCGTGGAGAGAGCCCAAAAGATCTCCTCTCGTCTGTGCTTGGACGTGTTACCATCCAAGAAGATTGATGAGATACCTGGAAAGAGGAAGTGGATCGAGCCGAGTCAAAGCTTCGATCCAAACAAGTTTTCTAGGAATAATAATACCCCACTTCTCCCCACTCCCAGACCAGGAAATCCATGTGCCAGATGTGGAAGGAATCATGTGGGACCGTGTTCGCAAGGAATTCGGAAATGCTACAGATGTGGAGAACCAGGACGCATTGCGTTAAACTGTCAGAAGATTGGAAATTTAGTCGCTGCAACACCGAGGCCGAGGTAAGGGGAAATTCAAAAATGCTACAGATGTGGAGAACCGGGACACATCGCATTAAACTGTCAGAAGTTTGGAAACTTAGAGGCTGTAGCACCCCAGACCAAAATGAAACATAATATATTAATTAAATATTTTAACTCGGGATTTAATATATATATGCGGATGTTTTAACTGTTTAAATACGTGCATTTCAGATAAGTGTCTAACACACGTATGAGAAGGATAATTTACCTAGACGTGGGATGTAGGATATTTTTATATCACTAGTTGCACGTTGGAAGTATAGAAAGATGGAAACGAACTAGAGGTCAATCGGAGATCTGCAGCTCGAACGACGATAAAAAAAGTAAAACACGAGGTTTCGGAAATATCAGAAGATATTTACCAAGATATTTACCGAGATATTTACGGTGAATAGTAACTTCTGAAATCTATAAATAGGAGCTCACCCCAGTTCATTTTCACCCATTTCTTCAAACGAGCCAAAAAGCGACGTTTACATATAAGTCTCTCTTCTCTCTCTTTTCTTTTTCGGCCTCCGGCGCGCCACCACCGGCGCCGCCGGTAAGGTGGTGCCGCAACCGGAGTTCGCCGGAAAATTTTGAAGTGGTCGATTTCGGCCGATTTTTGCACACAACGTAGGTTTTGACGAGTCGAGTCTAGAACAAGTCTCGAATTTCTATTCCGACTTGTCGTTCGTCGGAGAACGGTGAAAAACCTTTGCAAAACCCTAAACCCTAACCCTAGCCAACTTTTCTCTCTCCTCGGTTTTCTCTCGTTTCCTTCGTCCTTTTAATTGGAGATGTTTTCGGGGGTTCTCATGGAGATGAGGGTGAGTTGTTGGGGGGACGACGCCGCCATGCGTGGTGGTGTCGAAGTTATGGCGGGTTGATTATGTTTATATGTATGTGTGTGTGTGATCTCTGTTGGGGGCGGCACAGATGGTGCCGCCATGAGGGAAGTGATAATCGGCGTTGGTGATGCGCCGGTGGGTTGTGATGATGGGAAGGTCGCCGACCAAGTTTTTTTGAGGATATGTGTTTGTGTATATATATGTTATGTGTATGAGGGTGTGGTGTTGGAGAGGGGTTTGGTTTCATATCGGAGTGTAGTAGTTGGGAACAAGAAGTTTGGAACGAAGTGGCGGAAACACCGGGTGGAAATGAGGCTACCGGGGGAAGGCTGCTGGTGCGCGGTTGTGCCGTAGGGCATGGTCGTGCAACAGCAGGCAGAAACCACTGGAGGCTGGCGCACGGTCGTGCTAGGGGAGCACGGTCGTGCGCGGCCAGGCAGAGATTTCTGGAAGCTGGCGCATGATTGTGCGCCAAGGGGGCACGGTCGTGCGAGGCCAGGGCACGCCGGGAATGGGCGCCGGGTGTGAGACGCATGTCGGGTAACGCTGTGTTTTCTTTTTCCTTTGTATCCTTTACCATCGAGTCTTAGCCGACGGGAGGTTTCGACCGAGGGTCGAGGGCCCGGTCGAGGGCCCGGTCGAGGTCAACTCTTGATGCCAATATACTCTCCAACTTATATACGTTATTGAGCTCGTATCAACACCGAACGAACTCGTGTCTTATCCAATCTTTAGGTCCTTCAACTCGTCGCGTATACGTTTATCGGTTTAATTATAATTAATAAAGATCTGAGTACAACGTAACATCTGTAGGCGATTTGTTGGATTAAGACTGAGTTACTTGATCGGATTAAGCTTGTGTTATCGGATCCTTTAGTACTCGCTTGTGAAATCTGATCCGTCGGTACTCGTTGATCACGTGGTAACCACCGAAGTAGGTGGGGGTAATTCCTAACTCTTCTTCTGTTTACCATTTTCCCTAAGTAAACGTATGATTGAGGAATACTAAGTGTTGTGTTTATACTTGCTGTGCCATGATATAACTGTGAAAGGACAGAGATCCTCTGATCATGCATTCTGTTCGTCCCCTGCTATTTTCTACTACTCTGTGGAGGTGTCGTGAGCCTCTTGAAATGCACTAGTGGTGTGAGACCGTTCATAGGATAAGACAGAGGAATTCCGTACCTATTCGTCCCTTGCCATTTCTAATATCTGTTTTGCAATTTATGTGCTGTGACAACGTGACCGTAGGTTAGCTTTTCGGTATTTAATTCTATCTTGAGATATATGAGGTGGATTTTATCCCCATGGATGTATTCCACGCACTCACCCCCGCAATCTGTACTCACACTACAGGCGATGATGAGCATGATGAACCCTAGGAGGAGAGATGAAGTACTGTATCTGGTTTGTTGTAATGAGACGAGGTCTCTTAAATATTTTCAAACTAAGTTTTGGTTAAGCTTATGTTTTGTAATATTTTGATACATGTAAAGATGTGAGATTCTGATGAGTTTCTCCTGCATTTGATGTATTATATATATCGGTAGTGAGACCGATTGCTAACGGCAGAGGCCGTATGTTTAAAAGTGAGAGATTCACTTCGTCCCTTATCTCTTTCTTCTGTTGTCCCTTACTCATTTCTTTCTGTCGTAAAAGTGTCCCTTGCTTTTTCCATCTTCACGCCCAATGGTAAAACTCTGATAAAACATGAAAAGATTTTGGGGCGTGACAAATGGTATCAGAGGCGTTCTAACATTGAGAACGTGCTCTAGTTGGTTTTAAAAATGAAGAAAATGTGATTTGAAAGATGTGGTCTTGATGATCTTAAAACGAGAAATGGTTTTTGAAAAGATATAGATAAGCACTATCCTCTCTCCATAGGTGACCCTCCCTGATATAAGTGTTGTGGAGCATGAATGTTTGCTTGTTAAGTGTTAATTTGCTTTGAACCGTTGGGTTTAGAAGGAAGCGTTGCGAGTATGAGTATATGAAGATAGAAACTCATGTAAAAATAAACTTGTCAGATGAATAGGAATCGTCTTACGGCTAGGATGAGTGTACCTGTATTTGAGACTAGGGCGCAGCGACTTCGACGTCACTTTTGTGAGAGTAGAGTGACAGATGATAGATCGGTGGGAGAACACATAGCTAGACTTCTCCACTGCTGGAGAGAGATTTGGGATATGGGGAGCAGAATTAGCGGAGTGCAGGCTTGTCTGTAGATGATCTGCACTCTACCACATGATTGGTTGGTGAGAGCTCGATTAGTTTATAGAGACGAGCTGGTGTTCTCATCCGTGAATTTAGTGCCTATCGCCAATTTCGGTAATGTAGAACGAAAGATGCTAGAGCTCTGGGGTCTACATGGCCTACCGATTGCTCCGGAACCATCACCCTAAGATCCTCCCAGCAGTAGCTCGGAGTCGGAGGAGGATCTAGAGGAGGATCCGGAGGAGGATCCCGAGGAGGACGCCAAGAGATTAATGATCCTCAAGAGGGACAGGAGTCTCCACTGCCTCCCGCTGATGTAGATTAGATGTTCCGAAGCGACTTAGTTATATGTATATATATTATGTTACACGAGATACGATGTTCTATATGTCTAAGTGTGGGGTAGTTTTTACACCATAGATAGTGTACATACATCTTTTGTTATGGTGTAGTACAACCCTTTTTGATGCTACTTTGTATATATACACGTATAACTTTTTGTTTATCATATGACGTTTGCATTTGTGTCTCATCACGAGTAATGTGTTATCTTTTATATGTATAACGTTATTAATAATCGCAACGACTTATATGTATATACATAACGTAATAGATTATGTCGAGAGGTAGACCTCGACAAGAGCCACAACAACCGGTCAACCAACCGAAACGTGAGGAAAACACCAACGTGGGAGATTTGGTGACCATGCTACGAGGGTAGCACAACACTTTGAGGTTAACCAAACCGTCCCCCAGTCAGTGAGGAATAACCCGAACCAAATTTACGAGCAATTTCGGCGATTCAATCCGCCGACTTTTAGCGGGAAGGGAGAACCGACTGAAGCGGAAGAGTGGTTAAGGTCATTCGACTGGCTGTTTGGGCATCTAACGTGCTCAAGGGAACAGATGGTCAGTTGTGCCATCTTTCAACTCATGGAAGAGGCGGGTCATTGGTGGGACTCGTACGAGAGAACCCTATTGCCAGCTGAAAGAGAGGCAATGACTTGGGAGGATTTCAAGGAAGTGGTGTCTAGTCACTTCATTCCTCAATCATACCAGGACCAGAAGGAAATTGAGTTCCTTCAACTCAAACAAGGGAGTTCAACTGTTGGGGATTATGAACGACGGTTCAACCAGTTGAGCCGGTACGCCCCACACTTGGTGGACACAGATCTGAAGAAAGTGCAAAGATTCGAGAAAGGCCTCTGCCCACAGATTAGCATGATCTTAGCTGGGCAGGAAACGACGACGTATGCAAAGGTCGTTGGAAGAGCCTAGAAGATCGTCTCCCGGATGGGTTTGGATGTTGCGCTACTTAAATGAGTTTTTCCTATTCCTGCCAAGAGGAAATGGACTGGCCCAAGCCAGAGCTTCACCCCGAATAAATTTCCAAGGGCAAGCAACGTCCCACCTCTTCCCATTTCCCGACTTGGAAATCCATGCCCGAGATGTAGAAAGGTGCATGCGGGACCGTGTCAACAAGAGACACGAAGCTGTTATAACTGCGGAGTGCCGGGGCACATTGCGGTAAATTGCTGGAAGGCAAGGAGTACGCCGGCTACAGGGTCAAACTCGAGGCCGGTAGCAGGTAGAGCGAGGGCTTTCGCTCTTACTCGTCCGGAAGCCGTTGAAGGGACAGAGACGATGACAGGTATGTTATCAGTATCTGATATACCTACTTTCATCTTGTTTAACACTGGAGCGACGCACTCCTTCATATCTGTCAACTTCTGTAAACTGTTGAAACATGTTGACTGTAGGATAGTCGCTCGAACTCTAGAAGTTAGTATCCCCTTAGTGAAGACGGTAAAGACAAAACACTTGTACCGTCATCTTAAGATTGCCTTCGAGGACAAGATACTTATAGCAGATCTCCACGCTTTGGAGATGAAGGATTTCGATATCATCTTGGGGATGGACTGGCTGGAGTCCAATTATGCGATAATCAAGTGCCGCGAGAGAGAGATAGTCTTCCAAACACCGGGAGAGCCGGAGTTTACTTTCCACGGGACTCGAGTTAAAGTTGACTCAAGGATGGTCTCGGCCATGAAAGCAACCCAGATGCTTAGCAAAGGAGATTGCGAAGCTTGGTTGGTCAACATGGTAAATACCAAGAAGGAATCGACCACTATCGAGAAGGTGCCGGTGATAAAGGAATTCACGGATGTATTTCCAGAGAACTTACCTGGTCCTCCACCGGATCGACAAGTGACCTTCGAGATAGAGCTCGTTGCAGGATCAGCGCCGATGTCTAAGGCTCCTTATCGAATGGTGCTGAAGGAGTTGCAGGAATAGAAGGTCCAACTACAAGAACTACTGGACAAGGGTTTCATCAGACCAAGTGTGTCGCCCTGGGGAGCACCAGTGTTGTTCGTGAAGAAGAAGGATGACAGCTTTCAGATGTGTATTGATTACCGAGAGCTGAACAAGAGAACGATAAAGAACAAGTATCCACTGCCTCGGATCGAAGATCTTTTTGATCAATTAAGAGGTGCCAGTGTGTTCTCAAAGATTGACTTGAGATCTGGATATCACCAGATGAAAGTCAAAGACGCTGATATATCCAAGACAACATTCAGAACGATGTATGGCCACTACGAGTTTGTAGTAATGCCATTTGGAGTAAGTAATGCTCCGGCTGTCTTCATGGATTTGATGAATCGCGTTTTCCATCCTTATCTGGATCTCATTGTCATAGTGTTCATAGATGATATTCTCATCTACTCGTGCGACAGCGCGCACCATGAATAGCATCTCAGAATCGCACTGGAAGTACTAAGGAAGGAGAAGCTCTATGCCAAATTCAAGAAGTGCGAGTTCTGGATGGACAAAGTGGGTTTTCTAGGCCACATCGTTTCTGCACAAGGGATCGAAGTAGATCCTGAAAAGGTGGCAGCTGTCAGCAAGTGGGAAACTCCAACGAATGTAAAGGAAGTTCGAAGTTTCGTCGGCCTAGCTGGATACTACCGAAGATTCATAGAAGGATTTTCGAAGATTGTCACTCCAATGACTCGACTAACAAGAAAGGATGTGAAGTTCCAATGGAGTGAGCAATGTGAGTGTAGTTTTCAGGAACTGAAGAGAAGACTGACAGAAGCACCAGTCTTAACAGTTCCAGATGTGTCTAAAGACTTTGTGGTCTACAGCGACCCATCCAAGCAAGGATTAGGATGTGTTCTGATGCAGGAAGGAAAGGTAGTGGTGTATGCATCACGTCAGCTGAAGATCCACGAACAAAACTATCCGACTCACGATCTGGAGTTAGCAGCGGTAGTACACACCCTTAAGATCTGGAGGCATTACCTTTACGGCGTGAAGTGTGAAATCTATACCGATCACAAAAGCCTGAAGTACTTCTTTGAACAGAAAGAGCTCAATATGAGGCAAAGAAGATGGCTAGAGTTGGTAAAAGATTACGATATTACAATTCACTACCATCCTGGAAAAGCGAATGTGGTAGCTGACGCCCTTAGCAGAAAGAGAAAGAGAGTGGTGACGTCGATGATCACTAATCAGCACCATTTGATTGAGGAAATGTCAAAGCTAAATCTGAAGATAGTCTCATCTCCAATCAGCATTGAATCCAGGATGGCAACATTATTCGTAAAACCCACATTACGTGATCGAATCGTGGAAGCTCAGAAGAAGGATAACTTTCTAGTGAAAATGAAAGCCCTTATGGATAGTGAAAGAGCTGAAAGTTTCACATTAGCTACCGATGGAGCTCTGATCTTCAGAGGAAGAGTGTGCGTGCTTAAGAATGAAGAATTAAAAGAAATTCTCAAAGAAGCGCATTGTACACCAATGTCTGCACACCCTGGAGGTACAAAGATGTACCGAGACCTAAGGGTGAACTTTTGGAGGAATATGAAAAGAAGTATAGGGATGTTCGTCAAGAGGTGTCTCGTCTGCCAACAAGTGAAAGCAGAGCATCAACGATCGGCTGGGATGCTGACGCCTCTAGAGATACCAGAGTGGAAATGGGAGCATATAACCATGGATTTTGTGGTTGGTTTACGGACAACCAGACGAGGAAACCACGCCGTGTGGGTAATCGTTGATAGATTAACGAAGTCTACCCATTTCTTGTCAAATAAGATGACTTTCGGACTAGACAAGTTGGCACGTATATGTCTTGAAGAGATAGTCCGACTACACGGCGTACCAGTTTCTATCGTATCTGATAGAGATCCACGGTTCACTTCTAGGTTCTGGCAAAGCTTACAAAAGGAGTTGGGGACTAAGTTGTCATTCAGTACAACTTTCCACCCACAGACTGACGGACAATCGGAAAGGACCATACAGATTTTGGAGGACATGTTGCGGGCTTGTGTTTTAGATTTTCCCAGAAGTTGGGAAGACCATCTATGCTTAGTAGGATTTACCTACAACAATAGCTATCAGTCAACCATTGGTATGGCGCCTTACGAAGCACTCTACGGAAGAAAGTGTCGATCACCCATCTGCTGGGATGAAGTGGACGAAAAGAAAATTTTGGGACCCGAATTAGTGGAACAAACAGTCGAAGTAATAAAGAAGGTTCGGGATAGAATACGAGTAGCCCAAGATCGACAGAAATCATATGCAGACAAGAGACGGAGGGAACTGGAATTTGAAGTAGGAGATGAAGTCTTTCTCAAGGTATTTCCTACTAAGGGAGTTCATCATTTTGGAAAGAGGGGGAAGCTGAAGCCGAGATACGTTGGACCATTCGAAATTCTAGATCGTGTTGGAGAGGTCGCGTACCGTCTAGCTTTACCACCAAACTTCACTGGAGTGCATAATGTATTCCACGTTTCTATGCTAAGGAAGTACATATTCGATCCACAACATGTAATCGAACAAGAAGACATAGAACTGGAAAAGGATCTGACGTATGAGGAAGTCCCGATAGCTATTTTGGACAGAAAGAAACGACAACTAAGGAATCGGGATATGTCTATAGTAAAGATCCAGTGGAGTCGACATGGAAAGGAAGAAGCAACCTGGGAATTGGAGAATGAAATCCTGAGGAAGTACCCCGACTTACCTTTCATAGGTGCCTGTTTATCTTCCTTCTTATAGTATGCGTTTAATTTCGAGGATGAAATTCTTTTAAGGGGTAAGGGTTGTAGCACCCCGGACCAAAATGAAACATAATATATTAATTAAATATTTTAACTCGGGATTTAATATATATGTGCGGATGTTTTAACTGTTTAAATACGTGCGTTTCAGATAAGTGTCTAACACCCGTATGAGAAGGATAATTTACCTAGACGTGGGATGTAGGATATTTTTATATCACTAGTTGCACGTTGGAAGTATAGAAAGATGGAAACGAACTAGAGGTCAATCGAAGATCTGCAGCTCGAACGACGATAAAAAAAGTAAAACACGAGGTTTCGGAAATATCAGAAGATATTTACCAAGATATTTACCGAGATATTTACGGTGAATAGTAACTTCTGAAATCTATAAATAGGAGCTCACCCTAGTTCATTTTCACCCATTTCTTCAAACGAGCCAAAAAGCGACGTTTACATGTAAGTCTCTCTTCTCTCTCTTTTCTTTTTCGGCCTCCGGCGCGCCACCACCGGCGCCACCGCCGGTGAGGTGGTGTCGTCACCGGAGTTCGCCGGAAAATTTCAAAGTGGTCGGTTTTGGCCGATTTTCGCACACAACGTAGGTTTTGATGAGTCGAGTCTAAAACAAGTCTCGAATTTCTATTCCGACTTGTCGTTCGTTGGAGAACGGCAAAAAACCTTTGCAAAACCCTAAACCCTAACCCTAGCCAACTTTTCTCTCTCCTCGGTTTTCTCTCGTTTCCTTCGTCCTTTTAATTGGAGATGTTGTCGGGGTTCTCATGGAGATGAGGGTGAGTTGTTGGGGTGACGCCGCCGCCATGCGTGGTGGTGTCGGAGTTATGGCGGGTTGATTATGTTTATATGCATGTGTGTGTGTGTGTTTGTGTGTGATCTCTGTTGGCGGCGGCACAGATGGTGCCGCCATAAGGGAAGTGATAACCGGCGTTGGTGATGCACCGGTGGGTTGTGATGATGGGTTTTCGGCGACCGAAGGTCGCCGACTAAGTTTTTTTGAGGATATGTGTTTGTGTATATATATGTTATGTGTATGAGGGTTTGGTGTTGGAGAGGGGTTTGGTTTCATATCGGAGTGTAGTAGTTGGGAACGAGAAGTTTCGAACGAAGTGGCTGGAAACGCCATGCGGAAACGAGGCTACCGGGGGAAGACTGCTGGGCGCAGGATGCTGGCGTGCGGTCGTGCCGTGGGGCACGGTCGTGCCCCAGCGGGCAGAAACCGCTGGAGGCTGGCGCACGGTCGTGCGCGGCCAGACAGAGATTTCTGGAAGCTGGTGCACGGTCGTGCGCCAGGAGGGCACGGTCGTGCGCGGCCAGGGCAAGCCGGGAATGGGCACCGGGTGCGAGACGCGTGTTGGGTAACACTGTGTTTCGTTTTTCCTTTGTATCCTTTACCATCGAGTCTTAGCCGATGGGAGGTTTCAACTGAAGGTCGAGGGCCCGGTCGAGGTCAACTCTTGATGCCAATATACTCTCCAACTTATATACATTGTCGAGCTCGTATCAACACCGAAGGAGCTCGTGTCTTATCCAATCTTTAGGTCCTTCAACTCGTCGCGTATACGTTTATCGCTTTAATTATAATTAATAAAGATCTGAGTACAACGTAACATGTGTAGGTGATTTGTTGGATTAAGACTGAGTTACTTGATCGGATTAAGCTTGTTTTATCGGATCCTTTGGTACTCGCTTGTGAAATCTGATCCGTCGGTACTCGTTGATCACGTGGTAACCATCGAACAAGGTGGGGGTAATTCCTAACTCTTATTCTGTTGACCGTTTTTCCTAAGTAAACGTATGATTGAGGAATACTAAGTGTTGTTTTTATACTTGCTGTGCCATGATATAACTGTGAAAGGACAGAGATCCTCTGATCATGCATTCTGTTCGTCCCCTGCTATTTTCTACTACTCCGTGGAGGTGTCGTGAGCCTCTTGAAATGCACTAGTGGTGTGAGACCGTTCATAGGATAAGACGGAGGAATTCCGCACCTATTCATCCCTTGCCATTTCTAATATCTGTTTTGTAATTTATGTGCTGTGACAACGTGACCGTAGGTTAGCTTTTCGGTATTTAATTCTATCTTGAGATATATGAGGTGGATTTTATCCCCATGGATGTATTCCACGCACTCACCCCCGCAATCTGTACTCACACTACAGGCGATGATGAGCATGATGAACCCTAGGAGGAGAGATGAAGTACTGTATCTGGTTTGTTGTAATGAGACGAGGTCTCTTAAATATTTTCAAACTAAGTTTTGGTTAAGCTTATGTTTTGTAATATTTTGATACATGTAAAGATGTGAGATTCTGATGAGTTTCTCCTGCATTTGATGTATTATATATATCGGTAGTGAGACCGATTGCTAACGGCAGAGGCCGTATGTTTAAAAGTGAGAGATTCACTTCGTCCCTTATCTCTTTCTTCTGTTGTCCCTTACTCATTTCTTTCTGTCGTAAAAGTGTCCCTTGCTTTTTCCATCTTCACGCCCAATGGTAAAACTCTGATAAAACATGAAAAGATTTTGGGGCGTGACAAATGGTATCAGAGGCGTTCTAACATTGAGAACGTGCTCTAGTTGGTTTTAAAAATGAAGAAAATGTGATTTGAAAGATGTGGTCTTGATGATCTTAAAACGAGAAATGGTTTTTGAAAAGATATAGATAAGCACTATCCTCTCTCCATAGGTGACCCTCCCTGATATAAGTGTTGTGGAGCATGAATGTTTGCTTGTTAAGTGTTAATTTGCTTTGAACCGTTGGGTTTAGAAGGAAGCGTTGCGAGTATGAGTATACGAAGGTAGAAACTCATGTAAAAATAAATTTGTCAGATGTATAGGAATCGTCTTACGGCTAGGATGAGTGTACCTGTATTTGAGACTAGGGAGCAGCGACTTCGACGTCACTTTTATGAGAGTAGAGTGACAGACGATAGATCGGTGGGAGAACACATAGCTAGACTTCTCCACTGCTGGAGAGAGATTGGGGGTATGGGGAGCAGAATTAGCGGAGTGCAGGCTTGTCTGCAGATGATCTGCACTCTACCACATGATTGGTTGGTGAGAGCTCGATTAGTTTATAGAGACGAGCTGGTGTTCTCATCCGTGAATTTAGTGCCTATCGCCAATTTCGACAACGTAGCATGGAAGATGCTAGAGCTTTGGGGTCTATATGGCCTACCGATTGCTCCGGAACCATCACCATATGATCCTCCCAGCAGTAGCTCGGAGTCGGAGGAGGATCTAGAGGAAGATCCGGAGGAGGATCCTAAGGAGGACGCCGAAGAGATTAATGATCCTCAGGAGGGACAAGAGTCTCCACTGCCTCCCGCTGATGTAGATTAGATGTTCCGAAGTGACTTAGTTATATGTATATATATTATGTTACACGAGATACAATGTTCTATATGTTTAAGTGTGGTGTAGTTTTTACACCATAGATAGTGTACATACATCTTTTATTATGGTGTAGTACTACCCTTTTTGATGCTACCATGTATATATACACGTATATCTTTTCGTTTATCATATGACATTTACGTTTGTGTCTCATCACGAGTAATGTGTTATCTTTTATATGTATAACATTATTAATAATCGCAACGACTTATACGTATATACATAACGTAATAGATTATGTCGAGAGGTAGACCTCAAAAGGAGCCACAACAACCGGTCAACCAACCGGAACGTGAGGAAAACACCAATGTGGGAGATTTGGTGACCGTGCTACGAGTGTTAGCACAACACTTTGATGTTAACCAAACCGTCCCCCAGTCAGCGAGGAATAGCAATTTCGGCGATTCAATCCGCCGACTTTTAGCGGGAAGGGAGAACCGACTGAAGCGGAAGAGTGGCTAAGGTCACTCGACCGACTGTTTGGGCATCTAACGTGCTCAAGGGAACAGATGGTCAGTTGTGCCATCTTTCAACTCACGGAAGAGGCGGGTCATTGGTGGGACTCGTATGAAAGAACCCTATTGCCAGCTGAAAGAGAGGCAATGACTTGGGAGGATTTTAAGGAAGTGGCATCTAGTCACTTCATTCCTCAGTCATACCAGGACCAGAAGAAAACTGAGTTCCTTCACTTCAAACAAGGGAATTCTACTATTGGGGATTATGAACGACGGTTCAACCAGTTGAGCCGGTACGCCCCACACTTGATGGACACAGATCTGAAGAAAGCACAAAGATTCGAGAAAGGCCTTCGCCCACAGATAAGCATGATCTTAGCTGGGTAGGAAACGACGACGTATGCAAAGGTCATTGGAAGAGCCCAGGAGATCGTCTCCTAAATGGGATTGGATGTTGCGCCGCTTAAACGAGTTTTTCCTATTCCTGCCAAGAGGAAATGGACTGGCCCAAGCCAGAGCTTCGCCCCGAATAAGTTTCCAAGGGCAAGCAACGTCCCACCTCTTCCCGTTTCCCGACCTGGAAATCCATGCCCGAGATGTAGAAAGGTGCATGCGGGACCGTGTCAACAAGAGACACGGAGCTGTTATAACTGCGGAGCGCCGGGGCACATTGCGGCAAATTGCTGGAAGGCAAGGAGTACGCCGGCTATAGGGTCAAACTCGAGGCCGGTAGCAGGTAGAGCGAGGGCTTTTGCTCTTACTCATCCGGAAGCCGTTGAAGGGACAGAGACGATGACAGGTATGTTATCAGTATCTGATATACCTGCTTTCATCTTGTTTAACACTGGAGTGACGCACTCCTTCATATCTGTCAACTTCTGTAAACTGTTGAAACATGTTGACTGTAGGATAGTCGCTCGAACTCTAGAAGTTAGTATCCCCTTAGGGAAGACGGTAAAGACAAAACACTTATACCGTCATCTTAAGATTGCCTTCGAGGATAAGATACTTATAGCAGATCTCCATACTTTGGAGATGAAGGATTTTGATATCATCTTGGGGATGGACTGGCTGGAGTCCAATTATGCGATAATCAAGTGCCGCGAGAGAGAGATAGTCTTCCAAACACCGGGAGAACCGGAGTTTACTTTCCACGAGACTCGAGTGAAAGTTGACTCAAGGATGGTCTCGGCCATGAAAGCAACCCAGATGCTTAGCAAAGGAGATTGCGAAGCTTGGTTGGTCAACATGGTAAACACCAAGAAGGGATCGTGTAACACCCCGTTTTCAAGAAAACCTGCATTGCATATTTTATAAAAATACTTTTAATGTTTATTTAAGAATGAGTTAAGTGAGAGAACTTATATGACGCTAAGTTATGATTTATGATTATACGTTATGCTTAATTATTTTAAGGATTTTATGATATGATTTTCTTTCGAGATTTTAAGAGTTTTGCAGGATTGCTCACGGATGAAACCGAGCCCGATCTCCACTCACTTGACACACATGAACGGAAGTAAAAGATAAGATGTTAATTAAATTAATTGAATAAAATGATTTAGGTTTATATGCTTTCTTTTTAGGAAGTTTTACTTATGATCTTATATGTATATTTATGAAATAAGACGTCTTACTTGAACGAGCATGCATTATAGGTAATTATTGAAATAACCGAAATGCTTATTATTATTATTAATTTAAGTATATATATGGAAATTTAATATTTAATTTTATGCTTATCTATTTCCACATCTATGTGAATTTTATACCATACTACATGATTATTAGTCCTCCAATAAGTATACATATACTTATATATGTGTAATATGAAACATGATATATCAAGATAAATAATTAGATTAACCTTTATTTTTAATCCAAATCTTCCAAGATAAGTTTGCTACCTATGACTAAGTATTCTAGACTAGCCACCTCACTAATCTAATAGCATCATGCTAATAACCATCCACTTGCAACATGCAATACATCTTAGCTTGAGGATATTTCTTCTCTCTCCCTCCCTCTCTCTCGATCACTCTCTCTCTCTCTCTCTTGATCACTTCATATAAGAGAGCCAAAGTCATAGATAAGTTAGTACAAGAGATAAAGGAAAGCAAAGATCTTTTATCCATCAAGTCTTCTTCAAAACCTAAAGGTATTTTTGGCTAAACCCTTATGAATCCTTCATTAAAACTCATGATTTATGCTTAATACTTTAGGATAAGAAGTCCAAAGATGTTCTTTGGCATATTTGTTGGGATTATATGTTGTTTGCATGGAGGAATAAGTTGATTCTAGGGTAGACTTAAAGATATGCTTTATTTTGCTACAGTTTTAGTGGTGTTCGAAAATCATAGGAATTGTATTAAGATGAATCCTTTTGCCTAATTGAAATATATGAAGTCAAGAGAATCTCTGTAAAATTTCATAAGGTTTGGGGTTGAATTCGATTTTATATGATTTTTCTAAGATAAGCTGTTCGGAGACAGTTTTTACCCTGTTTTCGGGTCTGATTCATGTATTTTTCTGGAACAGTTTACTTCGAATTTATGCATGATATTTTACTATGTTTAAGAAACTGTTCTTAGGTACATGTAGGAATTTATTATGTATTTGTTTGAGCTTTGTACGATTTATGCCGAATTTTACAACAAAACCTGTTTTTCGCGTAGACGATGTCCTGTTTTCAGTTTCGTTCTAAAATTCATAACTAATTATTGGGATAGAATTTATAAGCCATGTTTTACTATGTTGTAGTACATGTTCTTAGGAGTATGTAGAATTTTACTATGTCATTTTTGGAACCTTGTACGAATTATGGTGATTTTTACGAGAAAGTCCATTTTTCAGCATATGATGTCCAGTTTTTCGGCCAACTTAAGAAATTCATGACTACTTATGTGAACCTTATTTTTAGTTGATGTTTTTATATGATGTACTAAAAGAAGTTATGTACGTATATGAATAATTATATGATTTTAGGAATCACATGTGAACTATTAAAAATTGTTGCGACTTTATGGGTCTTCTTATCATTCGAAGATTACTAGTTTGAAAGTTTAAAGAATAAGTTATGAGTATGAATGTGTTTTGGGTAATGTAACATAATATAAATGCAAAAGAATGTGTTATACGATATAAGGAAGCTAATCAATTAAGTGTGTCGAGCGCAGTCGAGACGATCGGTGGAACCTGAGTCAATCCTAGCACATCTAACGTACAAGTGGGTAACTTCTACTCTCTACTATGTGTTGTTAATTAAGTTGATAAGTTATGTATGAAAGTCTACGATTGAAGTCCGTAGCTATAACCGGTATGTAACTTCCATACCAGGGCGACGACCATAAGGGCGCAAAGTGCCTGGTCTATGAAAGCGACCATAAGGGCGTACAATGCCTGGTCTATGATATAGTACTTGCTTAACGGTTTAATTGCTTCACTATATGTGTTGTTAATTGAGTCGATAAGTTATGTATGAAAGTTTACGATTGAAGTCCGTAGCTATAACTAGTATGTAACTTCCATACCAGGGCGACGACCATAAGGGCGCAAAGTGCCTGGTCTATGAAAGCGACCATAAGGGCGTAAAGTGCCTGGTCTATGATGTAGTACTCACTTAATAATTTAATTGCTTCTATATATTAGACGGTAAAGTTATCCCACTGGGATCCCTCTCCGGAGGTGTCTCATGATGTTACTATTTTATATTTTCAGGCTCACTGGATGATGACGTGGATAAGTAGCTAGCTGGACTGACTTCTCTCTGTCGCATTAGTAGATATGTTAGAACTAAGTTCATTTTCTTTTAAAACAGTATGTTGTTTAAACGTGTATATTATGAAATCGTTGGGCCTAGACTTATCTTATATTATATGTATGTTTTGTTGAGTATTTTCTCGTTGACCGATGGTTCAAACATTTTACCTAGAAATGTGAGTAAGACATGTCTAGACTTGTTTAATAGTCGATATACCATTATATATATATATATTGATTTATATGATGTTTTAAAAAAAAAAAACTCTCGTGTCTTCGCTTTTAAGTCTTCTGCTGTATGTTATAAAATCATTATTATTTCTTTATTTCCTAAGTATGTAAAGGGTGACGACCTATTTCCAATAAAGGGAAATGGGGCGTTACAGATCGACCACTATCGAGAAGGTGCCGGTGATAAAGGAATTCACGGATGTATTTCCAGAGGACTTACCTGGTCCTCCACCGGATCGATAAGTGACCTTTGAGATAGATCTCGTCCCAGGATCAGCACCGGTGTCTAAGGCTCCTTATCGAATGGCGCCGAAGGAGTTGCAGGAATTGAAGGTCCAACTACAAGAACTACTGGACAAGGGTTTCATCAGACCAAGTGTGTCACCCTGGGGAGCACCAGTGCTGTTCGTGAAGAAGAAGGATGACAGCTTTCGGATGTGTATTGATTATCGAGAGCTGAACAAGAGAACGATAAAGAACAAGTATCCACTGCCTCGGATCGAAGATCTTTTTGATCAATTAAGAGGTGCCAGTGTGTTCTCAAAGATTGACTTGAGATCTGGATATCACCAGATGAAAGTCAAAGATGCTGATATATCTAAGACAACACTCAGAACGAGGTATGGCCACTACGAGTTTGTAGTAATGCCATTTGGAGTAAGTAATGCTCCGGCTGTCTTCATGGATTTGATGAATCGCGTTTTCCATCCTTATCTGGATCTCTTTGTCATAGTGTTCATAGATGATATTCTCATTGATTAATTAAATATTAGACACATGACTTAATAATTATGTGCATATATTTTGACTGTTTAATTTATTACGTGCGTTTCAGATACGTGTTTAATGCACGATTAGATCGATAATTTTTCCTAGACATGGAACATAGGATATTTTTATATCATTAGATGCGTTTTGGAAAATCGAGAAGATAGAAACGAACTAGGGGTCAATAGGAGACCCGTAGCTCAAACGATGATGAAAAGGGCAAAACTCGAAGTTTTGGAAAACCGAAAGATATTTCCTGTGAATAGTAATGAAGACTTTTCAACTGATGAATAGTGATTGGATATTTTGGTGAATAGTGTTTTCGAAAAATCTATAAATAGGGGTGTTTTCGATTCGAAAATCACCATTTTTCCGAACGAGCCGAAAGCGACGAAAACTTGTAAGTCTCTCTCTCTTCTCTCTCTCTTTCCGATATTCTGTCTCCGGCGTACCAGTGCCGACGCCACCGGTGGCCGCAAAATTTCAATGTTATCGGTTTCGGCCAATTTTCACACACAACGTGCATCTCAACAAGACGAATCTAGGATAGGTCTCGGAATTTAATTCCGATTTCTCATTTGCCGAAAAACGGTGAGAAACGGGCTCTAAACCCTAAACCCTAACTTTGCACCACCTTCTCTCTCTCCTCTATTTTTTCTCTCTCTCTACCTCCTCTTGCCGGAGCAGTCGCCAACGAAGCTGCTAGGGTTGCGGGTGAGCTGCCGGGGTGGTGGAGCCGCCGTGGGTATATATTAAATATTAAACCATTAATTGATTTATTATGTGCGTTAATCTTGAAGGTTTAATTTAAATATATGCATTTCAGATACATGATTATTGCATGTTTTAGATGGAAATAAAAATTAGTCATGGAACATAGATTATTATTTTACCATTAGATGCGTAATGGAAAAACGAGAAAATAGAAACGAATTAGAGGTCAATCGGACACCCGTAGCTCAAATGACGAAGAAAAGGGCGAAATTCGAAGATTCGGAAAAAACGAAAGATATTTCGAAGAATAGTAATCCGAGTTATTTTTGGTGAATAGTAAACCAAGATATTTTGGATGAATAGTATTTTCGGAAAATCTATATATAGGGGTGTTTTCAATTCAAAAATCACCTTTTTTCCGAACAAGGCGAAATCGACGAAAACACGTAAGTTTCTCTCTCCTCCCTTCTCTCTCTTGATTTTCTGTTTTCTAGTCATCGACGCCGCCGCCGATGCCTGGAAAAATTCAACTTTGTCGGTTTCGACCGATTTTTACACAGAACGTAGGTATCATCGAGACGAGTCTACGATAGGTTTTAGATTTCAATTTCGACGTCTCGTTCGCCGGGAAACGGCAAAAACATCGCCGGAAAACCCTAATCCTTGTTTTTCTACCCTTTCTCTCTCCTCGGTTCTCTCTCTCTCCCTCCTCCTTCGTCGGAGTGGTGGCTGACCTTCCCGGGATGTCAGGCTATCAGTTGGGGGTGGTAGCGCCGCCATGGGCGGCGGCGCTGGGGCCGGGGCCGGAAATGGTGGTGGAAAGTGGTTGTGTGTGTGTGAGGGCTGGTGTGTGTGTGTTTTTACCTGATAGTGTGTGTTTTTGGGCTGTTGGTTACCGGCGATGGGAGGTCGCCGGCCGGAGTTGAGTGTTGGGGTGGCACCTCGTTGCGCCGCCGTGTCAGGTGGTGTCGCCGGCGATGGGAGATCGTCGGCCATGGCCGGAATTTAGGGGGAGAAAACGGTTGAGGGGCTGGTCTGGGCACACGGCACCGGGAGACGGGAAGCGTGCGCGCGCGATGCCATGTTTGCGATACGAAACACATTTTTTCCATCGTACATTATCGTCGAGTCATCGGCGACGAGATGTCGTCGACCGAGAGTTGAAGGTCCCGATCAAAGTCAACCATTTGACCAAAATTACGAAAATGCCCCTCAATCTTAAAACGCTCCGTTTGAGCTCGTTTCAACTCTGATTGAACTCATTCTTTTTCTGTTGCAACCCTAATCTTTCCCTCTTCTTCACTGTTTAACCAAAATACCCTTCAATCTTAAAACGCTCCGTTTGAGCTCGTTTCAACTCCGATTAAGCTCATTCTTTTTCCGTTGCAACCCTAATCTTTCCTTCTTCCTCACCGTTTTACCAAAATTACCAAAGTACCCCTCAATCTTAAAATTCTCCATTTGAGCTTGTTTCAACTCCGATTGAGCTCATTCTTTTTCCGTTGCGACCTAAATTTCATCCCTTTTCATCTCAACCTTATAAACTGAACATCCACTCTCGTTTCTTCAAACTCAATCTTTAGATCTCCCGATCCGTCGTGTTTTTAACGATCGTATCTTCTCTGAAATTTTTAATAGCTTTAATTATACTTATTAAGGATCTAAGAAACACCGTAACTTATGTAGGCTACCAGTTGGATTAAGCATTGAGATACTTGATCTTTGATACTTGCTACTCACGTGGTAACCATCAAATAAGGTGGGGGTAACTTCTAAACTCTATCTGTTTATTGTTTTCCCTATTTGATGTATGAACTGTTGAATCTTATATGAGGTGATTATATGCTATGAAAACTGTGTTTATATTATGATAGTGTGATAGGGTTGGGCTGTGTGTCCATTAGTGAATCTTGGGTTGAGTGTCCATTGGGTTGTGTGTCCATTAGTGAGTCATGGTCTGAGTGTCCATTGGGCTGTGTGTCCATTAGTGAGACATGGACTGAGTGTCCATTGGGCTGAGTGTCCATTGGGCTGTGTGTCCATTAGTAAATCATGGGCTGTGTGTCCATTAGTGAGACATGGGCTGGTGTCCATTGGGCTGTGTGTCCATTAGTGAGTCATAGGTTGTGTGTTCGTTAATGAACCAAATTATATGTTATGCATAATATGTGATGTGTCTTATTGTTGAACTATTATATATGTTTAATATGTGTACTGCTTAATAATGTTAAAACATGGAAATTACTCCCACGAGTGTATTCAACGCACTCACCCCTATTCTGTACTTACACTACAGGAAATTATGAATGAAGAGAAGTATAGAGAGAGGGGTGTCATGTCAGCTGTGATCTTTTTCCCTGTTGTCTTTTTTTGGAGCTGTCTTTTTGAACATTGTTCCACGTTTTGTAAAATTAAACTATCCTTCTTTTAAGTAACGGATCCTGAAGGTTTTTCCGGTGTAAATGTTTTTAATTAATCGGTTGTATCAGATGGTTTATATGTAAAGATTCTGTTCGTCTCCTATCTCATTCTTCTGTTCGTCTCTTACCTCCTTCTATTTTATATCATGCTCGTCTCTTTCCCTTTCTTTCTTCACGCCCACAATGAAAACTCTGATAATTTTTAAGAAAGAAAACGGGGCGTGACAGATTCCTTAATTCAATTTAGGAATACGTAGGCAATTTCATTCTAAGTTTTAAATTCACTTTCAAATTTAGAATGAAACTCAAGCTCTTTCAATTTTTTTCCCTCTTCTTTCATGTATTAAAAAAAATTAAGGACTTAATTGAAATGAGCAAAGAATGTTGTGTAATAGATGATGTGTCTCAAACAAAGGAGGAGATAATGAGACGTGTCTCATTGCACGTCTTATTATGTCCTTCTTTCTTTGAGATACATCATCTACACAACATTCTTTGCTCATTTCAATTAAGTCTTTAATTTTTTTTAATTAAAAGTTAGAAGTTTGTAAGTTGTAATTTTTGGATATTTATACAAAGTTGTTTATTTTTTAACATAGATAGTTTGTTTTATATTGTCATAGTATATGATCGTAAAAATTTGAGTCGAACCATAAACAGAAAAATAAACAAAATAAACCAGATAAACCGGCGGTCGGTTCAACCGCCGGTTACAAACCGGAACCAGAACCGAACATACCCCAGTTTGATTCCAGTTAGAACCTTCCCGGTTGGCCAAACCATCGGTTTGGTCAAACCGGGCATGACTATATATATATAAATTAATAAAAGTCGAATGAAAATTGTTTCAAAATGGTACTAACTTGTTATAATTTATTTTAAATATAAATACATATTGAAATATTACAAATCTATGAATATAAATAAAAGAAAAAAAAAGAATTTTGTCTTGAATTGAGAACTCAATCTAAATTTCAAGCCTTAAATTGAGGAAAAAATGTTAAATTGAGCCCCTTATTAAGAAATTTTGAAAATTGAGTTTAGAATTGAGAGCTAATTTATAAATTGAGTTTTGTTATGAAATTTATCCTTTTAAAAATAAGAGCTTGGGACATGAGTTCTATTACATGATGAAAAATATTTTTTTTCCTAAATTAGTAGACCGTGGAAATGTGGAATGGATGTATGGTGACGTAAAATCTTAAAATACATCTTCAATAAATAAAGACAATGGAGAAAATTGAAACTGGTTTAAATAAAAGAGTGAGGCTTATGTACCCCTAGGTATGACGGATCTTAGGATTCGTGCTCCCAGCCCGACCCGTGCTCATATGCTGTGTAGCGCCCCGGACCAAAAATGAAGAATAAATGATTAATTAAATATTTAAACCTATAATTTAATAATTATGTGCGTATGATTTAACTGTTTAATTAATTACGTGTATTTTAGATAAGTGTTCAATGCATGTTTAAGATCGATAATTTTATTTGACGTGGAACATAGGATATTTATAAACCATTAGATGCGTATCGAGAAAATGAGAAGTTAGAAACGAACACGAGGTCAATCGGAGACCTGTAGCTCGAACGACAACAAAAAGGGCAAAACCCGAAGTTTCGAAAAACCGGAAGATATTTCCCGGTGAATAGTAACATGGGAAAAGTCAACCCGTGAACAATACCAAGATATTTTCACATGAATAGTAACTTTCGGAAATCTATAAATAGGGGCTCTCCCGATTCATTTTTCACCGTTTCTCCGAACGAGCCGAACGCATCGAAAACGAGTAAGTTCCTCTCTCCTCCCTCCTCTCCCTCTCTCCCCGTTTTTCTGTCTCCGGCGAGCCACTGGCCGTGTGGGAACGGTGGGCCGACGACGGGAGGTCACCGGTGAGGATCTGGGAGTGGTGGCCGGCGGCAGGTGGCCGCCGGCCAAGGCTGATCAGTGTGTGTGTGATGAGGTTTTGTGGTGGTTGTTGCGCGGTGGCAGGTGGTTTCCGGCGACTGGTGGCCACCGACCAAGGTTTCCGGTAGCTGGTGGTGGTGGCCGGCGGCAGGTGGCTGCCGGCCAAGGCTGGTAACATGTGTGTGTGTGTATATGCGAGTGTGTGTGTATAAGAGTGTGTGTATATACATATATATATATGTGTTGGGGTGGCCGGGAAAGGTTGCCGGCAATGGGGGGTCGCCGACGGGGGGTCCGGGAAGGGTCACCGGCGACTGGAAGTCGCCGGCCGGAGGTTTTTGGTTGAGGTTGGTTTTGGAAAAAATGTGACTTCGAAGGGTTTTGTAGCGAAGTTTCGAGCACTATTCACGGCCGGATTCCGGCAAAGGATGGCCGGAGGTGGTAGCCGGCGGCGCGAGGTTTCCGGCGAACAAGGTGGCGGCGGCAGAAGGCGGGACCGCCGCGACCGGTGGCATCGGGAAGTGGCCTGGTCGAGCAGGCCAACGTCGGGAGGAGCTGGGCACCGCCTGTTGAGAAAACTCGGCAGCTGCCGAGACGGGACGCCCCACTGTCGAGAAATATGCACAGGCCGCCGAGCCACCCACTGAGTCTGCCGAGAAATGCCGCCCACC
Organism: Scutellaria minor; assembly: GCA_954870855.1. Lineage (NCBI taxonomy): Eukaryota > Viridiplantae > Streptophyta > Magnoliopsida > Lamiales > Lamiaceae > Scutellaria > Scutellaria minor. The sequence goes on along the minus strand of OX940731.1, from coordinate 12,725,466 downwards.
ACCGAGCCCGCCTACCCGATGCTACCGAGAAATCTCGGCAGCTGCTGAGAAAGTGTGCCAGGCCGTCGAGTTTTTCGATCCGAACTTCGTTTTCTCCACCATACGTCGACATCGAGTCGTCGCCAACGAGATGTCGTTGACTGAGGGTCGTGGGCCCGGTCAAAGTCAACCCTTTGACCAAAATTACCATTTTACCCTTAAACCTAAAATGTTCCATTTGAGCTCGTTTTAACTCCGATCGAGCTGATTCTTTTTCTGTCGTGACCCAAATTTCATTTCCTATCTTCTCAGCCACTTGGACAAATCTGACCCTCTCGTTTCTTGGACTCCAATCTTTAGATCTCTCGATCCGTCGCGTATTTAATGATCGTTTTTCCACCGGAATCAGTTATCTCTTTAATAAAACATATTAAGGATCTAAGAAACGTCGTAACTTATGTAGGCTACTTGTTGGATTGATGTTAAGTTATCTGACATTTGACACTCGCTAGTCGAGCTCTGAGTTATCAGATCATCGGACCTCACTACTCACGTGGTAACCACAGAACAAGGTGGGGGTAATTTCTAAATCTTAATGTGTTTACAACTTTCCCTATTACGAAGCATGATTGAGGAATACTAAATGCTGTGAATATACGTGTTGTGCCATACTATATACTGTGAAAGGACTTCAGTTCACATTGCATGTTCGAAGAGTCCTATGGACCGTAAAAAATTGTCTCCTCCCCTTTTACTACTCTATTGAGGTTTGGTGGTCCTCATGAAGCGCACCAACGGTATTGAGACCGTTTTATAGGGTAAGATGGGTTGTTCCCACACCTATCCTTCTTACCATTTCTAATATATGCTATGCATTTTACTTGCTATGATTTCGTGCCGATTGTTACATACTGTTGATCTATATAACCTGTCAAATGATATAAGATGCAGACTTTATCCCCACGAATGTATTCCATGCACTCACCCCCTTATTCTATACTCACACTACAGGAGTTGGTGAGCTTGTTGAACCCTAGGTGGAGAGAGGTGGTGCCATCTCTGGACTTTTATATTTAGGATGAGGTTGCACAAACATTTTCAAAAGAGTGTTTTTATATAATCACGTTTTGTAATAAGCTTTGATACATGTGATGGATGAGAGATCCTGATGGTTTATTCCGCTGCTTTATTATGATGTATATACATCGGTATTGAGACCTAATATTATCGGTAGTGAGACCGATTGTTAGCGGCAGAGGCCGATTGTTGTTATGAGAAGGTTTCTCATCATCCCTTACCTCTTTTTTATGTCGTCTCTTGCTATTTCTTTTTGTTTGTGTTATGTGTCCCTTGCTATTCTTTCTTCACGCCCGTGTGAAAACTCTAATATTTATGAAAAGATTTTGGGGCGTGACATGCTGTCATTTTTATTTATTTTTTATTTTTTGCCCTAGCCACACACTTCTTCATCTTAAACCACCATTCTTCCTTCTCATCTTCTTCTTCTCTTTCTCCATTCTCCATCTTCAACTGTTGTTCTTCATTCTCTTCCATTTTTTTTCTTTTTCTATTATCCGTTCTTCTCTCCCTTATTCTTCTTTTTTTTCTTCTTTCATTCTCTATGCAACATTCTTTCTTCTTTTTCTCTTCTTTTCTTCTTTTTTTCTTCATTATTTTCTTTTTTGTACATCATTCTTTCTTCTTCTTCTCTACTTTTTCTTCTTCTGTCTCCATTCTCCATTTTTATTTTTGATAAATATTGTCTCAAAATTAATATTTAGAAGATTGATTCATTCTTTGAATTATTGCATCTTCATTACAAAAATACAACGATACACTAACGGAAGTTACCAACGGAGAGACTCCATCGGTAATTACCTATGAAATTTTGTCAGTATATCCCTTAATTTCTTTTTTATAAAGAACGATGGGTTTTTGATAGAATTCCGTCAGTAATTACCGATAGACGAAAACCATCGGTGGACATAGAATTCCAACGAACATCCATCAGTAAACTAACGACAAAATATTTTGTTAGAGATAGAATGGAAAACGATGTTGTTTTCAGCCGCATTTCCAATTCACATAAAACAGTGTCATTTTTATATTATTTACCAATGGAAATCCCATCAGTAAATCTAATCACCCAAAAATGACGACGTCTGTCACGTCCCATTTTCATTCTTAAAATATCAGAGTTTTCTTACTGGGCGTGCAAGAAGAAAGGGAAAGAGACGTTCATTTTTAAAAAGGAGATAAGAGACGATAAGAAGTTGTACATATATGAAGCATCGGATACAACCGATTTAAAGGGTTTGAAAGCTTAAGCAACAGAAATATACTTTTATAGGATCCATCAACAGAAAATACGATATAATTTTTACAAAACGTGAAATTAAATAAAACCTTGTTTCAACATTAAGTTTTAGAAAGCAAAAAGGGAAATTCTTGATACGACAACATCCTCTCTATACATCTTGATTCTCATCATCTCCTGTAATGCGATTACAGATGGGGGTGAGTGCGTTGAATACACTCATGGGGATAAACTCCGTATCTTAACATGTTATGACAGTTAAACAATTCAAATATACATAAGTTCGGCAATTAGACACAGCACGTAGAATTCATAGCACATAATTCGTAACTCAACCTTAGGTGCAGGTATTTCCCGTTTTGCCCTACAAAATGATTTTATACCGTTGGTGTATTTTACGGACCACCAATCCCATAATAGTAGAAGGAGAAAAAGATGTTTTTTACGGACCATAAGTCCCTCCGAGGACGAATGTGGACCTTAGTCCTTTCATAGTATAATAGTATGACACATCATTCACAGCATATAATCACCACATATAAGATTCAACAGTTCATATATCAAATAGATAAAACAATAAACATAGAGATTTAGAAATTACCCCCATCTTGTTCGGTGGTCACCTCGTGAAATGTCAAAGATATCGAGTTTTAAGAGTGTTGATCTGATTGTAAGCCTACACATGTAAAGAGGTTTCTTAGATCCATATTATGTTAATTACATATATATTAATTATAAAAATTCCCTCGAAGAAGAAGCGGTAGGGAAAAATGAGACGAAACGAAAGATTTTGAGATCAAAGATGAAGAAACGAGTGTGGATGGTTAAACATGTGATCTTAAGATGAAAAAAAAAGGATTAGGGTTTGAATGGAAGAAGAACGGGAATAATCGGAGTTAAAACGAGCTCAAACAGAGCGTTTTAAAGTATAGGGGTGTTTTCGTAATTTTCAGAAAATAGTTGACTTTGACTGAGACCCCCGACTCCCGACCGACGACTTCACGTCACCGGCGACACCACGCACACACACGACATAGACGACGCACACACACGCACGTTGGTGCGCACACGGCCCGCCCGGTGCTACCCGGCGCGCACACAGTGCGCCCAGCACCCGGCTTGGCACGCACACAGCGCGCCCCGACATTACCCGACATGCACACAGCGTGCCCCTCCCGGCGTGCACACAGCGCGCGCACAACATGTCTCCCGGCTCGTGCACGCCCAACTACCCAGCGCGACCACACACACACCTGCAAACACAATATCGGCTGGCGACCACCCATCGCCGGTACTACCCCCATCCCCACTCGCCGGCGCGACATCGTGCGCTGGCCACCGCAAGCACGACAGCGCTGCACAGCGCCGCCCACAACACAACACACACGCATATACAAACGCACACACACTCATGCACGCTCATACACATGCACAGCTCCAGTGTCGCCGCCCCCGACAACACCACCCCTCCAACACGACACACACACCTAGGTGTCGGTCCAAACAACAATTCCGACGAGAGATAGAGAGAGAGAACAGACGGGGAGAGAGAGAGAGAGACAAGAGAGAAAGTTAGGGTTTTCCGAGGTTTGACTAGCCGTTTTCCGATGAACGAGATGTCGGAATGAAAAACCGAGACCTAATCTAGAACGGGATTGACGAAGCCTATAAGCTGTGTGAAAATTGACCGAAATTGAGAAAAAGTTTCCGACGCCGGCGCTGGTGGCCAGAAAATAGAGGAGAGAGATAAGAGAGAAAAGAGAAAATTCTTACTTTTTCGATTCCTCGTTCAAATAATTACTTTTTACAATTCGTTTCGTATTATTTATACTCTTTTTAGAAAAATCATACTATTCATCAAGAATATCTTATTTTTTTTACTATTCATGAAAATATCTTACATTTTACTATTCATCAAAAATATCTCGTTTCTGATTCTTTATATTCGTTGTATTCTTCGTGATTTGAGCTATGGGTCTTCATTGACCTCAAATTCATTTCTATCTTCTCGTTTTTCGATTACGAACCTTATGATAAAATTATAACCTATGCTTTTCGATTAAATTATACCACCGATTAATTAAACATGCATTTTATCATTTTTCTGAAATGCACATAATTAAATCAAACATTATGGGTTTAATTATTTAATTAATTAATTATGCGTCATTTTTGTCCTAGGCGCTACAACGTCCTTACTGAAATTCCCAACGGAATGTCCATTGGTATTGTAGAAATTAAATATCCGTCAAAATTTCCATCGCAAAACCCATAATTTAGGGTATTCTTTAACGATACCTTTATTTTGATGACTTCCAATAATCTAAATTTAATCAGTGTTATATTGTATTAATAATCATAACATACCATTTACATAATATTGTTATATTATATTAATTAATTACATATATAAGTACATATATATGTAGTAATAATTAGTCTAGCATGAGCTATAGATTTAATTAAATATATCTTAATCTAATAAATGTATATAACTTATAATTTCATTAGATGATTATCCGACAACCGTAAATGACACTATATATAGTAATTGGCTATATTATTTATGTTATTCGAACCATTGATTTTACATATTAGTTTTCTATTTTTGATCATATATATATATATCACTGACCGATTTAGCAAGTTCATTGTGTTAGATTTGAATTGAACTTATTTATAAAATTGAATTCTTCATATACGATAGTAAATAGAACTTAAAATATGTAATTGGAACAAAGTTTGAAAAAAAAAATCTCACAGAAAATGTAAATAAATGGAACGATACATTTCATATCCGTTTGTAATACCGTTGACTAAAAAGTTAAACAACGTCATTTATTAATCTACCGACAGAAATTTCATCTATAACATTTCATGAATTTCGTTTCAATTTATTTTTTAAAAATTATCTAAAATTTACAGACATAATTAAATTTCATCGATAAATTCAAATAGAACGACGTAGTTTTGTTTTCTCCCCAAATATTTGAGTTTTATTAAATGAAATCATTTTGAGCCGTAATACATCAAACTGACATAGTTTATGATGGATTACCAACAGAATATTCCATCCGTAAATCCATGTTATTCTTGAATAAATTAGATTGTGGATCCCCTTCTCTTTCCTCTCTCTCTCTCTCTCTCTCCCTATGTCACCACCGCCGATCACTGCCTCCAGCCCCGCCCCCTCTCTTTCTCCCTCTCGCTCCAGCCCGTTACCATTGTTGTGTCGCGCAACCTTCCGACTCTCTCTCCTTGCCCCCTGCCCCCCTTCTGCCCCATCCTATTGTCGCCGCTGTCGCCGCTAAGGTTAGTTCGGTTTACTATTATTTGTTTGAGTTGTAGTTTTGTTTTGCTAATTATATTTTAATTGATAATTGTTGACGTCAGATTTTGTTTAGCACAAAATCCTAGCCTAACACCAAAAAAGTCGGCCCGGCTCGGGTAAGCTGAACCGAGCAAATATTATGAAAAATCGAATAGAGAGAAAGACTGTGCCCGGTGTCTACTCGGGCGAATTTTCTAGGCTCGTTCTGGTCGGTCAATTCTGGCCGGACAGAACGTTATTTATATCAGATCTAGAGAGGAAAACTCTCTAAGTGCTTTGAATACAATATTTTCCCATCCCCCTTCGAGAGGGTTTAGAGCCATATTTATAGGCTAAAACTAAGATACATTACTTGAACAATAAGAAATAAATCCCTAGGATTTAGGGTCTAAATAAGATAAAATTAGATTTAATCCTATCTAAATCGGATACGATTTGGTTTCGGATTTGTTTCCTTTTATGAAAGCCTCCTAGACTACTCAAACTCTCTACTGCTCATTCGGATCTTACCTCCTGGATTCTGTGGTCGGATACTCCCACTCTGGTCAGCAATACTGATCAAACCGAGATCCCCAGAACCGTCAATCTTCTGCTTGGGTTGGTCATTATGGTCAGTCTCACCATTTGGGGTACTACTTTGGCTCAGTTCGGTCCTCGGTTTTTCCCTCTCGGAAACTAGTCTTGTCGGACGAGTAGGGGATCAACAATAATGTTTATGTTTGATAATTGTTTAATTAGTTTAATGTAATGTTTATGTTTATGTTTTGCTAATTAGTTTTTATAAGTAAGATTAGTTTAATGTTAATTAGACTTATTAGTTTTAATTTGTTTGGTAGATTAATTTAGTTGTTATTTTCTAGTTTAGTATGTAATTAGTTTCTAATTTGCTACATTGTGAGTTGTTTGTTGCTATAATACAAATGTCTTAGTTTCTAATTAATTAGTTTGGGTTATTAGAAAATTATAGTTTAAAATGCTAGTTTAGTTTAATTAGGTTATTTTATGTTAATTTTGAAAAATTTATGTTCATTTATAGTTTATCTTCAACTTGGATGTTGGGCTTATATTTCATATCTTAAATATTGATGTTGGGTTATTTTATGTATCGAAGTGATGAATTAAATTAGGTGTAGTTGAAATGTGATGTTGGGTTTGACATATAATTATTTAATGGAATTATAGTTAGAATTGGTGTTACTTGTCGAATTATTGGGAATTGCATGTTGTTTTCTTGTTGAGACTGATAGTTGAAAACTTGGTGGATTAATGTATACGTCGAAATGCTGCCGAATTTTTGTTAGAACTTAGGGTTTAATTATTAGAATTTAGATTGGTTTTATGTTTAGTTACTTTAAATGCTTTAAATTTAAAATATTATGTTTCAAAATTAGATGATTGGTAGAGGAACGAAATGTAAACATTGGAGAAATGAAATAAAATCAAATTAAAAATAAAAAAATATATTAATTTAATTACAAATTAAAATAAAATTGTATTGAAATGTTTATCACTCATCATTCTCATCATCATCCTCATCATCCGAGGCTCGAGGATCATCCTCAGTCGGAGTAGGGGGCTCTTCGGTCGATGTGCCAGGAGGTAAGCTTTGAGCAGCTACAAGCTGATATATGATCGCTTGTTAGGAGTTGCCAATATTCCGCAACTCCTCATGTTGGCGTTCAAACACGCTCATCCTATCCTCATACCGAAGACGTACCCACTCTTCGGCTTGTTGCACAATCCTATCAATTCTCGACAGATTGTAAGTGGTAGTTGAGGTGGCACAGCTTCACATCGGTTGTCTCGATGTACCATCCATCTAAGTCCACAGGGCAGGACTCAGTGGCTGACACACACTTAGGCAAGGGGTGGCAAGTGTCACCCCTTTGTTTTTCCTGGGAATTACCTAAAATGCCCCTAAAATGTTTTAAAATTAAAAAAATACCTTAACTTTATACAAAATGTTTTCTCTTTCTTATTTTTAATTTAACTTTTTTCAACTCTCATTCACTCTTTCCATCAAATTGAGCTTTCCCTTTCATATTTATTGTTGTTGTAGTGAAAACCAGCAAAATTAAAGTGTATTAACGGTTATCGATGTATGATGGTTCTCACCACGTAAAAAATAAAAATAGATGTATAATAAATTCTAAGTTAAAATTTTCAATTGTTTTGTTAATTTGAGCATTATTAGTTTGAAATTTCGATTAGTTGTTAGATAATATAGATGGATTTCTCAATTGTGATGAGTATCATGAAAACATGGTTTGCAATCGAATGAGTGATGAATGAATGAATGTCAATTATCTTGAATATGGTGAAACGTCGGGTCAATTATAAATGAGATCATTTCATTCATTTTTTTTGTTCAAACGGAATGTATAAAATGAATCTTTGAAATAATTTGTAAATTACATTTTGTACGAAAAAATTTAAATTTTTGTATATTACCTTTAATTGTGCCACCTCTTTGAAATTTTTTTGCGTCCGCCACTGGCAGGACTCCAATGAGCCCTCCTTAGGCTGACTGAGTTGGGTTATCCTCTCTTCAAAAGCCTTTTGAAATATATTTTTATCAGTAAAAAAATACATAGAAAAATAATTTTAATAACTTTTGAAGTTAAACTATAAGTACAAAAAAAAGTACTTACAACAATTACTTTAGCCCTGCTGTTAGTAAACGACCCATCTTCGGCGCGGCTGTGCAACCTCATGAAGAATTTGTGATTTGTAGTAGGGGCACCCTTCTCCCGGGACTACAAAGAAAAGTAATCAAATTCCACAATAGAAATGAACTTAATTATTAATTATAATTAAGTAATTATTAATTGAAAGATGGAAGGTGAATACTTACAAGATCTTCCAAGTGCTCAATAGCCGATCTGGAGCCTTTTTATGTTTGGAGGGATTTGTATCCACGTTTGAGTGGCTCGCTTTGATGGTTCTTTGAAGCCTGCTTGGAGTTCGTCTTTACCTTGGGGTCAGACTACTTGTCTAACAATCCCTTTCAGGTGGCATCCGAACACACTCTTGCTGTTTTTCCTTCCAAGCGTTGGTCGAATCGCAATAGCGGGTAGCAAGCCTTCTCCGAATACAAGTGTCATATTTCATCGTCCAACAACAGATCCCAAGTACATCGTTTCTGAAAAAAAACATTATTTACAAATAATAACTTCAAAACAATAATAATATTAAAATTGAAGAAATTTAAAGTAAAAAATTACCAAGAACTCCTCCTAGTACATTGCGTTAGTGTCGGGCGAGACCAGCTTCCAACTATAGCCCTTCGCATCGAGGTAGCTCTTGAATACATCCTTTAGAATGATAGAGCACTGATGAGATGACATTATGCTGCACAATCAAATTTTAGTTTTAAATAAAGTTTATTAAATAAAAAAAATCAAAAAGAAGAATACTCATGCTCCAACCTCAATCCGCAATTTTATCCGACAAAAGGCAATAAGCACATGTGATGCTTGCTATGATGAGCCCGAGTCGGATGCATAAACCCAAGTGCTCGTCGAGGCGTCGCCCACCTCATAAGTGAAGTGGACTCTACCCATTGAACCATTAACTGAACCTGTTGGTGGTGTAGAGTCCGTATCAAACGGTAGGGGTCATCATGTATGTCTCGATGGCCTCGACCAACAACTTGTCCACATGAAACTCGGTGGCCTGTACCAGTCATCTAAGTTTGCAACATAATATTTTAAATCTGAAGCATTTAAAGTTACTAAACATAAAACCAATCTAAATTCTAATAATTTAACCCTAAATTCTAACGAAAATTCGACAACATTTCGACGTATGCATTAATCTACTAAATTTTTATTATCCATCTCGGTAAGAAAATAATATACAATACCCAACAATTCAACAAATAACACCAATTCTAACTAAAATTACAGTAAATAATTATATATTAAACCCAACATCACACTTTAACTACACCTAAGTTAATTCTTCACTTCGATACACAAAATAACCCAAATTAAACAAAACTTACATATAAACTATAATTTTCCAATAACCTAAACTAATTCATTAGAAACTAAGACCTTTAATAATAACATTTATTATTATTAAACTAATCAATTGTAAACCTAAACTAATTAACATATAAACTAACCTATCAAATTGGCATAATCAACATATAATCATTAATATAGTCAACAATTAACCATAATTTAACATAAAACATAAACTAACCTATAAAATTAAGGGTAAATTACATAATAAAAGCCAAACTATGGTCACTTTTCCACTTTGTTACCCGAACTTTCAAAGTTCACTGTAAAACAGCTCAACTTTGTTTTTTTACCAAACGACCGCCAGAAGTCACCGCCGGTGGAATATTCTGGGAATATTCTGTCCCGAACTTTCAAAATTCATTGTAAAACAGCTCAACTGTACGTATTTACCAAACGATCGTCAGAATTAAATTAAATAAAAAATAACTAAAAAATACAAATCAAATTAAATAAAATAAAATAACTAAAACCCCAAATCGGCCCCCCAAAGGGGTTTTAGTTATTTAATTTAATTTAATCAAGTCAAATTAAATCGGCCAATTTTGGGGGGCCGATTTTGGGGGTTTTAGTTATTTAATTTAATTTAATCAAATCAAATTAAATCGGCCGATTTGGGGGTTTTAGTTATTTAATTTAATTTAATCATATCAAATTAAATCGGCCAATTTTGGGAGGGCCGATTTTAAGGGTTTTAGTTATTTAATTTAATTTAATCAAATCAAATTAAATCGGCCGATTTGGGGAGGCCAATTTGGGGGTTTTAGTTATTTAATTAATTTCATCAAATCAAATTAAATCGGCCAATTTTGGGAGGGCCGATTTTGGGGGTTTTAGTTATTTAATTTAATTTAATCAAATCAAATTAAATCGACCAATTTGGGGGTTTTAGTTATTTAATTTAATTTAATCAAATCAAATTAAATCGACCAATTTTGGGGGGTCGATTTTGGGGGTTTTAATTATTTAATTTAATTTAATCAAATCAAATTAAATCGGCCGATTTGGGGGTTTTAGTTATTTAATTTAGTTTAATCAAATCAAATTAAATCGGCCGATTTTGGGGGGCTTATTTTGGGGGACTGATTTTGGGGTTTTAGTTATTTAATTTAATTTAATTTGATTTGTATTTTTTAGTTATTTTTAATTTAATTTAATTTAATTCTGGCGGTCGTTTGGTAAATCCGCAAAGTTGAGCTGTTTTATAGTGAATTTTGAAAGTTTGGGACAGAATATTCCACCGGCGGTGACTTCTGGCGGTTGTTTGGTATAAAAATAAAGTTGAGTTGTTTTACAGTGAACTTTGAAAGTTCGAGTAACAAAATGGAAAAGTGACTATAGTTTGACTTTTATTATGTAATTTACCCTAAAATTAACATAATCAACATAATCATTATTATAATCAACAATTAACCATGATTTAACATAAAACATATAAACTAACATATAAAATTAACATAATCAACTTAATCATTAACATAATCAACAATTAACCATAATTTAACATAAAACATATAAACTAACCTATAACCTATAAAATTAACACAATCAACATAATCATTTAACATAATCAACCTATAAACTTATTTATAAACTAACTTAAATTAACCTTAAATTTTATATAACATAATTAATATAAATTAACACAAATCAATTAACATAATCTAACATATTTAACAAAAAATAACAATTAAAACATAGTCTAACATAATTAAAATATAAAAAAACAAAAAATGGAAATAATTAAAGTAACCTTAACTCTGGCGGCAATGCGGTTGCGGGAGGGGCAGGAAACAAAGAGAGTGAAGGAAAAAGGAAGGGAAAGAGGGAGAGGGAGAGGGAGGGAGAAGGGTCAAAGGGTTTTGGGACGGTGGCTCGTCGGCGGCGAGAGAGGTAAATGAGGGAGAGATGGAGGGAGAAAGGGAGAGAGAGAGAGGCGGGTTGGAGGCGATGGGACGACAGTCGACGACTTTCGGTGGTGGTGGTGATGCAATGATAGAGAGAGAGAGCGAGAGAGAGTGAAAAAGAGAGACAGAGGAGCTGGGGAGGAAAATGGGTTGCTGACCTAATTTATTCAGGATTTATCAACGGAAATATCCTTCGATAAATTCGTCATAAACTATGTTGTTTTGATATATTACAGCTAAAATGATGTTTAATAAAATCAAAAATTATTGAGGGGAAATAAAATAACAATGTTCTGTTTCAAATTTATCGAATAAATTTTTTTAAGGAAAGGTTATCGATGGAATTTCTGTCAGTAGCTAACGAAACAACGTCGTTTAATTTTTTTTATGACTATTACCATCGGAATTTTTGTCGGTAAATATCTAGTTCCATTTATTTAGGATTTTGTGATGGAAATACTGACGGATATTTCATCAGGAATTTCAACAAAAACATCATCGTTTTTGGGTGCTAAGATTTATCGATGGAAATTCCATCGGTATATGATATAAAAATGACATTGTTTTATATGAATTGGAAATGCGGCCGAAAACAACAACATTTTTGCTTTCTATCAGTAACGAAATATTATGTCGCGAGTTTACTGATGAAATTCAGTTAGTATATCCATCGGAATGCTATGCCCACTGTGGTTTTTCATCCGTCGGTAATTACCGATGGAATTCTGTCGGAAATTTGTCGTTCTTTATAAAAAAATAATTAAGGGATATATCGACGATTCATCGGTAATTACTAACTGATTATGTCCATTGGTAACTTTTGTCGTTATATCGTCATATTTTTGTAGTTTTGGATTGGGTACAAGAGCCTCTAAACATAAATGAGGCTCGAGATTAGCTGTTGAGCACTTGTAAGATCCCGTAAGTATTCCCCTTCCACCTTTCAATTTATTATTACTTATAATTAATAATTAAATTCACTTCTATTGTGGAATTTGATTAATTATTTTCGCAGTCCCAGAAGAAGGGTGCCCTTGCCACAGGTCACGAACTCTTCATGAGGTTACATGGCCCCGGTGAAGATGGATCATTTACCGACGACAGGGCCAAGACTGTAGCACCTAGGACAAAATGACATATAATTTACTAATTAAATAATTAAACCTCTAATTGTTTGATTTAATTAAGTGCGTTTCAGAAAAACATAAAATGCATGTTTAGTTAATAGGTGGTATAATTTAATTGAAAAGCATAGGTTATAATTTTATCATAAGGTTCGTAATCGAAAAACGAAAAGATAGAAACGAATTTGAGTCAACCGGAGACCCGTAGCTCAAATCACGAAGAAAACGACGAAATACGAAGAATCGGAAACGAGATATTTTCGATCAATAGTAAAAAGTAAGATATCTTCATGAATAGTAAAATATTTTTGATGAATAGTAAAAAATAAGATAGTTTCGATGAATAGTATGATTGTAACGCCCCAAAATCTTTCGGTCAAAATATCAGAGTTTTTCGTTTTTGGGCGTTAAGAGAGAAAGGGGAAAGAGGCGTACATGATATATAAAAGAAAGAAAAAAGAGAGGATAAGAAGAGGTACACTTAAAACATCGGATACAACCGTTAAAAGAAAACCATACGCAGCGGAAAAACATCAAGATCCTTTACATAGAAAAAGAACAGTTTAACATTTTACAAAACGTGGAACATCGTTTCACAGTTTTCTTTTACAAACAAACAACATAGCTTTAAAAGATAAAACCGGAAGATGGACACAGCTGATAGAGCACCCCTCTCTCTACGCGTCAAGGTTCTCTTCTTCTCCTGTAGTATGAGTATAGAATTGGGGTGAGTGCGTTGAATACACTCACGGGGATACTTTCCACGTTTTAATATTGTTAAGCCGATCATGTATTAAACAGATATAATAATTCGGCAATTAAACACGTCACATATAATACAAAACACATAACATAGAGACACGTGGCATAAAAATGGACCGTAGTCCCTTTCGTAGCATAGACATGGACCGGAGTCCCTTCGTAGCATCACCATCGTAAAATAAACACAGTATATAAACACAACACGTAGAGTTCAACAATTCATATATCACATAGGGAAAACAGTAAACACATAGAGTTTAGAAGTTACCCCCATCTCGTTCGGTGGTTACCACGTGAGTAGTGAGTATCAAAGATCTCGTGTCCCAGACCTCGTGTCTTAATTCTCGCATTTCAGATCTCGTGCCTCAAAGTTCAATCCAACTGATAGCCTACATACATTACAGTATTCTTAGATCCTTAATAATTATAATTAAAGCTGTAAAAGACTCCGGCGGAGAAACGGTCGTTAAACGCGCGATGGATCGAGAGCTCTAAAGATTGGAGTTGAAGAAATGAGAGTGGATATCCAATACATATGGATGAGATGATAGAGAATGAAATTTGGGTCACGACGGAAAAAGAATGAGCTCAATCGGAGTTCAAACGAGCTCAAACGGAGCATTTTAAGTTTAGGGCTAAAATGGTAATTTTGGTCAAAGGGTTGACTTTGACCAGGCCCATGGACCCCGATCAACGACGTCTCGTCATCGACGACTCGATACGGATGAACGACGGAAAGAAAACGAGGTTCGGATCGAAAACACGGTGTCTGGTGCACGTCGGCACTCGACGGGCGCTCATGGGCGCGCACGGTGCGCGCGCGGCTCTCGGTACCCGACGGCTACAGAGTTTTCTCGGCAGCGGGTGGCCCGTCTCGACAGCTGCCGAGTTTTCTCGGCAGCGGGCGCCCAGCTCCTCCCGACGTTGGCCTGCTCAACCAGGACACTTCCCGGCGCCGCCCGGCGCGGTGGCGCCGCCTCCTGCCGCCACCCCCAGGTCGCCGGAATCCTCGCACCGCCGGCTACCACCTCCGGCCATCCCTCGCCAGATTCCGGCATAAATAGTGCCTGAAAAATACGCCGCAAAACCCTTCGATAACTTGATTTTTCCCAAAATCCAACCCCAACCAAAACTCCGGCCGGTGACTTCCCGTCACCAATGACCACCCCCAGCTCTTCCGCCGGCGACTCCCCGTCGCCGACAACCTTTCCCAGCCAGCCCTTGCCATACACACGGCCATATACATACATGCATATACACACACACTCATGCGTGCACTCACACACACACACATTGTCTCCCTTCCTTGGCCGGCGGCCACCTGCCGCCGGCGACCACCACCACCCACCGTGACCTTGGCCGGCGACCCCAGTCGCCGGCCACCACCAGCCGCCGCCCAAATCACACACACACAGTAGCATACACACACACACATAGCATGGGATACACACACAAACACCGACGGGTTTCACTTGGCCGCGGCCATCTACCGCCGGCCACCCCCTAGGCCCTCGCCGGCGACCTCCCGTCGCCGGCCCACCGTTCCCACACGGCGGCGCCGCCCCCAACAGCAAGATCAACACACACACACAAACACACCTCACAACACACACACATGCACGACATGCATATATATATCATTGTCCATCTCTGGCACCGCCGTGGGTGGCGCGCCGGCCCTCTAGCTCGGCACCCTTACCTCTAGCTCCAGCGTGGTGGAGAGAGAAAAACGAAGAGAGAGAGAAGGTGCTGGAAAGGGTTAGGGTTAGGGTTTAAGAGATTGTTTTTCACCATTTTCCGGCGAATGAGAAATCGAATTTGAAATTCGAGACCTATCCTAGATTCATCTCGTTGAGACGAACATCGTGTGCGAAAATTGACCGAAACCGACCACGTTGAATTTTCCGGCCACCGAACGGCGGCGGCGCCGGCGGTGGCCCGCCGGAGACAGAATCCCAGAAAAAGAGAGAGAGAAGAGAGGGACTTACTCGTTTTCGTCGCTTTCGGCTCGTTCGGAAAAACAGTGATTTTGAATTGAAATCACCCCTATTTATAGATGTCCGAAAGTTACTATTCACCAAAAATATCCGGATCACTATTCATCCAAAATATCTCATTTCACTGTTCATCAGTTGAAAATTCTCCGTTTACTATTCATTGTAAATATCTTCCGGTTTTCCGGATCTTCGGGTTTTGCCCTTTTCGTCGTCGTTCGAGCTACAGGTCTCCGATTGACCCCTAGTTCATTTCTATCTTCTCGTTTCATCAATAAGCATCTTATGGTATTAAAATATTCTATATACCATGTCCAAGAAAAATATCGATCCAAAACACACATTAACATGTATCTGAAACGCACGTAATTAATAAGTAGTACGTTAAAATATTTAATTAATAAATTATGCTCGTTTTGATCCGGGGCGCTACAACGATATTTCAAAAAAGAGTATAAATAATACGAAATGAATCGTAAAAAGTAATAATTCGAACGAAAAGTCAAAAAGTAAGATATCTCGTCTCTCTCCTCTCTCTTCTGGTTTTCTGGCCACAACTGTCGGCGTCGGCGCCACCGATGTCGGAATATATTTTCTTCTCGGCTTCGGCCGATTTTCACATCTCTTATGGCTTTCAACGAGCCCATTCCAAATCCAGGCTGGGTTTTGCATTCCGAAATCTCGTTCGCCGGAAAACGACCTGTCAAACCTCGAAAAACCCTATTTTCTCTATCCTCTCTTCCTTTCTCTCTCTTCTGGTTCTCTCTCTCTACCTCGCCGGATTCTCTTCCCACGGTCGCCGGCGAGGGTGTGGATCGTGTAGGGGAGGGATGGCGTCGCCGTAGACGGCGACGTCGGGGCTATTACAGTGGGTGTGTGTGTGTGTGTTTGTGTTCGTGTGTGTTGGTGTGTGTGCAAGTGGGTTTGTGTTGGTTGTTATCAGCGATGGGAGGTCCCCGGCCGAAGTCCGGTATTAGGGCAGTGTCTCGTTGCACCGCCGTTGCAGGTGGTGTCGCTGGCGACGGGAGGTCATCGACCATGATGAAGTCAGGACTTCACAGCCCCTGTTGCTGCTGTGTTGGTCGCGCCGGGTAGCTGGGCACGCGTTGTGCGCTCGCCGGGAGATGGGTGTGCGCGCGCTGTCAGGCGACGGGAGCTGGTGCACGTGTCGTTGTGCGCGCATCGAGAGACGTCGGGTGCTGAGTGTGCATGCTATGCGCATACTGGGAGGCGTCGGGTGTCGTGTGTGCGCGCTGTGAGCGCATCGGGAAGCATCGGGGCTCATTGTGGGCATGCTGGGCAGGGCGCCGGGCGCGGTGTGTGGGCCGGGCAGTGTCAGGGCGCGCCATGAGCACGTCGGCGTATGTGTATGTGTGTCAGTCCACGTTGTGTGTGTGTGTTGTGTTGCCAGCGACGGGATGTCGTCAGCCGGGAGTCGGGGGTCTCAGTCAAAGTCAACTTTTTTCTAAAAATTACTAAAACGCCCCTACACCTTTAAACGCTCCGTTTGAGCTCGTTTTTCCTCCGTTTAAGCCCATTTTTCTTCCGTTTAAACCCTAATCTTTCCCTTTTCACCCTATGATCACATGCTTGACCTTCTACACTCGTTTCTTCATCCTTGATCTCTAAAGCTTTCATTTCGTTTCATTTTATCTTGTTTTCCCTATCGTTTCTTCTTCTTCGAGAGTTTATATAATTAATGTACACGTAATTAATGTAATATTGATCTAAGAAACCTCTTTACATGTGTAGGCTCTCAATCGGAACAAACGCCTTAAAAACTTGTTACTTTGACATTACATGTGTAAACCACCGAACAAGGTGGGGATAACTTCTAATCTCTAATAACTTTATGTTTCTGTATTTAACGCATAATGATGATAAATGAACGCATGCATGTAAACTTGGTAATATTAGAATGCTATTGATTGCTATGAATTTGTTGAACCTTATGTGCCTTGGATTATGTGTTGTGTTTTATTTGTTCATGCATACGATATGAATATGATAAATGAGGACGGAAGTCCAAGATCATGTTAGGGATGGACTGGTGGCCCGTAAAAAGCACCAATGGACTGGTGGCCCATAAAAGCACCAATGGACTTGTGGCCCATGGAAAGCACCAACGGTATTAAAAATCATTTATAGGATAAGACGGGCTGCTCCCACACCTATTTAGAGTTATGTGTTATGCATTCTATGTGTTGTGTCTAATTGTTGTATTTGTAAATATTAAAATGACTTAATTGCTTAATGAACTTGAGATATAAAATTACTTCCACGAGTGTATTCAAACGCACTCACCCCTATCTGTATTCACACTACAGGAGATGAAGAAAATCAAGATTTGTAAAAATAAGAGTGTCATATCAAGATTTCTCTTTTTGCTTCCAAAACTTAACGTTGAAACAATGTTGTTAATATTTCACATTTGTAAAGATAAACTGTTATTCTTCTTTCTTGTTATGGATCCTGTATGATGTTCCATATGATGTTCCGCTGCTATGTTCAAATGTTTTATTTCGGCTAGACGCCGAGGATTTGTATATGTAAAAAATCATATGTTATCTTTTCCAAAGGTTTATATTTTATACCATGTACGTCTCTTTCTCCTTCTTCTTGTACGCCCATAAAGAAAACTTTGATTTCTTTTAAGTACGAAAATGGGGCGTGACAAAGACAACTGTTGTATGTACGCATGTTTTTTTTGTACTTCTAGTTTAACTTCAAA
Source organism: Scutellaria minor (assembly GCA_954870855.1). Lineage (NCBI taxonomy): Eukaryota > Viridiplantae > Streptophyta > Magnoliopsida > Lamiales > Lamiaceae > Scutellaria > Scutellaria minor. Next base: position 12,707,293 of record OX940731.1, on the reverse strand, counting down.
ATTTATTAAAATTGTTATCTATTTATTTTTTTAATCTGTAAATATGTTTGAGGCTTTCGAGGAGAGGATGACCCAACTCAGTTAGCCTGAGGACCCTGTGGACTTAGACCGATTGTACATCAAGTCAATCGGTGTGAAGAAGGGGTGGGTGTATAGATTGGGTCGGTCGGTAAGAGATGATTGATGACAATTTGTGCCACCTTGGTTGTCACCTACAATCCGTTGAAAATTGATAAGATTGTGCAAGAAGTTGAAGAGTGGATGCATCTTCAGTATGAAGATAGGATGAATGCGTTTGAACGCCAATAGGAGGAGCTGTAGAACCTTATCAACTAAATCACTAAGATCTTCCTTGTTAGGGCTCCACGCAATGAGAAAATGTTGTAGCGGATCATACAATAGCTTGTAGTTGCGTAAAGATTGCCTCTTGGCACATCGATCGGTGGCCACCTACTCTGACCGAGGTTGATCCCCTCGGGATGATGAGGATGATGAGTGATAAACATTTCAAAATAATTTTATTGTATTAAAATAGACTAACAAGTAACCTAACTCTTCATACTCATTCTCTAAGATCTAACCTAAAATATGTGGTCCAAAAAAATCTAAATCTTATTTACAATTAACTACAACAACATCCTCTGAGAGCTTATCGACAAATTCTCCATTTGATTTTTCCTGCATCATCAGAAAAACATCATAGTTAGTTACAGGACGTCCAAACTTTTTAGCCTGAAGTTATTATGCAACTAAAATTAGAAAAAATATTGTAATATTGTTGTTGATTAAATTATAATTAAAATTAGAACACAACAAATTTAAGAGTGTAAATTGTTTACTAGATGTATGTCGTTATCTATAGCTGATCTAGAACCCCCACAATACTTAGATGGTCCATTGCCAGGTCCTGCAACCTCACTCAAACGATTTTGGGATGCTTTCAGGCACTTATTCTTAAATTCTGGAGTATTCCATTGTTGTTGCCAATTATCCCAAGTTCCTTGAGGAACACACAAAGGACACCTTTCGGATTTCCTCTATTCGCAAAGCGTACCAGAATAGCGTATTGCTGCTTGGCGCTCCCAAGTTTTTCGAACCACAGATAAATTCTTATCGAAAGAAAAATGTTTCTACAAATAATATGTAGATAGATCTAATCATGTTAGTCATGAATGAGATATAAAGAAACCATTTGTATCAATACTTATATATAAAGATTTTATTGAGATTCATATATAGTAGAGAAAGTAGAAACATCACACTCAATCAAAAATAATAATAAAGAAACCATTTTGCAGCAGTACCACATTGCTGAAATTTTGTAGATATCTGAACTCCAGTAAATACCTGATGAGTCACTTTCATATATTTTATCTTAAAAACAAATTATGTTGCTCCATTGAAAAACCTTTCTATAATATCAGTAAATGCAAGAATTAATATTAGTTATGATGTATTTGTTTTGTCTTCATGTATTTATAATCATCCATAAGCTTTCATTATAATAAAACAAAATTAGAGGTTACAAACACCTCAATTGAAGGAAACAAAAGCTGAATGAAGAACATGAGAACATCATAGCATGATAGATACATGTTAAAAAAAATATGGTAACCTCTAATATAGCTAGAATCATCACCACACCACCACCACTTTTATGACCTCTTTATCATTACCTTATTATATAAACAATCACTTCATTTTAATTTCTTTCACTTCTCATTCCCCTAATTTTTCCAATCATAAAAAAAAAACTCTACGTGCATATAAGTTCACCCAACTAGCTCGAAAAATCCAATATCTCAACAAACTAAACAATAATATTTTCAAAATATATATGTATACACACATGATATACATTTCAGCAACAATATCTCCAATAAACACCATGTATCTAACATATTTATGTCTAGTTCTCAATAGAAAAGAAACACAATGTAACTGAAATTCATTCCAATAATACTCTTTAGTTTGCTAGGAGACTTTTGACCAAGTGTATCCTTCTTTGTTAAAACGTTGCTTTATGCACTTTGTAATTTATCCTGAAGCCACGTGTGAGGGAGAGAAACTGCTTGAACGTATATACATAAATCACTTTATTAGTTATAGAACATAAAATATTATCAAGATAAGCCAGAATGCAATTATTTAACTTACTCATAATACTTTAGTTGTTATCTAAAATTCATTGAAAATTAACTTACGATTTGTGAGTTATTTTGAGCAATGGCTTAGAATTGCTAGGAGAAGCATTATCTGATGAAGTTATCACTTGATCTCCAAGATTTGTTCCAGCAATTGGAGTGGGTGTAGGAGGTGTTTCTGGTGGCTGATGATCAACTATAGGTGCCATAGGTGGTAGTGGTGGTGTTGTTGCTGATGGTGAAGAAGAATTTATATGTCTTCCATGTTCATTTCCTCTACTATGGCCTTCTCCACGATCAACTGAACGTCCTAAAGCACAACCATCTCCATAAGGCCAAGTGGACGTCCTCCACGCCCACCTACAGGTCCATGAGCAAGCGAATGTCCTCCACGCCCACCTTCCGATCCACGAGCAAGCGAATGTCCTCCACGCCCACCTTCCGATCCACGACCAAGCGAATGTCCACACCCACCTTCAAATCCAAGACAAAGTGCGTGCTCTCCATGCCCATTCCCTCTACCGGAAGACCCTCCAACCATAGTACTATGACATAATATATAACACATATTGAATGAGATGTACATCAATAAAGATATTAATTAACTAATTGAATTTGAAAAAAAAAATACCATTACACTATCAATGCAAACACTCAGAAAATACCATATTGTCAATGCAAACACTCAGAAAACAAGAAGCATACAACAAAAAATTATAAAATTGAATACATCTCAATATCCTAAAACATTTTATTCTAAACATAAACTTGAAGAATTATTGTGAGAAGAAGGCAAATAATTGCAATTAGAATAAAATAATTAACTAGAAAGGAAAGAAAAACACATGCAATATCGTTGTTGAGTTTCTTTGAGCATATAAAACAGGCAGTAACTTACTTCTCTTTTTCTTCCTTCTAACTAGATGGTTTTCTCCCAAAAGAATTTTCATTTCACCGCCCAATTTCACCCGCTCAATTTCACCCTCGCAATTTCAGTTATCTCAAGATAATCCACTAATTCCAATTCTAGAACATGAAACCATGGAACACGTTTGAAAATATTGAGTGGTGGAGGGTTGGGAGGAGATGAGCGTGGGTTTTTCCCCTTAACTCTCAAACCTTTCTTATTCCATTCTCTTAAAAGAAAAAAAATCAATTCTACACTATTGCACCGTCTCACATCAATTCTTTAAAACTGTTAAGATATCTTTGTATTTCTATTTATTAAAATTTGGTATGATCGATATTTGTGATTTGTTGTTTTAAATTATTAATAAACATCAATTTAGAGGTGTTGTTACTAGAATAAACTATCTTAATTGATATAGATATAGTTATTCTAGATACTTTTATCAAGTTAAAACTTATTCCGGATATTTAAAGTCTTAATATTCATCATGGTGTTTTTTCCTCAACATTTTTAATTAATAACAATTCAGTATAAATTTAAATAATTGATCATTGCAAATAGGTATTATTCTATAAATATTAAGAAATGCCTTTATGTTTAGAAAGAGTTAATTGTTAGAAAAATTATAATATTTACTCGAATTGTTATTTTAACCAAACTTTTCACTATTGATCAAAATACCATAACATTATATATGTAATATGTTTTTTTTTTAACCTTGGTTAGTTTTGAAAAAAAAAAGTGATGATGTTTAAACCAAACATCACATTTATTTAAATTGGAATTTAAACAAAACATTAGATAACTAGCTAGTTCAATTTAGCTATGTTTCATAGGTTTGAGGGCGTCATTTGATTTTAAGGCTAGTTTATTGTATTTTTTATAAGGTAAATTATATTTTTGGTACCCAAAGTATACCCCTATTTCATTTTGGTACCCATGTTTTTGCGAGTTGTAGTATTGATACCCGATGTTTCAAAAAATTGTGCATTGAGTACCTTTCGTCAAGTTTCCATCCAAACTTGATGGAATCTAACCAACACTAATTTTTTTTCGTGAAAATCACTCATTTTTTCCCCTTTCATTCTATTATGTATCGAAACAGAACAACCCCGACGGTACCAGTACGAAATGGTTGAGGTTCTTGCTGACTATTTCAATGGAGAGGTGTCAGGTTGAAAGCAAAGCATGTTGTGAAGCTTTTCCTAGGACAAGAGACGAGTCATGCATCCCATTATGCAATTAACAACCATCATTAGTTCAAATCATCATGTATTACAATCCCGACTAATGAAAAACATAAGTGTTGACTGTATGCAATCACATCATTAACAACATTTAGTGAAAATTTGAGAAAGATTGAAGAGGATTGAAGAAATTAGGGCACAATGGTTTTTTTTAGAATGAAAGGGGAAAAAAACGAGTGATTTTCGTAGAAAAAAGTTAGGATTTGTTAGATTCAGTTAAGTTTGGACGAAAACTTAACGGAATGTACCCAATGTGCAATTTTTTAAAACATCAAGTACCGATACTGTAACTCGCAAAAACAGGGGTACCTAAAGTAAAATTGGGGTATACTTTGTGTAGTGCCCCGGATCAAAATGAGCATAATCGATTAATTAAATATTTAAACTTATAATTTAATAGTTATGTGCGTATGCTTTGGCTGTTTAATTTAATACATGCGTTTTAGATAAGTGTTTAATGCACATTTTAGATCAGTAATTTTATTAGACATGGAAAATAGGATTTTTATATACCATTAGATGCGTATCGAGAAAACGAGAAGTTAGAAACGAACTAGAGGTCAATCGGAGACCTGTAGCTCGAACGACGACGAAAGGGGCAAAACCCGAAGTTTCGGTCGGAAAATCGGAAGATATTTCTGGTGAATAGTAACTTGGAAAAGTCCATCGATGAACAGTACCAAGATATTTTCACGTGAATAGTAACTTCAGAATTCTATAAATAGGGGCTCCTCCGATTCATTTTTCACCATTTTTCCGAACGAGCCGAATGCGCCAAAAACTCGAAAGTCTCTCTCTCCTCCCTTCTCTCTCTCGTTTTCAGTTTTCTGGTCGGCGGCGCCACCGCCGTTGGCCGGTGGTCGGAATAATCCAACATTGTCGGTGCCAATTTTCACACACGACGTTCGTCTCGACGAGACGAATCTAGGATAGGTCTCGGAATTCAATTTCGATTTCTCGTTCGTCGGAAAACGGCGAAAAATAGCCCCAAACCCTAACCCTCACCATCCTTTCTCTCTCCTCTGTTTTTTCTCTCTCTCCCCTCTCTTTCACCGAAGCAGCTGACCGGAGGTTCGCCGATGATGTAGGAGTAGGCTGGAGGGTCGGCCTCGCCGTGGGTGGCAACGCCGAAGACGAATAGTTGAAGTATATATATATGCGTGCATGTGTGTGTATATGAGTGTGTGGTGTGTACGTGGCTGTTGGCTGCTGTTGGGGCGGCGCCTGGTGGCGCCGCCGTGTGAGGACTGGAGGCCGGCGCCTGTGATGCACCGGCGAGGGTGGTGGAGTGGTGGAAGTCGCCGGTCAAGCCTTGTCCTTAGGTGTGTGTTTATATGCTTGCGCATGTGTGTGTATTTGGTGGCGGTTAAGTGTGTATGCGAGGCTTGCAGGTGGTGGCCGGCGACGGGAGGTCGCCGGCCAATGCTTCCGGCGGCTGGTGGTGGTGGCCGCTGGCCAAGGCTGTGGCTAGTGTGTGTGTGTTTACATGAGCGTGTGTATGTATATATATGTGTATGTGTGATGGTGGCCAGAGTTGGGGGGTTGCCGGTGACTGGCAAGTCGCCGGCCAGTGGCTGGGGGTCAGGGGGGTGGTCGCCGGCGACCGGAAGTCGCCGGCCGAAGTTTTGGATTGGAGTTGGATTGTTCGAAAAATAGGGCTTCAAAGGATTTTGCAGTGAGATTTCAGGTACTATTCACCATCGGAATCCAGCGAGGGATGGCCGGAGGTGGTAGCCGGTGGTGTAAGGTATCCGGCGAACTAAGTGGCGGCGGCGGAGGGCGGCGCCACCGTGCCGGGTGGTGACGGGAAGGTGGCGCGTCTAGCAGGCCCGACGCCGAGAACCTGGAAAGGACCTGGCCGAGAAAACTCGACCATGCGCCCGCCGAGAGAAGAAGCTACCGAGAAAACTCGGCAGCTAGTCGAGTGTCGGGGGATGCCGCCGAGAAAACTCGGCCCTCGCCAAGACAGGACGCCGCGCCTGCCGAGAAATGCCACCCACCGCCGCGCCTGCGCCATGATGCTGCCAAGCCGCACGCGACGCCGTATTTTCAATCCGAACCCCGTTTTTTCCGCCATTCGTCTTTTTCGTATCGTTGCCAATAAGATATCGTAGACCCGGGTCCGTGGGCCCGATCAAAGTCAACCCTTTGACCAAAATTACCATTTTACCCCTAAACTTAAAATGCTTCGTTTGAGCTCGTTTTAACTCCGATCGAGCTAATTCTTTTTCCCTCATGACCCAAATTTCATTTCCTATCTTTTCAGCCACTTAGATTGATCTTCGTCTCTCGTTTCTTTGACCCCAATCTTTAAATCTCTCGATCCACCGCGTAGTTAACGATCATACTTTTGCCGGGAACGTTTATAGCTTTAATAATACGTTGTTAAGGATCTAAGAAACGTTATAACTTATGTAGGCTACTTGTTGGATTGAACGTTGATTTATCTGACTTTTGGTATCCGCTACTCAAGCTCAGAGTTATCAGACCTTCGGTCCTCGCTACTCACGTGGTAACCACCGAACAAGGTGGGGGTAATTTCTTACTCTTAATGTGTTTACAGTTTTCCCTATTATGAAGCATGAATGAGGAATACTAAATACTGTGAATATACGTGTTGTGCCATACTATATACTGTGAAAGAACTTCGGTTCACATTGCATGTTCGGAGAAGTCTATTGGACTGTAAAAAACCGTCTCCCCCATTTCTACTACTTTATTGAGGTTTGGTGGTCCTCTTGAAATGCACCAGCGGTATATGAGACCATTTTATAGGGTAAGATGGGGGAATCCCGCACCTATTCGTCTCTTGCCATTTCTAATATCTGCTATGCATTTTACTTGCTATGATTTCGTGCCGATTGTTACATATTGTTGAACTATATATCTGTTGAATGATGTAAGATGCAAACTTTATCCCCACGAGTGTATTCCACGCACTCACCCCCTTATTCTATACTCACACTACAGGAGCTGGTGAGTATGTTGAACCCTAAATGGATAGAGGCGGTGCGGTTTCTGAACTTGTGTTTTTAAGATGTTGTCGCACAAACAGTTTCAGAAGAATATTACATTTTATTCACGTTTTTGTAATAAATTCTGAGTACACTATGGACGTGAGATCCTGATGGTTATTCGGCTACGTTATTATGATGTTTTATATCGATAGTGAGACCGATTGATATCGGTAGAGGCCGATTGTTGTTATGAGATGGATTCTCATCGTCCCTTACCTCTATCTTCTATTGTCCTCTGCTTATCTCTTTCTGTGAGTGTTATGTGTCCCTTGCTTTTCTATCTTCACACCCGGGTAAAACTCTGATAAAATACGAAAAGATTTTGGGGCGTGACACTTTGGGTACCAAAAATGTAATGTACCCATTTTTTATAAATAGGTAACGAAAATGTTTTAGGCTTAATTTCATATCATTTTGTGTTAAAAACATTCGTTACTGAGATTTTGTATAAAATTTAATAATATTATGAAGATTTCACTTATTTATTTGATTTGAAAGAAATTTGATACATTTTAGCACAAAATGAAAGCTCAATTTAATTAACAAAGTTAAGTTGGAGTCCAGATATGAGTTGAGCTTAATTTCATATCATATTGTGTTAAAAATATTCATTGGTGAAATTTTGTATATATTTTATAATATTGTGAAGATTTCACTTATTTGTTTGATTAGAAAGAAATTTGATACATTTTAGCACAAAATAAAAGCTTAATTGAATTAACAAAGTTAAGTTGGAGTCGAGATAGAGTTCAAAACTGTGCAGTTGTGGGAGAAAAATGTATCTTATGTTCTAAAAGTCAAAATTCAATGATTTTTATCTTGTTGGAAAGATAAGAAGGAGTTGTATAATTTTTATGTTGAACAATTTTTCTAATTCATCCTCCAAGAAAGCAGAAAAATACAATAAGTTGAAAGTTGTACAAAAACAATTTGATTTCGGTAGGTTAGAGTATTTTAGGCATAACTTGATGTAGAAATATGATATTGGGTTAAAATTAGTGGCATTTTAAAGCTGACCTCATGGGCTACAACATTTGTATAGAAAAGAAAGTAAAATTCTAACTAAAAATTGGTCAAAACAAGGTTGTTAGTCATCATGTCATGAGTTTTGTGTTCGATATGAACTCTATTTCGACTAGAACTCTTACCCAAATACGATTTTAAATTTCCTAAGCATGAGTCATTTGAAGAGATACGAACCCTTATATACCTGAAAACTCTTTCTCTACCTTATACCTGCATGGAATTGTAAAACCAAGCTAGTACCACATGACTCAATAATAATTAATCACACTTAAAATTCCCATTTACAACTAAAAGACCAGCAACTTTTAAAATTACATTTGAGGTTGATAAACAAGTAGTTGCTGTTGTTAAAGTTGTTTTTATTAAGCTTGCAATTTATCGTTCAATAGATAAAGATGAGTTTATAGGATTGTTGTCAAAATCAGTGAGAACCCTATACAAACGAAAACTATAGTGACTTGTCGGGGTTCACTCCAGAATGTGAATCAGCTGCTGGTTCAGAGAGCAAAACCTGCCTTGATAAGGAGAGCCTGAAAAATCACAAGAAAATGCAAGAGATGGATTAGTTTAATAAAATCAATATCATTGATATGATACATGCATGGTAGAATTCAATGTTTAAAAGAGGATGAACTTGCTTCTCCTGCCATCACTCACACTATATCATTATTATGTACGATTATGATTGTTACTTCTCTAAGGTTACTAGGCTTAGCCTTGAAATCATTCTCATGAACAATACCAGAATTAAGCCTTTCTAATAGACAAATATTATCTCAATTTAAATAGTTAAATATTAGGCATGTAAATCAGAAGTTCAATTGGATTGGTAATATACACTACTGTAGTCTATATATTGAGAGAAATTAGTTATAAGCTACATATTTAGCAAAGTATGGGAAACTCTAACTTGACTAGTAAACAAGCACAATGTTTCTTTAAAGCTTGAGCATACACTTAATTATCTGAAAAATATTTCTCAACAAAGTTAAGTGTCTGAAATCAATGGACAATGTCCATCTTTCATACCTCAAGGATTCAATGAACTCTTATATCTTGAATTACCAAGCTCAATGTCAAAAAACCAAATAAAATAGTTGATTCCAGGAAGAAATCTTAAAAGTTCACAAATGAAAGTTGGAATAGGTAATTGAATCTTAAAAGTTCACAAATGAAAGTTGGAATAGGTAATTGAACTTGTGTAAATGTTCAATGTGACTGTCAAAATAAAAGGGGTTGTAGAAGTACCAGCAAAAGTACCAGCAAATGATATCTTGATGTAAGTGAATGAGATCAAAATAAAATTTGTCATCAATTTAAACAAATTCAACATAAGAAGATGAAAGTTGCAGACACCTTTTATCTACCAATAAACTTCACAAATATCAATATATATTCACATCTTTATTAAAAATATATCTTTTTTACAACAATCTAAGTTTAAAAGGAATAAACAAAATAAAAAAAAATCTGAATTCATTACATTACTACTTTTTAGTTAGCAAGAAGACTACTAATGTAGCGCCCCAGACTAAAAACGAAGTACAATTGATTAATTAAATATTAAACTCTTAATTGAATTATTATTTGCGTTAATCTTGACTGTTTATTTTAATTATATATGTTTCAGATACGTGATTAATGCATGTTTTAGATGGAAATAAAAATTATTCGTGGAACATAGATTATTATGTTACCATAAGATGTGTAATGGAAAAACGAGAAGATAGAAATGAATTAGAGGTCAATTGGAGACCCGTAGCTCAAATGGCGAAGAAAAGGGCAAAATATGAAGATTCGGAAAAAAACGAAAGATATTTCGATGAATAGTAAGTCGAGATATTTTTGTTGAATCGTAACCGAAGATTTTTTGGGTGAATAGTGATTTTCAAAAATCTATATGTAGGGGCGTTTTCGATTCAAAAATCACCGTTTTTCAGAACGAAGCAAAATCGACGAAAACACGTAAGTCTCTCTCTCTTCCCTTCTCTCTCTTGACTTTCTATTTTTTGGCCTCCGGTGCGCCGCCACCGGTGGCTGGAAAATTTCAAAGTTGTCAGTTTTGGCCGATTTTCACACAGAACATAGGTCTCATCGAGACGAGTCTAGGATAGGTCTCGAATTTCAATTCCGATTTCTCATTTGCCGAAAAACGGTGAAAAACGCCTCCAAACCCTAAACCCTAATTCTCTCTCCTGTGTTTTCTCCCTCATTCTCGCCGGAGCTACTACCGGAAGACTTCTTGGTGGTGAGGGTGAGTGGCTGGAGGGGCGGCGCCGCCGTGGGTGGCGGCATCGGAGCTGAATCGGGCTGTGTGTGTATATTGCGTGTGTGTGTGTGTTTAGTGTGTGTTGTGTATATGCATGTTGTGGGGCAGCGCTGCGTGGGGAAACGATGGGCCGGCACTGGTGATGCACCGGTGAGGTTAGTGGTGGACGGCCGGCGTTGGGTGGCCGACGGCCGAGGCTGTGTATTTATGTGTGTGTGTGTTAAACATGTGTGTGTGTAGTATGTTGAGTGTATGTGCGTGGCCGGATTAGGGATTGTCGGCGACTGGAAGTCACCGACCAGTGTTCCTGGTGGTGTGGGGATGTCGCCGGCGATTGGATGTCGCCAGCCGGAGCAAGGAAGAAGGAGAGAAAGGGTTGGATAGGATGAGGGTTTAGGTGGCTGTTTGTGGCACTATTCACGGCCGGAATCCGATAAGGGTAGCCGAAGATGGTGGCAGTCGGAGCTGGGGTCGCCGGCGGACAAGGTAGCGGCGGCGCTAGGCGGCACCGTCGTAGCTGGTGGCAGCTGGGAAGTTTCCAGGCGCTAGGCGTGACACCGGGAAGACGCGCGTGTGCTAGGCGCGCGAGGCTGCCGAGATCGTCGAGCCTGGCCGAGGGCGTTGGGTGCCGGGCATACGCCTGCCGAATCCACCGAGACCGCTACCGAAGCTGCTAAGGACGCCTGTCGAGTCCGCCGAGAAGCATCGGGTGCCGCACGCGCATGCTGCCGAGAACTGCCGAGATGCATCGGGTGCTCGCGCGCGCATGCTGCCGAGTCTGCCGAGAATTTTACCCTACGCCGGGAGCGTCCCACGCGCGCCACACCGTTTGTGGGTGCACGCGACGCCGTGTTTTCGATCCGAATCCCATTTTTTCATTCATACATTATCATCGAGTCGTCGATGATGAGATGTCATTGACCGGGAGTTAGGGGTTCTGGTCAAAGTCAACCCTTTGACCAAAATTACCAAAATACCCCTCAATCTTAAAACGCTCTGTTCGAGCTCGTTTCAACTCCGATTGAGCTCATTCTTTTTCCATTGTGATCCAAATTTCATTCTCTTTCATCTCAACCTTATAAACTGAACATCCACTCTCGTTTCTTCAACCTCAATCTTTAGATCTCTCGATCCATCGCGTCTTTAACGATCGTTCTTTCTCCAGAATCATTTATAGCTTTAATTATACTTATTAAGGATCTAAGAAATACTGTAACTTATGTAGGTTACCAGTTGGATTGAGCTCTATGATACTCGATATTTGATACTCGCTACTCACGTGGCAACTACCGAACAAGGTGGGGGTAATTTCTAAATCTTTATTTGTTTATAGTTTTCCCTATTGATGCATGATTTTTGGAATACTAAATGTTGTGATTATATGCTATGATTATGTGTTATATTTATACTGTGAAAGGACGGGGGTCCACATTCATTCTCTGTGGGACTTATGGTCCGAGAAAAATATTTGGCTCTTACCCCCTCTACTACCTGGAAGGTTTGGTGGTCCTATAAATGCACCAGCGGTTGTGGACCGTTTTGTAGGGTTGGGAAATACCCGCACCTGAGATGTAGGATCGGGAAATCCCCGCACCTGAGATGTAGGGGATGGGTAATACCCGCACCTGAGATTTGTAGGGGTAAGTTGGGAAATACCCGCACCTGACTTTGGGTTACGAAATACGTGCTATGCATTATACGTGTTGTGTCTAAATGCTGAATGTTACGTATTTCTGTTCTATTATCTATTGAATGTTGTAAGATGCGGAGTTTATCCTCACAAGTGTATTCAACGCACTCACCCCCTATTCTGTAATTCACGTTACAGGAGATGACGAGCATGTTGAGCTTTAGAAAGAGAGGTGGTGCCCTATCCGGACATGTTTATTCTAAGACTTTTATCACACAATAATTAAACAATGATTTTTATAATTCACATTTTGTAAGTATAATCTCGTTTATGTAATGGATGATGGATCCTGAAGGTTTATTCCGCTACAAATGTTTTTAACCCATTGGTTGTATCCGATTGTTTATATGTAATGATTTTATCCGTCTCCTACCTCATTCTTCTGATATCTGTCTCCTACCCCCCCTTCTTCTGTCTATGTAATCGTCTCTTACCTCATTCTTCTTATGATCATCTCTTACCTCCTTCTATTTTATATCATGCACGTCTCTTTCCTCTCTTTTTTCACGTCCACAATGAAAACTCTGATAATTTTTAAGAAAGAAAACGGGGCGTGACAGATGGTATCAGAGCAATGTTCTATCTTTTTTTAAACAGAAAATGAGAAAAATATGTTTTAAATGAGAAAATATTTTCGAAAAGAAATGGATAAGCATTATCCTCTCTCTATAGGTGTCTCTCCTTAATCAAAGACTTAATAAAAAAGAGTGTTTATCTGTTTTGTGTTTTCTCAGTTATCTGATATAAACTGTTTAGGTTTGACGGGGGGTTAAGGATATAGATTCACGGTTTAAGTTTGATGGCGTGTTAAGGATATTGCGCCACGATAAAAGAATCTTTTAAAAACCTCTTGATGTCACTACAATCGACACACTTCTCTGAGTCACCGCCACAAAGCCGCTGACTGCAGCAGCGTGAGCTAGTGTGTGAGTATGGTCATTCGTAGGAGTTGATATTGTGTGACTGATAAGTTGAATTACCATAGGCCCTTGTTTATAACAGGGTGTGCTAATGAGTGAGTTTTCCCAGTTCGTGGTTGTGATAAGTAAGGTTGGTTTAGATACTCAAGGTCTATGGGAATCATGTGTGGATGTCAGTGATGTGGTTCATGATGTTTTGTTTATGTTGTGTTTTTCTAGTTGGTATATGCAAGTTAGGCATACGATATCCTACATGACAATGTTATGCTATCATGATAAACGAATGACAAAGAATCTGTTGAGATTATTATATGATATATCGAGTAACGTTTACCGAAACCATGGTACCGGTTTTTGTTTATCTGTTGTTATTTTATGTTGTTGGGTTATATGGGGTAGATTATAAGGGTTAGTTTTCGTGTATTGTCTTTAGAATTATGCCTCGAGGTCGACCGTAAAGGGGCCAGCCACCAACTGCAAATCCGCCAATTGTAAATCCACCTGAACAAAATGTGGATACTACAATGGTGGATTTAGTGTCCGTCCTTAGAGGATTGACCCGACAATTTGAGGTCACGCAAGTTGCACCACCACCAGTGAGAAACGATGTGAATCAAATCTTTGAACAATTTCAGCGTTTCAATCCACCAACGTTTAATGGAAAAGGCGAACCAGCTGACGTCGAGGAGTGGCTAAGGTCACTGGATCGTTTATTTGGACATCTAACCTGCACGAAAGAACAAAAGATCTCGTGCACGATGTTCCAACACACGGAAGAAGCCAGTCACTGGTGGGATTCGTATGAGAAGACGTTGTTGCCGGACCAAAAGAAGGATATGCCATGGGAAACCTTCAAGGAAGTGATCGCGCAATATTTCATACCACAATCCTATCGCGATCAAAAGGAAATGGAGTTCTTATGTCTCCGTCAAGGAATCGCATCAGTAGGGGAGTATGAACGGAGATTTAACCAGTTGAGTAGATATGCAATTCATCTGGTTGACACTGATATCAAGAAGGCCCGACGTTTTGAAAAGGGTCTTCGCTCAGAGATCAGTTCAATTTTGGCAGGTCAAGGAAACATGACCTATGCCAATGTCATGGAGAGAGCCCAAGAGATATCCCTTGTCTGTGCTTGGACGTGTTACCGCCCAAGAAGATTGATGAGATACTTGGAAAGAGGAAGTGGATCGAGCCGAGTCAAAGCTTCGATCCAAACAAGTTTCCCAGGAATAATAATACTCCACTTCTTCCCACTCCTAGACCGGGAAACCCGTGTGTTAGATATGAAAGAATACACATGGGATCGTGCTAGCAAGAGACACGGAATTGCTACCGTTATGGAGTGCTAGGACACATCTCAACTAACTGTCCGAGGTCTAGAAACTCACCAGCTACAACACCAAATTCGAGGCTAAGGCCAGGAGCAGGCCAGGCCTGAACATTCGTCCTCACTCGTTCAGAGGCTGTCAAAAGATAGTTTGCAGACGTTGAACTCTTAATATTATATGTAGATAGATATGTAGGGGCTCTTACTTGTAGTGGTGTATACGATCCTTTCGTTTATTGTACGAGCTGCCCACCTTTTGCTTATATATATATTCTATACCAGATCGTCTTTTGCTATTCGATGGAATCCACATTTACTTCTCCATTCGCATTTCATGTTTTATTTCTTCATCTATAGTATTGTGGTGGCATCGGATCAGTAAAAGCATGAGAATGATTTGGTAGTTGCTAAAACTTTGGAAGTTAGTATTCCATCGGGAAGAACGATACGAATGAAACACCTTTGTCTAGGCTTAAAGATCGCGCTTGGGAATAGAATTCTTTTACCCGGTCTGTATGCGTTAGAGATGAAAGGCTTTGAGGTGATTATGGAAATGAATTGGTTTAAGGTAAAATCACGCAGTGAACAAGTGTCTTTCAAACACCTGGAGAACCGGAGTTCACTTTTCATGGGACATAAGTTAAAGTTGACTCAAGGATTATATCGGTCATGAAGACAACCCAGATGCTTAGCAAAAGGAATTGTGAAGCTTGGTTGGTCAACAGGGTGAACCCCGAGCAAAGATCGACAAGTGACCTTCGAGATTGATCTCATCCAAGGATCAGTACCGGTGTCCAAAGCTCCATATCGGATGGCACCGAAGGAATTGCAAGAACTGAAGGTCCAATTACCAGAACTTTTGGATAAAAGCATCATTAGACCAAGTGTGTCGTCTTGGGGAGCTTTCGGATGTGCATTGATTACCGAGAGTTGAACAAGCGGACCATAAAGAACAAGTATCCACTGTCTCGAATTGAAGATCTTTTTTATCAATTAAGAGGTACCAGTGTGTTCTCGAAGATTGACTTAAGATCTGGATATCACCAGATGAAAGTCAAAGATGCGGATATATCTAAGATAGCATTCAGGACGAGATATGGCCACTACAAGTTTGTAGTAATGTTATTTGGATTTAGCAATGCTCCAGCTGTCTTTAGGGACTTGATGAATCGCGTCTTCCATCCCTATCTCGATCCTTTTGTCATCGTGTTCAATGACGATATCCTCATCTATTCATGCGATAGAACGCACCACGAATAGTATCTCAGGAACGCGTAGGAAATTCTACGAAAGGAGTTACACATGCAGTTAATTCCTCCTGTTGGATGTGACAACTTTTTTCCCGTCTTCTCAACTCTCTCTTTCTCTTCTTTGTCTTTGTCGAAAACGTACTTATTTTCTTTGACTGAGGAATACGACTCTCCAGCACCAACTACTCCTCACCCTACTCCGCAATAAAATGGTGAAAACAAGAAGTATATAGGATGATTATTACAACAATCAATACTATAAGTTGAAGAAGGAGAAGAATGAGAAACAAAAGTGTGATTCGGTTAGGAAGTTTCGAGAAAGAATTGGAGAAGCTCAGGACTGACAAAAGTTCTGAACATTGAGCTTAGCCAAATAATCGAGGCCTACAAGTTCCTTGACGAGAAATGGAAAAAATGAAACAACACGGGAATAAGAGGATGAGATTCTGGCAAAATAGTCAATCTTGTCGTTTCTAAGTACACGTTTAATTTTGAGGATGAAATTCTTTTAAGGGGTAAGGGATGTAGCGCCCCGAACCAAAAATGAAGCACAATTGATTAATTAAATATTAAACTCTTAATTGAATTATTAGGTGCGTTAATCTTGACTGTTTATTTTAATTATATGTGTTTCAGATACGTGATTAATGCATATTTTAGATGGAAATAAAAATTAGTCGTGGAACATAGATTATTATGTTATCATAAGATGCGTAATGGAAAAACGAGAAGATAGAAATGAATTAGAGGTCAATCGAAGACCTGTAGCTCAAATGGCGAAGAAAATGACAAAATACGAAGATTCGGAAAAAAACGAAAGATATTTCGATGAATAGTAATCCGAGATATTTTTGGTGAATAGTAACCCAAGATTTTTTGGGTGAATAGTGATTTTAAAAAATCTATATATAGGGGCATTTTCGATTCAAAAATCACCGTTTTTCCGAACGAAGCAAAATCGATGAAAACATGTAAGTCTCTCTCTCATCTCTTCTCTCTCTCGATTTTCTATTTTCTGGCCTTCGGCACACCGACGCCGGTGCCAGAAAATTTCAAAGTTGTCGGTTTCGGCCGATTTTCACACAGAATATAGGTCTCGTCGAGACGAGTTTAGGATAAGTCTCGGATTTCAATTCCAATTTCTCGTTCGCCGGAAAACAGTGAAATACCGCCTCCAAACCCTAAACCCTAATTCTTGCCAACTTTTCTCTCTCCTCTGTTTTCTCCCTTATTCTCGCCGGAGCTGCTGCCGGAGGACTTCCTGGTGGTGAGGGTGAGTGGCTGGAGGGGCGGCGCCGTCGTGGGTGGCGGCGCCGGAGCTGAATCGGGTTGTATGTGTATATTGCGTGTCTGTGTGTGTATTTAGTGTGTGTTGTGTATATGTATGTTGTGGGGCGGCGCTGTGTAGTACCGCCGTGGGGAAACGATGGGTCGGCGCTGGTGATGCAACGTCGAGGTTGGTGGTGGGTGGTCGCCGTCCAGAGTTCCTGGTGGTGTGGGGGTGTCGCTGGCGACTAGAAGTCACCGGCCGGAGCAAGGAAGGAGAGAAAGGGATGGTGAGGGTGAGGGTTTAGGTGGCTATTTTGTGGCACTATTCACGGCTGGAATCCGGTGAGGGTGGCCGGAGATGGTGGCGGCCGGAGCTGGGTCGCCGGCGGATAAGGTGGTGGCGGTGCTGGGCGGTGCCGCCGCCGCAGTTGGTGGCAGCTGGGAAGTTTCCATGTGCTAGGCGTGACATCGGGAAAGCGCACGCACGCTGGACGCGCGAGGCTCCCGAGACCGCCAAGCCTGGCCGAGGGCGCCGGGTGCCGAATTCGCCGAGCCCGCTGCCGAGGACGCCTGTCGAGCCTGCCGAGATGCGCAGGGTACTCGCAGCGCATGCCACCGAGGCTGCCGTGTCTGCCGAGAATTTTACCCGACGCCGAGAGCACGTGCGCACGCATCTCGCCGTTTGACGGGTGCACGCGCGACACCGTGTTTTCGATCCGAATCCCGTTTTTTCAGTCATATGTTATCATCAAGTCATCGTCGATGAGATGTCATTGACCGGGAGTCGGGGGTCCTAGTCAAAGTCAACCCTTTGACCAAAATTACCAAAATACCCCTCAATCTTAAAACGCTCCGTTCGAGCTCGTTTCAATTCCGATTGAGCTCATTCCTTTTCCGTTGTGATCCAAATTTCATTCTCTTTCATCTCAACCTTGTAAACTGAACATCCACTCTCGTTTCTTCAACCTCAATCTTTAGATCTCTCGATATGTCGCGTCTTTAACGATCTTTCTTTCTCCGGATTCATTTATAGCTTTAATTATACTTATTAAGGATCTAAGAAATACTGTAACTTATGTAGGCTACCAGTTGGATTGAGCTCTGTGATACTCGATATTTGATACTCGCTACTCACGTGGTAACCGCCGAACAAGGTGGGGGTAATTTCTAAATCTTTATTTGTTTACAGTTTTCCCTATTGATGCATGATTTGTGGAATACTAAATGCTGTGATTATGTGTCATATTTATACTGTAAAAGGACGGGGGTCCACATTCATTCTCTTTAGGACTTATGGTCCGAGAAAAACATCTGTCTCTTACCCCCTCTACTACCTGGAAGGTTTGGTTGTCACGCCCCAAAATCTTTTCACATTTTATCAGAGTTTTACCATTGGGCATGAAGATGGAAAAATCAAGGGACACTTTTACGACAGAAAAAAAGAGTAAGGGACAACAGAAGAAAGAGGTAAGGGACGAAGTGAATCTCTCACTTTTAAACATACGGCCTCTGCCGTTAGCAATCGGTCTCACTACCGATATATATAATACATCAAATGTAGCGGAAACTCATCAGGATCTCACATCCTTACATATATCAAAATATTACAAAACATAAGCTTAACCAAAACTTAGTTTGAAAATGTTTAAGAGACCTCGTCTCATTACAACAAAACCAGATACAGTACTTCTTCTCTCCTCCTAGGGTTCCTCATGCTTATCATCGCCTGTAGTGTGAGTACAGATTAAGGGGTAAGTGCGTGGAATACATTTGTGGGGATAAAATTCACCTCATATATCTCAAGACAGAATTAAATACCGAAAAGCTAACCTACGGTCACGTTGTCACAACACATATATATGCAAAACAGATATTAGAAATGACAAGGGACGAATAGGTGCGGAATTCCTCCGTCTTATCCTATGAACGGTCTCACACCGCTAGTGCATTTCAAGAGGCTCACGACACCTCCACAGAGTAGTAGAAAATAGCAGGGGACGAACATAATGCATGATCAGAGGACCTCTGTCCTTTCACAGTTATATCATGGCACAACAAGTATAAACACAACACTTAGTATTCCTCAATCATACGTTTACTTAGGGAAAACTGTAACAGTAGAAAAGTTAGAAATTACCCCCATCTTGTTCGGTGGTTACCACGTGATCAATGAGTACCGACGGATCAGATTTCACAAGCGAGTACCAAAGGATCCGATAACACAAACTTAATCCGATCAAGTAACTCAGTCTTAATCCAACAAATCACCTATACAAGTTGCGTTGTACTTAGATCTTTATTAATTATAATTAAATTGATAAACATATACGCGACGAGTCGAAGGATCTAAAGATTGGATAAGACACGAGCTCGTTTGGTGTTGATACGAGCTTAACAACGTATGTGGAGTTTGAAAGTACATTGATATCAAGGGTTGACCTCGACCGGGCCCTCGACCCTTGGTCGACAACTTCCCGTTGGCTAAGACTCGATGGTAAAGGATATAAAGGAAAAAGAACGGGAAAGGATTGGAAACACGGCGTTACCCGACACGCGTCTCGCACCCGGCGCCCACTCCCGGCACGCCCTGGCCGCGCACGACCGTACCCCCTGGCGCACGACCGTGCCCCAGCTTCCAGAAATCTCTGTCTGGCCGCGCACGACCGCGCCTCCTGGCACAACCGTGCGCCAACCTCCAGCAACTCCTGCCTGCTGGGGCACGACCGTGCCCTACGGCACGACCGCGCGCCAGCAGCCTTCCCCCGGCAGCCCGACTTTTTCCCTTCTCGATTCTCCGGCTACCCCGTTCCACCTACTACATCCCGTTTTGAAAACAACACTTCCCTAACCCCATCTCCCACTCACAACCATGAATTTACATACAAACACAAGCGTCCTCAAAACACTTGGCCGGCGACCAAAGGTCTCCGGAAACCCATCGTCTCAACCCACCAGCACATCACCAGCGCCGATCATCACTTCCCTCATGGCGGCACCATCTGTGCCGCCCCCAACAGAGATCACACACAAACACACACACACACACATGCATATAAACATAATCAACCCGCCATAACTTCGACACCACCACGCATGGCGGCGTCGTCCCCCCAACAACTCACCCTCATCTCTATGAGAACCTCCAACAACATCTCCAATTAGAAGGACGAAGGAAAAGAGAGAAAACCGAGAAGAGAGAAAGGTTGGCTAGGGTTAGGGTTTAGGGTTTTGCAAAGGTTTTTCGCCGTTTTCCGGCGAACGATAAGTCGGAATAGAAATCCGAGACTTGTTCTAGACTCGACTCGTCAAAACCTATGTTGTGTGCGAAAATCAACCGAAACCGACCACTTCGAAATATTCCGGCGAACTCCGGTGGCGGCACCACCTCGCCGGCGGCGGCGCCGGTGGTGGCGCGCCGGAGGCCGAAAAAGAAAAGAGAGAGAAGAGAGACTTACGTGTAAACGTTGCTTTTTGGCTCGTTCGAAGAAAAGGGTGAAAATGAACTGGGGTGAGCTCCTATTTATAGATTTCAAAAGTTACTATTCACCGTAAATATCCCGGTAAATATCTTGGTAAATATCTTCTGATATTTCCGAAACCTCGTGGTTTACTCTTTTTATCGTTGTTCGAGCTACAGATCCCCGATTAACTTCTAGTTCGTTTCTATTTTCTCATATTTCCAACGCGCAACTAGTGATATAAAAATATCCTACATCCCACGTCTAGGTAAATTATCCTTCTCATACGGGTGTTAGACACTTATCTGAAACGCACGTATTTAAACAGTTAAAACATCCGCACATATATATTAAATCCCGAGTTAAAATATTTAATTAATATATTATGTTTCATTTTGGTCCGGGGTGCTACATCCCTTACCCCTTAAAAGAATTTCGTCCTCAAAATTCAATGCATACTATAAGAAGGAAGATAAACGGGTACCTATGAAAGGTAAGTCGGGGTACTTCCTCAGGATTTCATTCTCCAATTCCCAAGTTGCTTCTTCCTTTCCATGTCGGCTCCACTGGATCTTTACTATAGCCATATCCCGATTTCTTAGTTGTCGTTGCTTTCTATCTAAGATAGCTATCGGGACTTCCTCGTACGTCAGATCCTTTTCCAGTTCTATGTCTTTCTGTTCAATTACATGTTGCGGATCGAATATGTACTTCCGTAGCATAGAAATGTGGAATACATTATGCACTCCAGCAAAATTTGGTGGTAAAGCTAGACAGTACGCGACCTCTCCAACACGATCTAGAATTTTGAATGGTCCAACGTATCTCGGCTTCAGCTTCTCCCTCTTTTCGAAACGATGAACTCCCTTAGTAGGAGATACCTTGAGAAAGACTTCATCTCCTACTTCAAATTCCAGTTCCCTCCGTCTCTTGTCTGCATATGATTTCTGTCGATCTTGGGCTACTCGTATTCTATCCCGAACCTTCTTTATTACTTCGACCGTTTGTTCCACTAATTCGGGTCCCAAAATTTTCTTTTCGCCCACTTCATCCCAGCAGATGAGTGATCGACACTTTCTTCCATAGAGTGCTTCGTAAGGCGCCATACCAATGGTTGACTGATAGCTATTGTTGTAGGCAAATTCTACTAAGCATAGATGGTCTTCCCAACTTCTGGGAAAATCTAAAATACAAGCCCGCAACATGTCCTCCAAAATCTGTATGGTCCTTTCCGATTGTCCGTCAGTCTGTGGGTGGAAAGCTGTACTGAATGACAACTTGGTCCCCAACTCCTTTTGTAAGCTCTGCCAGAACCTAGAATTGAACCGTGGATCTCTATTAGATACGATAGAAACTGGTACGTCGTGCAGTCGGACTATCTCTTCAAGATATATACGTGCCAACTTGTTTAGTCCGAAAGTCATCTTGATTGGCAAGAAATGGGTAGACTTCGTTAATCTATCAACGATTACCCACACTGTAACACTCCCAAGCTTTACTATTTCGAAATACTTTTAAGAAACACATGTATGAGAATGTTAGATTCTTGATTTAACTTGAAAACGCAACCAGCCATTAAAGAAGGTCCCCAATATTTAATTTTTTTTTTTGCAAGAGAACTTCATAATACTTGAAAGGAACTTTGTCGATTGAAATATATCATCGTTTATACATGGAATCCAAAATATCTATTTACAACAAAAGACCCTCAACGGTTTAATTGTCCAAAAGATAAGTAACTGAACATAAGCTTCAAAAGTTCATCTCGAGCATGGCATATGAACAAACTGACTGGCCATTTAGGAGACCAATTATCACTGCACATCATTACCTGCATTACAAAAACTTATTAATGAGCAATAAGCTCAGTAAGTTGAAACTTTGCACACAACCACGTATAATGAATCATATCATGCAATATGCTTTTCCATACTCATTTATTCTGAAAACATTCTTTGTAGGGTACCCGGAAGGCTGGTACTCAATCAATATCAGTAGGCCGTATAAGCGTTCATTAAGATTGGTCAATCATCATATCATGATATCTACTCTCTGTTAGTTAAGCACTATCATTAGTACTCAACCAACATTAGCAGACCGTACACATTGTGTCTACTCTCCGATAGCTCAACTATCATCTGTAGACTGTATAGTCATGTTGCCCACTCTCAATCAATCAAGTACCATACTTCCTTTTTCAAAACATCTTTTATATGCATCATGTATCACGTTAATCTCACATACCATTCAATCGTAGACATAGAACCATCATTCACATATCATACGAATTACTTGAATATCAATTAGTTCTTGCAATGCAGCAAATAAAAGCTTCAACTTACCTCGAATCCAAAGCAAGTACAATAGTGGAAGTGTTTGGCCCTTGGGGAAGATACGATGTGCTTATAAACCTAAAAGGATCAAGCATGCATATACATACATTTAAATTCTCATTCAATGAAGAGACACTATCATTCAATTAAACACATCAAAACCTATAATTTATCTTAATATCATTCCTTAATTCAATAAATTAAGAACACTAATAGGGCAGCCCCTAACTTTGCAATAATAAAACTCACATGAACCGAACTAATTATGTTCTTGCATAACTTAACCTAAATAACCACTTGAGTTACCTATCCTTTAATTCTTCAAACATACTTCCAATCATTATAACAATACCAAGCATCAATAGAATCAGCCACAACTTATCAAATTTACAAGTTTAATTAAACTACTTCAACTAACTTAGTTATCTTCAATTCATCTTCATAATACTACATATAAAATCAGATCATGTAATCATCATATGAACATAATTTTAAGCATAAAACACAGAGATAGGATCAGACCTAGCAATTAAGCTTAAGGATGCAACGTTTTCACCAAAAGAGTCACCAACTAGCTTCAATTCATCTCATATGCAACCTCCATGATATATTTCAGTTTTTGTATGGTATTTGGGGTTCTAAGGTTGAAAAAAGGAAGAGGAGAAGAGGCTGGCCGTTTTTGAGTCTCATGTGAACAAAAGAAAGCATAAAATGAGCATAAAATGACATTTCCTACCATATTTGACCATGCTAAAGGCAACCACTTGCTTTGTCCTAATTGGCTGAACTAGTATAGGTGTCAAACGTGTCATATGCCACGTTTTTGGCCTTAGGGAAAGGTTAGTGTTGAAGGAAAGATCAAAATAATCTAGTGCAACACATTAAAAGTGCTTTTGGTGCACCCTAGTCAACTAACCAATCAAATTGCAGCATTTTACTTACTTTAGAATTATAAATAAATGAAATGAAATTCATAAATTAGAAGTGTAATCAAGTTAATCTAGGAATGTCGTTTTTGAGATATTATGCATTTAGCGTATTTATAACCGTTTTCAGCACATCTATCTTCTCTTCCCAAGCCAAACCTTTCCACTGTAAAAGAAGAAGCACTAAACAAAGTATATTAGACTATAAAGTTGGAATGTCATAATAATATCATGCATAGATAAAGTAATCATGACTAATTAGATCATAAAATAGGCATACTTGAGAATTCAGCGCATTTTGTAATAAGATGCTTAGATAGATTGAATGCTCATGAATGCATTTCGATGTAAGATGCATGTGATTAGAGAATTGGGCGTTACACACACGGCGTGGTTTCCTCGTCTGGTTGTCGGCAAACCAACCACAAAATCCATGGTTATATGCTCCCATTTCCACTCCGGTATCTCTAGAGGCGTCAACATCCCAGCCGATCGTTGATGCTCTGTTTTCACTTGTTGGCAGACGAGACATCTCTTGATGAACATCCCTATACTTCTTTTCATATTCCTCCACCAAAAGTTCACCCTTAGGTCTCGGTACATCTTTGTACCTCCAGGGTGTGCAGACATTGGTGTACAATGCACTTCTTTGAGAATTTCTTCTCTTAATTCTTCATTCTTAGGCACGCACACTCTTTCTCTGAAGATCAGAGCTCCATCGGTAGCTAATGTGAAACCTTCGGCTCTTTCACCATCCATAAGGACTTTCGTTTTCATTAGAAAGTTATCCTTCTTCTGAGCTTCCACGATTCAGTCACGTAATGTGGGTTTTATGAATAACATCGCCATCCTGGATTCAATGCTAAGTGGAGACGAGACTATCTCCAGATTTAGCTTTAACATTTCCTCGATCAAATGGTGCTGATTGGTGATCATCGACGTCACCACTCTCTTTCCCTTTCTGCTAAGGGCATCAGCTACCACATTCACTTTTCCAGGATGGTAGTGAATTGTAATATCGTAATCTTTTACCAACTCTAGCCATCTTCTTTGCCTCATATTGAGCTCTTTCTGCTCAAAGAAGTACTTCAGGCTTTTGTGATCGGTATAGATTTCACACTTCACGCCGTAAAGGTAATGCTTCCAGATCTTAAGGGCGTGTACTACCGCTGCTAACTCCAGATCGTGAGTCGGATAGTTTTGTTCGTGGATCTTCAGCTGTCGTGATGCATACGCCACTACTTTTCCTTCCTGCATCAGAACACATCCTAATCCTTGCTTGGATGCGTCGTTGTAGACCACGAAGTCTTTAGACACATCTGGAACTGTTAAGACTGGTGTTTCTGTCAGTCTTCTCTTCAGTTCCTGAAAACTACACTCGCATTGCTCACTCCATTGGAACTTCACATCTTTTCTTGTTAGTCGAGTCATTGGAGTGGCAATCTTTGAAAATCCTTCTATGAATCTTCGGTAGTATCCAGCCAGGCCGACGAAACTCCGAACTTCCTTCATATTCATTGGAGTTTCCCACTTGCTGACAGCTGCCACCTTTTCAGGATCTACATCGATCCCTTGTGCAGAAACGATGTGGCCTAGAAAACCCACTTTGTCCATCCAGAACTCGCACTTCTTGAATTTGGCATAGAGCTTCTCCTTCCTTAGTACTTCCAGTGCGATTCTGAGATGTTGTTCATGGTGCACTCTGTCGCATGAGTAGATGAGAATATCATCTATGAACACTACGACAAAGAGATCCAGATAAGGACGGAAAACGCGATTCATCAAATCCATGAAGACAGCCGGAGCATTACTTACTCCAAATGGCATTACTACAAACTCGTAGTGGCCATACCTCGTTCTGAATGCCGTCTTGGATATATCAGCGTCTTTGACTTTCATCTGGTGATATCCAGATCTCAAGTCAATCTTTGAGAACACACTGGCACCTCTTAATTGATCGAAAAGATCTTCGATCCGAGGCAGTGGATACTTGTTCTTTATCATTCTCTTGTTCAGCTCTCGGTAATCAATACACATCCGAAAGTTGCCAAATCTCTTCTTCACGAACAGTACTGGTGCTCCCTAGGGCGACACACTTGGTCTGATGAAACCCTTGTCCAATAGTTCCTGTAGTTGGACCTTCAATTCCTGCAACTCCTACGACGCCATTCGATAAGGAGCCTTAGACACCGGTGCTGATCCTGGGACGAGCTCTATCTCGAAGGTCACTTGTCGATTCGGTGGTTGTCCAGGTAAATCCTCTGGAAATACATCCGTGAATTCCTTTATCACCGGCACCTTCTCGATAGTGGTCGATTCCTTCTTGGTGTTTACCATGTTGACCAACCAAGCTTCGCAATCTCCTTTGCTAAGCATCTGGGTTGCTTTCAGGGCCGAGACGATCCTTGAATCAACTTTAACTCAAGTCTCGTGGAAAGTAAACTCCGACTCTCCCGGTGCTTGGAAGATTATCTCTCTCTCGCGGCACCTGATTATCGCGTAGTTGGACTCTAGTCAGTCCATTCCTAAGATGATATCGAAATCCTTTATCTCCAATGTGTGGAGATCAGCGAGAAGGATCTTATCTTCAAACGCAATCTTAAGATGACGGTAAAGGTGTTTTGTCATTACCATCTTTCCCGAGGGAATACTAAGTTCTAGAGTTCGAGCGACTATCCTACCGTCAACATGCTTCAACAGTTTACAGAAGTTGACAGATATGAAGGAGTGCGTCGCTCCAGTGTCAAACAAGATGAAAGCAGGTATATCAGATACTAATAACATACCTGTCATCGTCTCTGTCCCTTCAACGGCTTCCGGACGAGTAAGAGCGAAAACCCTCTCTACCTGCTATCGGCCTCAAGTTTGACCCTGTAGCCGGCGTACTTCTTGCCTTCCAGCAATTTGCCGCAATGTGCCCCGGCGCTCTGCAGTTATAACAGCTCCGTGTCTCTTGTTGACACGGTCCCGCATGCACCTTTCTACATCTCGGACATGGATTTCCAGGTCGGGAAACGGGAAGAGGTGGGATGTTATTTGCCCTTGGAAACTTATTCGGGATGAAGCTCTGGCTTGGGCCAGTCCATTTTCTCTTAGCAGGAATAGGAAAAACTCGTTTAAGCGGCGCAACGTCCAAACCCATTCGAGAGACGCTCTCCTGGGCTCTTCCAATGACCCTTGCATACGTCGTCGTTTCCTGCCCAGCTAAGATCATGCTGATCTGTGGGCGAAGGCCTTTCTCAATCTTCGCGCTTTCTTCAGATCTGTGTCTACCAAGTGTGGGGCGTACCGGCTCAACTGGTTGAACCGTCGTTCATAGTCCCCAACAGTAGAACTCCCTTGTTTGAGGTGAATGAACTCAGTTTCCTTCTGGTCCTGGTATGACTGAGGAATGAAGTGACTAGACACCACTTTCTTGAAATCCTCCCAAGTCATTGCCTCCTTTTCAGCTGGCAATAGGGTTCTCTCGTACGAGTCCCACCAATGACCCACGTCTTCCGTGAGTTGAAAGATGGCACAACTGACCATCTGTTCCCTTGAGCACGTTAGATGCCCAAACAGCCGGTCGAGTGACCTTAGCCACTCTTCCGCTTCAATCCGTTCTCCCTTCCCGCTAAAAGTCTGTGGATTGAATTGTCGAAATTACTCGTAAATTTGGTTCGGGTCATTCCTCGCTAATTGTGGAACGGTTTGGTTAACCTCAAAGTGTTGTGCTAACCCTCGTAGTGCGGTCACCAAATCTCCCACGTTGGTGTTTTCCTCATGTTCCGGTTGGTTATAAAAGATAACACATTACTCATGACGAGACACAAACGCAAACGTCATATGATAAACGAAAAGATATACGTGTATATATACATAGTAGTATCAAAAAGGGTAGTACTACACCATAACAAAAGATGTATGTACACTATCTACGGTGTAAAAAATTACCCCACACTTAAACATATAGAACATCGTATCTCGTGTAACATAATATATATATATATAACTAAGTCGCTTCGGAACATCTAATCTACATCAGCGGGAGGCGGTAGAGACTACTGTCCCTCCTAAGGATCATCAATCTCTTCGGCGTCCTCCTCAGGATCCTCCTCCGGATCTTCCTCCGATTTCGAGCTACTGCTGGGAGGATCATAGGGTGATGGTTCCGGAGCAATCGGTAGGCCATGTAGACCCCAGAGCTCTAGCATCTTTTGTGCTACGTTGCCGAAATCAGCGATGGGTACCAAGTTCACGGATGAGAATACTAGCTCGTCTCTAAGTACTAAACGGGCTCTCACCATCCAATCCTGCGGTAGGGTGTGGATCATGTTCTGACAAGCCTGCGCTCCGCCGATCATGCTCCTCATACCCCCAATTTCTCTCCACCAGTGGAAAAGTCTAGCTATGTGTTCTCTCATCGATCTATCGTCTGTCACTCTACTCTCATAAAAGTGACGTCGAAGTCGCTGCTCCCTAGTCTCAAATACAGGTACACTTATCCTAGCCGTAAGACGATTCCTATTCATCTGACAAGTTTATTTTTACATGAGTTTCTATCTTCGTATACTCATACTCACAATGTTTCCTTCTAAACCCAACGGTTCAAAGCAAATTAACACTTAACAAGCAAACATTCATGCTCCACAACACTTATATCAGGGAGGGTCACCTATGGAGAGAGGATAGTGCTTATCTATATCTTTTCAAAAACCATTACTCATTTTAAGATCATCAAGACCACATCTTTCAAATCACATTTTCTCCATTTTTAAAACCAACTCGAGCACGTTCTCAATGTTAGAACGACTCTGATACCATTTGTCACGTCCTAAAATCTTTTCACGTTTTATCAGAGTTTTACCATTGGGCGTGAAGATGGAAAAAGCAAGGGACACTTTTACGACAGAAAGAAATGAGTAAGGGACAACAGAAGAAAGAGGTAAGGGACGAAGTGAATCTCTCACTTTTAAACATACGGTCTCTGCCGTTAGCAATCGGTCTCACTACCGATATATATAATACATCAAATGCAGGAGAAACTCATCAGAATCTCACATCTTTACATGTATCAAAATATTACAAAACATAAGCTTAACCAAAACTTAGTTTGAAAATATTTAAGAGACCTCGTCTCATTACAACAAACCAGATACAGTACTTCCTCTCTCCTCCTAGGGTTCATCATGCTCATCATCGCCTGTAGTGTGAGTACAGATTGCGGGGGTGAGTGCGTGGAATACATCCGTGGGGATAAAATCCACCTCATATATCTCAAGACAGAATTAAATACCGAAAAGCTAACCTACGGTCACGTTGTCACAGCACATATATATGCAAAGTAGATATTAGAAATGGCAAGGGACGAATAGGTACGGAATTCCTCCGTCTTATTCTATGAACGGTCTCACACCACTAGTGCATTTCAAGAGGCTCACGACACCTCCACAGAGTAGTAGAAAATAGCAGGGGACGAATAGAATGCATGATCAGAGGACCTCTGTCCTTTCATAGTTATATCATGGCACAACAAGTATAAACACAGTACTTAGTATTCCTCAATCATACATTTACTTAGGGAAAACTGTAACAGAAGAAGAGTCAGAAATTACCCCCACCTTGTTCAGTGGTTACCACATGATCAACGAGTACCGACGGATCAGATTTCACAAGCGAGTACCAAAGGATCCGATAACACAAACTTAATCTGATCAAGTAACTCAGTCTTAATCCAACAAATCACCTACACAAGTTACGTTGTACTTAGATCTTTATTAATTATAATTACATTGATAAACATATACGCGATGAGTCGAAGGATCTAAAGATTGGATAAGACACGAGCTCGTTCGGTGTTGACACGAGCTTAACAACGTATGTGGAGTTTGAAAGTACATTGATATCAAGGGTTGACCTCGACTGGGCCCTCGACCCTCGGTCGACAACTTCCCGTCGGCTAAGACTCGATGGTAAAGGATATAAAGGAAAACGAACGGGAAAGGATTGGAAACACGACATTACCCGACACGCATCTTGCACCCGGCGCGCCCTGGCCGCGCACGACCGTGTCCCCTAGCGCACGACTGTGCGCCAGCTTCCAAAAATCTCTGCCTGGCCGCGCACGACCGCGCCCCCTGGCACGACCGTGCGCCAGCCTCCAGCAACTCCTGCCTGCTGGGCACGACCGTGCCCTACGGCACGACCGCGCGCCAGCAGCCTTCCCCCGGTAGCCCGACTTTTTCCCTTCTCGATCCTCCGGCTACCCCATTCCACCTACTACATCCCGTTTTGAAAACAACACTTCCCCAACCCCATCTCCCACTCACAACCATGAATTTACATACAAACACAAGCGTCCTCAAAACACTTGGCCGGCGACCGAAGGTCACCGGAAACCCATCGTCTCAACCCACCGGCACATCACTAGCGCCGATCATCACTTCCCTCATGACGGCACCATCTGTGCCGCCCCCAACAGAGATCACACACAAACACACACACATGCATATAAACATAATCAACCCGTCATAACTCCGACACCACCACGCATGGCGGCGTCGTCCCCCCAACAACTCACCCTCATCTCCATGAGAACCTCCAACAACATCTCCAATTAGAAAGACGAAGGAAAAGAGAGAAAACCGAGGAGAGAGAAAGGTTGGCTAGGGTTAGGGTTTAAGGTTTTGCAAAGGTTTTTCACCGTTTTCCGGTGAACGATAAGTCGGAATAGAAATTCGAGACTTGTTCTAGACTCGACTCGTTAAAACCTACGTTGTGTGCGAAAATCGGCCGAAACCGACCACTTCAAAATATTCCGGCGAACTCCGATGGCAGCACCACCTCGCCGGTGGTGGTGCGCCGGAGGCCGAAAAAAAAAAAGAGAGAAGAGAGACTTACGTGTAAACGTCGTTTTTTGGCTCGTTCGAAGAAAGGGGTGAAAATGAACTGGGGTGAGCTCCTATTTATAGATTTCAGAAGTTACTATTCACCGTAAATATTTCGGTAAATATCTTGGTAAATATCTTCTGATATTTCCGAAACCTCGTGGTTTACTCTTTTTATCGTCGTTCGAGCTACAGATCCCCGATTAACCTCTAGTTCGTTTCTATTTTCTCATATTTCCAACGCGCAACTAGTGATATTAAAATATCCTACATCCCACGTCTAGGTAAATTATCCTTCTCATACGGGTGTTAGACACTTATCTGAAATGCACGTATTTAAACAGTTAAAACATCCGCACATATATATTAAATCCCGAGTTAAAATATTTAATTAATATATTATGTTTCATTTTGGTCCGGGGTGCTACATTGGTGGTCCCATAAATGCACCAGCGGTTGTGGACCGTTTTATAGGATCGGGAAATACCCGCACCTGAGATGTAGGGGATGGGTAATACCTGCACCTAAGATTCATAGGGGTAAGTCGGGAAATACCCGCACTTGAGTTTGGGTTACGAAATACATGTTATGCATTATGCGTGCTGTGTTTAAATGCTGAATGTTACGTATTTCTGTTCTATTATCTGTCGAATGTTATAAGATGTGGAGTTTATCCCTACGAGTGTATTCAATGCACTCACCTTCTATTCTGTAATTCACGTTACAGGAGATGACGAGCATGTTGAGCTTTAGAGAGAGTGGTGGTGCCCTATCCGGACATGTTTATTCTAAGACTTTTATCACACAACAATTAAACAATGATTTTTATAATTCACGTTTTGTAAGTATAATCTCGTTTACATCATGGATGATGGATCCTGAAGGTTTATTCCGCTGCAAATGTTTTTAACCCATCGGTTGTATCCGATGGTTTATATGTAATGATTATGTTCGTCTCCTACCTCATTCTTCTGATATCTGTCTCCTACCCCCCTTCTTCTGTCTATGTAATCGTCTCTTACCTCATTCTTCTTATAATCGTCTATTACCTCCTTCTATTTTATATCATGCACGTCTCTTTCTCCTTCTTTCTTCACACCCATAATGAAAACTCTGATAATTTTTAAGAAAGAAAACGGGGCATGACAACTAATCGAGTGTATCCACGTTATCAAAACACTGTTTTATGCCCTTTCTGATATGGTGTAGAGCAGCATGTAAAGAAGTGTTATGCCTGCAAATGAAGACATTATCTAATTTAAAAATATGTAATCATTAAAAAATATCTATTTAATAATTCCTATAAACTAGCAGAAATTATATATCTATACAACTTACTTAGCCACTATCTATGTCGTTGGTTTCATTGTATAACTCCTCATCTTCTTCAGTTGAATCCATGTATTTTTCATCTGAGTCGAGCATTGTTTCATCTTCTTGCTCACAGTCTTCATCCTCAAGGTCCATGAATACATTGTTTGAATCAACTAAGGAAATTTGTTCTTCATCCAATTGAGTCTGGTCATAATGATGGATATGAACATCATCCTCTTGAAATAGTGATGGGTCATTTTCTTCTTTAATTTCTATAACATCTATGATAGCTTTAGCTTTAACTCTAAACACAGCCCACCAATCGCTCTTATCACGCTTTAAGCTAGGATAATTGTAAAAATACACTTGATTTGCTTGCACAGCTAACATAAATGGTTCATATCTATTAAATCTTCATTTATGGTTAACTTCTACAAGCATATACTCTTTATGGACCTTTGTTTCGATATTTGGAGTAGGGTCAAACCAATCACGTTTGAATAATACAATTCTCTTGATTGGTAACGCAGGGTATTCTAACTCAAGAACTTCTATCAACTGACCATAGTAATCACTCTCACTTACACTTGAATTAGATCCTCTAATACACACCCCACTATTCATAGTAGCTCTCATAGAACCGCATTGTAGAGCATGAAATCTGTAACCATTTATACAGTACCCATGATATGATATAACAGTCCGTAATGGTCCCTTCACGAGATTCTTTATGAACTTATTAACAACATTGTTTGAAGGATCATGTGCCTATATATATATATATATGTGTGTGAAATAAGAAAAAAGTGGTACCTGAAGTTTTTATCAATATAAAAAATAAGTAGTTTTTGTAATACTCATGTATCTATCGAACTAATATGGGAATTCATTTTCTAGTTAGCTGTCAATTTCATTCTCCATTATACTGGGTTGAGATTGCCTCAGAATGTTACTGTAAATTCTATATAAAACAAAAAAAAATGCAAATAGATTAGTAGGTGTGTACGAACATACAAAGATAACCAACATAATTAAGCAAACATAATATTTAAGCTCTACCAAGATAAGAAAATGTGATTATTAAGCACTAACCTGATAAATGGTTCTACTTCTGAGCAATTCAATAAAATATAGCTTTATACAGCTTTATGTTCTTCATCACTCATATATCTGGATTTAGCCTTTTTGAGTGGTCGACCAGTAAATTTGAATATTGATAGGTTCTCTTCATATTCATCACTTTTATCATCTTGCATACGAGAGTCATCATTGCGTGGAACTTGTCTGTGTCTTGTGCTCACGTGATCCTCAAAGTAGTAGGAACAAAATGATGTTGCATCCTCAACCAAATATGCATTGCATATCGATCCTTCTACTTTAGCTTTGTTGTTCACATTATTTTTCAACTTTCTTAGGTACCTATGACATTTATGAATGTTCACATCACAAATTTGGATTCGATGTATAAAATAAAGGAATATGACTTTTATTACCTTTCGAAAAGATACATCCATCGATATTGTACAGGGCCTGTTATTTTTGCTTCCTAAGCCAAATGAATAGAAAGATGCTCCATGGAGTTAAAGAAACTCGATGGGAATATTCGCTCAAGCTTGCATAAAATGACTGGAAATTGTTCTTCTAATCGCACAATATCTTTATTTCTGATAGAAGTGGTCGTGAGCTCTTTGAAGAAGAGACTGATCTCTGTAAGTGCCTTCCAAACATTTGATGGGAGTAGTTCACTAAATGCAATAGGTAATAGTCTTTGTATAAACACTTGGCAGTCATGGCTTTTCATGCTATACAACTTATACTTTTTCATATCTATATATCTTGTCATATTTGAAGCATAACCATCTGGAAATCAAAACATTTTTACCCATTCACACAAAGCTTGTTTCCCCTGTTTGTCCAAAGTGTAACATGTTTTAGGGTATTTTCCTATTGATACATTCTTTTGTAACTCAGGACGACAATAATAGCTATTTAACTTTTCCCTGGATTTAGATGTGTCCTTCATTTTTCCTTCTACATCCATAACTGTGTTAAAAATATTGTCAAAAACATTCTTTCAATGTGCATTACATCTAAGTTATGATGAATAAGTTTTGAACTCCAATAAGATAAATCCCAGAATATGTTTCCAACCACAATCTTTGCATTTCACGCGATTAATCTTATCAGCTCCCAACTGTGTGACCTTCATTATTCCAAAATTTTCAATCTCTCTCAGTATATCAGTTCCAAGCTTAACTGCTGGTGCAATCTTGACCACAGTTTTGTTTTTTAAGAATGAGATCTTATTCTTTCAAAATGGATGATCTAGTGGTAAAAAATTATGATGATTATCAAACCATGACTGTTTTCCACTTTTATAAAGAGTAAAGGCATCTGAATCCTCCAAGCAATATGGACATGCTAACCGACCAGAGGTACTCCAACCAGATAATATAGAATATACAGAAAAGTCACTAATAGTCCACAATAGAGCAACTCTCATTTGGAAGTTTTGCTTTTTGAAAATGTCATATGCCAAAAGACCGACATCCCATAACTCTTTCAATTCCTCAATAAGAGGTTGCAAGAATACATCTAATTTATCTTTTGGGTTTTCTGGACCAGGAACCAATACAGTTAAGAACATGTATTGTTCTTTCATACATAGCCATGGTGGTAAGTTGTAGGGTGTTACTATTACCGGCCATGATGAATATTGTTGTCCTGATTGTCCAAATGGTTGAAACCCATCGGTACAAAGTCCTAATCACACGCAAAAATTTGTTCACTAATTTCTTTTAGCTACTCCCGCAAGTGTATGGTGTAGGGTGTAGAAGTGGTAAGCAAGGTCGATCCCACAGAGACTGGCTATCTAGGCACTACCTAATTACTCAAATTCAATTTTCAGCTTTATCTAGGAAAATCAAATCACACTGATTGCAGATTAATTCAATAGAAAAGTAACTACGTAGATAAATTCACTCAAGAATAACAGATATCTAAGATAGGTTCTAGGGCATGCTTGCATCTAATTCTCATCAAAACATCACTTTCACCAATTCAAGTTCATTAATCAATCATCCTATATGAGCAATCACATATGTCGAATTAACAACTCTCCCGAGTCAATTAACCGGTTGATTATTATGCTACCAGAGGTATCCCTACTCAATCTGATTGAAACATAACAACTCCCAAAAGTATCTAGGATTGATTTCTCATCAGTTAAATTCCTTAATCTTTCGATTGAAGTCTTTTTATGTATCAAGTGTTTATTCTTCCATAATTAAATCTCATCTCCTGAATTTTGATCTAATTACTAAAACATGTTCAATTACCGGCCGAATAACCAAACAAGCAATCAACTCATAAACACACAAATAGGATAAAGGATCATGAACTTTGAATTGAAATTAATGATCCATCTAGATTCGAATCAAATTACTAACAAGCCCTAGAAATCCTAGAAAATTAGTTAGACATGATGATAAAAAAACTCATAGACAAGATTGGAAATATCATATCTACTAATATCTAACAAAAGAAGAAAAGATTAAAAACTCTATTAGATGATGATCTCGTGATTCCTCGATCTCTTGAATTCTTCTTCAAATCCTCTCGATGCTTCTCAGACTATCGTGTTTTTCTCTATGAATCTCTCTTCTCCAATTTCTTTTTTTTTTCTCTATTAGACCCATGTTGAGTATTTATATTATTTTGGGAATCTTCCAAGTGAAGTAAAATGTGAAGATTATCCAAGAAAACCAAATCTCTACGAGTTCCTGTTCACCTGGGCACAGTCGTGCCGTACAGTATGGTCGACCGTACCCTGCCAAGAGGTCACTGCCTTTTGCACGAAGTTGACCATGTTGTGGGACACAGTCGTGCCCGGTCATCGAGCACTTTCTGCATAATGGCACACGGTCGTGCTGCATGGCACGACCAGACCGTACGCCACTAACTCTCCCATGCAATCTCGTATTTCAACTTCTATTATTCCTCATTTTTCTATGATTCCTTCCTTGATCATCGATTATACTTGAAACTTACACTTTTCTCATCAAAATCATGAAACTAAGCACAAACCCGTCAAATACAACTTATATAATATAATATCAGAAATCACCATAAAAACGTATCTAAATGTATTCACATGAATACATAAACATACGTAAAAATACTTGAAAAACGACACTTATCACGCACGTTACGAATTTCATATGCAAAATCTGGATATGTCTGATCAAAATGCTTCCATGCAGGAGAGTCTGAGCAATGAGTCATAACACCATCTTCAGACTCATGCTTCGCATGCCACCTCATTTCTTTAGCTGTGGCATTAGATGCATACAATCTTTTGAGTTTATGAGTGAGAGGAAAGTAATACATTTTTTTATATGGAATATTAGTTTTTCATCTGGTACCACTTCTTGGAGACATTCTCTTGTAACGAGGATATGAACAAAACTTGCAACTATTTAACTCATTATCTTCACGCCAATATATCATACAACGATTAGCACAACATTCAACCTTTTCCACTGGTAAACCCATACCTCGTAACAACTTCTTCGTACTGTAGAAGTTCTCAATTACCACATTATCATCTGGAAGAATCTCTTTCATATATTGAACCATTTGATTAAAGTTTTTTTCACTCACGTGGTTCTCAGATTTCATTGCCATAACTCAAGCAACATGTGATAATAATGTGTGCTTTTGACAACCAGGCCACAACTCCTTATTTGCAGCACTAAGCATGTTATAAAATTTCTGAGCTTCTAGATTTGGTGGTCCTCTGTGTATTCAAGATTAAAATTAGGACCAGCCACATCTAAAACCATAGAGTGGTATACAGTCGTAGTATTAATACTATCCATTTCCTGATTATAACTTGTATTTTCACCACCAGCGACATTCGCATTAGTTTCACCATTACAGTCCCAAACATAATATTCTGGAACAAATTCATTTTTAACCAAATGAAATTTAACGATATCTAAATCATGATATACACGATTTTGACATCTATCACTATTACATGGACACCTGATTCGATTCCCATCCATCAATTTCGATTGACTACTAGCAAACTCAATAAATTTTTGTAAGCCATCCAAAAAATCTTAGTTTATATGACCATTTGTCATTCTATGATACATCCACTGACAATGTGGTCTCATTTTCAACCTGTTGATGTTTCAATTTAGTTGAACATGGTGGTTATAAATGCAATAATCCTACATTTCTTAGTTTCTTGTTACCTTTTTTCATATCATTTAACATTCTATCATTCTTAGATTCACACATAGATAACTAGATGGATACACATAGAATTCCTAATCAAGACTTACTTATTGATTTCTTCAAACAATCATGAAGAATAATCAATAAGTGATCCAAGTTTTACTTGCATAAATCAATACCAAAATTTAAAAGTAGTTAACTAATAAATGGTGGTAAGATAATATATGTATGTAACATTAACCTTGCTTGATTTCTAAAGTAAAATACATAGATTATCAAAAGATAAACAAGAAATAAGAATAAATTGGTAAACGATTTTTTAATGGTACCTTTGCAGCCTAAAGTGGCAGCGATCACTGGTGACAAGAAATAAAAATGAATGTATTCCTACCGATCACTGTTGATAAGAAATAAAAATAAATATTTAAAAATTACTATAAATATGTACACCAAGAACAAAGAGAAAAAATCAAGACCTGGGGGGATGAAGGTATGTTATTCAATAACTTTTATAGATAAACAATATAAAATAATATGAATTTTAAAAATAATAGTTCGACATCTTTTATGAGATGTTATATGAGAGATGGGAGTTCTTAAATGAACTAATAGAATATGAAAGAAAATATGTTGAAATTATTAAAAATATGAATAGATTAAGAGATTTCTTTACATAGACTACGTACCAATGTATCAAATGAGGGCATGGGATCTCCTCTGTTAAATTTGTGGCATTTGATCTTACATGATCTTAATTGGCGTCACATGTACAACTCAACATAATATATGAAATTTCATTATTTTGAAAGAAAACTTTTCTTTCTTATGATATCATATTGTTGTATAGAGATAGAGGATGTTGACATAGAAAAACACACTAAAGAAATAAAAAGTTTCAAAAGCAACCTTTTGTACCATTTTTTTACATGAATCATGAATGCTTGTAGAAAATAAATATCAATTACAGGATGCTCGAATTTACATCTATATCACATACCCATTTATTTATGTATGACAACATTTTAATTAAATGTCAAAGCTGAACAAGTATTAATAATAATAATAGAGTTCTCTTTTAATCAGATTCTACAAGAAAAAAAGATACACATATAGGATGATAATGCATCCAGAGAATTCCTTGACAGGCAATTACAAACTTCAAGTTTAGCTATTCATATTGTATTTGCTCAACCTGATAAAGGATTGTCTCAATTTCTTGTTTTCAGTATTGGATTAACAAACAGAGAAGAAAGAGATTTGGGGCTAGTATATGGCTTTCAGTGGAGACAATTTGGTGTCAGGTTAGCATTGCTATTAAAAGTGGAAAAGAATGCAAATAATAAACAAATAAAAGGTCATGATATAAGCAAATGGAACTTCAATAATATGAGTTTATTCTTGTTTAGGCATTTCATCGAACAGCTTGGGATCATAATTTAATAGAGAATCAATTTGCCAAGAACTTGTCTAGTTAAGTTTAAAGTCAAGAATTATAAAGAAATACATATGAAACTAAAAAAATAATGCAAGATTCGTGATAAGTTTCATATCTTGAATTCACCGCCTAGGTTTAATTATGTTCAAGAGCTTTGAATACAAAAATAATCTACTAACATCTCTAAGGGTAAAAGTATGAAATATAATCTACTAACATCTTCAATAGAAAATATGGACCATCATAAGCTTACCGGTGACACAATAGAGAAAAAAATTAGCAATTCAATTTCAAATTATTTGAAATTGGAAGAAACCTGCTATATGTACCCTCTGGTTCTCCCTGTGCGGAGTTGGGAAAGTCTTCCGTAGCAATTTCGGTGGGTGATTGACAGGTTCGTCCTATGAATTTCCTATAGCCTGGCAAAGTGATATGCTAAGGAAGAGGAAAACTTTAGGTTTGGCGAGAAAGATAGCGGATATGTTAGTTTCAGGATTGGATTCGGGATTCAATTCACTCATGGAGCTCTATTCGGTATACGAGATAGAGAGCATACTAGGGAGAATTTTTTTAAATCCACGAATTCAAAACATATCAATTGGGTTAGTTAAAATATATATAGATATAAATGCACGTGTATTAATTATATACATATATAATGAGAGAATATATATTATTAATGCTATAATATTAATATAATATAAGATACTTAAATTAATTATAATGAATTATTTTTTCATAATATTAATTATATTGAATATACAGATAATAATTAACATTGCATATATGAAATAATTATAATTTCTAATATAATAAATTCTTTTTTTAATTAAACAAGAATGTTTTGGAATTCCTTTGTGTTTACCAACACAACTATGTTCGTTGGTAATTACAAATTAATGAATACCAATTGATTGTAGATTTGTTGGTCATTATCAAGTAATTATAAATCCAATACTAAATACCAACATACTCTAAATTTGTTAGTAATTACCAACAACTTGTTTCGTTCTAAATGCTAGACCCTCCTCCAAAAAATTGCGCCAATTTTACCAACAGATTTCGCCTGTTAGTAATATTTGGTTGCTAAGCCATTGATAAATCAGTCATAAATTTTAACATATGAAATTTGTCACTAATCCATCATTAATTTGTTTCTATTTACCAACGGTTGTCATTTGTTGGTAAAATTTGTTGCTAATTTACTATTTTCTTGTAGTATTGTGGGGACTGAAACTAATGAGAATGAATTTGAGAGGTTTGATACATTATATGTCTGTCTTTCTGCCTGTAAGGAGGGTTTTATTGCAGGGTGTAGGCCAATCATAGGTGTGGATGGGTATTTCTTGAAAAGCCCTCACAAGAGGATGCTTTTAACAGCTATAGGGGTGGATGGCAACAACAACATATATCCCATAGCTTATGTTGTTGTTTGCAAAGAGAACAGTGAGATTTAGAAATGATTCTTAAGGGTTTTGAAGGTAAACTTGAGCATATACAAGGACTATGAGATGACCTTCATCAGTGACAAACAGAAAGAGTTTATACAATCATTTGGTGAGGTTTTTCCAGGTTCTTCACATAGATTCTGTGTGAGACATTTGTATGCAAACTTCAAGACAACAGGTTTCAGAGGATTAGAGTGAAAAATACATTATGGAGGGTTGCATGTGCTAATACTGTGGGTGACTTCAAGCAGACAATGATGGTTTTGAAGAATATGAATGAAGCTGCTTAGTAATGGTTAGATGAGAAGCCACCTGAACAATGGAGCAATTCCCACTTCTCTGATTTTCCAAGTGTGATATGTTGCTCAACAATGGATGTGAGGTGTTCAAAGCATGCATATTAGAAGCAAGGGAGATGCTCATTCTCAACATGTTGGAATGGATTAGAGAATGGTTGATGAAAAGACTTAATCTTCATAGAGAAAGGGCAGAGAAGAAGTGGAGTGAATATCTGTGTCCAAGAATCTCAAAAATCATCCAAAAGTCAAGTGAAAGAGTGAGTGATTGCATACCCATCAAGGGAGACATATTGCATTATCAGATTTCTTGATGTGATAGGAGTCAATGTATTGGGAACTTGGATAAGAAGGAATGTAGTTGCAGGCTGTGAACTTTGAGTGGGATTCCATGCAAGCATGCACTGTGTGCCATCTATAATAAAAAAAAAATCCAGAAGATTTTGTGGACTTGCATTACACAGTGGATGTGTGAAAGATGGTGTATGATTTATCTATTAATGGGATAAATGGACAAGCTTTGTGGAAGGCGACTCAATTTGCACCACCTTTGCCACCAAAGATCTCAAAAGGGGTGGGAAGACCTCCAATTGCAAGAAAAAAACAGTCTGGTGAAGTGAAAAAAGGGAGAAAATGTAAGAATGGTATCACATTGAAAAGGCAACAAGTCTTTATCAAGTGTAGCATGTGCAATCAACAAGGACATAATGTTAGGAAATGTCCACAGCCAGACATTGATAAAGCTGAATGTTCTAAAGCCAGAAAATCAAAAAAAATAAAGGTGAAAAAATTCAGTGTTTTATGTATGTTCTAACTAGTGTTAATTGCATATCACCTAACTCTATTTATTTTTCTACTTTGTGCAGAGAAGAAATGAAGATGTTGGAGTAGAGCCTGAAGAAAACCATGAGAATGCTAAAGATGTAAGTGCTTAATTTTTTTTTCTAATATTTGTTTTTATAATTTATTTTGTGAATGGAACTTTGGGATTGAAATTATTAAGTAGACTGAATTTGTGAATGGATTGAATGAATGAATTTGTGTATGTATTTGTTTCTGTTTATTGAATGTATTGGGATATATGGTTGCTCTATTTTATTGTTTTGTTTATAGGGAACAGATGTGTTGTATCCACTTGAAGGCCAGCCACCTGCTGATATTGATTCTTCTATGCCAGACATAACAGTAAGTGCTTCACCATACTCTTCTCATGTTACTTTTACATTGAAGCCTTTCATTTCATTCTGAACTTTTTTTCACATAGGAAGAAGAGCATACCATTGTGCAAGACATCCTAACATAGGATTCCCAATTTCCAATGACTTGTACTGCCCCAACACTAATAATTCTAGGGCCTTCAATGTATGAGCAACTGCAGCAACTGCAAGGCCAATGGGTCCTACAAGTGAAGGGAAGAAATTTGTACTGCTTTCTCAGCTACAAAAGCAGTCAAAAAAGGGCTAAATGTATATTGTTTTCTTGTATTTTGTAATGGCTAGTGGAGTTGATAGTTTGTTTTGTTTAAAAAAAACTCTCCAAATTTATGTTAGACTGTATTACTCAATAAATTCTAGCTAGAATTTTATGTTAAACAAACACCAGTATTTTGAGAACAATGGTTGTGTTTTGTCACTACACACAATGGTTGTGTTGTAGAATTCTAGTTGGAAATAAATGTTTTTATTGTAAACTTTGGTGGTATTTTGAAAATTCCAAGGCCTTCTCATGTATGCAACTTATTA
This sequence comes from Scutellaria minor, assembly GCA_954870855.1. Lineage (NCBI taxonomy): Eukaryota > Viridiplantae > Streptophyta > Magnoliopsida > Lamiales > Lamiaceae > Scutellaria > Scutellaria minor. The sequence goes on along the minus strand of OX940731.1, from coordinate 12,665,156 downwards.
TGCATTTTTCTATTCAATGCATTGACTATTGACATTTTAATTTGGTTAAATTAAAACCATTGCATGAGGACAATATTACTAAATAATTCACCATTGCAAGATAAGCAAGAATATAAGCATTATTGATTAGGTGAAACCACTGCAATCCACAAAATTTCACGTTTCACCAAAGTAAACATTACAGGATATAGTCTACATAATTAGGTCATTACAATTCACCAAACTAAACATTAGAATGCATTACATAAGCATTTCAAAATGCATTTCACCATTGCAGATAAGATTAGACTAACAAACACTACAAATTAACCAACTCTACCCAACTAGTAGCTTAATCCATTCACCATATCAATCATACTAATCCATCTAATAGCTTAATTCATCTTCAACCAAACCCGACAATAAAAGCTGCAAATTACATGAATCAAAACAAACATTTTCAATAGCATCATATCGTTATATTTGAGTTTCTCAATCCCCTCAACCATGGTATTGATGGTGTTATTCAATCTTCCATTCTCTACATCCATTGCATTACTCCTTCTCAAGAGTCCAGAAATCAAAGCTACTGATCTAGGACACATAGGGGGGTCCTCCCAAGCAAAAAAACGACAGTCACCTCTCTGCAACATTCAAATAAGAAATTAACCAGTGGCTCTGTTTTCATGCCTATTTCAAACCACAAACTCAGGCAACTAATTTCAGTGTTCAATATCGAACAAAATAAGATAAAACCTAGAGATTTTGACAACTATAGCTAAATGTTTACTTACATTATAATGGAGGCAAGAATTGAACCTCCTTCCCGGGTTTTCATTGACGTGCGAATTACAGCTCTTCTTCCACAAATATTAAATAGATATATTATATAATTGACAATTAAATAGTGGACAAATATTAAATATGTTCATGATTAATATATTAGCATGACTGTTATATTTACGCACATACTTATATAGGTGACCGCTTAATTAAAGTGGGGAGTGTCTCATCAAACCGAATGACAAAAACCGGGACATGATAGTTTTAATTAAAGAATTTTGAAGTATATGTTTTTCAATTTTGATCATTTTAAATTTTGGTCTTTTTTATTTTAAAAAATTTCAATTTAATTTCGGTCGAATTTTCTTATCAGCTACGTGGCCACCAAAATTGTTTATTGTCCCACCCCAAGTTGATGAAATTGTTTAGGTCGCACCCAAACTTGCGATCTCATTACACACATTTTATAGCCACCATTTCAAAAAATTCCAAGAAAACATCATCTTCACTATAATTTCGGTCGAATTTTCTTATCGGCTACGTGGCCACCAAAATTGTTTATTGTCCCACCCCAAGTTGATGAAATTGTTTAGGTCGCACCCAAACTTGCGATCTCATTACACACATTTTATAGCCACCATTTCAAAAAATTCCAAGAAAACATCATCTTCACTATAATTCCTCTGAAAAACTTCAATTTCTAGTCCTCTTTTTAAAAAATAATGGTTTATGAGACATGTAAATTGACAATTTGGTTTTATGGAGGTTGAACCTTCATAGATTCAATTTTTAGTCCTCTTTTAAAAAAAAATAATGGTTTATGAGATATGTAAATTGATAATTTGGGTCGTGGATGTTGATCAGACGTAAGAATCAAGATTTTCGGAGGAGAGTTTTGACGGACATACATTTTATTGAATTAAAATAAATTTTGAGTAATGATTTATGAGATATGTAAATCGAAAATTCGGTTTTATGTGTCATTGGAATAAGGATTGAGATTTTGCGAGGAGAGTTTTGACGGACATACATTTTATTGAATTAAAAGAAATTTTGAGTTTACAGACGGACATACATTAAAGTGAATTAAACAAATTTTGCGTAAGACCGTTTTATGAAGGCTTGAACCTTAATAGACACTAAATAAGTAACAAGATTTTTCAGGATGGAGTTTACAGACAGACATATATTAAATTGAAAATTAAAACAAAATTAATACAAATTTTGTTTTGAGAGAGTTTTTGGCTAGCTAATTGTTGGTAAAGTTTTACGTAACACAGTTTCATAATCCCATTCTAGGGTTTGACATGATCAACGATGAAGGTGTCGGTCAAGAAGACCTCAGATCAAGAAAGTTAAAAGTAATAATTTTATGTATATTAGACAATATTTTTGTTATTAGGTCAATAGGACGTCTGATCAAGAGAGTTAAAAGTAATAATTTTATGCGTATTAGGCAATATTTTTGTTATTTGTAATAATATTATGTGTATGATATAATACTTTTTAGAAATTATAATTTGACAAGTAATATAATGTAATATTTTTGTTCGTATGAAGTATACATTAGTCTCGAACATTCTAAATCAATGATCAATTTAGAAAATTATAATTTGACAAATAATACTTTTATTCTCATCAGATAATATTTTTTTGTGTGTATCATGTGATATTTTTGAAAAAGTTATAAAATGATAAATATTATTATTTAATACTTTTTGTTTGTGTAAGATAATACTTTTATGCTTAATAGGTTATACTTTTGGTGCAATGACTTCAATAGTAATTAATTTGAGAAATTGTAATTTGACAAGTAATGTTTTTATTCTCATAATGTAATGTCTTACCTATATTAATTATATAATACTTTTATGTGAATTATATAATACTTTCAAGAAATATTACATGATACACAAAAAATTTCATGTGATACTTTTACATATATCATGTGATACTTTCAAAAGTATTACATAATATATATAAAAGTATTACTCGATATATATAAAAATATTAATATGCTTTTATGTATATCATCTAATATTTTTTGGTCAACAATGTTTACCGACCATTAATCGGTCATGTCGGCTCATCTCACGGAATCGCAACACCTACTCCTAATTGTTAGATTGAAGAAGAGAGAGGCGAAGAAATGAGCGATGCTGATTTTCACCTTTTCTTTTTGTTTTGTATTTGATAGTTTATTTTCATTTTTCGTTTCAAATTTATTATATTTTTGAATATTGATTTTTCAATTTTTCTTGAATTTTATAATTTGTTAAATTTTTCATTTTTAATTTTTAGTTTCGTTTTGAATTTTCTTTTTTAATTTCTTTATAAAAATGTCAAATCAGCTTAATTTTATGTCCATGATGTGGAGATTTTCAATTGTGGGTATCACGTAAACAATTCGACAACCATATCATCGGGCTTTGATCACAATCGGATTAATTAAATAAAAAAATTATTTAAAATATAAAAGATTAAAATTGAAAAACATATATTTAGTGGTAAAAAATGGAAATAGCAATATATATATATATATATATTATATACAAACAAAAATTGAAATTAAATCTAATAACTACCAACTAATATGTACAAATTTACATATTTACAAAGACACATCTATAAATCACTCACTATCATCTAAAACACCAAAATGTAGAAATCTACAAATTACAAGAGACATATGTATATCAAAGATTTTAATGAAGTGATCAGATAAATATGCCCAACTTATATGGAATAAACTTATGGTCTTTCGTGTGCTCTCAAGGCATGCACAACATGTTCTCAGGACATAGTCGAGTTGATTGGGATGTGGTGATATGAGGAGAAATCTTATAACAATGCAGGTTCAAACTCTGTGTGAGATATATTTCAACTGAAATATTGTGGAGATTTATCGTGAGGTTTGTATTTTGTTGGAGGCCTACAGTTTGGTGGGGGAGTTCTTTATCTCTCCCTAATTAAAAAACAACATTCTAAGATTCAAGGCCACAATATTTATGTTTACCTTTTGTACGTATCCATTTATTTATGTTTATAACTATATACATTTAAGAAATGATGAGCCATATGTATTGCATATGTATTTCATATTGGCGAGTCCCAATATGAAATCCCATATCTGATTCTTTATACAGAGCCAACTTCAAGACATGATTTGCGTGGAAGCTGCCTAAAGATATCCTTAATTTGCTTCTTAAGTTTATTCTCACATCTTGTTTCGTCCTGTTATTTTTGTTACAAATAAAATGCTAATACTTTTGTAATTTCACTTTATATTATATTAGACGTTATAGATATATGTAAATATTTGTGTTTGTGTATTGTTAGGAAAAATTAGATCGCTTTCATTGCTTATTTGACCTCGATAAGACCAAGTACCATCAACTCCAAACACATAAAAATTGCTTTACACTAAAATCAGAAACCCACTTCTATTTAGTTTTAGCAAACATCCCAGAATAGAAAACTGCTCAACATTTAAACACTACAGCTTGTTTAAGATCTACCACTGTGTTCTATCTAATCAGAAGAGGTTTGAGATTTGAAAAACTTATTGGTTGAGTTTATACCAAACAGAAAATTGGACGATTGTCACTATAGAGAGAGACTGAGTGTCGTGAGTCGAGTCGAGTCGTCGAATTATATGATCAAGCAGTCTTGCTTCGAGTAATGACCACTATTAGGAGCACCATGACTGATAGCAACAATGAAGTTTTCAGCTTCTCTGCAAAAGGATCTGCAGAGTCTCCTTTCTTCTCCTCGTTGTCAACCTGAAATGCCTCGTTCACAATCTTCATGATCTTGTCGATCAGTTGCGTGATTTTAGCCTTTCCATTTGTGAATATCCAACTCAGAATATCCTTAACTGGATTGGAGTCATCAGAGCCCTTCTCCAAACCTTCCTCGATTAAGCTATCAGCTGCTCGTCAGTCAAACCAAAACAAAACAGATAATTTGATTGTTAAAAGATGCAACACATATACTGATGGACTGGAAGTAGTTGAAAGAAAAACCATTATGAGAGATTGATCCTCTTAGCTCTTTCACCGCCTCATTGTTCAGAACTGCATCCCAAACTGCTTTATCAGATGATAAAGAAATAACCATTCTCTGCATTGATTCAAATCGTGTTAAAACAGTTGAGCTTATTAGTAAATTTAAAGTATTAATGCATCACAGATAATCATACTATACACAAAAACACTTGCACAATCAACAATCCAATTCAGTCATTCAAGAAACCACAAATTTTTTCCTTCACATCATGATAAAGCCTATGATCAATGTCAATGTGCAGTAGGATTTTCTGGAAGTTTGTCCCACCTTGTTAGAAGTCCACTTTCTTTGATGATAAACAGGTGCATAAGTAAAGACCCAAGATTATTTGAGTGATAAAATGGCTGATTATATCCCACCAAAGGACATGTGATAAGATTTATCCAACTTCATTCTATCCAACTTCAATCACACATGAGATGTACATATTCATTTGGTCATATCACAGATGATAGATCCTATCCAACTAACAATAATTTCAACAAGTTGTGTAACAATGCAGAGTAGTAGATAAGGTAGTACCTGAACAGAAGGTTCAGTTTCCAATAAATGGAAGGCATCATATACTCCATCTGATCCATGAAACTGATACATTTTTGAATGACAGAGATGCAGTGAGGGCTCGATCCAATCCATTTCCGAAGAAATTCCCTTCTCATGATCTATTGGATTGGAAACTTCATTTACTGTGACGTCTTTATCACTATCCTCAGCAAGTTTTCTCTTTGTAGAACATATGCATGACGAGGGAGAAACGACCCTGGAGATAATACCACTCAAGTAAACAAAACTCATTGATGTTTTGTATTGATTTATGCAAATACATTAATCAAATGTAACATGCCAATTATATACGCCATATGCAATCACACAGTAAATTCAAGTTAATGGACTGACACGTTAACATTAAACAAGGATAAGAAGATGCAGTTGTTGAGCTTCTATTGAAGTACATATCTTACATTAGTTTGTTTGAATATTCGAAAGTTTTTTATTAATGATTTCCTCCACCTCTACTACCAACCACAATAACCTGGTTCATATGCATATACTTGAGGAAAAATAGCAACTTTGGTCCTCCATGTATACCCTTGAACTTAAGTTGTGAGGCTATCTTCGTTTTAAGTTTTGAGACTGAAATTCAATATTTTCATCTACTAAAATCCTACCTTATAAATTATGCCTGCAACAATCATTATCAACACCATATTTTTACGATAAAATAAATACATCAATCATTACCAACTTGATATATTTTTCGAAACATGATTTGACATTAAAAGCCCTCATTCTACCTATACAATTTCAAAACAAACCAAAATTTTCACTTTTCACATTTATCACACAATAGAAAATTTCAAAGTGATATTTCTCCCAATCCCCTCCACCTAGAAACAAGCATAACCTAATTTTCCCTAGAGAGAGTTATGCCTTCATGTCTGAAAATTCAGCAGATGATCCACCAAGTTCAATTATAGAATTAACACCAAGTTCAACTATAGAATTAATTTAGTTGTTAACTATAAAATTATATTGATTTGGAGATAATTAGCTCAGCCACACCTCTCAAGTGAGTAATCAAGAGGAGGAAATAATTACAATCTGTCTTTATACTAATCTAATGATTAAATTACCACTAAATAAACAAGTGCCAGCATCAATCAATTTAATAATAAAATAGTTCATGAAAATATTAAAGGAAAAAAAAATCAATGGATAAGAAACCAACTGTTGAAGAGCAGAAACAGCATGTTGCACTTCATCTGTAGAAGGAACAGTTCCAAACACATAATCTTCATAGAAAAGACGAGCTCTTCCATCTTCACTCTCATCAACACACTCCCAATCAGATTCAAGTGAAGAAGACGAGGAAGATATTGGTAGATTTATGAGCGAAGAAAACGCTGATGTCCCATTGCTATTATTACCAGCAGCAGAAGAAGAAGAGGAAAGCGTTAAAGCCGTGGATGGAGAAATGGGATGTTTTTTGTTGAAGTTTTTGGCTTTTCTTGAATTGGTAGCAGCATTAATGGTGGTGTTGGTGTTGGTGTTGGTGTTGGGTGAAGGCGAAAAGGGCTCCGGCGGTGCGCCGCCGCCGACGCCAGCCCTAACAGCCCTTTGAACGGTTCTAATGATGCCATTGCCTCCGCCCATGTTTCTCCCACCGCCGCCGCCGCCGCCGAATGACCTCCGCATCTTCTTATCTATTCAGACTCACTTTGTCTCTTTCTTCCCATTTATTTTTATGGATATAGATAGATAGATATATATATATATATATATATATATATGTGTGTGTGTGTGGTAGATTCTGTAGTGATCAGCTGCTCAGGATAAAACTGTACACCTCAAGATTTAATTGCATTTTCTTTTTAGGGAGAAAAGATTTTTACACATTCGAGGCCAAATTTATGGACGTGGACAAATTGGAAGATTGTGCTCCCCATAACCTATTTACTATCAATAGCGTTAATATATGTGTCACGTATCTAACATTTATATTTTATATTTCAGGTATGAGATGATTAGAATTTTATTATCATCAGAAAATATATTTAAGAGTTGTCCATCATTCAAACTTAATATATGAGGTTTCAAAAAACATGAATTTAGTAAGGGTTAATTGTTAGAAATATTAAAACCTTTGCTCAAATTGTCATTTTAACCAAACTTTACATTATTGATGAAATTAAAATAACCTTATATATTTAGTATGTTTTTTTATAACTAAAATGGTGAAAAAATAAATCATTATCTATCAATATACAACTTTTCATCCAATTTTTTTGGTATTTTTTGTCACTCTCCATTCCCCACCTCTCCCCAAACTCATTAAAAAAAAAAAAAAAATCCAACTTTTCAAAAACTGATTTTAGTCGAAAAATATACTAAATGTATAAAATTATGTTATTTTGATCAATAATAAAAAATTTGGTTAAAATGACAATTTGAATAAAGGTTGTGATTTTTTCTGATAATTAACCCATTTAGTATTCATAAGTTCAACTTAATCATGATAAATATATTCTAGATAAGATCTTAAGTTTCAGACTTTCCACCCTCCTAATTTTATAACTTAAAAATAATTATTTAATAAATTTAATATAAATTATAATTTTTATTAATAATACATATATTTATAATTTCGGGATGTAGTATTATATACTTTATCAAAGTATAATGTAGTTTAATTAGTATATCATTTAATTGTTTAAGAATAGGTTGTATTAGTATAGACCTGTGTAATACAAGAGATTAATTAAATAAATATTTTTAAGAAATTAATATAAAATGTAATACATTTTGAGTAAAAAATATTATAATTTAGAATTTTTTTTGATTTATATATAAGGAATATTTTTTTATGGTAATCATTTTTTTTTTAGAGAATAATATGTTAACATTTTATTATAGATTTTTAAGATTTTTTTAATGGAGTTTGTAATACATATGTTTTATTATATATTATATTAAAATTAAAATTAATTCAAAATCCATGCAACAATAACATACAATACAATATATAGATATATATATATATATATATTTATAAATTTGTATTAACATTAGTTAACATCACATTTTTTTATTAGTATTTTCTTTTATGTATGAATATTAGCAAGAAACAAATTTTTTCTTGAATTTACTAATGTTAGTTTTTCTTAAAAAAATATTTAATAATCACATGACCTAAAACTTATTTGTAATGTTAATTTATATACATAATTTCTTATTCATGATATATATGAATAATGCTTTTATTTTATTTTTAATGATTATATACATAGAATTTTACTACATGCATTTAAATTTATATTTTATTTTTGTACTTAAGATAAAATTATGAGTGCACTTAAAATTTGATCTTCCTAGTTTTATTTGTTTCAAAAATTTAATTTTATCTTTATACATAATAAATGAGATAATATTAATGAATACAATAATAAAAAATATTATTATTTTATTTCAACACAAAGAAAATAAGTTAATATTGATTATAAATTGATTGAAAATTAATAATGTAATAGTTAATAATTTATTTAATTTAACATTAAATGATATAAAATAAACTTAAAAAATATTGAATAGAGGTTTTAACAATTATCTTACTAACATCTTATAAGCTCCATGTTCTATACTCATGAAAAATAGAAGAGATGAATGAAGATAGCGAGTGGAGAGTGGTGAGGGGGAAAAATGGTAGTTCGCCGTAACCTTTCATTCGAGTGTTTTCCGATGAGGCAGAAGACTATTCCAGCCATAGGATCAATCATACCCGCAGTACTTCACGTAGGAACAAGGATATAGAGGCAAATAAATGGATTCAAGGTACTCAAAAGGAGAGAGTTTCGAAACTCTAGAGAGATTTTTTGTTCTAGTCAGAGATGCACAGATGATGAAGTGAGCACATTCTTTTTTCAAAAAATTTCCAAAGAAATGTGGTAAGGAAACACTATTGCAACAATTCAAGAAAGTGGGAGATGTAAATGATATATTCTATCAAAAAAAAGAGAGACAAAGAAGGAAAGGTATTCGGGTTCGTAAGATTTCCGAGAAATTATAATGAAGACTAGCTGCTGAAAAATTTGAATAACATTTGGATTAGGAGCTATAAGTTAAGGGCCTACCTTCCAAGATACATGAGGAAACCATTAACAAAACAAAGACCATATCCGAACAGTTTTCCGATTGTAAGTAGTTGCATAAAGGAAAACATGACTTATGCGGAGGCACACGGAGTCTTTGCAGAGATAATGATCAAGGCATGAAGTGAACGAGATGACACTATATTAGTCAACGGAAGGAGAAAGAGAGTGACTTTCCGATTGTTACACGGGTCATCTTAAAAGTGTCACGCCCCGTTTTCTTTCGTAAAAATATCAGCGTTTTGCTTTGGACGTGAAGAAGAAATAGTAAGAGACGACAGAAGAAGGAGAATAAAGACGACAGAAGAAAGAGGTGAGGGACGATGTGAATTATTCACATATCAATATTCGGTCTCAATACCGATATCATTCGATCTCAAAACCGATATATACAACATAATAAAGCAGCGGAATAACCCATCAGGATCTCACATCCATAACATGTATCAAATATTATTACAAAACATGATTAAATAAAAACATTGTTTTGGAAAAGTATGTGTGACATCAGCTTAAATATAAAAGTCCAGAGATGACACCATCTCTCTCCTCCTAGGGTTCAACATGCTCACCAGCTCCTGTAGTGTGAGTACAGAATAAGAGGGTGAGTGCGTGGAATACACTCGTGGGGATAAAGTTCGCATCTTATAACATTCGACAGATTTATATAGATCAACAATATGTAACATTTGGCACAAAGTCATAGCAAGTAAAATGCATAGCAGATATTAGAAATGGTAGGGAAGGATAGGTGCGGGATTTCCCCATCTTACCCTATAAAACGGTCTCAATACCATTGGTGCGCTTCATGAAGACCACCAAACCTCAATAGAGTAGTAAAAGGGGGGGAGACAATTTTTTACGGTCCATAGGACCCTTCGAACATGCAATGTGAACCGAAGTCCTTTCACAGTAATAAGTATGGCATAACACGTATATTCACAACACTTAGTATTCCTCATTCATGCTTCATAATAGGAAAATTCGTAAACACATAAAGATTTAGAAGTTACCCCCACCTTGTTCGGTGGTTACCACGTGAGTAGCGAGTACCACAGATCTGATAACTCAGAGCTCGAGTAGCAAGTACCAAAGGTCAGACAAATCAGCACTCAATCCAACAAGTAGCCTACATAAGTTATAACGTTTCTTAGATCCTTAATAATGTATAATTAAAGCTATAAATGTTTCCGGCGGAAAAACGATCGTTAACTACGCGACGGATCGAGAGATCTAAAGATTGGAGTCAAAGAAACGAGAAGGGCAGATCAGTCTAAGTGGCTAAGATGATAGGGAATGAAATTTGGGTCACGACGGAAAAAGAATGAGCTTGATCGGAGTTAAAACGAGCTCAAACGGAGCATTTTAAGTTTAGGGGTATTTTGGTCAAAGGGTTGACTTTGACCGGGCCCACGGCCCTCGGTCAACGACATCTCGTAGGCGACGACTCGATGTTGACGTACGGCGGAAAAAATGAGGTTCGGATCGAAAACACGGCGTTGCTCGCGACGGGGCACGCACGTACCCGATGCCGGGTGGGAAAACCCGACGGCCCTAGCGCTTCTCGACAGCGTCGTCACCAGTCTCGGCAGTTGTCGAGTTTTCTCGGCAGCGGGTACTTGGCTCGACGGGCTGGTCGAGTTTTCTCGACAGCTCGTCACCTGGCGCTCCCGGCGCTGGGCCTGCTCAACAGCCCCTCTTCCCGGCGCCACCAGCCGCGATGCCGCCGCCTTCCGCCGCCGCCACCTTGTCTGCCGGATAGCTTGCACCGCCGACTACCATCTCCCGCCATCCCTCTCCGGAAACCGGCCATGAATAGTACCCGAAAGTTCGTTGCAAAACCCTTCGACATCACATTCGCAAAACCAAACCCCACCTCTTTCTAGCTCCAACCGGCGACTCCCAGTCGCCGGCGACCCTTCCCGGACCCCCGGCCGGCGACCTCCCGTCATCGGCAACCATTCCCGGCCACCCCAACTCACATATACAAGGTATATACACTCATGCTCATGCACACACACTCTCGTGCATACACACTCCCAACCTACAACCTTGGTCGGCGGCCACCCGCCGCCGGCCACCACCACCAACCACCGGAGACACTGGCCGGCGACCCCCACACGCATCATCACACACACACGCATATGAAAGCACACACACACACACACACTGACATGGCTGGCGGCCACCTCTCCCTGACCCTTGCCGGCGACCTCCCGTCGCCAGCCCACCGTTCCCACACGGCGGCGCCACCCAGCGCCGCCCACAACAGCAACACAAACACACACACCATCACACCTACAACTCACACACACATGCACATATACATACATATAACTACTGTCCTTCTCCGGCGCCGCCACCCACGGCGCCGCTGACCCTCCAGCTTCTCACCCTTACCTCCGGCAGCCCTCCGGTCCTCAGCTCCAGCGAGAAGAGAGAGAAAAACAGAGGAGAGAGAAAGGTTGGTGTAAAGTTAGGGTTAGGGTTTAGTGGTTGTTTTTCGCCGTTTTCTAGCGAACGAGAAATCGGAATTGAATTTCGAGACCTATCCTAAATTCGTCTCGTCGAGACGAACGTCGTGTGCAAAAATCGGCCGAAACCAACAACTTTCAGATTTTCCGGCCACCACCGGCGGCGCGCCGGGGCAGAAAAGAGAGGAGAGAGAGAGAGGAGGGAGGAGAGAGAAACTTACTCGTTTTCGGCACGTTCGGCTCGTTTGGAGAAATGGTGAAATATGAATCGGGGGAGGCCCTATTTATAGAATTCGGAAAATACTATTCACGTGAAAATATCTCGTCACTATTCATCAGTTGAATTTTCCATGCCACTATTCACCTGAAATATCTTCTAGTTTTCTGAAACTTCAGGTTTTGCCCTTTTTGTCGCCATTCAAACTACAGGTGTCCGATTGACCTCTAGTTCGTTTCTATCTTCTCGTTTTCTCGATACGCATCTAATAGTATAAAAAAAAATCCTATGTTCCACGTCTAGGAAAAACTATCGATCTAAATCGTGCATTAAACACGTATCTGAAACGCATGTAATTAATTAAACAGTCAAAACATACGCACATAATATTAAATTATAGGTTTAAATATTTAATTAATCAATTATGCTTCGTTTTTGGTTCGGGGCGCCACAAAAAGAGAGTTCTCATGGAATGAATATGGGGAGGAAATAGAAAGGGAAAATCTCAAAATGAGGGGGGATAACCTTATTTTAATTAAAAGTTCGATGGAGAAGAAAACTAAAGATTCACTTGAAGGTCTTGATGAGTGGATGTCCTTCTGGTTTGATATTTCTATTTAGATTTTGATAAGACAAAACAACGATGTAATAGGAATTTAGAGTACTCCATTTTTCCATACTGTTTATGCACTACAAGAAATTTGGCTTTTAACAACCCCCAAAGACAACCCTTTTCATGAAATTGGGTTGTCGTTTCCAAATTTACAACCCTTTTTCATGAAAGCGTTGTCTTTGTTCAAAAAATTCGCTCAAAGACAACGCAAATAATGGAAAAGACAACGCTTTTTTCAGAGGGTTGTTAAATGACGTTTTTTTTAAAAAGACAACGCTTTTTTTCAGAGGGTTGTCTTTGAGTGAATTTTTTAAAAAAAGATAACCCTTTTATGCAACGCTTTTTTTGCGTTGTCTTTTCATTGTACTTTTCGCCAATAGACAACCCACTGTGCAACGCTTTTTTGTACGTTGTCTTTTCGTAGTACTTTTTTGCCAATAGACAACCCATTTTGCAATGCTTTTTTTATGTGTTGTGTTAATTATAAATTAATTATTTGTTAATTTAATTAAATTTAAAAAATTTAATTCATTTATAATGTTATCTTATATTATTTGCATTAATATTATCTTATATATATGAACAAACTCATAATTTTAAAAAATAGTATTTTTATAAAATACTATTTTGAATAAATTAAAAAACTACACCTAAAATATTACTCTCAACTTTAATTTTATATAATAATACAAAATTTAACTATTATTTTAAAACATAATTCGAAAATTATGTTTTATAATTCATAATTCATAAATTATGAATGTTTATCTAAAATAAAAATAAATATAAAATGAGTTTGGTTTTAAAATTAATACAAAAAACATAACTTATTTTTAACAATTAATTTATAAAGTAAAAAAAATAAGATCTATATAATTCATTTATATCAATTAAAATTAAGAATATATATAAAAAAATTTATTTACTAAAGCCAGGGTCAAACCATAAACTCAAGTAAGAGGGCATCACAAATTTTACCAAACATATAATTGTATTTCATTTTCCAACAATTCATATTAATACTCAAATGATTAATTCTTATACATAATTAATTTGGACTTAGGTTTTTTCAAATACCCAAACTACTTCGTCCCTTTCCACCCCCACCAAAATCCACTGCTTTGCCGCCCAATTCTCCATCCCTTTCCACCACCAAAACCCACTGCCTCGCCGCTTAACCCACCACCGGCGTTTAGTCGTCGTCGTCCTATCTTCCTCACTCTCTTTTGTCTTCGTCTCGCCGCCACGGAAAATCTGCCGCCATCCTGTCGCCGCTGCCGCCTAGTAGGATCGCCGCGACCCTCTCCTCTTCTCTTCTCATCATCCCGTCGCAGGTTCGCCGCTAATACCTCTCTCTCTCACACACATAACAGTCTTCTCAATGTAATTGATTTAGTGCCCTAATTTAAATATCTATATCTATATATTCAGTGCCCAATTCAGTGCCCTAATTGATTCAGTACCCAGTAGGCGTTGAATGTGTCATTTCATTGTTGAACATATTAGCTAGAAGTTGCTGAGATGATGTTTCTGTTTATAGTTCTTAATCAAATGCCTTATATATCTAGTGGTTAAGTACCATGGTAACAGAGTTTTGGTTTGTATAGACTGGTTTAAACTATTCAGAACTTCGGTCTTATTCCATCTCCTTTATTTATAAAATGCTTGGATGAGAATGAATTGTGATGTTTTAGAATCAACAATAAATTTAACTACATTCATTGTTTGTAATGTTGTAAATTGTACAACATAATGCATACTCTTTGGATTTTATAAAGTATGAAATCAAGGATGACATTAAAGACCTTGTCCCTAGTTACTGTATTCATATAATAGAAAGACACTCTGATGCTGTTATTTTATGTCATGAAGTAAAGCACAAAATTTACCCTTTTTCCGTAGTCATGCTTGCTCTTTTGTTTAGAACAAAGATTAGGAAAGGGTCCAAGTGATTTATTGTATCACTCCGTTGGTCTATTACAACCACATATATGTTAGGCTGTTAGCTATTCTATCTCGAGGGCTGTTCGAGGAGGTTGAATAAATTGCATGTCACATTATAGAAAGTGCAACTTGTGTGAGTGAGACCTGCTTATTAGGGGGTCTGCGTGTAAAAAAACTCGTATGTTGGCAGAAACCTTGTTCCTTTCTGAATCCTATACCTCTTAGAATTCCATGACAACATTGGAAATCATCCTTAATTATAGTTCTCTCCCTCTTTCTTTTATTCCAGCGCAGTTATAAATTAAAATGTAATTTAGCCATCTTTATGTCTAACTAAAGCAAACAAAATATTTATACTTACAGGTACAAGAGCATAATCACCCCCATATTCTTCTTTTGCAAATTGGAAACACTTTCTGTAAATTTCCAGGTGGCAGGTTGAAGCCAGGCGAGAATGGTAACAAAGTGTATCTCATTTTTATTCATCATTATTATATACTTATTTTGATAAATTATACTTGTTTATTGATTTTATTAAGAATAGAAAACTTCTGTTTCAATCATCTTGTTCGAGCTGGATTGTATTTAGCTTAGTTATTGTGTTGTCCTCTATTCAACTTCAGAGAAATTGAGGGCTTGAAAAGGAAACTATCTAGCAAACTTGCTGCTAATTCACCTTCTCTTTAGCCAGATTGGTAGGTAATGTGTTGTTAGTTTAGAATATCAGAAGTTGATTGCGAAATTGTGAAATTTGCTCAATTTGCTTTGAAATTTACCTTTGGCTATAGAAGCTTGATATTAGAACAACGTAGTTTAAGTCAACTCACAACATAATTCCAAATCACATCTAGTGGCTACATGGTATCTGCATCTAAATAATATTAATCAGGGTTCCAAGTTAAACCACCTAATTTACCATCACAATATAAAACTACGATTTTCGGTTGTTGGGAAGTATCTTGTTTCTTAACCATTCTCTGGAAGTCTATTAGCCTTTTTTATTGAATATATTCTTTTGAGATTCTTATTGTGTGACATGGTGAACCTTGCTGCTTCCTTTGAAAACTGTGTGTGATATTGAGTGAAGTTATTTTCTATTCTTAGTTTCGGATGCTTTGTTGAACACCGTTTATTTGCTTCCTTGATTCATTTACACATTTCAACATTGTTATAGTTGTTGTTATTAATCAATATTGTTATCACACGTATTTACATGTCTGTCTAAATCATCACCCTGTCGATAACCATGTCCGCCGTCAGGGAATGGGCTACTTTTCGAGACAAAAAGCTTATGGTAAATTGGTAATCGTAGTCAAGTGAACCAGTCGAATAATGAAAGGTTTTTCTGCTGATGGTAAATTGGTAATGGTGTAGTTGCATAGATGTTCTAGTGTTTGGAGGAAACAAAGAGAGAAAACAACATACTGAGCAAAAAAACACCATACAGGTTACATATAGAATCCTGAGTGTAACATGAAACAAGAGTTTACCTTTGCCAATTATTCGGAACAATTTTGAGATCATCATCCGAGTCTTCATTTTGATGGTGGTTCTTTTGATTTTGTGGTTTGTCATCTTTGACTCTCTCATCCTCCATCATTAAGGGACTTGGGAGTTTAACTGAACAACTGCCCTTCTCTTCTTTATCAACTTCATGTGTAGGTGCATTCTTCAAAATCAGTGCTTCTAGTTTTTTTACTCGTGCATCGAGTTCTGAATTTATCTTTCGTTGTTCTTGTAAAAGCAAATCTTTATCCACCAGCATCCTAGATGAAACAACACTATAAGTTGAGGGAGTGACATGACATCCGGTCCCCCTCAAACGTCCCCAGTGTTCTTGTGAATGAAGAGCTTTTGCAAGGATGCCATCTCTTTTTCCTTCCATGATGAAGTTACCCTCCTTTTTTTGTTGTATATACTCATCCTTCGAAGTAAATTAGTAACAACATAACAATAAATGTTACCTGGTTGGGAAGAGAGAGCGTTAGCTTAAAAAATAATTAAGAATAAAAAAACTCACAATCTTCGTAATTGTTTCTTTTAAACTCTCTTCTTGTATTTCCCCTTGTTTAGGCAATCGTGCTTTCATCCATAAAATTGCTCTGTTGATTTCATCATCATTGCCCAATTCAGCAGCCTACAACCAATAACATATTATATAAAATGATCGTTAAATATAAGAATGATGATCCAAATAATAATCCATAAAAAATGAAAAACTTACACACTCTTCAGCCAAACGTGCATATCCTTTACGAGAAAGCTTATGTGGATATTGCAATTAACTTCTTCGCTTCTTTTGTTACTGAGTCTTTGTCTACATCAATTGATTAATAATCATAATACGCCAATGACGTAAAATATCAATTAAGCATCATAAGTTGAATCTTATCTTGAACTCTTTTGATAAGCGACTGATCACAAAATTACTCCAATCAACTTGCTCAATACCAGATTTAATGGGTGGAGTATTCAACTTTTCAGGCTCATTTACTCTGCTAAAACATACTTATTCGTGAGTCTTGCCTTGTATTGACGCCACTTCTGGTTAGCTGAAGACAAACACCTCTTCTTCCATGAAGGAGGAAAATCAAACAACAACTATAAAATAATGAGCAATTAGAACCATGACATCAAAATATTCTTATGAGAAATTAAAAAATACAATAAAACATTACGAGCACTTACATTAACAGATTCCCATATCTTCTCCTTGACATCGGTCGGCACCTCCCTCCAATCATCAAGTGTTATTTTGACCTTTTTCCGAGCTAACACTGCAATGTAATTCTGCATTTCAGCACCAAAAGGCCCAATGGGCTGACCAATATTATTGAACAAAACTTTCTTTCTTTTACATTGAGCTCTTTATATCACAAGAGCATGCATGTAAGTACGACCCCTATACTGTCTTGATGTGCGTGTACTCTTCCCTTTAGACATAAAGCTGCCCTCATCATCCGAGCTTCCCAAATTTTTATCAACTTCATCTGAACTTGCTACATTTTTTTCCTTTTGCAGTTTATTCTTACTCTTCTCAATTGTCTCATCTTCTTTTGTAGAAGCCCTAGTATGATATACCATGATTCGAACCTACAAAATAGATAAGATTAGGTTAGTTGGTAAATATTTAACGAACAAGTAGAATATCATAAGAGAAAAGTAATAAGTTCAGAGGTTATATACCAAAAAGATAATTACAGAACTAGGAAGTGCAATTATCAATCCAAATCCCATCACAATCTTCACGCACACATGATGCCTCGTTCTCATCTATACCATCAACTTTTAATGGGGGCATCCCCATTGTAAAACATTGATGATCCATGTTAAATTCTTCTAAATCATCACCATTAATGTGATCAAAATACTCTCTATTGGGGGTTGAAAGTACAACATGCCATACAGGATCTCGAGAGTCTTCAATGTAGAAGACTTGTTTAGCTTGACTACCCAATATAAACCGATCGGACTTGAATCCAATTCTATTGAGGTTTACTGTTGTGAAACCAAGATCATCTATTTTAATTCCATTATTGTGCTCAACCCAATTACATTTGAACATTGGAATGCGAAAATAGTGGTAATCAAGTTCCTATATCTCTTCAATAACTCCATAATAAACCATGTCCGTCACAACTGGATTTTTATCTTTTGCACTAGCCACTTGCATGGTTTTTGCAACTAAACTGACTCTCGAGTTTTGAACAACTCGTATACTATCACGCTCCCTCGTATGATAGGTACTCCATTAATCATGTAACTAGAGTACTTCAACACATCTTTTTGGGGACCACTTGCAATTAACTTTAACTTCTCTGATACTTGACCATTGGAATGATTAATTTCATTTGAAACCTATAATTCAACAAGTCGTAATTAACATTTTAATTAAAATTATAAATGCCAATAGGACAGGTTAGAGTTATAATACGTACTCGATCATGTATCCAATTAATAAATGTCTTGTTATGTTCATCCAAGAGTTGTTTCTCCGACTTTCTTCCAGAAGTTAGCTTTAGGTGAGCCATATGTTGACTAAAAAAGTTTAATGAGATCAATATAAGAATAATAACATATAAGGTTTAATGACTTAGTGAGTTCACCTTATATACGGTTCGATCTCAATGTCATTTGTCAAGACATAGAGATGAGCTTGTCTCAAGTCATCAGGAGTAGCTTGGAGCACTTTTGCAGTTGATAATGGCCTAGTCATGTTAACTTGTCATTGTTTTGATGGGATTCCAATTGTGTGAACACTAGAAAGGTAGTTTGAACAAAATTCCATAGCCTCCTCGGCAATATAACACTCAACTATACACCCTTCAGGCCGATTACGATTTCGTACATAACCTTTTAGGACCTTCATGTATCTCTTAAATGGATACATCCATCTGTACCAGATTGGTCCACACAATTTCACCTCCCGCTATATTTCTGTAAATATAGTTGAATTATCTCTATAACTTAATCGACATTGTAGGGTGAACCAATTGCATTAACGTTGACATCTCAAGCAGATATTGCTGCTTATGGCACAATTATCAAAGTGGGTGGAGCTAATTAATTTCTTCATGGTAATCTTTTACCTGAAAATTGCATGAGTGTATCCATTGATCAAGCATTGGATCACGATGCCCCTTTGCCAATTCCTGGAGAATATAATAGTATTGGTGAGGTAGTAGGTTCTCATGTTGCTTGGCCATCACATTTGATAAAACCCAAAGTGAAGCTAATACATTTTTACGTCATCTTATATTACATTAATTTTTTATTAGCTCCGTAAATATAGCATGTCTACTTACATATCATGCTAATACAATGTTTAGAAATCTGGAAAGAAGAAAATCGTGCACAAAGACTTGTCTATCGTTGATCTATCAAGTGTGCCAAAGCCATTACATATGCTATATTGCTATACTAAGCTTGTTATTCAGAATGGAGGCAATGTACATATAGAGTTTGATCATGAAGTATTTGGTCGTGAGTTCAACATCTTTGTTAACATTGAGGATATGGTTCCATTATGTAAGTTGGAGCCAATCTCATACGTATGTGTGGTTGTTTATATGTGGTAAGTATTCCGGTCAATTATTATTGTTATCATTACCATTAACATTATAATAATAATAATTATTATTATATTTAACATTGTGGTTTTTTCCATTCCCAAAAATGATGGTTAGGCATCTCTACAAAAGGTTGGTAAACGAAAACAAGCTTCAAAATTTCATATTTGTGGATCCATATGAAATAGGACATTTGCCATCAACAAAAGGTGATCAAGATTTTCGTGAGAATGAGATGGAACGAAGGGCATGTGCTCTAGCAAAAAGGTTGAGTGGTACATTGCCTAGCCAATTAGTTTTGACACCTTGTAATGTAGGGTAAGCTTTGATTTGCTTTTTGGTACTCCATATTATGATACGGACACGTTTTGCTGAAACTATTTATTTGTGAGAAATTGTACTTCAAAGATGTTATCTATATATGAGTGAAGATAGAAAATGAGTCAAGGTAAGTAGTAAACTGCATGATAGATACTTTCTTATTGATCTTACGTGCTTATTAACAAGATAATTATAGTAAATATGACTTCGAGTGGCTGATTTGGAGAGTTTCAATTTTGATAATTATAGTAACTGTTAACAAGGTGATGCAGCCTTTTGTTTTGTTGACTTTGAGTTTGAAGTTGTGACTGATTTGTTTTAATTATTAATTCTATAGATTCCATTGGATTCTAACTGTCATCAACCCCCACAAGCAAACTTGTCATTTGTTGGACCCTCTTTATCATCGCTTGCATGATCAAACTTGGAAAAAGATTGTTGATTTGTAAGTTTCAATTTAATAAGTTTAGCACATTTCTGTTTGCTTATTTTATGTTACATGTAGGTTGATTAATACTTTGTTTTTTCATGAAGGGCCTTGAGAATGTTCAATATAGAAATTGGAAAGAATGGGAAAAAACAACCTACATGGGAAGTAGTCAAGGTATGTATGGTGAAGATGTGAATAATACGTTGATACTCATGTTGATATTTATTTTATCATCACCAAGCATATATATATATGCAAGTTGATACTCATATATTGTAATGTAGACTCCTTTGCAACCTGATTCCAAATAATGTGGTTTTTTTGTGTTGTGGTACATGAGACAACTTATTGAAAAAGATGCAACTGTGGACATGGTTTATTTGCATTCAATTGTGAGTAACTAATTCCTATTTAGTCTGCATATTGTATATCTCACCAAAATGAAATGAAGTTGATTATTGTATGTATTCTTTTTTCAAAGTTTACACATCTTAAGTGCTCTAGAGCTGATATTGATGAAGTTCGCGTTGAATGGGCTGATTGCGTTCAAGAACATATAAATGGGTAGAACAAGGTGAGTACTATATTTTAACTTGCAATGCTTTGTTTTGAATATTTAATATGACTATGTTATGATTTTTAGGTGTTCATGTAAACTTTTTTCTTACATTTGACAGATTGTGGGGACGTAGGGAGTCCATGTGAAGTTCCTGATGCTATTTTTGTAAAGGTTGTGATGTTATTCAAACAAATACGCGCATCTTTGTTATTGTTTTGGAGTTTAAATTTATATATAGACGTATTGTTTTGTGATTTCAAGTGTTAGGATGCATGAGACATATTGTTGAGAGGATTTAATATGACTATGTTATGATTTTTAGGTGTTCATGTAAACTTTTTTCTTACATTTGACAGATTGTGGGGACGTAGGGAGTCCATGTGAAGTTCCTGATGCTATTTTTGTAAAGGTTGTGATGTTATTCAAACAAATACGTGCATCTTTGTTATTGTTTTGGAGTTTAAATTTATATATAGACGTATTGTTTTGTGATTTCAAGTGTTAGGATGCATGAGACATATTGTTGAGAGGATTTATGAATGTTATGTTTGATATTAACGATGTTTAAATGTTCTTGTAATGCATTTTTTAGTTTATATAATTAAATTATATTATTATATATATCCAACAAAAATATATCAATTTATTGCAAAAAATGTGAATAAACAGAAAAGACAACACAAAAAAGGGTTGTCATAAAGAAATGACCACACCCTAAAAAGCGTTGTATTAGTGTTGTTATTTTAAAAAACTACAACCCTAAAAAAACGTTGCATAAATGTAATTATATGCAATAGAGACAACGGTTGTAAGCGTTGCATATATTTGTGTTGTTGTACTCAGAAAGACAATGTTTTTTTAGTGTTGCATATATAGTTGCACAAAATCTGAAAACACAACCCTTTCATGCAACGGTTAAAAAGCATTGTCGTATCTAGATAAGACAATGTTTTTCTACCGTTGTCAAATGGTGAATTTTTTTTTGCAACGCTGGATACGACAACGCTAAAAAATAGGATACAACAACGGGTATTACCCGTTGTAAAAAGCAAAATTTCTTGTAGTGATGTGGAAACTGAGTTTATTTTTCAAGTCTTAAAAATCTGAGTTGAAGAATAGAGTATCTCGGAAATTAGTAAAAAAAAGGTTACTGATAGTAGTCGGATTCAGCAAAGAAATCTTTATCGGGTACTGCATAAAGCAATCAAAAGATTCAACAAGCAGCAAGTAAGCAAACAGTAAGAAGAATAAAAAGTTCACTACAGACACGGAATAGAAAGTTAGCGCGGAATAGAAAGACAACGCAACATTCAGAATATGAAGCAGATAGAGACAACACACACAATCATGTTATATGAGGAAGATCACTGCTATATGAGAATGCATCTTGTCAAATATAGCCAATAGAGACAAGTGATTAAGCTGTACGAAGAACTACTGTCACGCTGACACGTGGGCTGACAACCTACAACAAACCTAAAGCCGAGGACCATCGAATTT
This sequence comes from Scutellaria minor, assembly GCA_954870855.1. Classification (NCBI taxonomy): domain Eukaryota; kingdom Viridiplantae; phylum Streptophyta; class Magnoliopsida; order Lamiales; family Lamiaceae; genus Scutellaria; species Scutellaria minor. The sequence continues at coordinate 12,642,553 of OX940731.1, read as the reverse complement.
AATGATCTGCAGAATAAGACAAGAAGTTCATCCTCAATTTTTCAGAAACATTGAATGCAAGATCAAGGACGATCAAGGGAATTCAAATTCAAACGAAGTGTGCCTCTTTTCAACGGGCACATTTCTTACATTTATAAATAGAGAAGAGCTGACTGAAGAGACGACTGAAATACTGATTCTCAAATTCACTTTCGCACGAGCAAACTCTCAAGTATTCAGTCACTCAACCTCTTAGTGAAGCAGCTAAGCCTTCGAGTCCTCAAAGCTCTAGAGTCACCAAGACTGTTTCAAGCACTAGTTAAAGACAAACCTATATACTTTTAACCTTTGTGTTGTGTGCTTAGGTTATTTTAGTGGTGTCCTCAGTTGATATGATTTAGATCTTTGCTGAGTGTTTGTCTTAGTTTGTCAAGACATTAACTCTGTGTGAGTTGATAGGATCCTATGTGGGTCAATCTAAGGAATCATATAATCTGTGTGTAAACAGAATCCTTGTAGCTGAAAACTTATTTAGGTTGTAGATTGTTAAGACGAGTCTTGTAATCCGATCTAACCTAACGAAGTTCCTCCTCGCAATAGGAATAGATTGGATGTAGAAGGGTTACACCACCTTCAAACCACTATAAACCGTCTATGTTTATTTTTTGTTCTTATCATATTTGTGTTGCATCATATATCTGATCATACTGTATTAAAATTTTGGCAAAAACATATTTCTAAGAAAATGTTTTTTAAAAAAAAACTCTATCTGTTATTTCCACTGCATTTGAGAACTCTCCTCCAAGACCTTCATCGTTATCTGAGGAATCTCCTCCATCATCCTCAGGGTCTTGTTCTGGAGCAGCAACTAGAACATCCTTACCTCCTCGAGGTATTATCTCCTCCTCGACATTCCCTTCTAAATACTCCGCCAGTACTGACTCAGCAGTAACCGCACCCGAGGTCTTCTTTGGAGAAACTGTCTCAACAACATTCTCAACATCAACATCCTTGCTTACTTCGACAACTCTGGTAGCAACATTAAGAATATCAAGGTTCTGAGCATCAAGAAATGTATGCTCAATTATGTGCTGTAGTTCCACCAGGAAGTGATCATCCTCTGTTCTTTCTGATTCAGCTTACATTGTTTGGATGATCTCTTCAGCAACTGCTGCAAGGATTGCAGCATCAGCATCTGATGCATCTTATTCACTTTCAGCATTCTATACTGCTATTGAAGCCAGTACAAAGAGTCCTGCCTCAACAACTTCCTCCGTGGTTGCTTCATCGATGATGTCTTCCTTCAAGCTGTCCAAGACTCCTTGAATCTTTTATGAAGCTTCCACCTCAGATGCTAATACTATGTACTCCGGGAAATCTTCATAATCGACCAATTATTGCTCGTCGGTCTCCATTGCATCAAGACTCACAAAGGGGATAGTGCTGCAACCACCTTGTGGAATGTGGGAGAATCATGTCTTTCAACATCACTGCTTTATTTTCCTATTTGCAGCTTGCTAGGGGTTTGTCTGATCGGTTCTGCAATGCTTGCTTGCAATCCCAACTGCAACATTTGTTGGTTAGCTTCCTCAACATCGAGGTAAGCTAATTGAGATTCAGCCAGCTCAAGTTCTGTCGGGTTCCTTACAGTCTCGACGTTGGGATTTATCAATGTATTGTCCTCCTCCACTTTCATCAACTGTTCACCCTTGGCTTCATCAAATGTACTCTTACCTTTGGCAGCTCTGTGCTTCCTCAAAGTTTTCTGCTTCTCGATGATCTCCTGAAGCTTAGCTTCATACAGGAATCAGTGAACTCTGGTTGTAGTAGAGGCAATATATCATCAGATTCTGAAAGCTCAGCCCAATTAAGGACTGAATCCTGTACTCTCAAGAAGACGCTTTCTCCAGAGTTAATAGATTTTGAAGAAATTGTTATTGATCGACTCAGCTGATTCAGATAGGAAGTTGTACGCCATATCTGAGTCGATGTCACTGATGGTCTTCTCATAATCAACCCAAGCTTCAATCTGGGTGATTTGCTCAGCAGCTTCTTCTCTGATCACAAGCACTTGCTGCTTCTTTGCTTGCTTTTTTTTTCTGCTTCTCAACTATCTTCTCTTCTTAGCAAGCAACGTCTTTTTCTTCTTCCACATCTCCTTCCTACTGGGCAGGATAAGGTGCTTGACTTGAGGTATTGGCACAAGAGCGGATTTTTCATTAAATGCGAGACGCCTTTTTACTGCTCAAATGATTAGTGTTTAAAGGTTACTGTTCCTGATATGAGGTTGCAGGACTATTAAATGCTGCATCAATAAATGCTGTAAATTGATTGCTGTATCCTGAAATACTGATTCTTGAAATACTGTATCTTGAATTGTTGTATCCTGAACTACTGTAGAATTCCTCCTTACTGTATGCATCCACTACTGAGAAACATAACTCATCCCAAACCTCATAAATTGATAATTCCAAGCTCGCTTCTAAGTATAGAAAACCTTGATTCACATAGGGGTTTTGTGAAAATATCTACCAGCTGTAGATCAGTATGAACCTTTTCGAGCACAATATCTTTATTCTCTACATGATCTCTTATGAAATGATATCTAACATCAATATGCTTCATTCTAAAGTGAAAGACAGGATTGTGTGTTATAACAATAGTGCTTGTATTATCACACAAAATGGGAGTTTCTCTTTCTATAATCCCATAATCCTTGAGTTGTTGTATCTAAAGAATCTGAGCATAATAACTTCCTACTGTTACATACTCTGCTTATTTAGTTGAGGTTGCTATGGACGTTTGTTTCTGCAGAACCAAGAAACTAGCCTTTCTCCAAGAAATTGACAAGTACCACTCGTACTTTTTCTATCAATCTTACATCCTGCAAAATCAGAATCTGAATATCCCTTTAAGCTGAATCCTCTTTCTTTGGGATACCAGAAACTAACATCTTGAGCACCTTTCAGATACTTGATAATCCTTTTCACAGCTGCAAGATGTGATTCTTTCGGAGCTATTTGAAATCTTGCACAAACTTCTACTGCAAACACAATATCTGGTCTGCTTGTTGTAAGATACAATAGGGAGCCAATGAGTCTCTTGTATCTTGTGATGTCCACGTCTTTTCCACTTTCATCCTTGTCGAGACTGATCGACGTAGCCATGAGAATACTTATTGATGAACCATTCTCCATTCCAAACTTCTTGATTAATTCTTTAGTGTACTTGGCTTGATTGATGAAAATTGCATTGTCTAGCTGTTTAACTTACAATCTAAAAAAGAAACTTAATTATCCCATCATACTCATCTCGAACGTCTTCTACATGAGGGTTGAGAATTTTTCACAGAGATCTTTGTTTGTTGATCCTAATATAATATCATCCACATATATCTGTACAAGTAGAATACTATCTCTATCCTGTATTCTGAAAGCCATTCTCCAAAAGATATAAGGACAAGGTGTCATACCAAGCTCTTGGTGCTTGCTTCAATCCATATAAAACTTTCTAAAATCTATAAACCTTCTCTTCAAATTGATCCTCGAATCCTAGAGGTTGTTCCACATATACTTCTTCAGATAAGAGACCATTCAGAAATGTACTCTTGACATCCATTTGATAAATACTGAAATTTTTGTATGCAACATAGGCTAAAAATATTCTGATTGCCCCAAGCTTTGCTACAGGTGCAAAGGTCTCATCAAAATCGATCCATTCTTCTTGACAATATCCTTTCGCCACTAACCTTACTTTGTTTCTAACAACCGCACCAGATTCATCCAACTTATTTTTGAATACCCACTTTGTTCTAATCACTCCTTGATGATCAGGTCTTGGACCAACTTCCATACATGATTTCTTTCAAAACCATTCAGCTCTTCCTATATTGCTTGAATCCAATTACTGTCTTTAAGTGCTTCTTCAATGCTTTTAGGTTCCACTTGAGATATGAAGCATGCAAACATTGCTTCATGTGGTCTTGATCTTCTTATTCTTACACCTTCATTGATGTCTTCAATGATAAGCTCTCTTGGATGATTTCTAAGCCATGTTCTATCTGGTTTAAAGCTGTATGTGGGTTGATGAACAGTAAGCTGTTGATCAGCTGTATTACTTTGATTACTATTAGACTGTTGTATTCCATCAACTTGTTGTATAGTAACCTGTGTTACTATATTTTTGGATGTAGAAACTTTTGTTCTGTTTTCAACAACCATGTCAGTAGGTACAAGGACTCCATCAATATACTTCACTTGATGATCTTTGATTCTTATCCGAGATACATCTTCCTTTAGCTTGTCAAGTTTTACCGTATCACAATGTGGTTCATCAAATACCACATAGATTGACTCTCCCATGACAAGAGTCTTTTTGTTGAAGATTCTGAGCACCTTACTTACTGATGAGTATCTAAGGAATACTCCTTCATCAGACTTTACATCAAATGTTTTCAAATGGTATTTTCCATTGTTCAGAATGTAACATCTACATCCAAAGATGTGTAAGTATAAGATGTTTGGTGTAAACCCATACCAAATTTCATAAGGTGTCTTGTCATGATCTTTGTTGATTAAACATCTATTCTGCGTATAGCATGCTGTATTGGTAGCTTCAGCCCAAAATCTCTTAGGTATAGCAGCTTCAGCAATCATTGTTCTTGCTGCTTCTTTCAGGATTCTATTTCTTCTTTCTGTAACTCCATTCTGTTGAGGCGTTCTAGCTGCAGAATATTCATGACTAATTCCATTTTATAAACAATACTTCTCAACAAACCTGTTCGTGAATTTTGTTCCTCTGTCAGATCTTATCTTTAGGATGCTCAAGCTTTTCTCATTCTGAATTCTTTTCATGAATTCTAGCAGCCTGTTTTGAGTTTCTAATTTCTTGGCCAGGAAGATAGTCCAAGTGTATCTAGAGTAATCATCCACAATCACTAGGTAGTACTACTTCCCACTTACACTTGTTGGAACCGACAGATCGTCGGCCCTATGTGATCGGAATCGGGTAACATAAAGATATACGCAACGGAAGAAAACATACCTTTTTTGAGATAAATTGATCGATATCTAAACCTATCTTCTGTGGGCGACGATCTTCCAAAGTCTCAACTATCTTGCCTCCTATCACTCTCTCTCATGATTCTGTGTATTTGATGTAGACGTGAGTTTCTAGTGATTCTAGGAGGCGTGAGTTAGGGATTATTTATAGGCTACAACAGGGACCTAGAGGAGGAATTAGGGTTGGGCCTCCTGATGAGCTTAGGTGTCCTGTGTTCAGCCCAAACACCCAGCTTAAGCCCATCAATTATAACTCGGTCCACTAAAGAATTATAATTGAACTACCGCCCTAATCCCATATTACAATATGGGCTCCTTTATTATGTGCACATTTATTTCCCCACATTTAAGATATCAAATATCCGTAAATTAAATAAGTTACTGACAACTTAATTAATTTACATCTAATTCCAAGAGTAGTACCACTCATCTTTATTATCATGTTGGATTAAATCCACCTGCATGGTTTACATGATAATCCTTATGAGCTTCTCAAGGGGACATCATCATCCTAAATAATTTGGACACAGATTCCTTCTATAGTCAACAACACACCATATAAACAGTGCTATTTCCCAATTCACCGAGCCTACTGATTTATTAATAAATCTCACCCATTGGCAAATTAAAGAGATAAACACTGATTACATGTGTCCGTTATTATATAGGGATTAAGAAGACGCACATCCATAATAACAGAGGTCTTGTTCTTTTATATAGTCAGTACAAATCAAACAACCTCAAATGGTCCTGCTCAATACATACAAAATGTACTAGTGTAACTTTATAGTTAAGATAGACTAATACCAAATTACACTACAACCGTTCCAATGGTTTGTCCAAATCCATCTTGGTTGTGAGCTACTATTTATAATCTATAAGGAACTGATAGCATGATCTTCTGTGTGGCACCACACACCATGTTATCTACAATATAGATTAATCTGGGTAATTGCATTAACATATATATAGCAAATATAAAATGCAAACATTTGATCATAATGAATCTCATATCATAAAGATGTTCATACAAAAGCTAGGCTTATAGTATACATCCTAACAATCTCCCACTTATACTAAAAGACTATGCTGTCATAAGCGCTGCCATACATTTGATTCCCATCCCTTCAACATGCCCATCAAAAGCTTTCGCTAGAAGAGCCTTTATGAAAGGATCTGCTAGGTTATCCGCTGATGTAATTTTGGCGACAACAACTTCTCCTTGTTTTACGATGTCTCGTATCAGGTGGTACTTGTGCTCAATGTGTTTACTTGCTTTATAGGCTTGTGGTTCCTTCGAGTTTGCTACTGCACCACTGTTATCACAATAAATTGTGATAGCTTTGGGTAAACCAGAAATCACTTCTAAGTCCATCATGAAGTTTCTGAGCCATACAGCTTCTTTGGCTGCCTCAGAGGCTACCACATACTCAACTTCCATGGTGGAGTCCGAAACACATTTCTACTTAACACTTTTCCACACTATGGCTCCACCTCCCAAGGTAAACACATAACCCGAGGTAGATTTACTGTTGTCCCTATCCGACTAGAAATCAGAATCCGTGTAACCCACAGGAAGCAAATCATTTGCTCGGTAAACTAGCATATAATTTCTAGTCCTTTTCAGGTACTTTAAAATATGTTTTACCGCAGTCCAATGTCCTTGTCCTGGGTTACTTTGATATCTGCTAACCATGCCCACGTCAAAATAGATATCTGGCCTCGTACATAGCATCGCATACATTAGGCTTCCTACGGCCGAAGCATAAGGAACTGCCTTCATATCCTCTATCTCCTTTGGTGTCTTAGGACACATCTCCTTAGATAAAGGTACTCCATGTCGAAAAGGTAGAAAACCTTTCTTGGAGTTTTGTATGCTAAAATGAGCTAGGATAGTATCAATGTACGAAGCTTGAGATAAGCACAACATTCTTTTCTTGCGATCCCTTATAACTTTGATCCCAAGACTGTGTCCAACTTCTCCCAAGTCCTTCATATAAATGTGCTTGGACAGCCATACCTTTACGTCTGATAACATCTTGACATTGTTGCCAATGAGCAAGATGTCATCTACGTATAGTACAAGAAATACCACCACGTCTCCGTCACTTTTCTTGTATACACAAGACTCATCCGGACATTGAATAAATCCATAAGACTGGATTACCTCATCAAAACGGATGTTCCAAGATCTCGAAGCTGTTGGAACCGACGGATCGCCGGCCCTATGCTATCGGAATCGGGATCCAAAGATAAATCGCAGCGGAAAGAAATCATACCCTTGTAGACCTCTTGATCTTCTGATGTATTCCTCTGAGCCCTTCTCGAACGTTGCGTGGCCAACGATCCTTCGAGAAAAATCAGTTCCGCTCTCTCTCACTTATCACGTGTTTTCTGTGATCTGTGTTCTGTGTTATGAGAGGCGCTGATGAAAGGAGCTATATATAGGCTACACCAGGGACCTAGAGGAGGAATTGGGTTGGGCCTCCTGATGGGCTTTAGTATCCTGCGTTCGGCCCGAACACATAACTGAAGCCCATCAATAATAATTCAGTCCACTAGAGAATTATTATTGAACTACCATCCCAATCCCATATTTAATATGGGCTCCTTATTATGTGTACATTTATTTCCCCGTGTTTAAGATATCGAATGTCCGTAAATTAAATAAGTTACTGACAACTTAAATAATTTACATCTAATTCCAAGAGTAGTACCACTCATCCTTATTATCATGTCGGATTAAATCCACCTGCAGGGTTTACATGATAATCCTTATGAGCTCCTCAAGGGGACATTATCATCCTAAATAATTAGGACACGGATTCCTTCTATAATCAACAGAACACCATATAAACAATGCTATCTCCCAACTCACCGAGTTTATTGATTTATGAATAAATCTCACCCATTGGCAAATTAAAGAAATAAACATTGAGCATACGTGCCCGTTATTATATAGGGATTAAGAAGATGTACATCCATAATAACAGAGGTCTTGTTCTATTATATAGTCAGTATAAAACGAACAACCTCAAATGGTCCTGCTCAATACACACAAAGTGTACTAGTGTAGTTTTATAGTCAAGACAGACTAATACCAAACTACACTACAACCATTCCGATGATTTGTCCAAATCCATCTTGGTTGTGAGCTACTATTTATAATTTATAAGAAACTGATAACATGATCTTCTGTGTGGCACCACACACCAAGTTATCTATAATATAAATTAATTGGACATTGCATAAACATATATAACAAATATAAAATGCAAACATATGACCAATGTGATTCTCATTCCATAAACGATGTTCATACAAAAAACTAGGCTTATAGTATACATCCTAACAGAAGCTTGTTTCAGTCCATAAATGGACCGATTAAGCTTACACACGAGATGCTCTTTGCCCTTTGCAACGAATCCTTCTGGTTGCTTCATATAGATGTTTTCTTCAAGACTACCGTTAAGGAAAGCTGTCTTGACATCCATTTGCCAAACCTCATAACTCATATGAGCAGCAATAGACGAAAGAATCCGGATAGACTTAAGCATGGCTACCGGTGAAAAGGTTTCCTCATAATCGATCCCTTTTTTTTGAGTATACCCCTTCGTAACAAGTCTTGCTTTAAAAGTTTCCACTTTCCCGTCTGATCCTCTTTTCCTTTTATAGACCCACTTACATCCAATGACTTTTACACCATTTGGTGGTTCTATAAGCTCCCAGACTTGATTAGAATCCATAGATTCTATCTCAGATTTCATAGCTTTTTGCCAAGATTCTGCATCTTTATCTTGGAGTGCTTCATCATAGGACCAAGGATCAGATTCATGTTCACCAGGTACTGAGTCTGAAGACTTTCCCAAAAACATGAATCTATCAGGTTGTCTCACAACTCTCCCACTACGACGAGGCACTTGTGGTAATAGTGTATCATTAGTGACACACGGTGCGGACTCCTGTGGTATCTCATCTTGTACCATTGGTACTAAGGTAGGAGTTTTCCCTCTGATTTCCTCCAGAACAATTTTACTCACAGGTTTGTAGTTCATTACATAGTCCTCTTCTAAGAATCGGGCATTCGTGTTAACAATTACCCTCTGATCTTTAGGACTATAAAACAAACCACCTTTCGTTCCTCTAGGATAGCCCACAAACAGACGAACATCCATACGAGATTCCAACTTATCAATATCTCCCTTCAGCACATATGCTGGACTACCTCAAATCCGAATGTGTTTCAGACTAAGCTTACGCCCATTCCACAATTCTGTGGGAGTAGAGGATACTGTTTTAGAAGGTACCAAGTTTAGAATGTACGCCGCCGTTTCCAACGCATATCCCCAAAATGAATTTGGTAATTCCGAATAACTCATCATCAATCTAACCATTTCCATGAGAGTTATATTCCTTCGTTCTGCCACACCGTTCTGTTGGGGTGTACCAGGTGCAGACAATTGGGATTGAATCCCAGCCTCTGATAAGTAATTCCTAAACTCTCCTAAGAGGTACTCGCCACTACGATCAGATCGTAGCATTGTAATACATTTACCATGACGCTTCTCCACATCAGTCTTATACTCTTTGAATTTATCAAAGCACTCATACTTGCGGCGCATCAAATAAATATACCCATATCTCGAAAAATCTTCTATAAATGAGATAAAATATTCGAAACCACCTCTTGCCTGGATAGTCATAGGACCACACAAATCAGAATGAACCAATTCCAACACTTCTTTGGCTCTATACCCCTTGGCTTTAAAAGGCCTCTTGGTCATTTTTCCTTCCAAGCAAGACTCGCAGGTCGGATAGCTTTCCATTTCCAATGAACTCAAAGGTCCATCGGCTATCAACCTTTGAATCCTACTCAAGTAGATATGACCTAACCTTAGATGCCAAAGATATGTTTGGTTTATTTTAGAAGGTTTTTTTCTCTTATTTGAGTTAGAAGATGTATTATTAATTTCCATTTGTTGCATCGTAGGAGTTATTGGATTAAAAGTATATAAATTGCCAACCAACGTACCAGAACAGATAATAACCCTATTTTTCTTGACAACCACTTTGCCATCAAAAGAAATAGAATATCCATCCATAAATAATTTAGAAACTGAAATCAAGTTCTTTCTAAAACTAGGTACGTAAAGACAGTTTCTCAAAACCAAAGTCTTATTCCTATCAAAAGATAAATAAACATCTCCCACTGCAACAGCCGCCACTTTCGTAGTGTTGCCCATGTATATGGTAATCTCATCCTCACGAAGTCGTCTGGTTTCCTGGAACCCCCTGCATAGAATTGCAGACATAATCAATGGCTCCCGTATCTACACACTAGGTACCAGTAGATAACACCGCTAAACATTTTTCATTAATTAGTGAATAAGATATACCTTTTTTGTTCTCATTTTTCTTGGGACAATCTACCTTCCAATGTCCAGGCTGCTTGCATGAGAAGAACTTGCCCTTTGGCTTTGTCACGCTACCTTGTGGTCCATTTTGCTTAGGTCCACCCACTTTCTTTGTCGAACCAGCTTGCTTCTTCTTCTTTTTAGCTTCACTTTTCGGCTTAGAAAAAGAAACGTTTTCAGCAATATAAGCTTGAGAAGTTTGATGGAGTATCCCTTCTGCCGCTTGGAGTTCTGTCAGAAGTTCTGTCATCGAATACAACCTTTTGTTCATGTTGTAGTTCAGGCGGAACTGCTCAAAACTCTTGGGCAGCGTTTGGAGAACGATATCGACCTGGGTTTCCCCATCAATTTTAGCTCCTAGGACCTCCATCTCATTCAAATGAGCCATCATCTTGAGGACATGATCCCTTACGGGTGTCCCCTCAGCCATAGTGGTCGTCATCAAGTTTCTCATGGTCTCCTGCCTGGCAGCCCGACTCTGATGTCCGAAGAGTTCCTTGAGATTGACCATCATGTCATAGGCAGTGGTCATGACCTGATGCTGATGTTGCAGTACATTTGACATGAAAGCCAAAATGTAACACCACGTCTTCTCATCTGCCTTGATCCACTTCCTATAAGCCTCTCTCTCCTCTTCACTAGAGTTTTCATCGGGCCTGTCAGGACAAACCTCAGAGAGTACAAACTTGTACTCTTCAGCAGTCAAGACAATGTCCAGGTTCCGTTTCCAATCAATAAAATTAGGACCAGTAAGTTTGTTTTCCTTAAGTATAACAACAAGAGGATTGAAAGCTATAGATAAATCCTGAGAATCACGTAAATAAATACATAGATCAAAACATATAGAACTTAAAACAATATTGTCTCCCTCAAACAATACAATTAAATTCACCAATACCTCAAAATACCGTAAATTTCGCATGCCACGATATTGTGGACGTATGCTAATTCAAACATTTGTAAGAGGAGGTTTTACCCATTAATTTCATTATCTTGTCAAACAAAATAAAATTAATAGTTGGTTTATCTTTAGCCATGCAAATAACAGCACTTACTCCGATGGGGAGGATACTATCACATGCACCTAAGTGTATACCATTACTTAATACCAAGTCCATCACCTAGGATTGTGTCTCTTCAGATGGAGAAGATTACACGCTCCTAAATAATTTCCTATAATTATCCATAGAGGAAGTTTGATCTAGTGATCCGCAATCAAACCCATCCGATGTGGAAGAAGGCACTTAAAGCCAATGTATAAGTTTAAATGCATCACTTACAAACCAGTAATGGAGGCTATGGGACTTATTCAAAATAATCCCTCTCCCACTTAGTTATTTAACATAAGGGATTTTAACATGCATATCATATAAAACACATAAAGCATGTATATCATATCATCACATAAACAAGTCAATAAATATGGAAAACAATAAATTCCAACTATTATGGCCTCATCCAGACAGGGATCGACCTACCCGGTCAGGTTGCGGGGATCGATCAACCCTATACGGATTCTAGATTGATCAACCCTATACAGATTCTAGATCGATCAACCCTATACAGATTCTAGATCGATCAAATAATCAAAACCTACACGACAAACCGCCGTATTTAAGCTATTACAATCATGCACCAACCCAAAATAAAACAACCTCGATAGGTCTGAGGGTTTAAAACATACATACATATATACAGGCCATAATAGTTGGATCAAAGATACCTGCAACCACAGAGTTATCCTATCGCATGCACTACTACTAACCAACTATAAAGCACGTATGAATAGCACATGATCATAAAACGTATTAACCGATCCAATCATACATAATCGGAAATACTCGTTTCTGATACCATTTATTGGAACCGACGGATCGCCGGTCCTATGTGATCGGAATTGGGTTCCATAAAGATATGCACAGCGGAAGAAAACATACCTTTTTTGAGACAAATTGATCGATGTCTAAACCTCTTGATCTTCTACCGTATTCCTATCCCTATCCCTTGGACGTTGTATGGGCGACGATCTTCCAAAGTCTCAACTATCTCACCTCCTATCACTCTCTCGTGATTCTGTGTATTTGATGTAGACGTGAGTTTCTAGTGATTCTAGGAGGCGTGAGTTAGGGATTATTTATAGGTTACAATAGGGACCTAGAGGAGAAATTGGGGTTGGGCCTCCTGATGGGCTTAGGTGTCCTGTGTTCAGCCCGAACACCCAGCTTAAGCCCATCAATTATAACTCGGTCCACTAAAGAATTATAATTGAACTACCGCCCTAATCCCATATTACAATATGGGCTCCTTTATTATGTGCACATTTATTTTCCCACATTTAAGATATCGAATGTCCGTAAATTAAATAAGTTACTGATAACTTAATTAATTTACATCTAATTCCAAGAGTAGTACCACTCATCTTTATTATCATGTCGGATTAAATCCACCTGCAGGGTTTACATGATAATCCTTATGAGCTCCTCAAGGGGACATCATCATCCTAAAAAATTAGGACATAGATTCTTTCTATAGTCAACAACACACCATATAAACAGTGCTATTTCCCAATTCACCGAGCCTATTGATTTATTAATAAATCTCACCCATTAGCAAATTAAAGAGATAAACACTGATTACATGTGTCCGTTATTATATAGGGATTAAGCAGACGCACATCCATAATAACAGAGGTCTTGTTTTTTTATATAGTCAGTACAAATCAAACAACCTCAAATGGTCCTGCTCAATACATACAAAATGTACTAGTGTAACTTTATAGTCAAGATAGACTAATACCAAATTACACTACAACCGTTCCAATGGTTTGTCCAAATCCATCTTGGTTGTGAGCTACTATTTATAATCTATAAGGAACTGATAGCATGATCTTCTGTGTGGCACCACACACCATGTTATCTACAATATTGATTAATCTGGGCAATTGCATTAACATATATATAGCAAATATAAAATGCAAACATTTGATCATAATGAATCTCATATCATAAAGATGTTCATACAAAAGCTAGGCTTATAGTATACATCCTAACAACACTAACAGGCTCAACTAGACCAAAGAGATCCATGTGTAGAAGATCCAAAATTCTGTGAGAAGATCTTTGTACTTTCTCCTTGAATGAGGTTCTTACTTATTTATCTTTCTGACAGACTCCACATACATTCTCCTTCTTAAATGCAACATCCGACAAACCTCTAACCAGGTTCTTCCTTGCTAATCTGTTGATCGTCTTGAAGTTCAAATGACTCATTCTCTTGTGCCATAGCTAGCTTAATTCTGGAGTATTCTTAGCAATGAAACAGGTTGGCTGTATTGTTGAACTCCAATCAGCAATATAAATGTTTTATCTCCTGGTTCCAGTAAGCTTCACCTCATTCGACTTGTTGTCTTTAATCAGGTACTTATTGAGGTTAAACTCTATGGAGTATCCTTTATCGCAAAATTGGATAATGCTCAGGAGGTTGTATTTCAGCCCTTTCACATACAATACATCATTAATACATGCATTACCTTTAATTAAGTTTCATGTGCCCTTAGTAATTCATTTCGAATCATCTCCAAAGACTACCTTAGGGCCTTTACATGGTTGGAAGTCTCTTAAGGCTTCTTTGTTGCCAGTCATATATCTTGAGCAACCGCTATCGATGTACCATATATCACCATTGCTTCCTGGCAACTGTTCTTACATGCATATCAGACAGATTTAGGTACCCAAACAATTATGGGTCCTAGGGGGTTAGTCTTCTTTAGGATCCACACTTGCTTAATGATAATTAATTTATTATTAGTCTTGGTGACTATCTTTCTGTAAGTATTCTTTGCACAATACTATTTGTGAACAGTGTGTGCTGGAACTTTCCATGTGTTACCTTTTCTTCTTGAATCAGGTCTTTTCTTATACCTTTCCAGAGTATAAACTCCTTTGGATTTTAACATGTATGTTTTGGTATAAGAGGGGTAGAGATTCTTTTGCTGTGACCTTGGAGATTGGTGCATTCTTCTCTTGGGTGAAGCATTCTGATTTCGCTGCATCTTAAGAAGTTGTGTAGTCTTACTGTCTGTGGTCTGATGCAGAGGTTTCTTTTTATTGTCCACTGATTTTAATTTATTCAATTTTTCCTTGGATGGAAGGAGTTTCTAAGATAAGGATACTCTCGCTTGATCAAACCTTTCAGTTTGGATGTGTTTGCTGCTTTCTGAGAACTTTCTGCACAGTATCCTAGACCACTTCCATTATAGACATTTTGGGTATCACTGATGCACTCCTGTGCCATCCTAGCTTATCTGTTGTATATATCAATTGTATTTTACAGGCTAGCTTTCTCAGATTCTAGCTTAGTGAGCAGCAACTTGAACTTAGAGACTTCTGTTCTGATATTGTTGCATTTTGCACTATAATACTCAAGATCTGATATCTTTTCTTTCAGTGTAGTTTGCTCACTCTTTAACATCAAATTTTCCTCTTTTAGTTCTTTATGAGCTAAGTTTATCTGCTCAAAGTCACTCATGATCTGTCTAAAAGACTGGATCATGTTCAGCTTTTCCCTACCAGAAACATCAAAGGGTTCAGAAGTTACCTCATTATCTTCATCTTCATACTCTTTTGCCATCAAACATAATAGTGCCTCTTCATCAGAAGTGGAACTGTCACTATCACTCCCAGATGAGCTTTGTTCTTTTATTTCTTCTTAAGTTGAGCTTGCTGCCTTTAGAGCTTCAGCCTCACTAAGAAGAGCTCTTAGCTTCTGCTTCTCATTCTTCCTCATTTCTTTCTTTTACTTCTTTTCTTTCTCAGGATATTTGTGCACTTGAGGATAAGGACAATTTCTTGCATAGTGTCCCGGTTTCCTATAGTTGTAGCAAAGGTTAGAAGAAACCGTATTGGATTGTGATGTTTGGTTTACCTGCGGGCTAGAAGACTTTTTCTTGAAGTATTTTCCTCTCTTGTTGGTTTTCAGGAACGTCTTAAACTTTTTCAGGAGGAGTGTCATTTCTTCTTCAGCAACTTCTGCATGCTGCTTTTTTTTCTTGCTGCTACTTGCAGTAGTAGTATCCTTGGTCCTTGCATCAAGTGTTGTAACTTTAGCACTTGACTCCTCAACCTCTAGCTTCCATCTGTTAATATCAAATTTGAATGCTTTGAGATCTGAGAACAAGTCAAACGTGCTCATTGCATTTATATCTATTGACACTTTCATGGTTATCGTCTTGCTGTCCCACCCGATGGATAGTGCTCTCAGTACTTTGATGTTCTTTTCTTTCTGGCTGTAGAACTTGTCTAGGGATTCGAGCTCATTTACAATAGCTGTGAATCTCAAGTCTAGTTCTTCCAAAGATTCTCCAGGTCTTTGTTTGAACAGCTCAAATAGTTGTGTTGTTGTGGATACTCTGTTATCCTTCACTAGCTCATTCCCTTTATATATCTATTCCAGTTTATCCCAAATTTCGTTTGCGGTCTAGCATGTGTTCATCTTACTGATGGTTCATTTGTCCAGTGTAAGAAATAAGGCATTTTTGGCCATATTGTCCAAGTTTGCTCTTTTTCTGTCTTCAGCAGTATACTCATGCCTGAGCTTGATCAAATATTCAGTAGGAGGGGGAGCTCTTTGATAGTTGGGTGCATAGCTCTAGGTATATGTCGTATTGGTCGAGGTCTATGTCTTGCTCTATCGGCATCATCATCACTTACAACTTCCTCGAGTGCAGCCTCTGTTGGAACCGATGGATCGCCGATCCTATGCAATCAGAATCGGGTTCCATAAAGATATGCGCATGCAGTGGAAAGAAATCATACCTTTTGAAGACGAACAGATCGAAGATAAGACCTCACGATCTTCTGTTGTATTCCTAGCCCTTTCCTTGGACGTCGTGTGGGCGACTATCTTCCAAGGACTCAGCGATCTCGTCTTTTTTTCTCCTTTCACGATTCTGTACTTTAGTACGCGTGAGATTGAGAATATCTCTTCAGAGAGGTGCTGATTTTAGGGTATATATAGGTTACAATAGGGACTTAGAGGAGGAATTAAGGTTGGGCCTCCTGATGTGCTTAGGTGTCCTATGTTCGACCCGAACACCTAGCTTAAGTCCATCAATTATAACTCGGTCCACTAAGGAGTTATTATTGAATTACCACCCCAATCCCATATTACAATATGAGCTCCTTATTATGTGTATGTTTATTTCCTCATGTTTAAGATATCGAATGTCCGTAAATTAAATAAGTTACTGATAACTTAATTAATTTACATCTAATTCCAAGAGTAGTACCACTCATCTTTATTATCATGCCGGACTAAATCCACCTGCAGGGTTTATATGATAATCCTTATGAGCTCCTCAAGGGGACATCATCATCCTAAATAATTAGGACACAGATTCCTTCTATAATCAACAACACACCATATAAATAGTACTATCTCCCAATTCATGAGCTTATTGATTTATGAATAAATCTCACCCATTGACAAATTAAAGAAATAAACACTGAGTACACATGCCCGTTATTATATAGGGATTAAGAAGACACACATCCATAATAACAGAGGTCTTGTTCTTTTATATAGTCAGTACAAATCGAACAACCTCAAATGGTCCTGCTCAATACATAAAAAATGTACTAATGTAACTTTATAGTCAAGACAGACTAATACCAAATTACACTACAACCGTTCCAATGGTTTGTCCAAATCCATCTTGGTTGTGAGCTACTATTTATAATCTATAAGGAACTGATAGCATGATCTTCTATGTGGCACCACACACCATGTTATCTACAATATAGATTAATTTGGACAATTGTATTAACATATATAACAAATATAAAATGCAAACATTTGACCAAAATGATTCTCATATCAAAAAGATGTTCATACAAAAGCTAGGCTTATAGTATACATCCTAACAGCCTCTACTTCACCCACTATTACTGTTGCTGCCTCTGCATCAGCTGCTTCGGCCTCGGCTCTTTCTCGTTCTCGTAGCTCTCTTCCCAATGTTGGATTTGGTTTAGTAATTACTGGTGGTCCTTCAGTAATCATATACCATATTTCTTCGTGCATGGCAGAAAGATGAGCCTCCATGAGTATCTTCCATTTATCATACTCTTCTATGGAAAACATTGACAATTTATGATAAGAGAAATCCATGTTTATGCTAAAATAGATTAGTTTTGGTCTGCAAAAAAGAAAAATGGTTTTTCACAATATAAACTAGGGAATCTGGATAGGTGACCAGATAAGTTGGCTTTTAACCCAACTTGCTCTGATACGACTTGTTGGTCCCAAGTGGTTTAGAGGTTCCGAGGAGGTGGGGTGAATGAACCTCTATTAAATTTTGTACTTTTTCAAACTATCACTGCTGAATTCTACTACAGAATACAGCAGACGCACATAATTAGTAAGCTAGTAGAATACTATTTCAGCTTACTGTTTCAGAGTTTCAATATACAGCAGAAAATACAAAGATAGAGTTTCTTTTTGAAAAATGTTTCATTTTCGAAATATGATTTTCTCAAATTTTGAGATGTAGAATGAGCATACATATATATATAAATACAACATGAAATGATAAAGTAATGAAAAACACGTAAAGGGTTTATAGAGGTTCGAAGGTGGTGTAATCCTTCTACGTCCTCTCTACTCCTTCTTTGAGGAGAAACTTCGTTAGGTAAGATTGATTTACAAGACTTATCTAAACAATATATCCCTAACAAGCTATCACCTACAAGAATCAGAATGATCCTTAGGCCGACCTATACAGGGTTCAACAAACTCACACAGAGTTAAAAACCTTAACACACTTAAGACTAACACTCATTGAGGATCTAAATCATTCCCACTGAGAACACCAAATAAAATAACCTAGCACACACCATAAAGGTTAAAAAGTATATAGGTTTTCAACTGGTGCTTTGAAGTCAGTCTTGATATCTCTGAAGTTCTGAAAAACTCGTCGGCTTGGCTACTTCACAGTAAGGTTGAGTGACTGAAACTTGCAAGAAACTTGAGTGTTTGTTAGAGAGAATACGAGAGATAATGTTTCAGTAGTTTTTCTAGTCAACTCTTCCTCCTTAAATGCTTGAAGAAAATGTGTCCATTGAAGAGAGACATACTGTATTTGAATTTGAAATTCCTTGATCTTCTTTGATCTTCTCTGCTTTTGCATTAAATGATTCTGGAAAATTGGGGAAGAGTTCTTATCTTATTCTACAGAACATTAATTACGGTACTCTTCGACATCAGGCCTCTTACAGGTTATCGGTCCACATGTCAGCAAGACACTAGTTATTCGATCACTTCCATCTACCAGTCTACATGTATTACAGTGATCTTTATCGTACTGCATAATAATGTGTGTTCTCTTTCTGCTTCTTGATCTGAATGCAGTGATAACTTTCTATTCTGTACCAGCTTTTTTTTCCATGTTTGCTTACTGTTATGTGATTGCTTTCTATTCTGAGACTGCAGAAAGTTTTCCAATTCTCCTTACTGCTTACTGTATTGCTATTTTCTGAATGCAGTATCTGATAGTGCTTCTTTGCAGAATTCAACTACTATCAGTAATCTCCATCTTGCTGATCTCCACGATACTTCTAACTTCAACTTAAAATAGAAACTTAAAAAAAAACTAAGTTTCCACATAAACATCATGGAAAAATGGGGTACTCCAAATTCCTATTACATTATTATTTTATCTCATCAAAATCTAAACAGAAATATCCTAACAGTTCGACATTGAGTGTTGTATTCCACTTTAGAATACAGCGCTGATAGTTCAAAAAGGTTTTGTTTAAAGAAAAATCAACAGAGGTTCATTCACCTCCCTCTGAACCACTTGGGACTAACAAGTGGTATCAGAGCAAGTTGGGTTAAAAGCCAACTTGTCTGGTCACCTACCCAGATCCATCCGTTTCTATTGTGAAAACCATTTTTCTTTTTCTGTTGACTAAAACTCATTCTTTAGCACAAGCATGGATCTCTCACATCACAAGCTATCTATGTTTTCCATAGAAGAATATGAAAATTGGAAGATCAGAATGGAAGCACACCTCTGTGCCATGCATGAGGAGATGAGATATCTTATCACTGAAGGACCACTAGTATCACCAAGCCGAATCCACTACTTGGAAGAGAATAAAGAGAAAGAGAAAGAGCCGAAGCTGAAGCGGCTGCAGTACATGCAACAGTAATAATGGTTGTTGAGGTAGAAGATGCAATGGAAGGAGCAACAATCGATGAAGGTGCTGAAGGAGCAGGTCCTAGACCTCATCCTGCACGACCACTACCCTCAGCAGCTAGAGCTGAAGTACCTGATTACAGAAGAGCTCCACCACCTGCTGAGTACTTGATCAAGCCGAGACATGAGTACACTACTGAAGATAGAAAGAGAGCCAACCTAGACAATGTTACCAAGAATGCTTTGTTTCTCATGCTGGACAAATGAACCTTCTGCAAAGTGAAAACATACAAAACCGTCAAGGAAATATGGGACAAGCTAGAATAGATTTGTGAAGGAACTGAACTGGTAAATGATAACAAGATATCCCCATCAACTTAGTTGTTTGAGCTGTTCAAAATAAAGCCTGAGTAATCTCTAGAAGAATTGGACTTAAGGTTCACATCCATTGTGAATGAGCTAGAGTCTTTGGGAAAGTACTATAGCCAAAAAGAGAAGAACGTCAAAGTGTTCAGGGCATTATATGTTGAATGGGATAGCAAAACAACAGCCATGAGAGTATCAATGGATCTGAAGTGAATGTGCATATTTGATCTATTTCCAGACCTCAAAGCATTTGAGTTCGACATGAACAGAAGGAAGATAGAGACTGAAGAATCAAACACAAAAGTCACTACCCTTATACCAAGATCCAATGATACTGTAACTACAAGCAACAATAAGAAAAAAGAGCTGCATGCAGAAGTTAAAGAAGAAGAAATGACACTTCTTTTGAAGAAATTTAAGAAGTTTCTGAAAACCAATAAAAGAGAAAATGATTTCAAGAAGAAACCTCCTACCCACAGATAAATCAGGGATCACAATCCAATACAGTTTCTTCTGACCTTTGTTACAACTACAGAAAACCAGGACATTATGCAAGAACTTGTCCTTATTCTCAAGTACACAAATATCCTGAAGAAGAAAGAAAACAAAGGAGAGAAAAGAGGAAAGATGAGAAGTAAAAACTGAGAACACTACTTGGTGAAACTGAAGCACTAAAAGCAGCAAGCTCAACCAAAGAAGAACCAAAAGAACAAAGCTCATCCAAAAGTGTTAGTGTTAGCTCCACCTCTGATGAAGAAGCATTGCTTTGCCTGATGGCAAAAGATTGTGAAGATGAAGATGATGAGATAACCTCCCAATCCTTTGATGATTCTGGTAGAAAAAAACTGAACATGATTCAGTTTTTTAGACAGATCATGAGTGAATTTGAGCAGATAAACTTAGTTCATGAGTAATTAAAGGAGAAAAATCTGATGCTCAAGAGTGAGCAAACTGCACTGAAAGAAAAACTCTTAGATCTTGAGTACTACAGTGCAGAATGCAACAATCTCAGAGTAGAAGTCTCTAAGTTCAAACTGTTAGTTACTAAGCTAGAATCTGAGAATACTAGCCTGCAAAATACAATTAATGTATACAACAAATCAACTGGGATGACACAAGAATATATCATTGAGATTTAAAATACCTATAATGGAAATGGTCTAGGATACAGTGATGAAAGCTCTCAAAAAACAATAAGCACATCTAAAACTGAGAAGTTTGTTCAAGCAAGAGTAGCCTTTTCTGAAGAGCTTTTCCAATCTAAGAAAACCTTGAACAAACTAAGCTCAGTTGATAAGGGAAAGAAACCATTGCTGGATACTACAGAAAGTAAGACTGCACAAACTCACAAGATGCAACAAAGTCAAAATACTGCAACTAAGGGAATAATGCAACAATCTCATAAGTTACAGCAAAAGAGCTTCTATCACTCTTATGGTAAAACTTATATGTTTAAATCTAAATAAGCTTATACTCCGGGAAGGTATAAGAGAAGACCTTACTCAAGAAGTGAAGGTAACATAAGAAAAGTTCCTACACACTCTGGTCACAAACAACTTTCTGCAAAGAATACTTACAGAAAGAGAATCACCAAAGTTGATGACAAGCTAATTGTCTTTAAGCAAGTATGGATTCCAAAGAAAGCTAACCCCAAAGGACTTGTACTTGTATAAGTACCTAAATCTGCCTGATCTGCATACATGAACAGTTGTCAGGAAATAGTAGTGATGTATGGTATATTGATAGCGGCTGCTCAAGACACACGATTGGCAACAAAAAAGCCTTCAAAGATTTCCAACCATGTAAAGGCCCTAAAATAATGTTCGGAGATGATTCAAAAGGAAGCACCAAGGGTACATGAAGCTTAATCAAAGACAACACATGCATTAATGATGTATCATATATGAAAGGGTTGAAGTATAACCTTCTGAGTATTAGTCAATTCTGTGACAAGGGATGTTCTGTGGAATTCAACCTCAACAAGTGCCTAATCTGAGACAACAAGTCTAATGAGGTGAAGCTTACTGGAACCAAAATGAGAAATATCTATCTTGCTGATTGGAGTTCAACAGTGCAACCAACTTACTTTATTGGAAAGAGTACACTAGAATTAAGTTGGCTATGGCATAAAAGGACAAGTCACTTGAACTTCAAGACCATTAACAAGCTAGCAAGGAAGAATCTAGTTAGAGGCTTATCGGATGTAGCATTAAAAAAAAGAATGTTTGTGGAACATGCCAAAAGAGAAAAGAAGTAAGAAGCTCATTCAAGGAGAAAGTACAAAGATCTTCCCACAGGATTTTGGATCTACTTCACATGAATCTTTTTAGACCAGTTGAGCCTGTAAGTGCAAGTGGGAAGAAGTATTCCCTAGTGGTTGTGGATGACTACTCTAGATTTACTCTAACCATCTTTCTAGCCATTAAATCAGAAACTCTAAATAGGCTACCAAAATTTATGAAGAGAATTCAGAATAAGAAAATCTTGAGCATTATGGTAAGGTCTGATAGAGGAACATAATTCATGAACAAATTCATTGAGAAATACTGTTCAGAGAATGAAATTAGTCATGAATAATCTACAGCTAGAACACAAATGAAGTTGTAGAAAGAAGAAATAGAACCCTGAAGGAAGCAATAAGAACAATGATTGTTGAAGCTGCTATACCTAAAAGATTTTGAGCTGAAGCCACCAATACAACATGTTATACACAAAACAGATCCCTAATCAATAAATATCATGATAAAACACCTTAAGAAGTTTGGTATGGCTTTACCCCAAACATTTTATACCTACATATCTTTGGATGTAGATGCGACATCTTGAATAATAGTAAAGAACATTTGAAGACGTTCGATGCAAAGTCAGATGAAGGAGTATTTCTAGAATACTCATCAATAAACAAGACATTCAGAATTTTCAACAAAAGGACTCTTGTTGTAAAAGAGTCAATATATGTAGTATTTGATGAACCACATTATGATACAATAGAACTTGACAAGCTGAAGGAGGATGAATCTCTGATAAAGATCAAAGATCATCAAGTCAAGTATATTGATAGTCTCTCTGCCTGCTGAGATTATCACTGAAAACAATACAAAAGTTTCTACACCCAAAAATACAATAACGCATGTTACTACACAACAAGCCGACATAATACAACAACCTAACAGAACTCAATATGATGAAGCTGATCAACAACTTATTGTTCATCAACCCACATACAACTTTGAACCAGATAGAACTGTTGGAACCGACGGATCGCCGACTCTATGCAATCGGAATCGGGATCCAAAAGGTATGTGCAGCGGAAAGAAATAATACCTTTGAAGGCAAACAGATTGAAAATAAGACCTCTCGATCTTCTGTTGTATTCCTAGCCCTTTTCTTGGACGTCGTGTGGGCGACGATCTTCCAAGGACTTAGCAATCTCGTCCCTTTTCTCCTTTCACGATTCTGTACCTTTTTGTATGCGTGAGATTGAGAGTGTGTCTTGAGGGAGGTGCTGATTTTAGGGTATATATAGGCTACAATAGGGACCTAAAGGAGGATTAGGGTTGGGCTTCCTGATGGGCTTAAGCATCCTGTGTTCGGCCCGAACACCCAGCTTAAGTCCATCAATTATAACTCGGTCCACTAAAGAGTTATAATTGAACTACCGCCCCAATTCCATATTACAATATGGGCTCCTTCTTATTATGTGTATATTTATTTCCCCATGTTTAAGATATCGAATGTCCGTAAATTAAATAAGTTACTGACAACTTAATTAATTTACATCTAATTCCAAGAGTAGTACCACTCATCTTTATTATCATGGCGGACTAAATCCACCTGCAGGGTTTACATGATAATTCTTATGAGCTCCTCAAGGGGACATCATCATCCTAAATAATTAGGACACAGATTCCTTCTATAATCAACATCGCATCACATAAACAGTGTTATCTCCCAACTCACTGAGCTTATTGATTTATGAATAAATCTCACCCATTGGTAAATTGTAGAAATAAACACTGAGTACATGTGTCTGTTATTATATAGGGATTAAGAAGATGCACATCCATAATAACAGAGGTCTTGTTCTTTTATATAGTCAGTACAAATCGAACAACCTCAAATGGTCCTGCTCAATACACACAAAATATACTAGTGTAACTTTATAGTCAAGACAAACTAATACCAAATTACACTACAACCGTTTCAATGGTTTGTCCAAATCCATCTTGGTTGTGAGCTACTATTTATAATCATAAGGAACTGATAGCATGATCTTCTGTGTGGCACCACACACCATGTTATCTACAATATTGATTAATCTGGACAATTGCATTAACATATATAGCAAATATAAAATGCAAACATTTGACCAAAATGATTCTCATATCAAAAAGATGTTCATACAAAAGATAGGCTCAGGTGGTGTGCTATTGCCGACACCCAAAAATAAAATATTCACCTTAACTAACCTGTAGAAGGATAAGTAAGGGGTCGAACCCACAGAAAATAGCGTAATTCAATTAAATAAATTCATGTATGAAAGAAATAATATGGGGGGTTTGGTTGGTTTGGTTTGTAGAATGATCATGCAACAAAAAGATTGCGGAAAACAAGAGATTGAATAATCAGATTGATAAAATGATCTAGCCCTTGGATAGCCTCCCCTAGAATGATTTTTCCCAATTAATTAGCAATCCCGATTAACTCGTCCCTATCTCGAATCTTGCCCTAAACCAATGGTACGACCAAGCTAGTTTGAATTATTTCTTAAGTTTAATTAATCAGCAGGTACAACCCCCAATTAATCTACCCTATGAATAACCCCAAAACATGTATTCAAGATTCAATTCATAGAATGCATTAACGATCCAAAAATAATCGGGCAAACTAGACCATGAAAGCGGAATGTCTGAATCATACAACCTAGACCTTGTTATCCCAAGCTACTATGATCACACAATATAACAATTACGGATTATACGTACAATCTAGTGATGAATAATAAATCAATCAAGTAAGGTGATCAGGCTTACAGAATTAATAAATATCCCATGCACAGCATAAACTAAATAACAAGAAAATCAAGATAGAGTGAGAAATCATTACTACTTAATCAATGGTTGAAACATTCAAGGTTCTGGCATCTCCTTGGACTAGAAAAGGAGAAATTAACCTCTAAGCATAGCCATAAAAATCACAAAAGTCTCAAAAGAATTTTTTGTCCCCAATCTACTTTGTCTCTACTAAAAATATAATGGCGTCCCACTTATAAACATAAGCCCTAAGATATAATTAAGAAGCTAATGGGCCTAGTCTAATGGGCTTCTAACACGTAAGTGATAAATCAGTGTCCACATTTCCAACACTGATCCTCTTAATGTTGGACTTCTTCTGACACTGACCCACTTAGTGTTGGGCTTCTTCTTCACTTTCGGTAACTTGCACTTCTCACATCCTAATACTTGGCTCGTTTCACCCATTGTCATTGAATATATCAAAATGACCTGAAATTCATGGAAAATATAAAATCAAAGCCAACGAGATGAATATGATAAAGATTGGGTAAATGCAATAGAATAACGAACAATTAACTATAATAACTGTCGCATAACACATGTAAAACACGCACAAATAGAGATCCATGGTTCACTTCTAGGTTCTGGCAGAGCTTACAAAAGGAGTTGGGGACCAAGTTGTCATTCAGTACAGCTTTCCTCCCACAGACTGACGGACAATCGGAAAGGACCATACAGATTTTGGAGGACATGTTGCGGGCTTGTGTTTTAGATTTTCCCAGAAGTTGGGAAGACCATCTATGCTTAGTAGAATTTGCCTACAACAATAGCTATTAGTCAACCATTGGTATGGCGCCTTACGAAGCACTCTACGGAAGAAAGTGTCGATCACCCATCTGCTGGGATGAAGTGGGCGAAAAGAAAATTTTGGGACCCGAATTAGTGGAACAAACGGTCGAAGTAATAAAGAAGGTTCAGGATAGAATACGAGTAGCCCAAGATCGACAGAAATCATATGCAGACAAGAGGTGGAGGGAACTGGAATTTGAAGTAGGAGATGAAGTCTTTCTCAAGGTATCTCCTACTAAGGGGGTTCATCGTTTTGGAAAGAGGGAGAAGCTGAAGCCGAGATACGTTGGACCATTCGAAATTCTAGATCGTGTTGGAGGGGTCGCGTACCGTCTAGCTTTACCACCGAACTTCGCTGGAGTGCATAATGTATTCCACGTTTCTATGCTAAGGAAGTACATATTCGATCCACAACATGTAATCGAACAAGAAGGCATAGAACTGGAAAAGGATTTGACGTACGAGGAAGTCCCGATAGCTATTTTGGACAGAAAGAAACGACAACTAAGGAATCGGGATATGTCTATAGTAAAAATCCAGTGGAGTCGACATGGAAAGAAAGAAACAACCTGGGAATTGGAGAATGAAATCCTGAGGAAGTATCTCGACTTACCTTTCATAGGTACCCGTTTATCTTCCTTCTTATTGTATGCGTTTAATTTCGAGGACGAAATTCTTTTAAGGGGTAAGGGATATAGCATCCCGGACCAAAATGAAACATAATATATTAATTAAATATTTTAACTCGGGATTTAATATATATGTGCGGATGTTTTAACTGTTTAAATACGTGCGTTTCAGATAAGTGTCTAACACCCGTATGAGAAGGATAATTTACCTAGACGTGGGATGTAGGATATTTTTATATCACTAGTTGCGCATTGGAAGTATAGAAAGATAGAAACGAACTAGAGGTCAATCGGAGATCTGTAGCTCGAACGACGATAAAAAGAGTAAACCACAAGGTTTCGGAAATATCAGAAGATTTTTTTTACCAAGATATTTACCGAGATATTTACGGTGAATAGTAACTTCTGAAATCTATAAATAGGAGCTCACCCCAGTTCATTTTCACCCCTTTCTTCGAACGAGCCAAAAAACGACGTTTACACGTAAGTCTCTCTTCTCTCTCTTTTCTTTTTCGGCCTCCGGCGCGCCACCACCGGCGCCGCCGCCGAAGCCGCCGCCGGCGCAGTGGTGCTGCCACCGGAGTTCGCCGAAAATTTTTGAAGTGGTCGGTTTTGGCCGATTTTCACACACAATGTAGGTTTTGACGAGTCGAGTTTAGAACAAGTCTCGGATTTCTATTCCGACTTATCGTTCGCCGGAAAATGGCGAAAAACCTTTACAAAACCCTAAACCCTAACCCTAGCCAACCTTTCTCTCTCCTCGATTTTCTCTCTTTTCCTTCGTCCTTCTAATTGGAGATGTTGTCGGAGGTTCTCATGGAGGCGAGGGTGAGTTGTTGGGGGGACGACGTCATCGTGTGTAGTGGTGTCGGAGTTATATCGGGATGGTTATGTTTATATGCATGTGTGTGTGTTTGTGTGTGATCTCTGTTGGGGGCGGCACGGATGGTGCCGCCATGAGAAAAGTGATAACCGGCGTTGGTGATGCACAGGTGGGTTGAGACGATGGGTTTCCGGCGACCTTCGGTCGCCGGCTAAGCGTTTTTGTGATGAGTGTGATTACGTATATATATGTTTGTGTGTGTGAGATGGGTAGGGAGAAGTATGGGTTGGTATCGGAGAGATAGTAGTTGGGAACGAGAAGTTTGGAACGAAGTGGTCGGAAGCACCGGGCGGAAATGAGGCTGCCGGGGGAAGGCTGCTGGCGCACGGTCGTGCCGTGGGGCACGGTCGTGCCCCAGCTGGCAGAAACCGCTGGAGGCTAGCGCACGGTCGTGCTAGGGGAGCACGATCATGCGCAGCCAAGCAGAGATTACTGGAAGTTGGCGCACGGTCGTGCGCCAGGAGGCACGGTCGTGTGCGGCCAGGGTGCGTCGGCAGTGGATGCCGGGTGCGAGATGCGTGTCGGGTAACGCCGTGTTTCCAATCCTTTCCCGTTCTTTTTTCTTTGTATCCTTTACCATCGAGTCTTAGCCGACGGGAGGTTTCGACCGAGGGTCGAGGGCCCGGTTGAGGTCAACTCTTGATGCCAATATACTCTCCAACTTATATACGTTGTCGAGCTCGTGTCAACACCGAACGAGCTCGTGTCTTATCCAATCTTTAGGTCCTTCGACTCGTCGCGTATACGTTTATCGCTTTAATTATAATTAATAAAGATCTGAG
This sequence comes from Scutellaria minor, assembly GCA_954870855.1. Lineage (NCBI taxonomy): Eukaryota > Viridiplantae > Streptophyta > Magnoliopsida > Lamiales > Lamiaceae > Scutellaria > Scutellaria minor. The sequence continues at coordinate 12,614,383 of OX940731.1, read as the reverse complement.
TACAACGTAACTTGTGTAGGCGATTTATTGGATTAAGATTTGATTACTTATTGGATTGAGCTTGTATCACCAGATCTTTAGACCTTTCGACTCACGCGGGAAACCACCGAACGAGGTGGGGGTAATTTCTAACTCTTCTTCTGTTTACCGTTTTCCCTAAGTAAACGCATGATTGAGGAATACTAAGTGTTGTGTTAATACTTGTTGTGCCATGATATAACTGTGAAAGGACAGAGGTCCTCTGATCATGCATTCTGTTCATCCCCTGCTATTTTCTACTACTCTGTGGAGGTGTCGTGAGGCTCTTGAAATGCACTAGCGGTGTGAGACCATTCATAGGATAAGACGGGCTGATCCCGCACCTATTCATCCCTTGCCATTTCTAATATCTACTTTGCATATATATGTGCTGTGACAATGTGACTGTAGGTTAGCTTTTCGGTATTTAATTCTGTTATGAGTCACATGAGGTGGATTTTATCCCCACGAGTGTATTCCACGCACTCACCCCCTTAATCTGTACTCACACTACAGGCGATGATGAGCATGATGAACCCTAGGAGGAGAGAGGAAGTACTGTATCTGGTTTTGTTGTAATGAGACGAGGTCTTTTAAACATTTTCAAACTATGTTTTGGTTAAGCTTATGTTTTGTAATATTTTGATACATGTAATGATGTGAGATCCTGATGAGTTTCCGCTACATATGATGTTTTATATCGGTAGTGAGACCAATTGCTAACGGCAGAGGCCGTATGTTTATAAGTGAGAGATTCACTTCGTCCCTTACCTCCTTCTTCTGTCATCCCTTACTCATTCTTTCTGTTGAGTGTGTGTCCCTTGCTATTTCTATCTTCACGCCCAAGGGTAAAACTCTGATAAAATGTGAAAAGATTTTGGGGCGTGACAGCCTTCAGCAGTAGGGACCTGTAAGCAGATCAAGGAAAAAAACTCAAAAGAAAATAGAAACTAAAGGAAAAGAAAATAAAAAAAATTGGGTTGCCTCCCAACAAGCGCCTTTGTTTATTGTCGTTGGCTTGACTTAGGAAATCTTGTTTCAAAGAGTTGGATCCTTGAAATCCAAATTTTCAACGTGTTGTGACACTGACACTGAGGGGGTCAGTATTGGTGAATTTTGGGAATTTTTCGAAATTGCAGGCAGCTGCATGTCTGAAAAAAAATTCCAATAGTGGTTCTGCCTCTTTGGCCCTCTCTATGTGACGATGATAGTCATTCACCAAGTTCTCGGTGCCCTTCTTATCTTTAATTCCAGGATCGAACTCTTGATACCAATTTTCCATCCCAATGGTCTTAGCGCCCTTATTCTCTCCTTTCAGACTTTGTATAAATTGTTCCTCCAATTTATTCCTGCAATCAAGCTCAAAAATTTCCTGCACAATTGGCTCAATAACACTCAAGGCACAAAGCGAGTCAGATTCATTAGGAAATTTCATAGCATCAAATATATTAAATTTAATGATCTCTCCATCAAATTCCATGGTAAGGGTTCCCTCACATACATCTATTTTTGTTTGGGAGGTGTTCAAGAATGGTCTTCCCATCAAAATAGGTGTGGAATTTTCCGAATTTCCTTCCATATTCAACACATAAAAATCAGCTGGAAAAATTAATTGATTTAGGTGTACAAGGACATCCTCAACAACTCCAGCTGGATATGTGTGGCTCCTATCAGCTAACTGAATAATTACTCCAGTCTTCTTCAATGGCCCAATACCTAACTGCTCATAGATGGACCACGACATGACATTAATAGCGGCCCCAAGATCTTGCTCGATCTTGTGATCACCTATCATGCAAGGAATCACAAACATGCCAGGATCTTTTCTTTTAAGAGGTAGCTTCTTCTAAAAGACAGCAGAGACAGTCTCTCCCATGATAACCTTCTCATCATTGGCCAACTTCCGCTTGTTAGTACATAATTCCTTAAAATATTTGGCATATCTTGGAATTTGCTTAATTGCCTCCATCAATGGTATGGTAAGCTCAACTTTTTGAAACACCTCAAGTGTTTGTTGATCCTTGATGCTTTTTTCAGTTTTCTTCAACCTTGAAGGAAAAGGTAATGAATTAGTATCAATAGGAATCGAATTTTTAAATTTTACCTCATTTTCCTGCTCTGATACACTAACACCAAGGGGGTCAGTGTCAGTTTGAACATCCAAATTTTTCTTTTCTGGCTCGACCAGCTCATTCTCAGCCTCCAACTGGTCCTCAGGTGTCTCTGAGAACTCTTCTTCTACTGCCACGATCTTTTCCTGCCCTTGCTTGGGTGGTGAGATTTCTTGTAATTGTTTTCCACTCCGTAGAGTGACTGCACTCACATTCCTAGGATTGGTCTCAGGCTGAGAAGGTAACTTGCCACTATTCTATGCCTGAAGCTGGCTAATGGCAGTAGCTAATTGGCTAATTTGTGACTCCAAACCCTTCACTGCTACTTAGGTCTCATGTTGAAATTTCATGGAGTTAGATGCCAAAGTCTTCATCATGTCTTCCAAAGATAGTCCAGAATCTTTCTCACCTATGTGTTGGCCAGAGTTCTCAATACTTCGATCATTCCTTCTGAATAATTGAAACTTCCGATCTTGATATTGAGATCTTTGATTATGTCCCTGCTGATTGTTTTGTTAGTTCCCATATCGAAGATTGGGATGATCTCTCCACCCCGGATTATAAGTATTAGAATATGGATCATACCTTTGACCTTGAGAATTCCCAAAACTAACTGCATTGGCATGCTGCTCTATCTCATCATTCAGGACCCAACAATCATCAGTGGTATGCTTTGTAGTGTTGCAAAGTTTGCATGGACGAACTTCTAGAGTCGTGACCTTCATCAACATTTCCATCATGCTTGCAATCTTTTCTAAAGCACCATTTTTCGGCTCCTCAACTGATCTGGTTATAGCATCACGTACACCAAACTGCTGGGTATTTGCTGCCATGCTAGAAATCAATTCTCGTGGAGTTGTTGGTGTCTTTCCCATCAAAGCTCCTCCACTTGCCGCATCGAGCATGTTCCTATCCGTGAGGGTGAGTCCCTCATAAAAGTACTGGATAAGCAGTTGATCACTAATCTGATGTCGTGGACATGAGGCTATGAAACGTTTTTAACGTTCCCAATACTCATACAGTGTTTCCCATGGTCCTTGTTTAGCTCCTGAAATCTCCTTACGAAGCACTGCAACTCGTGTAGCTGAGAAATAATGTTGGAGAAAAACTTTCTCCATATCGTCCCATTTATTGATAGTTCTCGGTGGCAAGTAATATAACCAATCTTTTACAGTGTTCTTTAGAGCAAAAGGAAATGCACTCAGCTTCACATGCTCCTCTGTAACCCCTGTTGGTTTCATACTTGAGCACACGACATGGAACTCCTTGAGAAAAGTATGTGGGTTCTCACCTGCAAGACCATGAAAAGAAGGTAATAAGTGAATAAGTCCAGATTTAAGTTCAAAATTGACATTGGCATCAAGAGTGTTGGAACCACCGAATCGCCGACTCTATGCAATTATCTAATTCAGGATCCATGCAAGATATGATTAACACGCAACGGAAGAAATCATACCTTTTGTGAAGACAAATCGATCGAATTTTAGACCTCTCGATCTTCTGCTGTATTCCTAGCCCTTTGCTTTGGACGTCGTGTGGGCGACGATCTTCCAAAGTTTTAACTCTCTTGCCTCTTTATCACTCTCTACTCGATTCTATATATTTTAGAATACGTGAGTTTCTTATTATTCTAGGAGACGTGAGTTAAGGTTATTTATAGGCTACAATAGGGACCTAGAGGAGGAATTAGGGTTGGGCCTCCTGATGGGCTTAGGTGTCCTGTGTTCGGCCCGAACACCCAACTTAAGCCCATCAATTATAACTTGGTCCACTAAGGAGTTATAACTGAACTACCGTCCTAATCCCATATTACAATATGGGCTCCTTTATTATGTGCACGTTTATTTCCCCGTGTTTAAGATATCGAATGTCCGTAAATTTTAATTTACGGACAACTTAATGAATTTACATCTAATTCCAAGAGTAGTACCACTCATTTTTATTATCATGTCAGATTAAATCCACCTGCAGGGTTTACATGATAATCCTTATGAGCTCCTCAAGGGGACATCATCATCCAAAATAATTAGGACACAGATTCCTTCTATAATCAACAACAGACCATATAAGCAATGTTATTTCCCAATTCACCGAGCCTATTGATTTATTAATAAATCTCACCCATTGGCAAATTAAAGAGACAAACACTGATTATATGTGCCCGTTATTATATAGGGATTAAAAAGACGCACATCCATAATAATAGAGGTCTTGTTCTTTTATATAGTCAGTACAAATCGAACAACCTCAAATGGTCTTGCTCAATACATACAAAATATACTAGTGTAACTCTATAGTCAAGATAGACTAATACCAAATTACACTACAATCATTCTAATGGTTTGTCCAAATCCATCTTGGTTGTGAGCTACTATTTATAATCTATAAGGAACTGATAGCATGATCTTCTGTGTGGTACCACACACCATGTTATCTACAATATAGATTAATCTGGACAATTGCATTAACACATATATAACAAATATAAAATGCAATCATTTGATCATAATGAATCTCATATCATAAAGATGTTCATACAAAAGCTAGGCTTATAGTATACATCCTAACAAAGAGTAGGTATGGTAATACAAAGAGGTTGACGATTTATGATTGAGTTTGCCAACTCATTCATCGTTCTCTCTTGATTCTCTGCAGCCATTGGTTCAGGTTCTGATTCTTCACTTGTGTCACTCCCTTCTTCACTGCTTGTTCCTCCTGTTGATGTAAAATCAATTCACCGACGTAAATGAGCTTCTTTCCTAAGTCGCCTGACTTCCTATTCTACCTTCGGGTTAAATATAAGTTGTTCACCTCGGTTTGATCGAGTGATCATCCACTGTAAACAACAAACTTAACAAAAATTGAACATACACTGAAAAGGTCAGTGTTAGTGTGAGTCTGCAGAACAAAACGTGAACAATAATGATTTTTATTTTTTTATTTTTTATTTTTTATTTTTTATTTTTTTTAACAAAAAAATAAAACACGAAAAAAATTTAACCAAATTAACAACTACTCCCCGGCAACGATGCCAAAATTTGGTGTGTTGTCCCCGGCACCCAAAAATAAAATATTCACCTTAACTAACCTGTAGAAGGATAAGTAAGGGGTCGAAGCCACAGAGAATAGCGTAATTCAATTAAATAAATTCATGTATGAAAGCAATAAAATAGGGGGTTTGGTTGGTTTGGTTTGTAGAATGATCATGCAACAAAAAGATTGCGAAAAATAAGAGATTGAATAATCAGATTGATAAAATGATCTAGCCCTTGGATAGCCTTCCCTAGAATGATTCTTCCCAATTAATTAGCAATCCCAATTAACCCGTCCCTATCTCGAATCTTACCCCTAAACCAGTGGTACGACCAAACTAGTTTGAATTATTTCTTAAGTTTAATTAATCAGCAGGTACAACCCCCTATTAATCTACCTATGAATAACCCCAAAACATGTATTCAAGATTCAATTCATAGAATGCATTAACAATCCAAAATAATCGGGCAAACTAGACCATGAAAGTGGAACGTCCGAATCATGCAACCTAGACCTTGTTATCCCAAGCTACTATGATCACACAATATAACAATTACGGATTATACGTGCAATCTAGCGATGAATAATAAATCAATCAAGTAAGGTGATCAGGCTTATAGAATTAATAAATATCCCATGCATAGCATAAACCAAATAATAAGGAAATCGAGATAGAATGAGAAATCATTACTACTTAATCAATGGTTGACACATTCAAGGTTCTGGCATCTCCTTAGACTAGGAAATGAGAAATTAACCTTTAAGCATAGCCATGAAAATCACAAAAGTCTTAAAAGAATTTTTTATCCCCAATCTATTCTGTCTCTACTGAAAACATAATGTTCCCACTTATAAACATAAGCCCTAAGATATAAATAAGAAGCTAATGGGCCTAGTCTAATGGGCTTCTAACACGTAAGTGATAAATCAACGTCCACATTCCCAATACTGATCCTCTTAATGTTGGACTTCTTCTGACACTGACCCACTTAGTGTTGGGCTTCTTCTTCACTTTCGGTGACTTGCACTTCTCACATCCTAATACTTGGCTCGTTTCACCCATTGTCATAGAATATATCAAAATGACCTGAAATTCATGGAAAATATAATATCAAAGCCAACGAGATGAATATGATAAAGATTGGGTAAATGCAATAGAATAGCGAACAATTAACTATAATAACTGTCGTATAACACATGTAAAACACGCACAAAACCCATCTTATCATCAGGAATCATCCAAGAGAGCTCATCATTGGAGATCCCAATATTGGAGTAAGAATAAGAAGATCAAGACCTCATGAAGCAATGTTTGCATGCTTCATATAATAAGTAGAACCCAAAAATATTGAAGAAGCCCTTGAAGACAATAATTTGATTCAAGCTATGTAAGAAGAGCTGAATGGATTTGAAAGGAATCATGTATAGAAGTTAGTTCCCAGACTTATTCATCAAGGAGTGATTGGAATGAAGTGGGTATTCAAGAATAAGTTGGATGAATCTGGTGGTGTTGTTAGAAACAAAGCAAGATTAGTTACAAAGGGATATTGTCAAGAAGAAGGAATTGATTTTGATAAGACCTTTGCACTAGTAGCAAGACTTGAAGCAATCAGAATTTTCTTGGCCTATGTTGCACATAAGAATTTCAATGTATATCAAATGGATATCAAAAGTGTATTTCTAAATGGTCTCTTAACCGAAGAAGTCTATGTGGAACAACCCCCAGGATTCGAAGATCAACCTGAAGAGAAAATTTTAAGATTATATAAAGCTCTGTATGGATTGAAGCAAACACCGAGAGCTTGGTATGATATCTTATCTCTACGTCTGTTGGAGAATGGATTTCAGGAAGGAACAATGGACAAAACTCTCTTCAGAATACAGGATGGTGATAGCATTCTGCTTGTACAAATCTATGTGGATGACATTATCTTTGGATCAACAAACAAAGATCTTTGTGAAAAATTCTTAACTCTCATGAAGAAGAAGTTTGAGATGAGCATGATGGGAGAATTAAGTTTCTTTCTTGGTTTGCAAGTTAAATAATTAGATAATGATATTTTCATCAATCAAGTCAAGTATACCAAAGAGTTGATCAAGAAGTTTGGAATGGAAAATAGATCATCAGTAAGCATTCATATGGCCACATCAGATGAAAATGGAAAAGACGTGGACATCACAAGATATAAAAGACTCATTGGCTTCCTGTTGTATCTTATAGCAAATAGATCGGATATCATGTTTGCAGTAGAAGTGTGTGCAAGATTTCAAACAGTACCGAAAGAATTGTATCTTGCAGCTGTAAAAAGGATTATCAAGTATTTGAAAGAAACTCAAGATGTTGGCTTTTGGTATCCCAATGAATGAAGTTTTAGCTTAAAGGGATATTCAGATTCTGATTTTGCAGGATGCAAAATTGACAGAAAAAGTACTAACGATACCTGTTAATTTCTTGGAGAAAGGCTAGTTTTCTAGTTCTGTAAGAAACAAACGTCCATAGTAACTTTAACAGCAAAAACAAAATATATCACCATATAAAGTTGTAGTGCTCAAATTCTATTAATACAACAACTTAAAGATTATGGGATTATAGAAAGGGAAACTCATATTCTATGGATAAAACAAGTGCTATAGCTATAACACATAACCCCATCTTTCATTCCAGAACAAAACACATAGATGTAAGACATCATTTTATAAGAGATCATGTAGAGAAGAAGGACATTGTGCTCGAAAAGGTTCATACAAATCTACAGTTGGCAGATATTTTCATAAAACCCTTATGTGAATCAAGGTTTTATATGCTTAGAAGTGAGCTTGGAATTATCAAGTTGTGAAGCTTGAAAGAAGTTTTATTCCTCAGAAGAGTAAGTATGAAGTAAGGGGGAATTCTGTATTTTCACAAGAAAGCAGGAAGATGATTTTACAGAAAGCTCAAGTTACAACATTTATTGGCACAACATTAAAGAAGTCCTACAACCTCGTATCAGGAATAGTAACCTTAAACGCTAATCATTTGAGTGGCAAATGGACGTCTCATATTTAATGAAAATTTATTTCTTCAGAAGCTCAATAGACATACATTTTCTTTTCGACCCCAGAAGTTTGCTTTATTGCAAAAAAGCCCTTCCATCTTTTTATCTCTATCGTCAGATTTTATATCTTTCTCACAATCCTTTAATCGTGACTGTTGATCATAAACCATCTCATATTTTAACGAGAAACTGCTTATCTTCTTCCTCATTCAACCTCTAATCACGTATCAAGCAAAAGAAATTCTCTCTTTCCAGAATTCTCTCACATCTTAGAATATTCACGGATCATCTATGGCAATTGCAAGAGAAACCAAGGTTCTAGAAGGACATTTTGTCAATCCCGAGTGGTTACTCATTGAGGAGAGAATCTTTGAAAAAGATGCTACAGCAAAAGTATGGGACTACTTGGAGAGAAACGGTATTTCTGGTCTTCTCACCACCCGATATAGTGGACTATCAGTATCTACTATCTAAAAGTTTTACACCTTTGCTAGGCTTTCTAAAAATACAAAGAGCATCATCTTCAAGATGGATCCAAAAGGAGAAGAGCACACCCTGACATCAAAGGACATTGCATCCATGTTTGACATCTCCATCAGAGGGCTACCCCCATTAAAGCTTGAAAGATATGGCTCAGAGTACAAGGAGGAGATGTGGAATGTATTCAAATAGGATTCCATCTTTGAGCCAGTGAAGAAAAGCTTCGAGAAGAAGAAACTGAAGCCAGAGTATGAGTTTCTTCAGGACATCTGTGCATATTCCATTGAAGACAGATGGGAAAGCTTTGATAAGTGCACCAACCTCTGGTTCAGAATCATGACTGCCATCATGAAGGGAGTGGCAGTGAACTGGAACAGGTTTATCTTGAGAAGAATCTGGGAAGAAGCTGATAAGAAAACCTAAAGAAGAAGTTTCGGTATAACCATCACCTCCATTCTCTGTAAGAAGAGAATTGACGTTGAAGAAGTTGTACTTATCCCTCTAGGATGGTACCTAGGTGTGAAGAATGACACCTTCAGAAGGAAGACTATGGTGAAAGCACAACAACCTAAGAAAATGAGAGTTGTTGTAAGTGACTTAGAGCTACATGCAGCAAAAGATTACAATACTGATGTTGAAAAAGAAATTTTTGAACCTTCATTCTCTAATGACGATGATGATGATGATGATATACCTCTTATGAAGAAGAAAATATGATATGTCTTGCCAATGAGTAAGATGGTGATTACTGATCTTTCTAGGATCATCAACTCTGATGAAGTTCAGTCTATTGCAGCAGCTGCAGATGCTGATCAGGAAGCTAATGATAGTCTGGCCCTCGTGCCAGTACCATAAGTAAAGCATCTTATTCTGCCTAACATTAAGGAGATAAAGAGAAGAAAGAAGCAGCAGCTTGCTTAGAGAAGAAGATAGCTGATAAGCAGAAAGCTCAAGAAGAAACAAATGAAAAAGCTGCAAGCATTAGTGGTCAGGGAAGAAGCAGAAGAGCCAATCACCCAGATAGAAGTTTGGGTTGATTATGAGAATACCATTAGTGATATCAACTTAGACCTGGCATACAACCTCTTATCTCATTCCGCTGATTCGATCAATGACAAATTCTTCAACTTATATCAGCACTGGAGGAAGATGCTTATCTCCAGAGGAGAAGAATTGCTTGCATGAAAAGACTTCCTAAGAATAGAGGTAATAGTCCTTAACTGGGCTCAATTTTCTGAATCTGATGATATCATGCCTCTACTGCAACTAGAGTTTGTTGAGTCCTTAACTGGGCTCAATTTTCTGAATCTGATGATATCATGCCTCTACTGCAACTAGAGTTTGTTGAATCCTGCAGAGACGCAAAGCTTCAAGAAATCATTGAAAAGTAGGAAACTCTGAGGAAGCATAAAGCTGGAAAATGAAAGAATCCTTTCGATGAAGCTAAGAGTGAACAATCGATGACAGTAGGGGTAGACTGTTAGGATGTATACTATAAGCCTAACTTTTGTATGAACATCTTTTATAGAATGAGAATCACTTTGGTCATATGTTTGCATTTTATATTTGTTATATATGTTTATGCAATGTCCAATTAATTTATATTATAGATAACATGGTGTGTGGTGCCACACAGAAGATCATGTTATCAGTTTCTTATAAATTATAAATAGTAGCTCACAACCAAGATGGATTTGGACAAATCATCGGAATGGTTGTAGTGTAGTTTGGTATTAGTCTGTCTTGACTATAAAACTACACTAGTACACTTTGTGTGTATTGAGCAGGACCAATTGAAGTTGTTCGTTTTATACTGACTATATAATAGAACAAGACCTCTGTTATTATGGATGTACATCTTCTTAATCCCTATATAATAACGGGCACGTATGCTCAGTGTTTATTTCTTTAATTTGCCAATGGGTGAGATTTATTCATAAATCAATAAGCTCGGTGAGTTGGGAGATAGCATTGTTTATATGGTGTGCTGTTGATTATAGAAGGAATCTGTGTCCTAATTATTTAGGATGATAATGTCCCCTTGAGGAGCTCATAAGGATTATCATATAAACCCTGCAGGTGGATTTAATCCGACATGATAATAAGGATGAGTGGTACTACTCTTGGAATTAGATGTAAATTAATTAAGTTGTCAGTAACTTATTTAATTTACGGACATTCGATATCTTAAACACGGGGAAATAAATGTACACATAATAAGAAGGAGCCCATATTAAATATGGGATTGGGACGGTAATTCAATAATAATTCTCTAGTGGACTGAATTATTATTGATGGACTTAAGTTATGTGTTCGGGCCGAACACAGGATACTTAAGCCCATCAGGAGGCCCAACCCAATTCCTCCTCTAGGTCCCTGGTGTAGCCTATATATAGCTCTTTTTCATCAGTGCCTCATTGAACACAGATCACAGAAAACACGTGATAATGAGAGAGAGCAGAACTGAATTTTCTCGAAGGATCGTTGGCCACGCAACGTTCGAGAAAGGCTATAGGAATACATCAGAAGATCAAAGGGGTCTACAAGGGTATGTTTCTTTTTCGCTGCGTATTATCTTTGGATTCCGATTCCGATAGCATAGGGTCGGCGATCCGTCGGTTCCAACATAGACAATGTATTGATAAACCCCATTGCCGAGATTGTAGGGAACCCAACAGAGCTGGAGATGGCTGAATCTCAATTGTCACACCTTGATGTTGAGGAAGCCAATCAAATGATGTTACAGTTGGGATTGCAAGCAAGTGTTGCTGAGCCTTATAGGCAAACTCCTCGCAAACTGCAGACTGGAGAAGGAGGCAGTGGAGCTGAAGTGCATGATTCTCCAATGTTTAACAAAATGGCAGCAACACTGTCTCCTATCGTAAGCCTTGACATAATGGAGACTGGCGAACATGAGCTAGTCAATTATGGAAATTCCCTAAAATATATGGAGATCATATGTGAGGGGAAGCTTCAGAAAAGATCAAAAGAGTCCTGGAGAGCTTAAATGAAGAAATCACCGATGATGCAACCACGGAGGAAGTTGCTGAGGCAGGACTCCATGTATTGGTTTCGCTAGCATTACAGAATGCTGAAACAGAACAAAATGCAGAAGATTCTAATACTGCAATCCTTGCAACAATTGAAGAGGACATCATTCATACAATCCAAGCTGAATAAGAATAAATAGAGGATGATCACTTCCTAGTGGAACTCCAATATATCATTGAGAGCACATATCTTGATGCTTAGAACTTAGATATTCTCAATGCTTCTACCAAAATTATTGAAGTAGGAATGGGTGCTGATGAGATTGCTATTGCGATAACATCTTTAAAAAAGTCCTCGGGTGCAGTTACTATTGAGGTAGTACTGACAGATGATGTAGAAGGAAAAGATGAGGAAGATGCAACACCTAGAGGAGGAAAATGTGCTCTGTAGCCACTTCAAAATAAGATCCTAAAGACGACGGAGGAGACCCTTTAGATGATAATGAGGATCTTGGAGGAGATAGTCCATCCGGCTCACCTTTCCATAAGGTACAACCTGCTAATGTTGTAGTAAGACGAATGTAACAATACTTTGAAGAAGTAGCACAACACCAAAATCAAGGTTCGAGTCAAGCTCTGATCTCGTACATTCAGGATGCAGCAGAGCAATCCCTGTAGGGAATTATGGATGATGTACAAGGGCTAATTCAGGCATTGTAGACCCATGAAGTCAACATGGCCAACAGTATTTATATGAGCATGCAACAGGTCTCACTTCTCATCGATGGAAAATCTAAGAAAGGAGCTATCTGAGCTTCCTTCCAAAATTCAGAATAGGCTCAATGCTGAATGAAATACACAACATCATAAGCGTCAGAGAGTTGAAAGAGCACGCCAGACTACAAGTGAAGCAAGAGACAAGTCCATCGATGAAATCAAAAACACCATTGCTACACAAAATCTCATACTCACCTCTCTGCAGGAAAGTGCAACAATACAAACTCATGCATCCCAAAGCACAAATGACAAGATCACCAATCTTGAGTTGTTTGTTGGTGAGATGAGAGCAATCCTGCATTGTGCTTTTCCTCAACATGTACCTACTAAATCAGCATATCCTCAGCCTACCCCAGTTGATGATTACAAAAAGAGAAAATGTTGGGATATTTCTGACTAGGTTTTGATGAGACAATGTAATATTAGATGACTTTTTAGAGTACCCATATCCCACGTTTTATAAGTGGATTTTTGTTTACCTATCCAGTCTTTCAAGTTGTAATTTTAAGAAGTTGTTTGTATCAGAAAGATAGGTAGAACTTTTCCTAGCAGGATTCTGGACTTAGAACCTTCATGCAGATTGTTTCTCAACATGAGAGGACAGTAAGGTTGAGATTGAAGTCAGAATCAGGAAGCAGACAACGGGATTCTGGAACAGGAAGCTGTTCAGAAGTAGGAAGCGTCAGGAAGAATACGCGAGTCAGGAAGCTAACTGTAAGACTTAAGAACATGAAGTTGTTCTGGAGCAGAATCCTAATGCACGAGAGAGTAAAATACTGCATTAAGGATTGTATGCAGTAAGTCTCTCTAGCCCATTCAATACAGTACGAGGAAGACACTGGATACTATACGTGGTTGAATCCTGATTAGTTACCAGTAGATAGAAGTTTGTGAAGAACCATTGTGAAGCTACCATGTGGAAAGCGGTTTTGTAGAGTACTGTATCTAAAGTATGGGATCATTAATGCGTCGTAGAGTAGGATATGCTATGAAGCTCTGATCTTTCACACCGCATTAATTGAGAAGATTTGAAGATCTTTTTGAATTGCAACATGAATCATGCCTCTCTTCAACGGGCATTTTTCATCACATATAAATAGAAGGTAAAGAGGACTGTGAAGACTACTAAATAAATTGAGCTATCCAAGTTATTTTACTATTCTTCATTCTCTCAAGCTTTCGAAGTTCAGTCACTCAACCTTCAGAAGCAGTCAAGCCAAACATCTAAACTTTCACGTTCAAGGTTGTCTTCATGCTACAACAGTTGAAGAAACATATACTTTTAACCATTGTGTTGTGTGTGCTAGGTTGTTTTATTTGGTGTACTTAGTTGATAGGATTATATCCTTGCTAAGTTTATTAGTCTTGTGTACGCTAATCTTTCCCTGTGTGGGAGTGCGATCCATGTGTGGGAGTTTGTAAACCCTGTGTGGGTGTAGACTTAGGAATCTAGGATTCTTGTAGGTATAACTTGTTTTGGAAGAGGTTTGTAAAGACGAGTCTTGTAAAGCAAACTGACCATAACAAAGTTCCTTCTCAGTGAAGGAGTAAAGTGGACGTAGAAGGATTACACCAACTTCGAACCACTATAAGCCATAAGTGTTTACTGCTTATCTTATTTGTTGCATTATCTTTATTGTATATCTATCTTGTTGCATTTATCATAAGCATTCTGTTAAACGTATTCTGTAAAATCATATTTGAAAAGAGAACCGGTTTTTCATCAGAAACTCTATCAAGTTTATTCCGCTGTGTTACATTCTGATAACCGGGACAACAACCTGATTTCTCCTAGGGCCAGGTTACTGACTCGAGACAGGATACTGTCCTCCCTAGTGAGACAGAAGCCTGTTAATCAGTTATATATTTTGAAAAGTTTGAAAAATCGATAGAGGTTCATTCACCCCCCCGAACCTCTGATCACTTGGGACCCAACAAGTGGTATCAGAGCATGTTGGGTTAACTGCCAACGTATCTGGCTACCTACCCAGATCCACCCATTTCTACTGGATAAACCGCTTTGTCTTTTCACCTGACCAAAATTTATTGTTTTAGCATAAGCATGGATATCTCACATCACAAGCTACCTATGTTTTCCATAGATGAGTATGACGACTGGAGAATATGCATGGAAGCTCATCTGTCAGCCATGCATGATGAAATGTGGTATGTTATCACTGAAGGACCGCCAGTAATCTACAAGGCAAACCCTACCTATGTAGCACAGCTTCGTGAATATAAACGAGCTAAAGAAGCTCAGTAGCAGCAAGTGGAGAAAAATAAAGTACAACAACTATCGATGATGATGCCGAAATACCTCTAGGATTTGGCCTACGAGAAGCTGCACCAGAATATAGAAGAGCACCCCTACCACAGGAATATATTGTCAAGGAAAGATATGAATACACTCCTGAAGAAAGGAAGAGAGCCAACCTTGACAATGTAGCCAAGAATGCTCTATTTCTTATGCTGGATAGAGACACGTTCAACAAAGTTAAAAACTGCAGGACAGCTAAAGAAATATGGAGTAAGCTAGGGTTAATCTGTGAAGGCAATGAACTAGCTAAGGAGAACAGGATTTCAAAAGCTACACAACTCTATGAGCAGTTCATCATGAATTCCAGGGAAACTCTAGAGGAGCTAGACCTAAGATTTACAGCAATCATCAGTGAGCTAGAATCTCTGGGAAAAACCTACAAACAAAATGAGAAAATTTTGAAGGTTTTAAGAGTTCTACCTTTGGAATGGCATAGCAAGGAAACTGCAATGAGAGTCTCACTAGACCTCAATGCAATGAGCACCTTTGATCTATTCTCAGATCTCAAGGCCTTTGAATTTGACATTGAACGAAGGAAGAAAGAAGCTGAAGGATCAACATCCAGAGTAACAACATTACTGCTAAGGTACAGGATACTGTTACAACAAGCAGCAGTAAGCTGAAGAGCAGACAAAAGGAAGTATCAACTGATGATGCTGAAGAAGAGATGACACTTCTATTAAAGAGATTCAAAAGGTTTCTGAAGTCTAATCACAAAGAAAACGACCTCAGAAGGAAGCCTCAAACATCAGAAAGGAGTTCCCAAGAAAGACCACAACAGCAAGCAAACACAGGTATATCTGACTTGTGTTATAATTGCAGGAAACCTGGACACTTTGCAGAAACTGCCCCTACCCTCAAGTTCACAAGTATATGGAGAATGAAAGGGTGTAGAGAAGAGAAAAGAGGAGGGATGAAAAATAAAGATTCAGAGCTCTTCTTAGTGAAACTAAAGCCCTAAAGACAGTAAGCAACTCCAAAGAAGAAGCCAAGGATGACTATACATTAAAGAGTGATTCTGACAGCTTTACCTTCGATGAAGAGGCACTACTGTGCCTAATGGCCAAAGATTGTGAGGATAATGAAGAAGATGAGGTAACTTCACAATCTACTGATATTTCAAACTGTGAAAAGCTTAACATGATCCAGTCCTTTAGACAGATCATGAGTGACTTTGAGCAGATAAATTCAGCTCATGAAGAACTCAAAGAGGAAAACATCCAGCTCAAAAGTGAGCATACTGTACTGAAGGAACAGGTAGTAGACCTGGAGTACTACAGTACAGAATGTAATAATCTTAGAGCTGAGGTCTCTAAGTTCAAACTGCTAGTCACTAAGCTAGAATCTGAGAAAACTGAACTGCAAAACACAATCAATGTGTATAGCAAGTCAGTAAGAAAGACACAGGAATGTATCCAAGAAACCCAAAATACCTGTACAAGAAATGGTATAGGATATTGTCCCAACACCTCTTAGAGAATTGTCATCAAATCCAATGATGGAAAGTTTATTCAAGCTAGAGTTTCCTATGATCAGGAACTCTATCCAATTAATGGAAGTGTGAATAAAATGAGTACTTTGGATAAGGGTAAGAAACCCCTGCTACAGGAAGACGTTGGTAAGTCTGCTCAAACCTTCAGAAAACAGCATAATCCATATGTTATCAATAGGGTAAGACAACAACAAACTTCCAGAAAATAGCAAAAACTCTACCCTTCATATACCAAGGCCTACATGCCAATATTCCAAAAAGTTTATGCTCAGGAAAGGTATAAGGAAGTACCTTCTATAAAAAGAAAGTACAAAACCTGGAAACATCCAGTACACACACATAACGAACAGTATTCTGCTAGGAATACCAACAGAAAGAGAATCACCAATGCTTATGATAAATCAATTATTATTAAGCAAGTGTGGGTTCCAAAGAAGACTAACCACCCAGGACTCGTACTTGTATATGTACCAAAATCTACCTGATTTACTTGCAGATACAGTTGCCAGGAAGCAGCAGTGATATATGATATATAGATAGTGGCTGCTGCAGACATATGACTGGCAACAAGGCTGGATTAAGAGACTTCTAACCATGTAAAGGACCTAAGGTTGTTTTTGGAGATGACTCCAAAAGAAGCACCAAAGGCACATGAAGCTTGATCAAAGGCAATACAAGTATCAGTGATGTATCATATGTCAGAGGACTGAAGTATAATCTCCTAAGTATCAGTCAGTTTTGTGACAAAGGATGTTCAGTGGAGTTCAACCTCAATAAGTGTCTAATTAGAGATAACAAAACTAATGAGGTTAAGCTCACTAGCACCAGAAGAGGCAACATCTATCTTGCTGATTGGAGCTTAACAATGCAACCAACATGTTTTATTGTAAAAAGTACTCCAGAATTGAGTTGGCTATGGCACAAGAGGATGAGTCATTTGAATTTCAAGAAAATCAACAAGTTGGCAAGGAAAAATCTAGTAAGAGGATTACCTGATGTTGTCTATAAAAAGGAGAGTATTTGTGGAGCCTGTCAGAAGGGCAAACAAGTAAAAAGTGCATTCAAAAATAAGGTTAAGAGATCCTCTCACAGGATAATGGATCTTCTGCATATGGATCTATTTGGACCAGTGGAGCCTGTCAGTGTAAGTGGGAAGAAATATTCCCTAGTAATTGTGGATGATTACTCAAGATTTACTTAGATTATCTTCCTAGCCAAGAAATCAGAAACTCAAAGCAGGCTGCCAGAATTCATGAAGAGGTTACAGAATGAGAAAAGCTTAAGTATTGTGAAAATAAGATCTGACAGAGGAACTGAGTTCACAAACAAATTCATAGAGAAGTATTGTTTAGAAAATGGGATCAGTCATGAGTATTCTGTAGTAAGAACTCCTCAACAAAATGGAGTTGCAAAAAGAAGAAATAGAACTCTGAAGGAAGCAGCAAGGACCATGATTGCTGACGCTGGAATTCCTAAAAGATTCTAGGCTGAAGCAACTAGCACAACATGCTATACTTAGAACAGATGTCTGATCAACAAAGATCATGACAAGACTCCCTATGAGGTATGGTACGGTATAACACCTAACATTTCATACTTGCATATCTTTGGATGCAGGTGTTATATATTGAATAATGGAAAAGAATACTTGAAGACCTTTGATGAAAAGTCAGATGAAGGATTATTCTTAGGATACTCCTCAGTAAGCAAAACCTTCAGAATATTCAACAAAAGAAGTCTGGTTGTGGAAGAATCAATACATGTGGTATAGCCGAGGCTGAGGTAGAAGAAAACAATACGTATTTGATGAAGCACATTGTGATACTGCTGAGCTGGAGAAATTGAAGGAAGTTGTATAGAATATTAAGATCAATGATCACACAATAAGATACATTGATGGAGTTCCAATGGCTATAGAGGAGATCACTACAAGTGACTCACATCCACAGGTCACTACACAACAGGATACAACAACACAGAGTGATGAACAGCAAACAGACAATGCTCAGCAAACCAATAGTAATCACACAAAAAATACTGAAGATCAATAGATTACCACCCACCAACCTATCTTTTCCTTCGAGCCTGACAGGACATGGCTCAGGGATCATCCAAGAGAGCTTGTGGTTGGAAATATTAGTGAAGGAGTTAGAACAAGGAGAACAAGAACTCAGGAATCATTACTAACATGCTTCATATCACAAGTTGAGCCCAAGAGCATAGAGGAAGCTCTTGAAGACAGTAACTGGGTTCAGGCCATGTAGGACGAACTAAATGGATTCAAGAGAAACCAAGTTTGGAAACTAGTTCCACAGCCTGATCATCAAGGAGTTATTGGAACTAAATGGGTATTCAAGAATAAGTTGGATGAATCTGGTATTGTGGTCAGAAACAAAGCAAGGTTAGTAGCAAAAGGATACTGCCAGGAAGAAGACATAGATTTTGATGAGACCTTTGCTCCAGCTGCTAGACTTGAAGCAATAAGAATATTTCTGGCCTATGTTGTTCACAGTGATTTCAAGGTATATCAGATGGATGTAAAAAACGCATTTCTTAATAGACTTCTATCAGAAGAAGTATATGTGGAACAACCACCAGGTTTTGAAGAATAGGCAGAAGAAATAGTATTCAGATTAGAGAAAGCTCTGTATGGATTAAAGCAAGCTCCTAGAGCTTGGTATGATATATTATCTCTGTATCTTTTGGAAAATGGATTCCAGAAAGGAACAGTAGATAAGACTCCTTTCAGGATACAGGATAAAGACAGCATACTGCTTGTCCAAATTTATGTGGATGGCATAATCTTTGAATCCACAAACAAGAGTCTATGTGATAAGTTCTCATCCCTCATGCAAAGTAAGTTTGAGATGAGCATGATGGGAGAACTAAGTTTCTTTCTTGGTTTACAAGTCAAACAGCTAGAGCAAGGGACTTTCATAAGTTAAGTCAAGTATACCAAGGAATTAATCAAGAAATTTTGAATGGAGAGTGGATCATCTGTAAGCATACCAATGGCCACATCCATAAGCCTGGATAAGGATGAAGATGGAAAGGATGTGGAGATTACTAAGTACAGAAGATTTATTGGATCCCTGCTATATCTAACAGCAAGCAGACCAGATATAGTTTTTGCAGTTGGAGTTTGTGCAAGATTCCAAACAGCACCAAAAGAATCACATCTTTCAGCAGTAAAGAGGATTATCAAGTACCTGAAAGGCACTCAAGATGTTGGATTATGGTATCCAAAAGATGGAGGATTTAATTTTAAAGGTTATTCTGATTCAGATTTTGCAGGATGCAAAATTGATAGGAAAAGTACCAGTGGTACCTACCAATTCTTGGGACAAAGGTTAGTTTCCTGGTTTTGTAGGAAACAAACATCTATTGCAACATCAACTGCGGAAGCTGAATATGTAGTGGCTGGAAGCTGCTGTGCTCAGATTTTGTGGATACAGCAACAACTAAAAGACTATGGAATAATAGAGAGAAAAACACCCATCCTGTGTGACAATACAAGTGTTATTGCCATAACTCACAATCCTATCTTCCACTCAAGAACTAAGCACATTGATGTTAGACATCACTTCATAAGGGATCATGTGGAAAAGAAGGACATTGTTCTAAACAAAGTACACACTGACATGCAGTTTGCTGATATATTCACAAAACCATTGTGTGAATCAAGATTCTCTATGCTAAGAATAGAGTTGGGGATCATCAAGCTTTAATGTGTAATATTCTAAGGATTCCCTAAGTAAGGGGGAACTTATCCTTTAAAATTTCTCTTATGCTTACTCAGCTCATTGGAACAGGATACTGACCTTAATCGAAACAGGATTCTCTAACAGTATTTGGTTTCAGGACACAGTATATTGCAACAGATTCCTGTAACAGTATTCTTGGAACAAGTTCCTGAAGATTGCAAACAACATTTATTAAGATCAGCATTCATTGAGTTGTGCAACCTCGTACCAGGAATAGTAAACTTCTCCGTAATGATTATGAAAGAAAGCTTGTCTCTCACATTAAATGCGAAAAACCACTTTTTCAGTGGAGGTGAAAAAGGCATGGTTCAAACATCTGACACGTCTTTAACAAGTTACATAATTGTCCCTCAGCAATCTAATCTCAACCGCTAGATCATACACGATCCTTGAATTTCTAATCTGGATCGTCGATATTTTTCAGAGATACAAGAAGAAGTAAACTGGGCTCAAGTTCTTTTTCAGAGAATTTGGGAGGAAACAATCAAACCCTAGGAGATGAGAGGGTTTGAAATTGTAATTTCATCCATTCTGTCTTCATTGGGGATACCACTAGAGAGAAAGATACCTTATGTTGCTGGGTGGTTCCTAGGAGTAAAGAAGGGGTACACCAAAGGGGAGAAGAAGGATAAGGCACCCAAGAAGAAACCAGCAAACAAACCACAGGTTTCTGACCCTTCTAGTGATTCAGGCAATGATGAAGACAAGCCAACTAAGAAGAAGATGGTGAAGAAAGCTCCCCCAAAGAAGAAGAAAGTGACAAAGAAAGATGTTCCCTCTAAGCCAGTGACACCTTCTACAACAAAAGCTACTGATGAATCTAACTCATCAGATACTGAGAAACAGGTCCCTGAAAAGGCTATAGTGTCTTTGGAGCAGGAAATAGAAGAGACTCCTGTAATAGCTGCTGAAGAGGATTCTGAAGAAGTCCAGGAAGTTCAGGTTGCGGCTCCAGTGTTCCAACCCTTTGCTGAATCTGACAAAGAGGTTACTGAGATAGCTGTTGAACAAATCTCTGATCAGGTTGTTGAACCTGTTATTGAAGAGGGTCAGGAATCAAGAAAGAAGAGGAGAAGATTAGTGAAGAAGGCTGGCACCAGTGTCAAAAGAAGGAAGTGGTTAGGACCCAAAGAGGAGTTAAGAGAGATCAACACTCTTAACAAAGTGGCACGGTCCATAAAGTTCATCACTACAGAAGAAGCAAGAAGGGCATTGAAAGAGTCTGCCAACTCTATTTGGAAAAGATTCGTAGCTGCTTATGATGATTGGAGATGGATGCGACTGGGCCCTGGAGTGGACTTGGTGAAATGGACTGATTGGTTGGAAGTGGAAAATACCATACTAGTATGGATAGAGAACTTCTTGTCTGAGGATGATTTATCCCATGGAGTTCTACCATTTCTCAGTGAGGACTACATTTGTCGTCAAGCTGAAAAAATGATTCCACTCATTCAAAACAGGCAGGATACCCTGAATGCCTATATGATAGCCGAGGCAGAGGTAGAAGAGAATGAGGATGAGCAGTCGATGACGCTTGGGGAAGATTACTCAATGAAAAACCCCACTGCCAAGACTGTTAGGAACCCTACTGAGCTGGAGATGGCTGAAGCTCAATTAGCTAACCTCACTCTAAGGAAGCTAATGAAAGGATGCTGCGACTGGGGATGGAGGCTAGTAGAGCTGAATCAATGAGGCCGCCCAGAGTACTGCAGCAAGGGGAATGAAGTTCAATGGCTGCTGAGACACATGACTCTCCAACATTCACAGGTACTGCAGCTCTTTCCCCTATGACTTGTTTAGACACTGTGGATACTGTTATTCAGTTGCTTGATTACTCTGTTTCCCCTGTACTTCATGATCGACCTGCTGAGGGGGGAGCATCGCCTATAATCCATGGTGTTCTAAAGAAGATTGATGAGGAGTTTGCCGATGAAGCATCTGTGGAAGAGGATGCAGAGGTAGGACTCCCTGTACTGGCTGATATTGCAGTACAGAAAGCTCGAGAATTGGAGACAGACCAAGTGACTTTAGAGAAACCTGATCAAACTCTAGACCTTCTACATGAAGTCGCTTTAAGACTCACAGAAGGAAATCAGGTCTCTGCTTCAACTGAGGAGGAAGTTGCTGAAATTCCAATTACTGAAGCAATTACTGACATAAATCAGTCATATGAAACTGGTTAGCTTGTTGATGAAGTAATTGAGGAGGTTGCAGAGGAGTCGAAGCTCCTACCCTACAGGAAGCTAAGACTACTGTGGAAGCAATAGTTCTAAATACTTATGTATCCAATGAAGTAACCACTGTGCCTGAATAGGTTACTAAGGGTAATCAGGTTACTACTGACACAATAACAGAGGTAGATGAACCTCGAGCAGCTGTTGAGACTACAAATCCAAAGAAGAGCTCGGGCACAGATGCTGTTGAGATGGCTCCAACGGAGGACTCGGAAGGGATAAGGGAAGAGGATTCTATGTCTTCAAGAGGTAAAGATCTGATAGCTGTTGTTACTGCACCAGCTCCAAATAATGATAATGATTCATCTAGTTCCAGTGAGGAAGAACCAGTGAACTCCCCTTCTTACGATGTGTTTGCCAAAGTGAAAATGACAATAGAGGAGAGAAAAAAGTATTAGGCTGATCTAGAGGCACGAGAGAAAGAGTAGGATGATGAAGAAGCCAGAAAGACATTGGATCAGGACCTGGTCCTTTATACTCAAAAGAAATCAAGACCAGGGGACAGGGTTGAGACCCTTACTGATTCACACGAGCTTACTCTTCAAGATGTGATAAATGTTGTTCAAGGTTTAATGCGGGCCATGAAGACACATCAAATGAATTTGTCCACCAATACTATTATGAGAGAACGAACACACTCAGAAGCCTTGAAAGAATTAAAGAAGACATTGGATGATCTTCCTGGTAAGATACAGAAAAGGTTGAACTCTGAGTTCAATACTCAACACATTGCACGAGGACGGTTTGAGAAAGAACAACAAGCTGCATCTGAGGCTCGGGACAAGATCATTGAAGAAATAAGAAATACTCAGGCAACACAGAGTTTAACTCAAGAAGAAATTATTGCCACAAATCGAAGCAACAATGACAACATTCTCAATATTGAGCTATTTTTAGGAGAGATGAGGGCAATCATGGAAAGGGCTTACCCAAGAGAGGCGGCTGCAATTACTCACCCCAATGCTGCTAAGAGTGATGATGCCAAAAAGGGGGAAAGTAAGCAGTTAATTGAACCAGATGATGAGATGGTTGAAACCTTCTCAAAGGAACTGGATCAAGATGATGATGATGAACTTCCCTTGACCAAAATTAAATGCAAAAGATCAGATGTTCCTGAACATGGTCAGGGTAGTGATTCAAAAAGAAGAAAACCAGATGATGATGACAATACAGGTGCTGGAGGTACTGCTTCTCGAGCAGTAAGCAACACTGCATTGCAACAAGGAGGACATGTTACTGCTGCTTCAACAAGACCAAGAACTTACAGGTAGCAACCTGGTCGAGGCTGAGGAAGAAGAAGATAGCAGACAGGAGGAAGACAACAAACAGGGCAGGTTTCGAATGTACAACCTTATATGGCTATACTTGTTGGTCGAAGATTGTCTGAGGAAAGATGGAGGCAGCTTAAGGCTGCAGATGAGAAAAGAAAAAGGAAACAGGCAAACTGGATTTCAAGATTGGGAATTGTTGGAAGAAGAACAAAGGTTGAAGAGAAGGTTAATACAGCTATTCACTCATTCCCAGATCAAGAAGCTCCTGACTTCAATAAGGAGGATGCCCCAGCTGAGGTATTAATACTGTTGGAACAAAGACCTGAGGATATCTATCACTACTGGGATTCAAGTATCTTTGAACAAGTATACTTGCCCAATAACAAAAATCCAACATTTAAAGAGATCACTGAGTTCAAACGCTCAGAGTACTGGAGGTATTTTCGAAACCTTCTCAAATATAATTTCTTTCAATGTTTTCCATCCTGTGAATTAACATTGAAGAGATATGAGGAAATGGCAAGAGAAGGAGAATTGGATCGCCAGACGATCTTGATTGATAAAATCAAGAAAGGAGAAGAAGTTCCTTACTGCCAGGACTATTGGCTAAGATGGATACAGATTCCTGAGATTGCTATACAGTTGGAAAAATCATATCAGGATTCTATCTTAAATTGGTGGAAAGGAACAGAGTATGAATAAATTGTCAGATGAAATCAGCAAGCATCCTCAGGACATGATCTTGTAAAAAGGAAGCTATTTGGTGACAAGGAATTTGATGAAAGTTAGTTCTTCAATTATCTCTTATTCTTTGGCTGTAAGCATTTCTTGTAAAAGAATTCTTATATTCTTTTAAACACTTTACTGTTTTTAAACTGTAAGCATATGTACCGATATGTTGAAAAACTTACATTGTGTTATACTTGTACACTTACATGTATAAAAGTACATCTGCTTTTACTATTTTATATGGGTTTTGTCATCATAAAAAAGGGGGAAATTGTTGGGATATTTCTGACTAGGTTTTGATGAGACAATGTAATATTAGATGACTTTTTAGAGTACCCATATCCCACGTTTTATAAGTGGATTTTTGTTTACCTATCTAGTCTTTCAAGTTGTAATTTTGAGAAGCTGTTTGTATTAGAAAGATAGGTAGAACTGTTCCTAGCAGGATTCTGGACTTAGAACCTTCATGCAGATTGTTTCTCAATATGAGAGGACAGTAAGTTTGAGATTGAAGTCAGAATCAGGAAGCAGATAATAGGATTCTGGAACAGGAAGCGTTAGGAAGAATACGCGAGTCAGGAAGCTGACTGCAAGATTTAAGGACAGGAAGCTGTTCTAGAGCAGAATCTTGATGCACAAGAGAGTAAAATACTGCATTAAGGATTGCATGCAGTAAGTCTCTTTAGCCCATTCAATACAGTACGAGGAAGACACTGGATACTATACGTGGTTGAATCCTGATTAGTTACCAGTAGATAGAAGTTTGTGAAGAACCATTGTGAAGCTACCATGTGGAAAGCGGTTTTGTAGAGTACTGTATCTAAAGTATGGGATCATTAATGCGTCGCAGAGTAGGATATGCTATGAAGCTCTGATCTTTCACACCGCATTAATTGAGAATATTTGAAGATCTTTTTGAATTACAACATGAATCATGCCTCTCTTCAACGAGCATTTTTCATCACATATAAATAGAAGGTAAAGAGGACTGTGAAGACTACTGAATAAATTGAGCTATCCAAGTTATTTTGCTATTCTTCATTCTCTCAAGCTTTTGAAGTTCAGTCACTCAACCTTTAGAAGCAGTCAAGCCAAGCATCTAAACTTTCAAGTTCAAGGCTGTCTTCGTGCTACAACAGTTGAAGAAACACATATTTTTAACCATTGTGTTGTGTGTGCTAGGTTGTTTTATTTGGTGTACTTAGTTGATAGGATTATATTCTTGCTAAGTTTATTAATCTTGTATAGGCTAATCTTTCCCTGTGTGGGAGTATGATCCCTTTGTGGGAGTTTGTAAACCCTGTATGGGTGTAGACCTAGGAATCTGGGATTCTTGTAGGTATAACTTGTTTTGGAAGAGGTTTGTAAAGACAAGTCTTGTAAAGCAAACTGACCATAACGAAGTTCCTCCTCAGTGAAGGAGTAGAGTGGACGTAGAATGATTACACCACCTTCTAACCACTATAAGCCATAAGTTTTTACTGCTTATCTTATTTGCTGCATTATCTTTATTGCATATCTATCTTGTTGCATTTATCATAAGCATTCTGTTAAACGTATTCTATAAAATCATATTTGAAAAGAAAACCAGTTTTTCATCAAAAACTCTATCAAGTTTATTCCGTTGTGTTACATTCTAATAACCAGGACAACAATCTGATTTCACCTAGGGCCAGGTTACTGACTCGAGACAGGATACTGTCTTCTCTAGTGAGACAGAAACCTGTTAATCAGTTATATGTTTTGAAAAGTTTGAAAAATCGATAGAGGTTTATTCAATCCCCCTCTGAACCTCTGACCACTTGGGACCCAACAGAAAAAATAAGAAAAGATCAGATAAGAAGATGGATGCTGCAGTAAAAGAAGTCACGAAGGACTTGGATAAAGATAAAGAGGATTAGGAACCTTTGGCCAATAAGAACAGAAGAAGATCAGATTTTGAATAAGGCCAAAGTCCTCAATCCAAAAAAAGAAGGATGACAAGGATGAATGAGGTGTAGGTCCTGGGGTTGCTGCATCCAAAGCAGTAAGCAACACTGCATCTCACCAATCAGAAAGAAGAGAAACTGCACAAGCTCAGAGAAGGAGCAATAGGCAGCAACAGCAGTAGAGCAATAGAGAGCAACAACAACCTACCTAGAAGAGCAAACCATTAAGTGCAGTTGTTGTCAGAAGGCTGGATGAAGAAAGATGGACACAGTTGAAATAGACCGAACAGAAGAGAAGAAGGGATATGGAAGATTGAATGTCAAGGCTTGGTGTGATAGGTGAAAAGAAATCAGAGCTTGCTAAGAAAGTTGATGAAGCTCTATATTCATATCCACCTCAAGAAATTCTCTATTTTGATCCAGATCATGTTTCTACTGAAGTATCTGTATTACTGAATCAAAGGTCCCTGAAAGAAAGCATTGCTTGGGATTTGAAAATCTTTGACAAGGTGATTCTGCCAAAGTACAGAAATCCAACATTTGAACAGATAACCCTCTATAAAAGGTTAGAATACCTGAGGTATTTCAGACACCTTTGTCAGCTGAACTGTTTTGCAAGATATGCTACATGTCTTGTAGCTTTGGAAAGATATGAGCAGTTAGCAAGAGATGGAGAGCTAGAGAATCAGAAAGAGTTGATATTGAACATCAAGCAAGGAGCTCAAATATCATTCTGTGAAGACTTCTAGCTCAGATGGATTCAGATTCCTAATATCAAGAAGAAGTTGGAAGAGACTTATCAAGAATAGATTATCAACTGGTGGAAAGGAACCAAGTTTGAGAAAAGAAAGCCACCAGAAGATGATATGACAAAAAGAAAGCTCTTTGTAAGGCAAAAATCCTGAAGAAGTGTGATCAAGGTCAACAACTTACTATTTTTCCTGTAAGATCCATCTGTAAAACTACTTTCTGTAACTTGTAATCTCCATTTTTGATATACTCAAATTACTGATACTGGAACATACTCACACTTTGCACACTTCAATTCTATTGAAGACAACATGCTAAATATATCTATCTAAATACATGAGCTGTAAAATAGGATTCTAGCTCACTCGAATCATTGTATGAAAAATCCGTACCCCAAGTATCTATAATATATGAAAAGATATGATGCATGACACTCTGAATCCTCACAATGAGCTGCATAATATAAATGTTTTGTCATCATCAAAAAAGGGGAAATTGTTAGGATAATTTTATTTAGATTTTAATGAGACAAAATAACGATGTAATAGGAATTTAGAGTACCCCATTTTCCATACTGTTTATGTGGAAACTAAGTTTATTTTTCAAGTCTTAAAAATTTGAGTTGAAGAATGGAGTTTTTCGGAAATTAGTAAGAAGAAGGTTACAGATAACAATCAAATTCAGCAAAGGAATCTCTATCGGGTACTGTATACAATAATCAAAAGATTTAGCGAGCAGTAAGTAAGCAATAGTAAGAAGAACAAAATGTTCACTGCAGACGTGGAACAGAAAGATGGAGCAGCATTCAGAACAAGAAGCAGATAAAGACATCACACACAACTATGTTATATGAGAATGATCATTGCTATATGAGAATGCATCTTGTCAAATATAGCCAGTAAAGACAAGTGATCAAGCTGTACAAAAAACCATTATCACGCAGACACATGAACCGATAACCTGCAACAAACCTGAAGTCGATGATCGCTGTATTTAATGATCTGCAGAATAAGACAAGGAGTTTGTCCTCAGTTTTTCAAAAACATTGAATGCAAGATCAATGACTATCAAGGAAATTTAAATTCAAACGACGTGTGTCTCTCTTCAACGGGCACATTTCTTACATCTATAAATAGAGGAAGAACTAACTGAAGAGACGATTAAAATACTGATTCTCAAATTCACCTTCATAATAGCAAACTCTCAAACATCTCACTCTCAAGTATTCAGTTACTCAACCTCTTAGTGAAACAGCTAAGTCTTTGAGTCCTTAAAGCTCCAGAGTCACCAAGGTTGTTTCAAGCACCAGTTGAAGACAAACCTATATACTTTTAACCTCTATGTTGTGTGCTTAGGTTGTTTTAGTGGTGTCCTCAGTTGATAGGATTTAGATCATTGCTGAGTGTTTGTCTTAGTTTGTTAAGACACTAACTCTGTGAGTTGATAGGATCCTCTGTGTGTCAGCCTAAGAATTCATATAATTTGTGTATAAACAAAATCCTTGTAGGTGAAAACTTGTTTAGGTTGTAGATTGTTAAAACGAGTCTTGTAATCCGATCTAACCTAACCAAGTTCCTCATCTCAGTAGGAGTAGAGTGGACGTAGAAAGGTATACCATCTTCGAACCACTATAAACCATCTATATTTATTTCCTGTTCTTATCATATCTGTGTTGCATCATACATCTGATCATACTTCATTAAAAATTTGGCAAAAGCATATTTCTAAGAAAACAGTTTTCAAAAGAAACTCTATATGTTATTTATACTTCATTTGAGAACTCTGAATCAGTAAGCTGAACAAGCTTATCACCCAGCTTACTGTTCGACATTGAGTGTTATATTTTGCTTTAGAATACAACGTTGATAGTTTAAAAAGGTATTTTTAAAAAAAATTCGATAGATGTTCATTCATTCCCCTCTGAACCTCTAAACCATTTGGGACCGACACCCTACATGCATGGGATCCCATATTTTTTTCAGTGGCTTGTGGGAATTTTGAGTTGGTCATAAGGTTTGACAAAGAGATAAAAAGCATGGAAAGATTGGATTATGCTAGGGTATTAATCTCAAAAGGTCTTAACACCATATAGATTGATGAAAGCCATAATTGATAAGTTGAGAAAGGTGATAAGAGTGTCCGATGATGATTCCGATTGGTTGAAAGAAAATAATTTATTAATCGGCCCAATGGGGGCAATAATCTTAGACGGCGAGCTAGAGATTCCAGAGTGGAATAAATCTACAAAGTCTGTACATAACTCTGACAAGGCCAATAGTGGTAGAAGTCCCTAATCTTTCATGGCACTAGTAGTTTGCCAAGATAATTCAATTATCGAGACTCGACATGGTTCCATGCCAATTCAGTTGGAATTTGGGGGAATAACAACATTCTTTAGATTCACGAGATAATCTTGAAGAGAGTTTTTCGGCACATAATTATCACTTTAATGAGGGTGGGCCTCTTCTTATTACACATGCTAATCTTCTCTTTATAGATACAAGAAATAATGGCCCTGTGGATGTAAATCACATAGCCCAAACTGATGGTGGCCCAAATTCATTACACCCTATAGGAAATCAAAATTCAGAGGCCCAAATCTCTTATACCCAGATGAAAAATACTCCAAAAAACACACGTTCACTTCTAAAGGTGAATTAGCTGTTCAACTAGACACCCACACCCCGTTACCAAATAATTCCAATAGGGGTGTTAGAAGAACAGATCCCCACAAACCAACATACAGAACTGTTGGCTGTTATTTTCATCTCAGGCGAGCAGAGGGTGTTATTGGATCCGTGGGAGGTAGTAAGGTGTCAATTAGACAAAAACCAAAAAACAAGAAAAAAAAATGTCAAGGGCCACTGAAGGAATAATATGTTGCATGCAAGTGCATACAAGGATGCAGAGCCTGCAGAAGATATTTTCTACAGTTGTTAGTTTGTTACACCACTCATTGTACACGTGGTATGATATTACTTGTTACAGCTAAGTCAAGGAGTTATTATTCTTCATAGTATAAAATGGAGATATCATGAAATATGATATAGTTTTTTCATTATTCAAATATGATACTCTGAATTGTGCCTAATTCTCATAGCTTAAGTTTATCCATGGTGATTCATGTTATATAATTCTTCATGGTATCAGTGACCAGTCGGTTTTTCTAATTGATTTCTACGTCAATTCTACATCTCTCGCTTTTTTGTCTGATTAATTTGTGTTTTCTATGAGTTTGGATCTCAATACTTCATGGCACCAAGGAATCCACTATCGACTCACGCTGGCGGTGCATGGCCAGCTCTTACAACAAGCGATCCGACTACTATTCCTCCGGCAACTACTAGTTCTTCCGGCACCGGTTATTCTTCAGCTCAATTGCCGCTACCTAGGAAGCATGATCCTCTTACATTGCATAATTTCGACTTCCCTGGTATGTGCCTCGTTTCTACGAAACTCGATAGTCATAATTTTTTGCTATAAAGTAGATCTGTCCATATCGCTTTATTTGCTAAAAATAAAATTGGATTTATAACTGGTGTTATTCCTAAGCCAATGGATTCTATTTTACTTGAGCAATGGGAGAGGGTTGATAGAGAGGAAAGGAAAAATTGGTCTACCTTTATGCAAGATATGGAGTCGGATGTAGATAGCCAGATATGAAGGAATATTACAAAGAATCGATTTAATTCAAATCAAAAGGATAATCAGCCAGATAGTCATTGAGGAGGTATCGTTGATTTGGAATTTTGGTAAACAGATCGGTGTTCACGGTCAAGGTAGGGATGATGAAATTATTTCTAAACTTACCAAGATGAACGGTAAAGGTACAACATAGGGAAAGCAAAATAACAGGGATAAGGAGAATGAAACTAAACATTTATAATGAAAGTTCTATTTTTTAATATTAGAGGAGCTGGGAGTAGAATCAAGAAAAAAGAAGTACAAGACATGATCAGAAAACAAAAGATTGACATTTGTTGCTTTCTAGAATCCAAACTAGAGTCGGTGATGAAGAGATCTGTAGACAGATTTGGGAAGGTGAAAATTTCAGCTGGGCAATCAAATGTACGAAGGGAAGATCGAGAGGTATGTTAACCATATGGGATTCTGATAAATTTTATTCTAGTACGTGGCATATACATGGTGCTGAAGTTATTAATGGTATCTGGCGTCCTGATATAATTTCTTGTTATGTGATTAACGTCTACGCACCTAATAATGTGGCAGAACACATTGAGTTATAGGATAGAATTAAGACAGTGGTGTCACAAAATAGAAATTATTGTATGTGTGTGTATCCTCGGTGATTTTAATTCTATTAGATATGATTTTGACAGAATGGGTAGGGCTGAAATATTGATTTCAAGAAGATTGTTGAATTTATTAGTGAGACTGAACTGATTGATCTTACATAACATGGAAGAAAATTCACCTGCTATAAACCAGATGGGAGCTGTAAAAAGCAAAATTGATCGTATACTGATTAATAATGAATGGATGACGTTCTAGCCTAACACGATTCAAAAAGGAATTAATTGAAACAAAAACGCTAGATTGGGGATAAAGTCATTTCGATTCATTAATGCTTAGCTTCTCCAACTGGAATACAAAGAGTTCGTATCCAGAGTGTGGATGAGTTATTTAGTAGAAGGTTGGGGTGGGTATAGAAGAATCTGAAATGGTGCATAAAAAGGTTTTCATTGTAGAAATGTTTTTGAATATGGGGAGGACAAACAGTCTATACGCACAAAAGGTGAAAGTGAAGTGGTTAAAAGAGGGGGATGTGAATTCGATTTTCTTTTATAGAGCCATCAATCAAAGAAGAAAGACTAATGAGCTGGTGGGTATACAAATCGAGGAGGGATGGATCGAAATGTTGGAACCGATGGATCGTCGGCTCTATGCAATCGGAATCGGGATCCATAAAGGTACGATAACGCACAGCGGAAAAGAGTCATACCTTTCTTGGAGACTGGTGGAGACGAACAGAGATTAGACCTCTCGATCTTCTGCTGTATTCCTAGCCCTTTCCTTGGATGTCGTGTGGGCGACGATCCTCCAAAGACTCAGTAGTCTCACCTCCTTTCACTTTCTCACGATTCTGTATGGTAACGTACGCGTGAGATTGAGTGTCATCTGGAGGCCGCTGACTTTAGGGATATATATAGGCTACAACAGGGATCTAGAGGAGGAATTAGGGTTGGGCCTCCTGATGGGCTTAGACGTCCTGTGTTCAGCCCGAACACCTAGCTTAAGTCCATCAATTATAACTCGATCCACTAAGGAGTTATAATTGAACTACCACCCCAATCCCATATTATAATATGGGCTCCTTCTTATTATGTGTATGTTTATTTCCCCGTGTTTAAGATATCGAATGTCCGTAAATTAAACAAGTTACTGACAACTTAATTAATTTACATCTAATTCCAAAAGTAGTACCACTCAACTTTATTATCATACCGGACTAAATCCACCTGCAAGGTTTACATGATAATCCTTATAAGTTCCTCAAGGGGACATCATCATCCTAAATAATTAGGACACAGTTTCTTTCTATAATCAACAACACACCATATAAACAGTACTATCTTCCAATTCACTGAGCTTATTGATTTATGAATAAATCTCACCCATTGGTAAATTAAAGAAACAAACACTGAGTACACGTACCCGTTATTATATACGGATTAAGAAGAAGCACATCCATAATAACAGAGGCCTTGTTCTTTTATATAGTCAGTACAAATCGAACAACCTCAAATGCTCCTGCTCAATATACAAAAAAGGTACTAGTGTAACTTTATAGTCAAGACAGACTAATAACAAATTACACAACAACCGTTCCAATGGTTTGTCTAAATCCATCTTGGTTGTGAGCTACTATTTATAATTTATAAGGAACTGATAGCATGATCTTCTGTGTGACACCACACACCATGTTATCTACAATATAGATTAATCTGAACAATTACATTAACATATATAACAAATATAAAATGCAAACCTTTGACCAAAATGATTCTCATATCAAGTAAATGTTCATACAAAAGCTAGGCTTATAGTATACATCCTAACAATCTCCCACTTATACTAAAAGACTATGCTGCCATAAGTGCTGCCATACATCTGATTCCCATCCCCTCAACATGCCCATCAAAAGCTTTCACTGGAAGCGCCTTTGTGAAAGGATCTGCTAGGTTATCCACTGATGCAATTTTGGCGACAACAAATTCTACTCATTTTACGATGTCTCGTATTAGGTGGTACTTGTGCTCAATGTGTTTACTTTCTTTATGGGCTCGTGGTTCCTTCGAGTTTGCTACTGCACCACTGTTATCACAATAAATTGTGATAACTTTGGGCAAAAAAGGAATCACTTCTAAGTCCATCAAGAAGTTTCTGAGCCATACAGCTTCTTTGGTTGCTTTAGAGGCTGCCACATACTTAGCTTCCATGGTGGAGTCCGAAACACATTTCTACTTAACACTCCTCCATACTATGGCTCCACCTCCCAAGGTAAACACATAACCCGAGGTAGATTTACTGTTGTCCCTATCCGATTGGAAATCAGAATTTGTGTAACCCACAGGAAGCAAATCATCTGCCTGGTAAACCAGCATATAATTTCTAGTCCTTTTCAGGTACTTTAAAATATGCTTTACCGCAGTCCAATGTCCTTGTCCTGGGTTACTTTTATATCTACTAACCATGCCCACGACAAAGCAGATATCCGGTCTCGTACATAGCATCACATACATTAGGCTTCCTACAGCTGAAGCATAAGGAACTGTCTTCATTTCCTCTATCTCCTTTGATGTCTTAGGACACATCTCCTTAGATAAAGGTACTCCATGTCGAAAAGGTAGAAAACTTTTCTTGGAGTTTTGCATGCTAAAACGAGCTAGGATAGTATCAATGTACGAAGCTTGAGATAAGCATAACATCATTTTCTTGCGATCCCTTATTACTTTGATCCCAAGAATATGTCCAACTTCTTCTAAGTCCTTCATATCAAACTGATTTAACAACCATACCTTTACGTCTGTTAACACTTTGACATTGTTGCCAACAAGCAAGATGTCATCTACGTATAGTACAAGAAATACCACCATGTTTCCGTCACTCTTCTTGTATACACAAGACTCATCCGGACATTGAATGAATCCATAAGACTGGATTACCTCATCAAAATGGATGTTCCAAGATCTCGAAGCTTGTTTCAGTCCATAAATAAACCAATTAAACTTACAAACAAGATGCTCTTTACCTTTTGCAATGAATCCTTCTGGTTGCTTCATATAGATATTTTCTTCAAGACTACTGTTAAGAAAAGTTGTCTTGACATCCATTTGCCAAACCTCATAATTCATATGAGCAACAATAGACAAAAGAATCCTGATAGACTTAAGTATGGCTACCGGTGAAAAGGTTTCCTCATAATCAATCCCTTCTTTTTGATTATACCCCTTCGCAACAAGATTCGCTGTAAAAGTTTCCACTTTCCCATCTGATCCTCTTTTTCTTTTGTAGACCCACTTATATCCAATGGCTTTTACACCATTTGGTGGTTCTACAAGCTCCCAGACTTGATTAGAATCCATAGATTCTATCTCAGAATTCATAGTTTTTTGCCAAGATTCTGCATCTTTATCTTGGAATGCTTCATCATAAGTCCAAGGATCAGATTCATGTTTATCAGGTACTAAGTCCGAAGACTCTCCCAAAAATATGAATCTGTCAGGTTGTCTAACAACCCTCCCACTACGACGAGGCACTAGTGGTAATTGTGTATCATTTGTGACGTACAGTGTGGACTCCTGTGATATCTCATCTTGTACCGTTGGTACTAAGGTAGGAGTTTCCCCTCTGAATTCCTCCAAAACAATTTTACTCATAGGCTTGTGGTTCATTACATAGTCCTCTTCTAAGAATCGGGTATTCGTGCTAACAATGACCTACTGATCTTTAGGACTATAAAATAAACCACCTTTCGTTCCTCTAGGATAGCCCACAAACAGGCAAACTTCTTTATGAGATTCCAACTTATCAGCGTCTCCCTTCAGCACATGTGTTGGACTACCCCAAATCCGAATGTGTTTTAGACTAAGCTTACGCCCATTCCACAATTCTGTGGGAGTAGAGGGCACTGTCTTAGAAGGTACCAAGTGTAGAATGTACGCCGCCATTTCCAAGGCATACCCCCAAAACAAATTCAGTAATTCCAAATAACTCATCATCGATCTAACCATTTCCATGAGAGTCCTATTATTTCGTTCTGCCACACTGTTCTGTTGGGGTGTACCAGGTGCAGACAATTGGGATTGAATCCCAGCCTCTGATAAGTAACTCCTAAACTCTCCTAAGAGGTACTCGCCACCACGATCAGATCGTAGTGTTTTGATACATTTACCATGACGTTTCTCCACATCAGCCTTGTACTCTTTGAATTTATCAAAGCACTCAGACTTGCGGTGCATCAAGTAAATGTAGCCATATCTCGAATAATCATCTATAAAATAGACAAAATATTCGAAACCACCTCTTGCCTGGATAGTCATAGGACCACATAAATCAGAATGAACCAATTCCAACACTTCTTTGGCTCTATACCCCTTGACTTTAAAAGGCCTCTTGGTCATCTTTCCTTCCAAGCAAGACTTACAGGTCGGATAGTTTTCCACTTCCAATGAACTCAAAGGTCCATCGACTATCAACCTTTGAATCCTACTTAAGTTAATATGACCTAACCTTAAATGCTAAAGATATGTTTGGTTCATTTTCGAAGGTTCTTTTCTCTTATTTGAGTTAGAAGATGTGTTATTAATTTCCATTTGTTGCATCGTTGGAGTTATTGGATTAAGAGTATATAAATATCCAACCAACATACTAGAACAGATAATAACCCTATTTTTCCTAACAACAACTTTACCATAAAAAGAAACAGAATATCCATCCAAAAATAATTTATAAACTAAAATCAAGTTCTTTCTAAAACATGGTACGTAAAGACAATTCCTCAAAACCAAAGTCTTGTTCCTATCAAAAGATAAATAAACATCTCCCACTGCAACAACCGCCACTTTCGTAGCATTGCCCATGTAGATGGTAATCTCACCCTCATTAAGTCGTCTAGTTTCCTGGAACCCCTGCAAAGAATTGCAAACATGATCAGTGGCTCCCATATCTACACACTAGGTACTGGTAGATAACACCATTAAACATGTTTCAATAATTAGTGAATAAGATGTACCTTCTTTGTTCTCCTTTTTACAGGGACAATCTACCTTCCAATATCCAGGCTGCTTGCATGAGAAGCACTTGCCCTTTGGCTTCTTCATGCCACCTTATGGCCCAGCTTGCTTATGTCCACCCGCTTTCTTTGCCGAACCAGCTTGTTTCTTCTTCTTCTTCTTCACTTCATCTTTCGGCTTAGAAGCAAAAACATTTTCAGCAATGTAAGCTTGAGAACTTTGATGAAGTATCCCTTCTGCCACTTGGAGTTCTGTCATAAGTTCTGCTATCAAATACAACCTCTTGTTCATGTTGTAGTTCAGGCGGAACTGCTCAAAACTCTTGGACAGCTTTTGGAGAATGATATCAACCTGGGTTTCCCCATCGATTTCAGCTCCAAGGACCTCCATCTCATTGAAGTAAGTCATCATCTTGAGGACATGATCCCTTACGGGTGTCCCCTCAGGCATGGTGGTCGTCATCAAGTTTCTCATGGCCTCCTACCTGGCAGCCCGACTCTGGTGTCCGAAGAGTTCCTTGAGATTGAGCATCATGTCATAGACAGTAGTCTTGGCCTGATGTTGATATTGCAGCACATTTGATATGGAAGCCAAAATGTAATACCGCGCCATCTCATCTGCTTTGATCCACTTCCTATAACCTCTTTATCCTCTTCACTAGAGTTATCCTCAGGCTTTTCAGGACAGACCCAGAGAGTACAAACTTGTACTCTTCAGCAGTCAAGACAATGTCTAGGTTCCGTTTCCAATCAATATAATTAGGATCAGTAAGTTTGTTTTCTTTAGGTATAACAGCAAGAGGATTGAAAGTCATAGATAAATCCTGAGAATCACGTAAATAAACACATAGGTCAAAACATTAGAATTTAAAACAATATAATTAAATTCACCAACACCTCAAATCACCGTGAATTTCGCATGCCACGATAGTGTGGACGTATACTAATTCAAACATTTGTAAAAGAAGATTTTACCCATTAATTTTATTATCTTGTCAACCAAAATGATAAATAAAATTAATAGTTGGTTTATCTTCAGCCATACAAACAACAACAGTTACTCCGATGGGGAGGATACTATCATATGCACCTAAGTGTATACCATTACTTAATACTAAGTCTATTATCTAGGATTGTGCCCTATCAGATGGAGAAGATTGCACACTCCTAAATAATTTTCTATTATTATCCATAAGGAAATTTGATTTAGTGATCCGCAAACAAACTCATCTGATATGGAAGAAGGCACTTAAAGCTAACGTATAAGTTTAAATGCATCACATACAAACCAGTAATGGAGGCTGTGAGACTTATACAAAATAATCCCTCTCCCACATAGTTATTTAACATGAGGGATTTTAACATGCATATCACATAAAACACGTAACAACATACATATCATAACAACATATAGATAACGACAATAAATATGGAAAGTGATAAATTCCAACTATTATGGCCTCGTTATATAGCCGCTGTTCTTGAATGTCCATTATCGGCATGTCAGATCCTTCTCAGCTGCGCCTCTGAACATCAAAATACATCACGCACAGCAAAGAACCAGGCCGTAACCGAACAGGATCGATCCAATACAGAATCTTGATCGAACAGTAAATTACATCCATCAATCCTATCCTAGATCAAATAGTAAATTACATCCATTAATCCTATTCTAGATCGAACAGTAAATAACATCCATCAATCCTATTCTAGATCGAACAGTAAATTATATCTACACGACAAACCGCCGTGTTTAATCTATTACAATCACACACCAACCCAAAAATAAAACAACCTCGACAGGTCCGAGGGTTTAAATCATACATCACATACATACAGGCCATAATAGTTGGACTTAGGATACCTACAACCACCGAGTTATCCTATCGTATATACTACTATTATCCAGCCATATAAAACGTATGAACAACACATGATACATAAAAGAAAAAATTGATCCAATTGTATAGAACCAGAAAACCTCGGCTCTGATACCAATTGTTAGAACCGATGGAACACCGGCTCTATGCAATCGGAATCGGGATCCATAAGGGTATGATAACGCGTAATGGAAAGAGTCTACCTTTCTTGGAGACTGGTGGAGATGAATGGAGATTAGACCTCTCGATCTTCTGTTGTATTCCTAGCCCTTTCTTTGGACATCGTGTGGGCGACGATCCTCCAAAGACTCAACGGTCTCACATTCTTTCACTTTCTCGCGATTATGTATGGTAACGTATGCGTGAGATTGAGTGTCATCTGGAGGCCGCTGACTTTAGGGATATATATAGGCTACAATAGGGATCTAGATGAGGAATTAGGGTTGGGCCTCCTGATGGGCTTAGGCGTCCTGTGTTCAGCCCAAACACCCAACTTAAGTCCATCAATTATAACTCGGTCCACTAAGGAGTTATAATTGAACTACCATCCCAATCCCATATTACAATATGGGCTCCTTATTATGTGTACGTTTATTTCCCCATGTTTAAGATATCGAATGTCCGTGAATTAAACAAGTTACTGATAACTTAATTAATTTACATCTAATTCCAAGAGTAGTAACACTCAACTTTATTATCATGCCGGACTAAATCCACCTGCAGGGTTTACATGATAATCCTTATGAGTTCCTCAAGGGGACATCATCATCCTAAATAATTAGGACACAGATTCTTTCTATAATCAACAGTACACCATATAAACAGTATTATCTCCCAATTCACCGAGCTTATTGATTTATGAATAAATCTCACTCATTGGCAAATTAAAAAAAAACACTGAGTACACGTGCCCGTTATTATATACGGATTAAGAAGACGTGCATCCATAATAACAGAGGCCTTATTCTTTTATATAGTCAGTACAAATCGAACAACCTCAAATGGTCCTGCTCAATACACACAAAATGTACTAGTGTAACTTTATAGTCAAGACAGACTAATACCAAATTACACTACAACCGTTCCAATGGTTTGTCCAAATCCATCTTGGTTGTGAGCTACTATTTATAATTTATAAGGAACTGATAGCATGATCTTCTGTGTGGCACCACACACCATGTTATCTACAATATAGATTAATCTGAACAATTGCATTAACATATATAACAAATATAAAATGCAAACATTTGACTAAAATGATTCTCATATCAAGTAAATGTTCATACAAAAACTAGGCTTATAGTATACATCCTAACACGAAGATATCCCAGGTGTTAAAAATGGAATTAAAGAGCACTTTAGAAGGCAATTCAACAAAATTCTAGGAATTTGACCGTTGTTTACTCTCGATGAGGAAAGAAGGAAACTCTTATCATCTGAAAATAAAATGCTCACCACTTCTTTCAAAGATTAGGTGATTCATGAAGTTGTCCGTAATTATGAAAGCTTAAAAGCATCGGGCCCTGATGGATTTAATTTCAAGTTCGTTAGAGAGTTTTAAAGTGTTATGAAAGGTAATTTCATGAAAATGATGGAAGAGTTGCAATGTCATGGTACGCTGGTATGTGGTATTAACCCCTCTTTTATTATTTTAATCCCTAAAATGTCAGATGTGTGTGGTCTGGGAGATTATCCACCAATATCTTTGATTGATTACATCTATAAAGTTCTTTCCAAAGTGCTTGCTAGCAGACTGAGCAAGGTGATGGATCAAATAATTTGTGATACTCAAAGTGCTTTTGTTGGAGGAAGATGTATTTTAGACGATGTGGTTATTTTAAACGAGACAATTGAGGAAGCTAAAAGGAAGAGACCGAAGAAGGTCGTCTTTAAAATTGATTTTGCAAAGGCTTATGACTCTATAGATTGGGAGTTCCTAGACTTGAAGATGAGACAATTGAATTTTAGTAATCAATGGAAAATGTGGATTAAAGCAATATGATGGATCAAATAATTTAGCAAGGTGATGACTGAGTAAGGTGATGGATCAAATAATTTCTGATACTTAAAGTGCTTTTGTTTGAGGAAGATTATTTTAGACAGTGTGGTGATTTTAAACGAGGCAGTTAAGGAAGCTAAAATGAGGAGACTAGAGAGGGTCTTCTTTAAAATTGATTTTGCAAAGGCCTATGACTTTGTGGATTGGGAGTTCTTAGACTTGATGACGAGATAACTGAATTATAGTAATCAATGGAGAATGTGGATTAGAGAATGTGTCTCCACTGCATCCTCTATGGTACTAATGAATGACAACCCATCAAAGGAGTTTAGATTGGAAAAAGGTCTTAGGCAAGAAGATACCCCTTCTCATTTCTTTACCTTATTGTAGCCGAAGGATGTAGTGTTATGGTCTCAAAAGCGGTGGAAGAGGAACTTTTTACCCCGACTCTGATCGACAATGAAAAATTGAAAATCTCTCACTTACAATATGCTGATGAAACAATCTTTATTGGTGAAGCAAGTAATGAGATTGTATGGGCTATGGATATATATTCTAAAAAACTTTGAATTAGTCTTGGGGCTGAAAATTAATTATGAGAAATGTAGAATCTTTAGAGTGAATGTAGAGGAACATCAACTACAATGTATGGCAAACACCTTGGGTTGTGTTGTTGGTAGTTTGCCTTTTTCTTACCTTGATATTAAAATAGGGGTAACCACAAAAGGATATCAGAATAGAATCACTTCGTGCATAAGATGAAGAGAAAACTCAAGAGTTGGGAGGATAAAAAACTCTCTCTAGGAGGAGAATCACTCTCCTGAATGCAGTTCTATCTTCTATGCTTCTGTATCATTTCTTCTTCTAACTTCTTCTTGTTAAAACCATTAATTTGCTCATTTCTTTGCAATGTAATTTCTTGGAGGGGGAGTGCAACAAAAAAATACTTAACTAAACTGGGAGAAAATATGTTCTCCTAAATCTAGGGGGCTTGGTGTGAGAGACTTAAAATTATTTAATAGAGTCTTAATTAGTAAGTGGTTGTAGAGATTTTTTAACGGATCGTGATAGTTTGTGGGCAAGAGTAATTCATTCCATTCATGGGGGTGGACTAGGGGACTGGTGGGATTATCTCATTAG
This sequence comes from Scutellaria minor, assembly GCA_954870855.1. NCBI lineage: Eukaryota > Viridiplantae > Streptophyta > Magnoliopsida > Lamiales > Lamiaceae > Scutellaria > Scutellaria minor. Next base: position 12,573,179 of record OX940731.1, on the reverse strand, counting down.
GCAGATCAAGTGGTTGGTGTAGTTGGTAGAGGGACGTGGTAAATAATGGCACGGGGGGAAAACGACAGATAGTTTTAGGATAACTTGGAGAAAAAAATTAGGTGATGGAGCTAAAACAAATTTTTGGGAGGGCGTTTGGGTGGGGTGACTTCTCTTAAAAGTTAATTCAGTAGGCTTTTCCATCTAAGTAATAAAAAAAATTGTATAAGTGAGATGGGGTCTTGGGTAGACGGGAGGTGGGTAAGGTCATAGGTTGGAGAAGAATTTTATTTGATAGAGATACTAATATTCTTAACCAAATGTTATCTGTTATTAATAATTTTTAGTTTAAGGAGGAATAGGAGGATGGATGGCGATGGAAACCAACACCAAGTGGCATTTTAGCTCAAGTTCTGCTTATATGAAATTGTCTGAGAATTTTAATCATGAAGGGAGCTTCTGGAGTTGGAAGACTAATTAGCAACGTGTAGAATAATATTACACTGCTCAAAGCGTCAGTAATGGCATGACGACTGTTATGGAATAGACTGCCAACTAAATCTAAACTTCTACACAAGGGTGTGATATCGATCAGTGATGCCAAGTGCAGCTTGTATGAGGAGGAAGTTGAATCAACCAACAATTTGTTTTTTAATTGCAAATCGACATCCATGATTTAGGCATCCCTATTCAATTGGTTGAATGTATCTACATTTTTATATAATCAGCCTATTGACCATTTCCAGCAAGTTTCGCATCAACTTATCGACAAAAATGGAAAGCGGTTTGCTATCGGGTTTTAGATTTGTACTGTTTGGGTCATTTTGGTGGTGGAGAAATAAGGTGATTTTTGATAACTTGACATAGGATGTTTGCAATATTGTCGATGAGATTAGAAGTAGACTGTGGAGTTGGTGCTCGGTAAGGTACATCTCTTTTCGAAATTTTGTTTTCAAAGATTAGATTCATGAGCCCAGAGGAATACTTGAGTGTTGATGTTTTCTTGTCCATTTGTTATGTTGTTCTCTACATTGTATTAACTGTTATAACTTTGAAGTATGGGCACTTCTTGTACCCATTTTTTTTGGCGCCCCATTCCAACTAGATCGGAGTCGAGCCGCCCTTGACTTATATTCGTTCCTTAAATCCTTTTTATAATACAACGAAAGACTAAACAAGATCATGAGTAATTTTTTAATTTAAAATGTGTTTTCTCAAAACGTCGTCACACTTATGCATATCTTGTGTCTTTCCCACATTTTCAAGTCAAAACCATACTCAAATATATTAAAATAAATATTTGACAACACAAAAAGGCCAAGCAGTAAACATTTACTCAAAAATATACTTTCATTTCTATTATAAAACATGTACAATGCATCATTTAAAACTCTACTATTACTTGTCACACAAACTTATTTCGCTACATATTTCATTAGTACTCGTATCATTAATACTATAATCTTCTAAAAAGATAGAGGAAGTTCATCCCAACCGGTTGCACATCCGATTTGACGTAATCGTAATTTGAAATGTATTTTAAATAACATCATGAGACTCTTCCAAAGAGAAAGCCCAAGAGATAACCGTACTCTTTAATACATTAAGATAATTAAATTATTAAGCACATACTATATGTGTAACACTCCCAACACTTTATTGATTTGAAATACTTTTAAGAAACACATGTATCAGAATGTTAGATTCCTGACTTAACTTCAAAACGCACAAGCCATTAAATAGGTCCCCAAATATTTAATGTTTGCAAAAGAACTTCATAATACTTGAAAGGAACTTTGTCGATTGAAATATACCATCGTTTATACATAGGATCCAAAATATCTATTGACATCAAAAGACATCTCAAATGTTTAATTGTCTAAAAGACAAGTATCAGAACATAAGCTTCAAAAGTTCATCTTGAGCATGGCATATAAACAAACTGACTGGTCATTTAGGAGATCCACTATCTCTGCAGATTATTACATGCATTATAAAAACTTAATAATAAGCAATAAGCTCAGTAAGTTGAAACTTATTCACACAATCACGTATAATGAATCATATCATGCAATATGCTTTTCCATATTCATTTATTCTGAAAATATCTTTTATAGGGTACCCAGAAGGCTGGTACTCAATCAATATCAGTAAGCCGTATAAGAATTTCATTAAGATTGACCAATCACCATATCATGATATCTACTCTTTGTTAGTTAAGATTGACCAATCACCATATCATGATATCTACTCTTTGTTAGTTAAGCATTATCATTAGTACTCAACCACCATCAACAAACCATACACGTATTATGTCTACTCTCTGATAGCCAAGCACCATTCCACTTATTCTTTTTTTTGGTACTCAACTATCATCTGTAGACCGTATAGTCATGTTGCCTACTCTCAATCAACCAAGTACCATACTTCCTCTTTCAAAACACCTTTTATATACATCATGTATCACATGAACCTCACATACAATTCAATCATAGACATAGAACAATCATTCACATATCATTCAAATTACATCAATATCAATTAGTTCTTGCAATGCAGCAAATAAAAGCTTCAACTTATCTTAAATCAAAGCGAGTACAATAGTGGAAGTGTTTGGCCCTTGTGGAAGATACAATGTGCTTATAAACCTAAAAGGACCAAACATGCATATACATGTGTTTAAATGCTCATTCAATGAAGAGATAATATCATTCAATTACACACATCAAGAATTATAATTCATACATCTTAATATCATTTCTTAATTCAATGAGTTAAGAATACTAATAGGGCAGCCCCTACTTTGCAATAAGGCACTAAGAACTCAAATGAGCCGAACTACTTATGTTCTTGCATAAGTTAACCTAAATAACCAATTGAGTTACCTATCCTCTAACTCTTCAATCATACTTACAAACATTATAATAATACCAAGCATCAATAGAATCAATATACAGCCACAACTTATCAGATTCACAAGTTCAATTAAACTACTTCAACTAACTTAGTTATCTTCAATTCATCTTCATAATAACACATATAATATCAGATCATGTGAGATATCATATAAACATAATTTTAAACATAAAACATATGGATAGGATCAAACCTAGAAAATAAGCTCAAGGATGCAACGTTTTAACCAAAAGAGGCACCAACTAGCTTCAATTTCATCTCATATGCAACCTCCATGATATATTTCAGTTTTGTATGGTATTTTGGGGTTCTAAGGATGAAGAAAGGGAGAGGAGAGGAGGGTTGGTCATTTTTTAGGCTTAAGTGATCAAATGAGAACACAAAAGAGCATTTCTTACCATTTTTAACCATGCTAAAGAGGAACACTTGCTTTGTTCTTATTGGCTGGACATGTGTGGGTGTTAAATGGACAACATACCACGTTTTTGGTCATAGGAGAAGATTAGTGTTGGATGAAAGATCATAATAATTAAGTGCAATACCTTAAAATTGCTTTTGGTACACCCTAGTCAACTAACCAATCAAATTGCACTAGTTTGCTTACTTTAGAATTATAAATAAATGCTATGAAATTCATAAATTAGAAGTTTAATCAAGTTAATTTAGGAATATCATTTTAGAGATATTATGCATTTAGCATATTTATAACCGATTTCAGTACATCCATCTTCTCTTCCCAAGATAAACCTTTCCACTGTAAAAAAAAGCACTAAACAGAGTATATTAGACGATGGAGTTGAAATGCCATAATAATTTCATGCATAGATAAAGTAATCATGACTAATTAGATCATAAAAGAGACATATACTTGAGAATTCAACACATTTTATAACAAGATGCTTAGAAATATAGTTTAAATGCTCATGAATGCATTTCAATGTAAGATGCAAGTGATTAGAGAATTGGGCGTTACAACATGTCCTTTGGGTACGCTCACCCTAGACCATACTATAACATAACGGAATGAGGGAGTCGCTCGCCTACTAGATCTTGCTTTCATAGACTAGACAGTCTCGCCCTTATAGTCGTTGCCTGTTACGAAAGCTGTATACTGGTTATAGTTACGGGGTTCTAGCTGTAGATTTTCATTTCATACATGACTTACTAATTCAATTATCCACACATAGTAAGAAGTAGAAGTTACCCACTTTTGAAAGATGACTCCAACAACAAGGATAGCTCCAGGGATCTCCGAATCATTCACACTACACTCGGCACTTTTGATTCCTAAGTTTTATCATTTAGTAACTTTATCATATATATATAAACATATTTCATTTAAAATATACTTGATTCCTATATGAAATTCTAAACATGATCATAGTACAACTAAAACATTTAGGCTTAATTAGCATATAAAATAAATCATCATACTTGAGACATAATTTTTAGACACTTAAACTAGTAATTTTTGGCACAAAATGATACATAAAGTGACAAAATTTTTAATAATTCATAGATAATTTATAAAATCAAAAGAATATTTATATGATCACATATTAATGTCAACTATCATATTCTGAAAATTCATAACTTTTCACACTATATATAAATAAATAAAAATAGAATTCTAAACAAGATTTTCACTTGAATTTCAGCTCAAAATCAGTCTATGTTGCAAAATTCACACAATCTTATAGGATATAGATTTTGAAATTTGTACAGAACATACATAACATAATGAAGAATAAAATGTTAAAATATCAATCTTAAATCATGCTCACATAATTAGTTATGAGTTTTGGAAGTTGACATAAAATAGAGCACCATGTATGCTGAAAACATATTGTCTTGTACAAATTGTCATAAATCATATAAGACTTCAAAATTTTCAAGGATAATTTCTACATGTCCTTAAGAGTCTGTACAATATACTAAAATATCACATGTGAACTCAAAGCCTAAAACCCGGAGAAATGTTTCACTCTAACCTAAAAATAGGACAAATCTGTCACAAAATATGGCTATATTTGAAAAATCATAGTAAATCAAATTTAAGTCCAAATATTCCAAATTTTATAGACATGTTCTTCACTGCATATATTAGAACTTGATTAAAGGGTTTAGGCAAAATAAAGTTTTATAAGCCTACGAAAGTTACAGAACAGGCCTGTAAATATCAACTTCCAGCATATGCACTACTTTGCACATTCTAGCAAATTATAAACATAAAATTCTCAACTTAATGCCAAAGAACATCTTTAGACCTTCTAGTCTATACTATAAGTCTTGAAATACCATAATTTAAAGAAAGAGTTAAGTGAATTTTAGCAAAATACCTTTAAAGATCAAGAGAGAAAAGTGTGTGCTTTGTTTTGTTGTTTTTTTCTTCTTCTAGGATAGGCTTTCCTCTCTCTTCCTTTTCTTTACAATTTTATACATGATTAGGTAGCATGATATGAGGTAGGAGGTGTATGAGGTGTAGTAGAAGGTGTAGAAAATGAAGTAGGAGGTGTTATGCCATAGCTTAGTCATCAAAGTGTGGTATTTATACATATATGCTTAAACTTGTTTTTCTACCCTTTTTTTCTTTATTTTTTGTTTGATCTCTTTCTTTAATCAAATATATGTATATATTATGAATTCATATGTATATAAATGTATATGTTTATGATCACAAAAAGATACTAAAATTAATAGTTCATGCACAATTCATTGTACTAAATAACTTTTATCATAAAAGAAGATACAATTTTCATTTCATGCATGTATGTTGAAAATTGCATACTATGTTTTAAGGTTTTTGAAATGATATTTTGATATACATTATGAAGCATAAGCATATGTTCAAGTAAAATATTTTTATCACATAAAGTCACATATAAAAATCCTACTTAAAATTTCATTAAACAAGAGCATTCATAACACAACAAGTAAGTTAAGTATCTAAATCTAATATAATTTTAATTCATTTAAAATTGTTTATTATCTTATCTTTTTACTTTATACATTCTTGTTAAGTGCGATATGATCAAGCTCGATTTTCCCTGTATGGTATCCCTGCAAAACTTTTTAAAATCTCAAAAGAAACATTAGGACATAAATCTTTAAAATCATCACTCGTAACTTAATTCTTAATCATAACCTTAAGTAATATAAAAGCTTACACTTAAATAATTTATAATTCAATACTAAAAAATTTTTATAAAATATGCAAATACAAGGTGTTTTTGGAAACAGGGTGTTACATTTTTTTTGAATAAAAATTTCTTTATCCGATAAAAAAAAGCTTTATCATCTTATTTATCCAAACACTTCAACAACTTATTTTTGAATTTATATTAATCATTTCATAAGCTCTAACTGAACTTGATCATCTATATCAATTTGGTGTTTCATCTGTATAGCATTGTTTTTATTAATTCATATCATGTGTTAAATATTAATGTCATCTTTATATTTGACATGTGGTGGTTATTTTGGAATATTGGATGAAACACCAATATAAAATAGAGGATCTTGTTGTGTAAAAACATCTTACAAGATGTAAGAGCTTATAAGTTCTTTCAAATAAGTTTTAGTCAAACATCCTCAAACTTTTAGCATTAACACTATAATGTTTAATTTATAATTTATATCAAATCAATACATGATCGAGGTTTTCAATTGCTGACGTGGAGCTCGAAATATATGTCAACATTCCAGTCATTACCCACGTGGTATGCCCACATCCTATTCATCATCCACATGGACTTTTGGTGCATGTGCATTTACCAAATACACAGATTAAGATGATCGGGAATTTGGTGCATGGTGATACAACAAAACTTGAGGTGGTGATGAAGGAGCTGTAGACGATGATAGTGGTAGTGGTGGGAAACGAGAATGATTATTTCTTTAGGTGGGGGAGGGGGAAGACAATGAAAGGGGGAGGAACAATTTTTTTTAAATAAATGATGTAATATATAAAATGAAACTAAAGAAAGAGATTACAAAACAAGTCACAAAATAAAGAAGATAATATTTGAGTAAGATGCTCTCACGGATTCCATTTCATGAGATAGGTTGGATCAGATTGGATCAGACATAAGAAATTATGTAATATTTTTATGTTGGAAAAAGCTGAAATTTTGTCCATTATTGGGGTAATTTTTAACATGGGTCCCGTACCCGATTTTGGAATTGAAAAGTTTGATTGTGTTCTCCTCCGAGAAAGGTTCGAGACGACTCATTATACGCCCAAAATGGTTGATGGGTGAATGAGAAATTGAGTCTCAAAGTTGCATGTTTGGATCCTATGAAAGGATGTTTATCCCACATCCGGAAAACCAAACTTAATTCTCCACTTTATATTGATTTTCCATTTAGTGAGTGATAAGAAAGATTGGCAAGAAGGCTCTCTCTCGTGCGCGCGTGGGGGGAGGAGGGGTGCAAATCAAGATTTGATTTGAGCTCCGGACCATGGGACTCATGTGCACACGCGACCTACATATATGAATGTCGGTCCGAAAAGCGGCGGGCCCGACCTCACTCTTTTTGCCACATTTTCGTTCCATCTTCATGTGACTTTTGACTTTCCAACTTCCTATAACGTCTAGCCACGTCCAACCTTCAATGCAGCTGTCTAGAGACAATTCTGAAGGTGCCTATAAATCTGGACAAACCCATCTGGACAAACCTGAAAAATTCAATGGACTTAACTTTAAACATTGGCAACAAAAAATGTTTTTTTATCTAACTAGCTACTTTAAACCTTGCTAGGTTTATCATTGAAGATGCTTCTGTTCTAGGTGAAAACCCGGATGCTCAAGTTGTTAATGCTCTTGATGCATGTAATCACTCTGACTTCTTGTGTCAGAACTATGTGATGAACGACTTGGCCGATGGATTGTACAATGTGTACAGCTCTATGAAAATGGTAAAGAAACTTTGGGAATCCTTAGATAAGAAGTATAAGTCTGAGGATGCTGGGGCCAAGAAATTCATTGTTGACAGGTTCCTCAACTATAAGATGGTTGATTCCAAAACCATGATAAGTCAAGTGCAAGAGCTCCAAGTCATCCTGCATGAAATTCACCCCGAGGGTATATAGTTGAGCGAAACTTTTCAAGTGGCTGCTATCATTGAGAAACTGTCGTCGGGGTGGAAAGACTTCAAAAACTATTTGAAGCATAAACGTAAGAAAATCAACGTTGAAGAGGACAATCGTGGCTCTGAAAAAAATCTTTTCAATCCTAATGTGGTAAAGGTAAATGTCGTTGAGCATGGTCAAGGCTCAAAGAAAAATAATTTTAACAACAAGAAATCCGGTCCGGCCGGCAAAGGTGTTTTGGGGTCGAAGAAAGAAAATTTCAAAAGGAGGTTCACTGGAAACTGCTTCAATTGTGACAAGCCTGGTCACAAGACGATTGAGTGTAGGAAGCCGAAGAAGAAGCAAGAGGCTAACATGGTTGATAATATCACTAAAGATGTAGATGATATGTATCTCGCTGCAGTTATTTCTGAGGGAACTTGGTGAACTCAAATCCACTTGAGTGGTGGATTGATACTGGGGCTACTCATCATGTATGCTCAAGCAAGGAGCTATTCAGTGCACTCAAAGAATTTGGGACCGAGGAGAAGCTTTATATGGGAAATTCTGCTACTTCTGATGTGAAAGGGCAAGACAACGTGATTCTGAAGATGACTTCTAGGAAGGAATTGAACCTCAACAACGGTTGTTCGTGCCAGAGATATGCAAGAATTTGGTGTCTGGCTCACTACTGATCAAGCATGGTTTTCGTATTGTTTTTAAGTCTGATAAGGTTATTTTAACTAAGAATGAAATGTTTGTAGGAAAATGGTATGTGGTTGATGGGCTCTTTAAGTTCAATATAATGGTTGTTAAACCAAATAAGATGAATAAAACGACTACCTCTTCTATTTATATGTTTGAGTCTTCCTTTATTTGGTACGGTAAACTAGGACATGTCAATTTTGATAGTCTACACAAGTTGATGAATACGAAAAACATACCTACATTCCATATTGACTTTAAATATAAATGTGAAACTTGTGTTGAAGCAAAGTTAACAAGATCATCCTTCTAAACTATTGAAAGAAATAGTGAGCCACTAAGTTTAATTCATACAAACATATGTGATTTAAAAATGGTGTACACTCATGGTGGAAATAAATACTTTATCACTTTTGTAGACGATTGCACCAAGTATTGTTTTGTCTATCTTCTCAAAAGCAAAGATGAGGTAATAGAGAAATTCATTCTCTACAGAAATAAGGTGGAAAATCAACTTAGTTGGAAAATTAAGGTGCTGAGAAGTGATAGAAGAGGTTAATACGAATCACCTTTTGTCGATTTCTGTACTCAGCATGGAATTAGGCATGAGACAACAACACCTTATTCACCTCAACAAAATGGCGTTGTAGAACGTAAGAATCATACTCTGAAGGAGATGATGAACGTAATGCTGTTAAGTTCAGGTTTGCCTCCAAACATGTGGGGGGAAGTTGTGTTATCAGCTAACTACCTTTTAAATAAGGTTCCTGGAAGAAGTTAGATAAAAGTTTATACGAGCTTTGGCATGGATGGACACCTTCTTATAAATACTTGAGAGTATAGGGGTGTCTAGCAAAGGTTGTTGTACCTCTTCCCAAATGAGTGAAAATTGGCCCTAAGACTGTTGATTGTGTATTTATTGGATATGCACATAATAGTAGTGCATATCGATTTCTTGTGTATGAATTCCAAATAGCTGACATACACAAGAACACGATAATTGAGTCCCGAAATGCTTCATTTTTTGAACACAAATTTCCACATAAATCCAAAATGGATGTTGCATCTGTTAGTAGGGTTGTGGAAACTATGGATAAAAATCAAAATGAAGATGTGGAGGTTGAGCTAAGACGTAGTAAAAAGGCAAGAGTTGAAAAATCTTTTGGAAATGATTTCTTAACATACATGCTTGAAAGCAAACCTCAAAGTTACTCAGAGACTGTAAGCTCTTTGAAGGACCTCTTTGGAAAGAGGCAATTCAAAGTGAAATTGGCTCAATCCTGCAAAATCATACTTGGGAACTAGTAGATCTTCCTCCAGGAAGTAAACCATTAGGATACAAGTGGATCTTCAAAAGAAAAATAAAGACAGATGAAACAATTGATAAATACAAGGCAAGACTTGTGATAAAAGGTTACAGTAAAAAATAAGGCCTTGACTACTTTGATACTTATTCTCCTATAACGAGAATAACCTCCATTAGAATGGTTTTAGCCATCGCAACTTTAAGAAATCTTGAAGTGTATCAAATGGATGTCAAGACTGTTTTTTTAAATGGAGACCTAGAAGAGGAGATTTACATGGAACAAGGTGTGTAAGTTGGTAAAATCTTTGTATGGCTTGAAACAAGCACCAAAACAATGACATGAAAAGTTTGACAATGACATGTTGTGTAGTGGATTCAAGATCAGTGAATGCGATAAATGTGTTTACATAAAGAACACTGAAAATGGCTATATCATTCTATGTCTTTATGTAGATGACATGCTCATTGTTGGGAACAATGAAAAGATGATCAAGTCCATTAAAGATATATTGAATGCAAAATTTGACATGAAGGATATGGGTTCGACCGATGTGATCCTTGGAATCAAAATCCATAAATCGCCAAAAGGACTTGTGTTAAGTCAATCGCATTATGTTGATAAAATTCTTGAGAAATTCAACGAGGATGATTCAGCATATGCCAGGACCTCGATAGATCCTAGTCAACATTTATTGAAAAATCGAGGAGATAGTGCGTCTCAAGTTGAATACTTAAGAATAATTGGAAGTCTGGTGTACGTAATGAGTTGTATGCGACCAGACATTTTTTATGTTGTCAGTAGAATCAACAGATATACTAATAATCCAGGTAGTGATCATTGGAAAAGAATTGTGAGAGTACTAAGATATTTGAGGTACACTCGTGAGTTTAGCTTGCATTATTCTAAATTGTTAGGATGTATACTATAAGCCTAGTTTTTTGTATGAACATCGTTTATGGAATGAGAATCACATTGGTCATATGTTTGCATTTTATATTTGTTATATATGTTTATGCAATGTCCAATTAATTTATATTATAGATAACTTGGTGTGTGGTGCCACACAGAAGATCATGTTATCAGTTTCTTATAAATTATAAATAGTAGCTCACAACCAAGATGGATTTGGACAAATCATCGGAATGGTTGTAGTGTAGTTTGGTATTAGTCTGTCTTGACTATAAAACTACACTAGTACACTTTGTGTGTATTGAGCAGGACCATTTGAGGTTGTTCGTTTTATACTGACTATATAATAGAACAAGACCTCTGTTATTATGGATGTACATCTTCTTAATCCCTATATAATAACGGGCACGTATGCTCAATGTTTATTTCTTTAATTTGCCAATGGGTGAGATTTATTCATAAATCAATAAACTCGGTGAGTTGGGAGATAGCATTGTTTATATGGTGTTCCGTTGATTATAGAAGGAATCCGTGTCCTAATTATTTAGGATGATAATGTCCCCTTGAGGAGCTCATAAGGATTATCATGTAAACCCTGCAGGTGGATTTAATCCGACATGATAATAAGGATGAGTGGTACTACTCTTGGAATTAGATGTAAATTATTTAAGTTGTCAGTAACTTATTTAATTTACGGACATTCGATATCTTAAACACGGGGAAATAAATGTACACATAATAAGAAGGAGCCCATATTAAATATGGGATTGGGATGGTAGTTCAATAATAATTCTCTAGTGGACTGAATTATTATTGATGGGCTTCAGTTATGTGTTCGGGCCGAACACAGGATACTAAAGCCCATCAGGAGGCCCAACCCAATTCCTCCTCTAGGTCCCTGGTGTAGCCTATATATAGCTCTTTTCATCAGCGCCTCTCATAACACAGAACACAGATCACAGAAAACACGTGATAAGTGAGAGAGAGCGGAACTGATTTTTCTCGAAGGATCGTTGGCCACGCAACGTTCGAGAAGGGCTCAGAGGAATACATCAGAAGATCAAGAGGTCTACAAGGGTATGATTTCTTTCCGCTGCGATTTATCTTTGGATCCCGATTCCGATAGCATAGGGCCGGCGATCCGTCGGTTCCAACATAAATATCCAACTGTAGTTTATGGATACAACGATGCAAACTGGATATCGGATATGAAGGACTCTAAGTCTACAAGTGAATTTGTTTTCACACTAGGTGGTACAACCGTTTCATGGAAGTCTTCTAAACAAACATCGATTGCAACTGAGTTTATCACTTTAGACAAATATGGAGAAGAAGCAGAATGGCTTCGTCATTTCTTAGAAGATATTCCAACGTGGCCTAAACCTGTGCACAAAATCTGTATTCATTGCGATAGCCAATCGGCTATAGGAAGAGTATAAAGTCGATCACATGTATAATGGTAAGTCTAGACATATTCATCGAAGACATAATACCATTAGACAACTACTCTCTACTGGGGTCATCTTGATTGATTACGTAAAATCAAAAGATAATTTAGTGGATCCATTAACCAAAGGGTTAAATAGAGATTTAGTTGTAAAATCGTCAAGAGGGATGGGATTAAAGCCTTTTGGAGAAAGAGTTGAGACAAAGGAAACCCAACCTAGTTGACTGGAGATCCCAAGATCTAAGTTCAAAGGGACAACCTAATTTTTAAAACTCAAAAGATCACTGTGGGGGATATTTCTATATTTCTCAAAGCCCATCCTTAAGATGAAACAGTGATGATGTAGGAGATTAGATTAAGCTTAAAGCTTTTAATGATTCTTTCATTTTGTTGTCGATAAGGAATCACCTATGTGAGAAAGAAGTAAGGTCGCTCAAAGGGAATCGTTCAAAGGCTCGATTCTTAGCAATTCTCACAAAACCAGGTCGATGTTTATGGCCTAAACAAACATAACCATGAGAACTGGATAATGTTAGAGAGAATCCTATGTGAGGCACATCATCGTTTACGCTGAAGGCTGATCAATTCAAGGATATCGTGTCTACTGGTTAGCTAGTAAAGTAAATATGTTTTCACAAGGGAAGGTTTAAATGGTAACACCTACCTGTCCTATACAGGATTCAACTATTGATCGGTATCACCTTATTTCCTTTGTGTATCAATTTTCATTCATGTCGGGGATTGTTGGAAAAAGCTGAAATTTTGTCCATTTTTTGGGTAATTTTTAACGTGGGTTCCGTACCCGATTTTGGAATTGGAAAGTATGATTGTGTTTCCTCCAAGAGAGATTCGAGACGACTCATTATACGCCCAAAATGGTTGATGGGTGAATGAGAAATTGAGTCTCAAAGTTGCATGTTTGGATCCTATGAAAGGATTTTTATCCCACATCGAGAAAATCAAACTTATTTCTCTACTTTATATTGATTTTCCCTTTAGTGAGTGATATGAAAGATTGGCAAGAAGGCTCTCTCTCACGCGCGTGGGGGTGGTGCAAATCAAGAGCTGATTCAAGCTTTGGACCATAGAACTCGTGTGCACACGCGACTTGCGTACACGAATGTCGGTCCAAAAAGCGGTAGGCCCAGCCTCGCTCCTTTTGCCACTTTTTCGTTCTATCTACATGTGACTTTTGGTGCCTATAAATCGAGGCTCCCACTTCTGAGTTGATGATCGAAATCGAAGCTTCCTCCTCTATTTTATTTTGCTCTTCATTTGGCTTCCCTTCCTTTTGTGATACAGCTCAGGCGTGCGTCCAATTCGCCATCGGCAAAGAGTTCGTGCTTGACTCATACTAGAGGTCAATCGGAGTTTTGTAGCTCGAGTAGTGAAGAAAACAGTGGAACGAAGAATACGACGTATACGAGATGTATGCAAAGGGTAGAATACGAGATATTTAACATGAATAGTGGCCATTTTTTGAGAACTAGATTTAGAACTAAATATAATCGATTTAATTCAAGAAAGTAACTATATACAGATTTATATGTATCATTAGTTCATTTTTTTTAATTGTTATATTGGATTAGTTACAAGATTGATTGAATTTTATTATCATTTAATACTATTATAATTTTGGCAGCACATAAAATCTATTAACTACAATAGATATTAATCAATCAATTAGGTTATAACTTATATAAGGTAATGCATAATATAAATTTATATATCTATCTTGAAATTTTACTAAAAAAACCTATATTTATTCACCTTTTAAAATTCAATCAGTTTCTATGACCACTTATGAGGTGTAGAACAAGAAGATTGCGAATAATAAAATCTAAATTTAATCTATTGTTTTTGAAAAAAGACCTAGTTTAGTAATTTATCAAGTCTATTTTATTAGTTTATAAATTATTTTAAAATTTAAACTAGATAACATTGTATAATATTTATTTATTTATTACATTTTGTTTAAATGAATATTTATTTTAAATTGAAAATTTTTGAATCTTCGAAACCTAAATTGACTCACTCCGTTATACACGAATCTTTGAAGGAACCGAGCCGAAATGATGGAGCAATTCCGGAGAGTTTTCTTTATATTCTCAAAAAATCTCCGAACTTTAGAGCAATTTTGGAGATTCTCTTATCCCCGAATTGCTACGGACCGTGCTCACCCCTAGATAATACTATTCTATATATTATGTAATACTTTTGTATTATAGGATGCGTTTTGGGTTGGGTCGGACTATAAGAAAATATATAATATTTTAATGTGAATTAGTTATTACTTTTCTATATATTAGGTAATATTTTTTGTATTATAGGATACATGACCTGAATTGGGTCGGGTCGGGTTAATGAAAAATGCATGGATCCTTAATAGCGCCGCCCTGGCTCTCACCCTCATGCGTGAGTCGTGCAACATGTAATACTTTTGTGTATATTTGCAACGTCCAAAAATTGTAAAATGTCACTTTTGGCTAAGATGCTACATATATACAAAAAGTTACATTTTTAGAAATAAATATGGTAAATAATACCATGAACAAATGAGAGGTATTATTCAATAAATTGCAACAAAAGTATTTTTTTTAAATTCTTTATTTCTCCAAAATAAATTCAAGTTATTCAAAAGACGAAATGTACAGGCATTTACTTTAAATGCACGTTTCTAAATCCATGTAAATAAAATACCTTAGATATTTTTTTGCAACCTCTAGATTATCGACAACCAACATTCATCGTACGCATACCACATCCAAGATTCATTGAGTTGAAAAATATTTAAATATAGAGGGGTGAATTTTTAAATACACTTAGTGGGGAATCCCATGACGTCATGAAGTAAAAACGTATATATAAATGAAGCAAACACATAAATTTATACGTACATTAATAACACTTTTATGACTGTTTTAACCCATGAATTGTTCTGTCGATCGGCGTTAACAATATTAACCCGCATTGACTATGGTTGACCCACATTAATAGGGTCATATGACCCATATAAGACTCCATCTCACGTAAAAATATCCGTGAGATATTTTCATATGATTTTTTGCAAAAAATATACTATTCTAGTATTTTAAATTTCTAACAAATTTTCAATCATGTTCATACACATGTAGAAATATTCTTGTGTATCAGTTTCAAATTGTAAAATCGAAGAATTGAATTATAATATTTTTTTGCAATCAAATCGAATAAAAAACTAAACGTAAACAGGATTAGTAGGTTTTGTTCGATTGCACTCATATAAACTGAAAATTTAGGGGCGTTTTGAACAATACCTTTTGGGTCCATATTATTTTTTCCAACCCACACTGATCGTAGATTTTGCACTATTTCAATTAAAAACATTGTCTCTCATCTCCATCAGTTTGTACTACCTTCTCTACTAAAAATGAATAATTCATAATATTGATTTTATTCATATATTATTAAAAAAAATTGTTGATTGTGATATAAACCAAATTTTAACATTTAATAACACTCAAAAGAAGAAAATGAATGAAAAGAAAAAAGAAAAAAAATTGAAAAAAGAAAAAGAAAAAGAAGTGCATATCATAAATCTGGTCCACTTCGTTGGACAGAGGGAGCACTGAGAAGATTTAATGTGGAATAGAACAACATTAAATTTGGATACGGAAACGAACAACTGATGAGTTGCACTCTTATACATCTGATGCACACATACATGCGGGTCAGGTCTGGGTCTGGGTTGACCCAGATTCACATACTTTTTTTTTGTCATGACCTTTATGTTATGTTAGACATACATTTATATTATATTAGTCATACATTTATGTCCAGATATCATACATTTATTAAATACTTTTAACTCTAAAAAAAAAACTTAATTTCGTCATAATTTGTACATGTTACCTTTATGTGATATTATTTATACCTTTATATCAATTAGGGATGTAAACGAGCCGAGCCGAGCCGAACAGTATCAGGCTCGAGTTCGGCTCGTTTGGTATCAGCTCCAGCTCCAGCTCGGCTCAAAATCAGAAGATTGAGCTCGATATGGGCTCGAGTTCGGCTCGAACAAAGGCTCGTCAAAGGCTCGATAACAAGGCTCATCAAAAGCTCGAAATGGGCTCGAATACAGGCTCGAACAAAGGCTCGAAATAAGGGCTCGAATACAGGCTCGATAAAAGCTCGTCAAAAGTTTGAAATGGGCTCGAATGCAGGCTCGATAAGTAAAGCTTAAGTTCGGCTCGAAAAAATTAGATTTAGAGCTCATTAACACTAATTTTGGCATATATATTTCAAAATTTACAAGAAATCACAAACATAGGTCACACATCATATAAATTTTCTTTTTATTACTAATTATTAATTATCTAAATTTCAAAAACTTATAAAATTCATAATCATATTTAAATAAAATATATAAACGAACAGGCTCACGAACTATAAACGAGCCTATTCACGAACCCCTAAACGAACATGTTCGCGAGCCTGGCTCGTGAGCCCCCTAAACGAACATGTTCGCGAGCTATCGAGCCGAACATGTCTAGGCTTGAGTTTGGCTCGTTAAGCTTAACGAGCTCGAAACTTGGGCTCGAGCTCGGCTAGCTCGAACGAATATTTATCGAGCCGAGCCACGAACTGTTCGTGAACGGCTCGGCTCGTTTACATCCCTAATATCAATATAGTCATACCTTTATATAATATATAAATGTACAACTAACATAACTAAAATGTATGACCAATATACCTAAAATGTATAAAAGGTTAATATGTCTATCTAAAAAATTGTTAAGGTACAACTAATATTACTAAAGGTATAACTAACATAACTAAAATGTTTAACTAACGCTACTAAAATGTATAACTAACATAACATAAATGTATGATACCTGAGAACATGTTTGGGCAAATTTTATACGCGACCTGGTGGCGCGTGCGGGCATGTGGCTGTGCGTGGTGGGCCGGATCCACCTGAGTGCACGAATGTAGGGTCTGTGCACCATGTGCACAAAGTTTTTGTGATAATCTCAAAACAAAAGGGAATCAATCATTTGAAAATATCGATCTGAAATGCATTATTGGGTTCAATTCAATTCGCTTCTTCAATTCTCATCAAATAATGTTAATGTTGACCTCTATCGAAACAAGATTTATATTTCAATTTATGGAAAAAAATGAAAATATATTTTAAGTATACGTGATTCAATATTTTGCTATATCATTTTCAAAAGTTTTCATTGCAGTATATGAATTTTTCAGAATAATATATTTTCAACAACCACGTCATATTTCCACCATGTCATTAAATCCCACCTTTTAATTGCTCATGTGCATCATATGTGATTTTCAAAGGGGTAAAATAGTAGTCGTCGTCTTCTTCTTCAAATATTAAATTCATGATTTCTTCTTCTTCTTTCGTTCTCTCTCAGCCAAACATTGTCCATTATGCGGCAAACATCTCTCTTTAGTGGAGCTTCCACCCCACCTCTCTCTCGCGAAGCTTCCATGCATTCTCTCCCTATTAATAGAATCTCAATTACTCGCACCATTAAGCTTAATTTGTCAGCTTACGTCACTATAAAAGCTCTCTCTTTCTTCTTGAACACTCTTGTTAGTTTCGAACTCGGCTTGAGTTTGTTTTATTAGATCTTGATGGGTTCTTCTTATTTTTTGTGTTAATCAGTACTATTGTGATCTTGTCTTAAAGTTGGCATAAATCTGTGCATTTTTTTGAATCAACAATCAATAATTTTATATTTGTAATTCTCATGCTTTGTGAACTTAGACATCAGAATTTCTTTCTTCGATTTCCTAAATAATTTTATCTCTCAACGGATTAGTCTTTCTCTACAGTAATTGCAGTGCATTTTCAGGAGCTTTTCCACGGAATTCTCTTCAAAACACAATAAATTTTCAAGTGCTCAAATTAACGTCAATCCCTTCGATTAAATGTCCCCTTATGTGATTGATTCTGAATCTCACGATGTTGAAATAGATTTACTTGACGACTTGTAACATCAAAAGGAGAAATTCCTTAAAAAATTGATAATCTGGTTGAGTAAATTGATTGGAAATTATCACAACTTATCTAAAGACATTCTAATGATGATTACCAAGCTTAATTACCTCTAGAAAGTTGCGCTTTATTTGAATAAATTAATGAGGATGATGAAGAAGGATGATGATGAGGAGAAATGAGTTAAGAAGAAAAAAAAGAAGAAGAATATTACAATGTTAACCTTCTAAAAATTTTATGGGATGCATGTGAACAATTTCCAACCGAAAATATGATCCGACACTCGGAAATATTGTATTATGAAAAATTCGTTTACTTTATATAGGTAAATGAAAATATTTTAAAATGATATAGTAAAATGTTATATCACTGTACTTCACATAGTTTTTTTACCGTTCAATTTATTATATTCAACTTTTGCTTGATATTTTGATTCATATTTAGGCCCGTGTTATGGACAAGTAATTCTTAAAAATAAATTCTGATATTCAATTCAAGTTGTAATACAAATTCAAAATATCAATCTCAATAAACATATAAATATTTTGAATTTAAGGAAAGATCAAATGCTGATATTAGAAAAGTTTCTAAGATATAGATGAATTTTAAAAACTTAAAAATAATATTCATAATATTTATAAATATTTAATATTGTTTAAAATATATTAATACACAATCGATATTTCAAATATAAATGATTATAAAAGATATATTTTTCTTAAGTAAACATTAACAATACAAAATTAGAAATCACAAAAGTACTTGAATTACAATTCAATAGGATTGAGATTTAAGGAAATACATTATTTTAATTGAGATTAATATGTTTAAATTCAAAATATATTTATATATTGATATGTTTAAATTTAAAATGGTTGTATTCAATTTGTTGTTCAACTTGAATTGGATAACGAATATACTTAGACGTTGATATCCAATATTGATGAAATATTTTGATTGTGTAGCGCCCAGGACAAAACGAAGCATAATTGGATAATTAAATAATTAAACCCTTAATTGAGATAATTTTATGTGTGTTAATTTTGGGTGTTTAAATTTATTTATGTGCGTTACAGATATGTGTTTGATGCTGATTTAGAAGAACATAATATTTAGACATGGAACCTAGAAGATTTTTATATTATGAGATGCGTAACGGAAAAACGAGAAAATAGAAACGAACTAGAGGTCAATCGGAGTTTTGTAGCTCGAGTAGTGAAGAAAACAGTGGAACGAAGAATACGACGTATACGAGACGTATGCGAAGGGTAGAATACGAGATATTTAACATGAATAGTGGCCATTTTTGGAGAAGTATATATAGGACGTTTTCAAGTCGATAAGTCACACGAGCTCATAATCGGAAAACACGTAAGTTTCTCTCCTTCTTCTCTTTCTTTTTCCGGCGGCCGCCGCCGGTGGCCAGAAAAGTCAACTGTCTCAGAATCGAACGATTTTCGCATAGGTTGTAGCTCTCGTTGAGGCGAGTCTAGTGACGGTCTCTTTTTTCTCCATTCCAACGGTCGGATCACCGGCAAATCGCCGGTCAACCAGCGGAAAAACCTTATTTGAGTTCATCACCTTTTCTCTCTCCTCGTTTCTTGTTTTCTCTCTCTCGTCTTCTTTTCCAGAGTGGTAGATAACCATTCTGGGGTGTTTGTCCTTGGGTTGGAGGTGGTGGAGCCGCCGGAGGGGCGGTGTGGCCGGAGTTGGGTTTGTGTGTGTTGTGGGTTGAAGCTTGGGTTTGGTGTGTTGTGTGTGTGTTGTTCTTGTTTGGGTCGTTGTGTTGTGTGTTGTTGGAGGTTGCCGGTTAGGGAGGTAGAGGTGTTGCCGGCGACGGGAGTCGCCGACCGAAGCTAGAGGAAGAAGATGGTGAAGGCGGCGCTGCTGTGTGGGCTGCTGCGCGCAGGACCGTGCGCTGGGGCACGACCGTGCGCCAGGAGTGAGCGACCGTGCGCGGCCACTGGAAGGTGGCGCACGGTCAAGTGTTGTGGGGCACGGTCGTGGGCAGTTTTGCACGACCGTACGAGAGGGAGGTGTGTGTGGAGTTTTACCGGGTTTTGCCGAGTGCGTCGTGGGCGCACCGACGAGTGTTTTCATGGGTCGGTTCGAGTCGTTTGTTTCCATCCTTGTGTCGGGAGTCGGGGATCTCGGTCGAGTCAACCCTTTTTACCAAGTTTACCTTCCACATTTCTCTCGATATCCTTAATCTTCGAGTCTTCCTTAACCGTTCCACCTTCTCGATCGAATGTTTCCTTTATTTTATATCCATCTTTTAATCTCTTGAGGATCTAAGATATCACGGTACTTTTGTAGGCTATCGGTTGGATCGTACGGATTAGGCTTGACTCTTTATCTTGTCAGAGCACGTGATAACCTCTTATCGAGGTGGGGGTATTTTCTAATTCTTAATCTGTTTACTGCTTTCCCTATTTTGATGCTCGTTTGAGAAATGCTAAATGCTGTGTATTTTAAGTGCTGTGTCATATTTATATTGTGCATGGGCTGCGGTCCACTTCTGATCATGCATTCTTCACCTACCCCTTTTCTACTACTCTTGAAGGTTTGGTGGTCCTGTAAAGGCACCAACGGTAATGAAACCGTTTCTATAGGATAAGACGGGGAACACCCGCACCTATTCGTCCCTTACCATTTCTAATGCATGCTGTGAATTTTACGTGCTATGACAACATGCCTCTTGGTTGTGAACGTTCGGTTTATTATATATACCTCTTTGTCGAGTGTTATAAGATGCAAAGTTTATCTCCACCAGTGTATTCCATGCACTGACCCCTTAATCTGTACTCACACTACAGGAGATGACGAACAGTAGAGCAGTAGAGAGAGAGATGGTGCCATTCTTTTGGGATTTTCATAAAATGTATTTTACGAAGTATCGAGAAAATAATGATCACAATCTTTTGTAATGTAAATATATTTTCTGTAATCTCTGATGACGATGGATCCTGATGATGTTTATTCCGCTGTGATGACATTTTGAGAATCGGTTGTGACCGATGTTTGTATATTATGGAATCGGCAGTGTCCGATGTGATATGAGAAAGATTCTGATATCTTCTATCTTCTTCTTCTTCTGATCGTCCCTTGCCTTCTTCTTCTTTTGCACGCCTCTGTTTTAATTAAAACCCTGATAACTTTTATATGGAAGAAACTGGGGCGTGACAATATGGTATCAGAGCAAATGTTCTACCCTTTGTAGGACTTTGCTTGGTTTGGTTTGATAAAGAGAAAACGAGATAAAACGTGTTGAAAATGTTTAAAAAGTCTTTTCTAAAGGAAAGTATAAGCACCATTCTCTCTCTCTAGGCGTGTCTCTCCTTAAGTTATATAACTTGGTATAAAGAATATGTGTTTGATACGTGTTATCTTGATTACATGACATCTTGCTTACCTGATCTACATCTTATCGAAAGGATGATACGGATAAAGTTTTATATGAAACGAAGCAACTCATGTAGCTTATGCTTGACAGATGGCTAGATTTAGACGTACCGCTAGAATACATATTCCGCCGGTAGAGACGCATGAGGTACGACTTAGACGATATTTCTTTGAAAGCCGAGTGTCAGAAAAAGTATCAGTTGGTGAGCATATATCTAGATTGTTTCATTGTTAGCGAGAGACAGGGGGAACAGGGGGTAGTATCCCTAATATGCAGGCTTGCACACATATGATTCATACTTTGCCGAATGCATGGGCGACAAGGACACGTCTCGTTTTTCGTGATGAGGTGGTGTATTCAGCTGTGGATAACACATCGGTTGTAGATTTCGGAAGAGTGGTGAGGAATATGTTAGAGTTGTGGGGCCGTCATAGCTATCCGACTACACCTGAGCCTAGACCTTATGACCCTTCTAGTGACAGCTCGGAGGATGAGGAAGATGATTTGGAGGAGGAACCTGAAGAGGATCCTGAGGAGGAGGAACCGGAAGAGGATCCTGAAGAGGATAATCCGGATGCAGATGACCCGAGGGATGTGGCACCGGGCCTACAAGGACCTCCGTCACCTCCAGCTGCTGTGGCATAGATGATGGGAGTGTAAACGTTATTTTGTATATATGAACTAGGAGCGATAAAACTTTTATATACGTATGTGGTAGCTGTTTAACTATTAAGTGTATATAACCCTTTTTGGTGTGGGGTAAAGGCTACCCATATTTTTCTCATATGCATATTTAAAACACGTGTATCTCCTTCCTATATTATGGAATCTACGTTGGTATTTCTTCACGCTTGCCGTATTTATTTTCCTTTACTTATTATATATTATTTTGAAACCTGAACGATATATATATGTATACATCGTAACGGAGCTATGTCTCGAGGACGACCTCGAAGAGAACAAACACCTATGGCTAATCAGCCGGAACGGGAAGCAGACCCAAGCATGGGAGATCTAGTGTCGGTGTTAAGAGGATTAGCACAAAACTTTGAGGTTACGCGAGCCGCACCACCACCAGCTAGACCTGATCCGAATCTAATATACGAACAATTTCGGCGCTTTAATCCGCCGACGTTCAGTGGAAAAGGCGAACCCTCAGAGGCAGAGGAGTGGTTGAGATCGCTAGATCGACTGTTTGGGCATTTGGCATGTACTAAGGAACAAAAGATTTCATGTGCGATTTTTCAGCTCACGAAGGAGGCAAGCCATTGGTGGGATTCTTATGAAAGGACGATGTTGCCGCAACAAAGGGAAGAGATGATGTGGGAGGACTTTAAAGAAGTAGTTACTCATCATTTTATACCGCAGTCCTACCGAGATAGAAAGGAGATGGAATTTTTACATCTACGTCAAGGAACTATGACGGTAGGAGAATATGAACGGAAGTTTAATGATTTGAGTAGATATGCCACTCACCTGGTCGACACTGATGCCAAAAAGGTCCGGAGATTCAAAAAGGGTCTACACCCGGAGATTGGGTCGATCCTGGCCGGACAGGGAGTTATAACTTATTCTAGTATAATTGAGAGAGCTCAAGAAATTGCCTCCCGACTGCGATGGGATGTGGTGCCTCCCAGGAAGTTTGCTCCGACACCTATGAAAAGGAAATGGGCAGGGCCGAGTCAAGGCGTCACCCAAAACAAGTTTCCGAGAGAGAACAACGCTCCACTTCTCCCTACCCCTCGACTTGGGAATCCGTGTTCCAGATGCCGAAGAGTACACATAAGGCCATGTCAACTAGAGACACGGAGCTGCTATTCATGTGGGGAACCAGGGCATATTGCACCGAATTGTAGGAAGCTGAAGGGCCCAACGGCTGCAACTACAAGTTCGAGGTCGATAGCCGGCAGAGCTCGGGCTTTTGCTCTTACTCACCCGGAGGCTGCGGAAGGGAGGAGACAATGACAGGTATGTTAACAGTATGTGATATACCTGCTCTCGTTTTATTTGATACCAGAGCAACCCACTCGTTTATCTCTGTCAATTTCTGTAAGCTGTTGAAATATGATAGTAGGGTAGATGCTAAAACCTTAGAAGTTAGTATTCCGTCAGGAAAGACGGTAAAGATGAAACACCTGTATCGTCATCTACGAATCGCTTTTGAGAAGAGGATCCTTCTGGCCGATCTGCACGCATTAGAGATGAAGGATTTTGATATTATCCTCGGAATGGATTGGCTTGAGTCGAATCACGCAGTGATCAAGTGCTGTACAAGAGAGATAATTTTTCAAACACCTGGAGAACCCGAGTTCACTTTTTATGGGACACGAGTTAAAGTTGATACGAGAATTATATCGGTTATGAAGGCAACCCAAATGCTTAGCAAAAGGAATTGCGAAGCTTGGTTGGTTAGCATGGTGGGTCTAGAACGAGAGATGAGTTCTATTGAGGATGTACCGGTGGTAAGATAATTTATAGATGTATTTCCCAAAGATTTACCTGGTCCTCTACCAGATCGTCAAGTGACCTTTGGGATTGATCTTGTACCAGGATCAGCACCGGTATCGAAAGCTCCTTACCGAATGGTACCGAAAGAATTACAAGAATTAAAGGTGCAACTACAAGAACTTCTGGACAAGGGTTTTATTAGACCGAGTGTGTCTCCCTGGGGAGCTCCGGTGCTATTTGTGAAGAAGAAAGATGGAAGCTTCCGGATGTGTATTGATTACAGGGAGCTGAACAAGAGAACTATCAAGAACAAATATCCACTACCTCGAATCGATGATCTCTTTGATCAGTTAAGAGGTGCTAGCGTATTCTCGAAAATCGATTTAAGGTCCGGATATCATCAGATGAAGGTTAAAGATGTCGATATGTCTAAGACAGCATTCAGAACCAGATATGGCCACTACGAGTTCGTAGTAATGCCATTTGGACTTAGCAATGCACCAGCCGTCTTCATGGATCTGATGAATCGTGTTTTTCATGCTTATCTTGATCTTTTCATTATCGTGTTTATCGATGATATTCTCATCTATTCATGTGATAAGACGCAGCATGAGCAACATCTTAGGATTGCGCTGGAAGTTCTACGGAAAGAAAAGCTCTTTGCAAAATTTAAGAAATGCGAGTTTTGGATGGATAAGATAGGTTTTCTTGGTCATATCGTTTCGTCACAAGGGATCAAGGTAGACCCCGACAAAGTTGCAGCTGTCAGCAAATGGGAAACCCCAACCAATGTCAAGGAAGTACGGAGTTTTATTGGTATGGCGGGATACTATCGAAGGTTCATAAATGGATTTTCACAGATTGCTGCTCCGATGACTCGTTTGACGTGGAAGGATGTAAAATTCCAATGGACTGAACAATGCGAGCATAGTTTCCAAGAGCTAAAGAAGAAACTAACAGAAGCACCAATCTTGACAGTTCCGGATGTAACAAAGGAATTCGTGATCTATAGTGATGCGTCTAAACAAGGTTTGGGGTGCGTTTTGATGCAGCAAGGAAAAGTGGTGGCTTATGCATCCCGACAATTGAAAACTCACGAACAAAACTATCCAACACACGATCTGGAGTTGGCTGCGGTTGTGCATGCTCTAAAAATTTGGAGACATTATCTGTATGGCGTGAAGTGTGAGATATACACTGATCATAAGAGTCTGAAGTATTTCTTCGAACAGAAAGAGCTAAACATGAGACAGAGAAGGTGGCCGAGTTGGTAAAGGATTATGACGTTACGATCCATTATCACCCTGGTAAAGCAAATGTGGTGGCCGATGCACTCAGCAGAAAAGGAAAAGGGATTATGACGTTTATGATCACCAACCAACGTCATTTAGTCGAAGAAATGTCAAGGTTGAATTTGGAAATGGTCTCACCTCCGAACAGCATCGAAGCTTTGATGGCAACTTTGACTGTGAAACCCACACTTCGTGAACGGATTATTGAAGCTCAAAAGAAGGATAATTTCTTAACAAAGACGAAAACTCACATGGACCGTGGAAAAGCTGAGGGCTTCTCCTATGCAACAGATGGAGCCCTTGTCTTCAGGGGAAGAATATGCGTGCCAAAAGATGAGAAATTGATAGAAGAAATCCTTGAAGAAGCTCATTGCACGCCATTGTCAGCACATCCTGGAGGTACAAAAATGTACCGGGATTTGAGGGAAAACTTTTGGTGGGAGAATATGAAAAGAAGCATCGGACTGTTCGTAAAGAAATGTCTGGTATGTCAACAAGTAAAAGCTGAACATCAACGTCCAGCTGGGTTTATAAGATGCAGAGTTTATCTCCACCAGTGTATTCCATGCACTGACCCCTTAATCTGTACTCACACTACAGGAGATGACGAACAGTAGAGCAGTAGAGAGAGAGATGGTGCCATTCTTTTGGGATTTTCATAAAATGTATTTTACGAAGTATCGAGAAAACAATGATCACAATCTTTTGTAATGTAAATATATTTTCTGTAATCTCTGATGACGATGGATCCTGATGATGTTTATTCCGCTGTGATGACATTTTGAGAATCGGCTGTGACCGATGTTTGTATATTATGGAATCGGCAGTGTCCGATGTGATATGAGAAAGATTCTGATATCTTCTATCTTCTTCTTCTTCTGATCGTCCCTTGCCTTCTCCTTCTTTTGCACGCCTCTGTTTTAATTAAAACCCTGATAACTTTTATATGGAAGAAACTGGGGCGTGACAGATTGAAATTGATATCCTTAAATACAAAATATTTATAATTTTATTGAATCTAATATTTGCAATTTCTATTACTAATATGAAATATTGAGGAAATAATATTTTGATGAAGATTGGTATCCTCTAATTCAAAATATTTAGATATTTAACTTTATTGAATATCGAATATACTAGATAACTTGTTTTGAATTGAATATCAAGTATACTTAGATATTAATATATTGAAGAATATATCGAGATATATATATATATATATATATATTTTTGAACTATAGCAACCTAAATTAAATGAGTTGGTCTTGTGTGCACTTGGTGTACATGCAATCCGGGTTGATCCAATTTTTAACTCGGATCCGCGTGTTTTTGAATTTTGCTTTTTTTTTTTTTTTTTGCTTTAGGTTGTGACTTTTATGTTATAAATGTGTGACTTTTATGTACAACTATCATGACCTTTATGTACTGTAACTTAGAAAAAAATGAAGATTTTCAATATAATTTGAACTGTACACCTTTATGTGATATCAATACGACTTTTATGTTATATTATGTCACCTTTATGCACAAATATTCTAACCTTTATATAATATATAAAGATGCATAAAGGTCAGAATATTTGTACATAAATGTGACATAATATAACATAAAGGTCACATTAATATCACATAAAGGTACATAGTACAAATTGTGTTGAAAATCTTCATTTTTTTCCTAACTTACAGTGCATAAAGGTAGAGATAGTTGTACATAAAGGCAAGGATGAAAATATCGATATCGCAAGTGATATCGCAACCTTAATTTTATGGATATATCGATGGATATATAGTGGATATATCGCATATCCCCCATATCCATATCCCCTCATATCCATATCGCAACATTCAAAGTACGGATATATCGCGGATATATCGCACATGTATCGGGATATTTTCATCCTTGCATAAAGGTCATACATTTATAACGTAAAGGTCATACATTTATAATATAAAGGTCAGGACAAAAATTTGGAAAAAAAAAAAAATTAAAAACTCACGGATCCGAGTCGGATCAACCCGGATTACATGGATCTTAGATTCGTGCACCTGTTAAACACGAGTTTTTGTAAAATTAAATTGAACTATTTAAATCTATTGTAACAACCAACCACTCAAAAGACCACTGATGTATCATCTTTATGTCCTTCTGCTCTCCATAGGAGTTCTGAATGATAAAATACTTCATTTCAAATCATAAAATACTTCATTTCATTCTCATCACCATAACCAATGATGGTCAGTAAATGAATATATTTTATTCCATTATGATGGTCATTAAATAAATATATTTTATTCCATTCTTTTCACCGTGACCAATAACGTTGGCCTTCATGACCATAAAAATATACTTCATTCAATTCTCTTCCTTGTGGCTAATTCGCAATTTTATTGAATTCCAATCAGTAATAATAACATATAAATATTATAAAAATACAAAAAAATTCAAACAATTATAAGAAGAACAATTTCTTCTAATTTACTGAATCTCTATCCAAACAAGATCTATTATATTTCAATTTATTATATTCAATTTTTTATATTCAATTCAAGTTGTAATGCAAATTCAACATATCAATCTCAATAAAAATATAAATATTTTCAATTTAAACAAATATCAAATGTTGATATTGGAAAAAAATTCTGAGAAATGATGAAACTTAAAGGTTAAAAATATTTCAATTCATCCTCAAAATTTCTAATATCAATTCTTATGATATTCATATTCACAAAAATTGAATTTTTCGAACCATCCACAATTGACATAATCTCATTATCATAAATCATGATTTAGAATTGACATTATCACTATTGATATTCATATTTTATTTATACAATGAAAATTGAAGAAAATATCGATAAATTTTAAACTACTAAAAGATGTATTTTTTAAGACAAATTTTTATTTAATTATGTAAGAAACAAAGTAAGTTTGTCCTTGATATTTATAATATGATTATTGTGAAAATGGTCCAATATACCACAAAAATGTATAATATAATACCCTTAATACCATTAAGGATAATTTGATCTCAATATACCACAAAATATAAGGATTGATCTTAATATATATATCACAAATTTGACAGGTACACATGTGAAAGTGACTAACGAGATGTGAGACTGATGGGCAGTGTACTCAGTACAGGTGTCACACGACCAATAGTGTATTTCCTCTATTTAAATGTTGTGTTGTGCTGTATCAAAATAATGAAATTCATACACGAAATTAACTTTTTTTTTTTGAAGAATAGAATTGAAGAATTTATGGGGAGATAACAATTGAAGAATTTCATGTTTAAAAGGTATGTTAGTAGCATAGTTTATTGTTCATTATTAATTTTCGTGTAATATAGGCAGTGAAATGTATTTAGAGAAATAATTATTGTATGTTAATGTTAATTTTTCGTATACAATTAATTTATTGTTAATTTATTATTTTCGTGTAATATAGCCACTGAAATTTATGTTATTATAAAATTTCATGTACAATTTTATAGTTTATTGTGAATTTTTCATTTTTGTGTATAAGCACTTCAATTTAATTATTAATATTAATATAGTGTAGAGGTTGGTTTTTTTTTTGTTATATTAATTTCGTGTAAGGATAAATAGTAGTTTATCGTACATTGTTATAATCTTACATGAAATTTTCTCTCTTTAAAGCTGTAAACACAATTTTCTTTTATTAAAGGATTACACGGAATTTTCTTGTATTAAAGGCTTACACGAAAATTTTCATAATTATAGGATTACACGAAAATTTCCATTTTATAGTCTTACACGAAAATTTTCATAGTGATAGGCTTACACAAAAATACAACTTAGTTATAGACTTACACAAAAATTAAAGTATTTATAATTCTTTTGGTGCTTTATTGTGTAATGTTAATTATAATAAAAATATTTTGTGTAAGGCTTGAAATAACATTTCATTATTTAATAATCATAATTTATTTCCATTATTTAGACAATTTTCGTTTAAAGCTTTATATGATAGGTTAAATTAAATTAATTATTTCGTGTAAGGTGTAAGCCGTAAGGTGTGATATGTTGTCCATTCTTTAATATTATAATTAATGTCGCTGCGGTCTATTGTTGACTTCTTACACGAAAATAATCGAAGAATTATTATAATGCTTGATGTATTATGTATTTTTTTTCATACTAGTTCAAAATAATATCATAATAATAATGTTTTTATCGTGCTATTTTATTACTGTTTTTTTAAAACTTTTTGTAATATTGTGTTTTTTATTATTTTCCATTCTATTAGTTGCACTATATTAATAAAATATACTTAATTGATATAGTTAATATAAATATAAATATATATTAATATCAATATACTTAATTAATGTTAATATTAATATACTTAATCAATACAGTTAATATAAATATAAATATACATAGACTATGTTTTTATGATGAGCTGACTTTTTTTTTGTGATAGTATACAAAAAAATGAGTTTTATATCTAAAGTGATTTGGTTTGGAGGCTATTGGGAGGGTTTAGAATACATAAACGGTTCTCAAGAGGTGCTTCATCTTGAAAGAATCACATACTATGATTTATTTGACTTAATTCATGGACTTGTGTGTGTCGACATAAATTGTTGGGATATGTAATCCACTCACTAGTTGAGATAAATGGAACAGTGAAAAGGATAAAAATAAAAAATGATTCTGATCTAGAATGATTATTGTCCATGATCAATGAAGTTCTTTTGTTTTGTTTCCCTAAAAAGGATGGATCTTGGACCATCTGAACGTGTGTTGTCAATGGGAACTTAGAATAGCCGTCCTGGAGGTTTTTTTTCTGGATTATTTAATATTTTATCCTCGTATTAGGAACAAATGAATGTGTCGGTTGACAATCCCATACAAAATTGGGATTTTTCAAATGTTCCCATTGATTACAAAATGACAAAGCATTTTACGTAAAATGGGGTGTACCAAATAAGGATCAGACGAGACAGTTGGGACATCCTCAAACGAGCAGTGGGCACTTTGGCCTTCATCAAGTGGTCGTGTGAACATCGCTTCTGATTGGGTATTGACTTTATTGTCTTGAATAGGTCTCCAACTGTACATGGACATCACGAGTCTACAGAACTTGTAGAAACTACAGAACCAGCTGAACTAGAAGGAGGACCAGAATAGAAATATGATGATCGAAGTGGTAATTTTCTAGATCATTTTATCATATAATGTATTTACTTCATAATGAATATACAATTTAAATTATGTCTTTCTTGTTTTAGATCTAAACAATGATGAAGATGAATCCACACCAGCAGCAGATCATCACGATAACTTCGAGTTAGATGAAGTGGTTGAGAATGAGTTGAACGAGGTGTAATAAGGAATTTTTGACATACATTGTTAGACTAGAATGGTTTATCCCAGAAATTCCATCATTTGAGCAGCCCTCTTACTCAAGTTTGCCACTAACGAGCCGTCACCGCATAGTTTGCAAAATGGAGCCACGTTTTGTAGTAAAACTGAGTTGAAGAATGTTGTTGGGTTTTACCATTTGGAGAATCAAGTTGAATACCGTGTGGATCATTCTAACAAACATAGGTAGTAGTGAAATGCAATAAAAAAAATTCATTCATAATCAATGCATCCGAGAAATATGGCATTGGAAAATCTCGAAGATTGGTATCCCTCATACATGTTCATTTGATTTGAACAGTAGTGCTCCTCATCGACTTCCAATTGCTCTGATCAGTGAGTACTATGTTGAAACACTTCAAAAAGAGAACTCGAAACTGGTTCTTAGGGCATCATTCAAGAAATGAACGAGCGATATGGTTTAAATCTCAATTATAAGGTTGCATTGAAGGCAAAACGTCATGCAATGAGGGTTGCATACAAAGATCCCCCAAAATCTTTTGCAATGATTCCAATGTACTTGAAGGTCTGAAGATTACTAATCCCGGGACGTATACAACTTTGGAAACACACAATGTAATGCCTAGGACAAAATGATGCATAATTGACTAATTAAATAATTATACCCCTAATTATTTAATTTAATTAAGTGCGTTTCAGAAAAAACAAAATAATACATGATTAATTTATCGGATGTATATTTTAATCGAAAAGCATAGGTTATATTTTATTAAAAGGTATCATAGTCAAAAAACCAAAAGTTAAAAGGTTAAAGGACTACTCGTTAAGGGTTCATGGCCAAAAAACACAAAGAATACGAAAAATCAAAAAAAAAAATATATAGTATGAAATGAATAGTAAAAGTAATAATTCGATCAAAAATTGAAAAAGTAAGATATTTTTCTCTGTTCCTCTCTCTCTTCTCTCTTCTCTGTTTTTTCGGCTCGCGGTCGCCGCCACTTTCTTCTTCGTTTCAGCCGATCTTCTCACTTCGTATAGCTTTCGCCGAGCTTGTTTCAGATCCGGGCTCGGTTTTACATTTCATTGCCGCCTCCGTTGGGAAACAACCGGTTAAACCCAGCCAAACCCTCTTTTTCTCTCTTCTCTCTTCTTCCTCTCTCTCTCTCTTCCTTGCCAGATCTCTGCCTCTGTCATCTTGTGTGGTGTGTGTTGTGGTATGTGTTGTGATGTGTGTCATGTGTGTGTGTTGGGGCACCACCATGAGCGGCGGCGTTGTGTCTGACGAAGCGCGTGTTGTGCGCGTAGTGAAGAGAGTGTGGCTGATGCGGGATGCGCCGGCTTGTGTGTGTGTGGGTTTGGGGCGACGTCTTGTTGCACCGCCGTGTCGTCGTTCTGTGTGTGTGTGTTAGGGTGGCGCTGTCGTTGCTGCTGCTGCTGCTTGCCGCACGTTGGGGGGTGTTGTGTTGTGTGCGTCGGGCGGGAGTCGACGGGTGCGCATGGTACGTACCCGGTGTGTGTGTGTCGGGCAACGCCAGTGGTAGTGCCGCCGTGTGTGTGGCGATGGGGGAGGGGTTTGGGGAGATGGGGGTCAATCTGTTATTTTGTTAATCCCGGGGACCAAGATGTAAACCCTAGATTTTTAGGATCTTTACAATCTAGCCCTCCATCTTTCGAAAATCTCATTTTAGCTCTCAAACTTTGTATATTATGTTTTAACCCCAAATGGTTTTTAAGCTTTAGACTTTGCCCCCCAGAACTTTTGAAAATCATATTTTGACCTCCAAAGTTTCAAAAATACCAAAAAGACCCCAAAAATTTTCTGCATTTATAAAAATACCCCTTGTCAAAGTTAACTCTTTATTAGATTTTATGAAAATATCCCTGCACCTTTAAACGCTCCGTTTAATCTCATTTTTCCTCCGTTTTAACCCATTTTTCCTCCGTTCAAGCTCTGATCGTTTTCCTTTCACCCTATGATCGTATGTATAACCTTCCACACTTGTTTCTTCATTCTTGATCTCTAAAGCTTTTATTTTGTTTCGTTTACCTTATCGCTTCTTCTTCTTCTTCTTCGAGAGTGTATATAATTAATTATGCGTAATTATCATAATAATAAAACTAAGAAACTTTTTTACATGTGTATGCTCTCAAACAGAACAAACACTTTAGAACTTGATACTTTGTTTTACACGAGGGTTACCACCGAACAAGGTGGGGGTACCTTCTAATCTCTATATGTTTATGTTTTTCCGTATTTGATAAATGAATTGTTGAATCCTATGTGTCATGACTATATGCTTTGAATATTGTGTTCATATTATTATATTGTGAAGGGACTAATGGTCCATAAAAAGCACCAACGGTATAAAAACCGTTAGTATGTTAGTAATAAATTGGGTCGTCCATAAAGGCACCGATATTGTTTAAGGACTGGATCGTCCATAAAGGTACCAGCGGGAGAAAAACCCATATTGAAGGGGTAAGACGGGATATACCCACACCTTCCGGACTAGGTCGTCTGTTAAGGAACAAATTTACGTACTGTATAATATATGTGTCGTGTGTAACTGCTATTCTGATTTATGATTGATTAATTTATCTGTTAATGAATTAATGAACTTAAATTATATAAAATTATCTCCACGAGTGTATTCAACGCACTCACCCCTGTATGTATTCACTACAGGAAATGACGAGAATCAAGATACGTAGAGAGGTGGTGCCATATCAAGTTTTCTCTTTTTGCCTTAAAAAGCTTGATGTTGAAAAGATACTTTAATATTTCATGTTTGTAAAACTATGTCGTATTTTATTTTGATGAATCTTGTATGAGATTTTCCGCAGCTCAAGGTTTTAAACGTTTTGTTTTGGCTGGTGCCGATGTTTTGTATGTTTAATCCTTTCTATCGTCTGTTATCTTCTTCTTCTGATATAAAATATATGCTCTTGTTCTCTTTCTCTGCATGCCCATTATGCAACTCTGATAAAATTATGTTTTAGAAATGGGACGTGACACACAAAGTGGTGGACAGTTGTCACTTTGTCGTATGTATTCACGACTTTCAACAATATTCACGGCCTGTTATAGTGGTGGACAATTGTCACTTGAAAGACCAATATAAAGGTATAGGATTTGTAGTTGTGACAACAAATGGTAACGATCAATTTTTTTCACTAGCAACTAGTATATGAAATGTGGAGAATGATTAATCTTGGACTTGGTTTTTGAAACATGTCCGTGAAGTATTTGGATGCCCAAATCAACTGCCTATTATGTCTGATCAACACAACACCATCAACAATGCCATCAAGGAAGTCTACCTAGATACAACTCATAGTCTATGTTGTTTTCATTTGCAATAAAATGTAGCCAAACCCGGATCACATTTGTTGAACTTTTCAACAAAACAGTATATTGTTATCAATCCACTAATTTCGATCGGTACATGTTCGAAATTTATTTTATTTTGTGTTAATATATTAAAATTCTAGCCCCAAAAAATGTTAATCATTTTGTGGTTGTATTGATAGGTACATGACCAGTCTTGAAGCACCGAATATATGCACTGGAAACCTTAAGCAAAGCAAAAAAAGAAAGGTGGGCTCGTGTTAAATACCTTGTTCGAAGATTTAACTTCTTGATATCAAATGCTGCTCAGACATGGAATGCTCGCCTTCTTTGGGCAAGTTGTTTCTTTTTGGAGTGTGCTCGATAGATTACAGAAAATAGTTTTACGAGAGGAGGATGACTGCTGAAGAGAAAGAGAAAACACTCCCACGAAGTCAGCGTATGTTGATAAATTTGAACGATATAAATACAAGATCACAGATGGGAGTAAGATTTTTGTTGTTGAGCTATCAACAATTGAGTGCATGCGATTTTTCAAAGTGATCTAATACCGTGTTTGCATGCATGTGCACCAATAAGATCCATATCTTACTACTCTAGAATGTTTTCATAAACAATGTTAGTGAACTTATCCATGGTTTAACTTTAACCAGTTTTTTTTTTACAGTTTTGTGAATGAATCAATGACCTCATACGTTGTCCCATATCACACGATGTAATGGTTGAGGGGTATGTGGGAGGTCATGATGTTATTCTTGTTCGTGATCCATAAGATTGAGTGGTATCTGATGATATTTAGAAAGAAGTATGTAGCATGCCTGACAAGCCAAAATAAGCTGGACAATCAAAAGGAAGACAAATTCCATCAACTGATGAATTTTTCAGGACATGCACAGAAAATCAGAACATGTAGTCGTTGTGGCTGCACCAATCACAAAAAGACTAGATGCATCGAATAAATCCCTATGCATTCTTATATAATACCATCTTAATGAGCTCTAAAATGATGACGTGTCTCGGCAGCTCTCGGCGGCATCGGCAGACTCCTCGGTAGCCTCGGTAGGTGCCCACCTGGCATGGCTGGCATTTCTCGGCAGCCTCGGCCAGGCCCGCACGCAGCGCCACCCGACGCTACCCACCTGCGCCCAGCTCGCTCCGGCAGCTTCCAGCAGCCGCCTGCTGCGGCGGCGCCGCCTCCACCTGGTCCGCCGGCGACCCAAGTTCCGACGGCCACCATCTCCGGTCACTCTCCGGCCGTGAATAGTGCCGGAAATCAGCTACCAAACACACCCTCACCCTCACGCTCTCTACCTCTCTCTCCCTCCCTTCCCAGCAAGCGACTTACAGTCCACTTGGAACACTGGAAGTCGCCGACAACCATCTCTCTGGCCACACACACATACAACAACCATACACACACACATATATACCTACAACACAAACACACTTGCTGCATCATAGCCGGCGACTTCCAGTCACCGGCGACCCACCTCTCAACCTCGCCGGTGCATCACCAGCGTCGGCCCACAGTAGCTCACGGAGGCGCCACCAGCGCAGTCCCCAACAGCGAACACACATGCACACACACGTTGTAACACCCCATTTTCCAAGAAAACCTGCATTGCATATTTTATAAAATTTCTTTTAATGTTCATTTAAGAATGATTTAAGTGTGAGATCTTATATTACATTAAGTTATGATTTATGAATTTTTCGTTGTGCTTATTTATTTTTAAAGATTTTATGATATGTTTTTCTTTCGAGATTTTAAGGGTTTTGCAGGATTGCTTATGGAAGAAACCGAGTTCGATCTCTACTCACTCGACACATATGAATGGAAGTAAAAAGATAAGATGTTAATTAAATTTAAATGAATAAAACGATATTAAGTTTACATGCTAACTTTATTCATTACCGCTTTCGAATGCTTTCTTTTTATGAAATTTTACTTATGATCTTTATATGTGATTTTATGAAATAAAACATCTTACTTGAATGAGCATGCATTATAGAGAATATTAAAATCACCACAATGCTTATTAATCTAAGTACGTAAATTTTTAATACTTAATTTTATGCTAGGTATTTTTCACATTTATGTGAATTACACATTATACTATTATTGTTAGTCCCTTCAATAAGGTATACATATACTTATATATATGTGTAATATAAAACACCAAAGTATCAAGATAACAAAGTAATTTAAATTATTATTATTTTTAATCACAAGCTTCCATGGTAAGTCATGACTAGACCCTAGCTTAGCCACGTCATTATCCTATACACTAATTGATATTGCACAATGTATGATGGATCATATTCACAACCTCTCCACAACTCTCTACTCCATCTCTCCTTTTCTTCTCTCTCGTCCATGATATATGATGGGAACCAAAATAAGCCATAGTAGTTGAACATATCAAGCAAAGAAGAGAAGAGAAACAAATGAATGAAAAAGATCAAGTATACGTCAAAGTTCTTCCTCAAACCCTAAAAGTATTTTTGGCTAAACTCTCAGAATACCTTCATTAAATCTCATGATTTATGATTAATATCTTAGGTTAGAAAGTCCAAAGATGTTCTTTGGCAATTGGTTGGGAATTTTATGTTGCTTGAATGGAGAAATAAATTGTTTCTAGAATATACTTAAGGATGTGCTCTGTTTTGCTTCTGTTTTGGAATTGTTCGAAAGACTTAGAGATTGAATTAGACTAAATCCTTTTAACAGGTTATAATATACTAGGTGAAGAACATTTTTGTTAAGTTTCAGAATTTTTGGACTTGAATTCGATTTACTATGAATTTTCAAACATGACCCTGTTCTGTGATAAATTCGCCCTGTTTTTAGGTCTGAATCATATAATTTTGTTGAATAGTATACTTTGAATTTATATATGATCTTCTACTATGTTTTAGAACCAGTTCTTAGGTACATTTAGGAATTTAGTATGTAGTTTTTTGAGTTTTGTACGATTTATGCCGAATTTTACAACATAACCTTTTTTCTGCGTAAACCATGTCCTTTTTTCAGTCTTGTTCTAAAATTCATAACTATTTATTGAGATCATATTTATAAGCCATATTTCATTACATTGTAGTATACATTCTTATGAGTATGCAGAAATTTACCATGTAATTGTTAGAACCTTGTGCGATTTATGATGATTTTTATAAGAAAGTCTGTTTTCAGCATGTGCTATGTCCTGTTTTCAGCCAACTTAGAAAATTCATAACTAATTATGTGAATCTTATTTTTTGTTGATATTTTTATATGTCATACTTCTGTAAGGTATCTATAGTCTGTAGAAATTTGGAAGGACCGGAGGGAACCGTAGAATGGGGAATGTCCGCGTCTCGTCGCAAGGCTCATTTTGAGTTGTGGGTCATAGGGCGGGCAGCTTTATCGGCTCAAGGGCCGGGGCACAGGGGTCCTGGTGGTAATCATCTATAGATGGGGCTTCCTCTAGCTCTTTCGGACATAGGAGTGGAGCTTTCTTGCGTCTAACGACGAGCGTCTAAAAACTAGTTAAATGTGTGATTTTTAATTCTTTGTACAAGCTGTTAAAATTTATGAATTTTTAGTATGTTATACTAAAAGAAGTTATGTGATTATATGAATAATTATGTGATTTTAGGAATTATATGTGAATTATTAAAATTCTTACATCTTTATA
The DNA here is from genome assembly GCA_954870855.1 of Scutellaria minor. Taxonomy (NCBI): domain Eukaryota; kingdom Viridiplantae; phylum Streptophyta; class Magnoliopsida; order Lamiales; family Lamiaceae; genus Scutellaria; species Scutellaria minor. The sequence continues at coordinate 12,535,321 of OX940731.1, read as the reverse complement.
TATCATTTTAGGTCCAAAATTACTAGTTTAAATGCTTAACAATTAAGTTATATGTATGAATATGCTTTAGGTTAAAGTAACCTAATATAAATACAAAAGATTATGTTATATGACATAAAGAGGCTAATCAGTTAAGTGTGTCGAGCGCAGTCGAGACGATCGGTGAATCCAGAAGCAATCCTTGCACTATCAACGTACAAGTGGATAACTTCTACTCTCTACTATATGATGATAATTGAATTGATAAGTTATGTATGAAAATCTACGACTAAAGTCTGTAGCTATAACCAGTATGTAACTTCCATACTCGGCGACGACCATAAGGACAAAAATGCCTGGTCTATGAAAGCAAGGTTTAGTGGACGAGCGACTCCCACATTCCTCTATGATGATGATGATGCAAGGTTTAGTGGGCAAGAAATACCCACATTCCTTAATGATGACATGTAGTACTTGCTTAATGATTTAATTGCTTCAATGTATTAGATAGTAAGGTTATCCCATTGGGATCCCTCTCCGGAGGTGTCTCATGATGTTACTTTTTATAATTTTCAGGCTCGGCAGATGATGATGTGGACATGTAACAGGCTGGGCTGACTTCTCACCGTCTTTATAAAGTTGATGTACTAGAATAACGTTTCCGTTGAGAACACTAGGTTGTATAAATATGTATAGTATATAAATCATGGGTCTAGACTTATATTCTATTATATATATAAGTTTTATTGTGTATATTCATGTAGATCTTTGGTTCAAACATTTTTCCTAGAATGTGGGTGAGACACGACTAGACTTGATTAATAGTCGATATATAATTACATATATATGTTATATTTAAAAAATAAAAATTAATATCTCTCGTGTCTTCACTTTTAACTCTTCCGCTGTATATTAGAAAGTAATTATAATTTTTTTAATTCTTATATATGTAAAGGGTGATGACCTATTTCCAATAAAAGGGAAACGGGGCGTTACACACGTTTCACACACACACATGCGATTCACACACACACACTGAATTAGCTCCGGCCCCTCCATCTTCACCCCCAAACCCCCAAGCGACGCTCCGGCAGCAGCTCTGACGAAAAGGGGGAGAAAACAGGAAGAGTCAGAAAAGGTGGCAAAAGCTAGGGTTTAGGGTTTGGAGAGGGTTTTTTGCCGTTTTCTGGCGAATGAGAAATCGGAATTGAAATCCGAGACCTATCCTAGACTCGTCTCGACGAGACCTACGCTCTGTGCGAAAATCGGCCAAAATCGATAACTTTGAAATTTTCCCGCCACCGGCGGCAGTGCGCTGGGGGCAGAAAACAGTAAAGAGAGAGAGGAGAGAGAGATTTATGAGTTTTCGTCGTTTTCGGCTCGTTTGGAAAATCGTTGATTTTTGAATTGAAAACGCCCCTATTTATAGAATTCCCGGAAAACACTATTCATGTAAAAATCTCCAAGTTACTGTTCATGGTGAAAAATCTATGTTACTATTCACGTAAAAATCTTCGTTACTATTCACCATAAATATCTTCCGGTTTTCCGAAACTTCGTGTTTTGCCCTTTTTGTCGTCGTTTGAGCTACAGATCTCCGATTGACCTCTAGTTCATTTCTATCTTCTCGTTTTTCCATTACGCATCTAATGATATAAAAATATTCTATGTTCCATGTCTAGGAAAAATATCCATCTAAAACATGCATTAAACACATTTCTGAAATGCAAATAATTAATTTAAACAGTCAAAATATACACACATAATTATTAAATTAAGGGTTTAATATTTAATTAAATCAATTATGCTTCATTTTAGATCCGGGGTGCTATATTTCTTACCCCTTAAAAGAATTTCGTCCTCGAAATTAAAGGCTTACCTAGGAAGAAATTAAGTGTATGCCTAGGAAAGGTAAGTGGGGTACTTTCTCAGGCTTTCATCCTCCAGTTCCCAAGTTGCTTCTTCCTTTCCATGACGGCTCCACTGAACCGTTACTATAGCCATCTCTAGATTTCTTAGTTGCCGGTTCTTTCTATCCAGGATGGCTATCGGGACTTCTTCATATGTCAGATCTTTCTCAAGTTTTATGCTTTCTTGTTCGATTATATGGTTTGGATCGAATATATACTTTCGTAGCATAGACACGTGAAAATCATTGTGTACTCCAGCGAAGTTCGATGGTAGAGCTAGATGATACGCGACCTCCCCAACTCGATCTAGAATTTCAAATGGTCCCACATTCCTCGGCTTTAGCTTTCCTCTCTTTCCAAAATGATGGACCCCTTCAGTGGGCGACACTTTGAGGAAAACTTTGTCTCGTACTTCAAACTTCAGCTCCCTCTGCCTTTTATCAGCATATGCCTTTTGTCAGTCTTGGGCTACTCGTATCCTCTCCCGAATCTTTTTTATCACCTCGATCGTTTGATCCACCAATTCGGGTCCCAAGATTTTCTTTTCACCCATTTCATCCCAGCAGATAGGTGAGCGGCATTTTCTTCCGTAAAGAGCTTCATAGGGCGCCATACCAATGGTCAACTGGTAGCTGTTGTTGTAGGCAAACTCCACCAAGCATAGGTGGTCTTCCCAACTTCTGGGAAAATCTAAAACACATGCCCGCAACATATCCTCCAAGATTTGTATGGTCCTTTCTGATTGTCTGTCGGTTCGGGGATGGAAAGTTGTACTGAAAGACAGCTTGGTCCCTAGCTCCTTTTGTAAGCTTTGCCAGAATCTGGAGGTGAACCGTGGATCTCTATCCGACATGATAGAAACTGGTACGCCGTGCAATCGAACTATCTCCTCGAGATATATTCTTGCCAACTTGTCTAGTCCGAAAGTCATCTTGATTGGTAGAAAGTGGGTAGACTTCGTTAGTCTATCAACAATTACCCATACGGCGTGGTTTTCTCATTTGGTTGTCGGCAGACCAACCACGAAATCCATGGCAATGTGTTCCCACTTCCATTCTGGTATTTCCAAAGGAGTTAGCATCCCAGCTGGTCGTTGATGCTCCACTTTCACTTGTTGACAGATGAGACACTTCCTAACGAATAACCCTATGCTTCTCTTCATGTTTCTCCAACAAAAATTTACCCTTAAGTCTCGGTACATCTTTGTACCTCCAGGGTGTACAGTCATCGGTGTGTCATGTGCCTCTTTGAGAATTTCTTCCCTCAATTCTTTATCCTTAGGCACGCACATTCTTCCTTTGAAGATCAGAGCTCCATCTGTAGCCAAAGAGAAACCTTCGGCTCTTCCATTATCCATAAGAGCTTTCATCTTCATTAGGAAGTTATCCATCTTCTAGGCTTCCACAATTCGGTCGTGCAGCGTGGGTTTTACAAATAACGTTGTCATCCTGGATTCGATGCTGATCGGAGACGTGACTATTTCCAGATTTAGTTTTGACATCCCCTCGATCAGTTGGTGCTGATTGGTGATCATAGACGTCATCACTCCCTTTCCTTTTCTGCTAAGGGCGTCAGCTATCATGTTTGCCTTTCCAAGATGGTAGTGGATTGTAATATCATAATCTTTCACCAACTCCAGCTATCTTCTTTGTCTCATATTGAGCTCCTTTTGTTCAAAGAAGTATTTCAGGCTCCTATGGTCGGTGTAAATCTCGCACTTCATGCCATAAAGATAGTGTCTCCATATCTTGAGGGCATGTGTCCCAGCGGCTAGTTCAAGATCGTGCGTTCGGTAGTTCTATTCGTGAATCTTCAATTGGCGTGATGCGTACGCCACTACTTTGCCTTGTTGCATCAAAACACACCCCAAACCCTATTTGGATGCGTCACTGTAGATCACGAACTCCTTAGTGATGTCTGGAACTATTAAGACTGGTGCTTCTGTCAGTCTTTTCTTCAGTTCCTGGAAACTACGCTCACATTGCTCACTCCATTGAAATTTCACATCCTTTCTTGTCAAGCGAGTCATTGGAGTGGCAATCTTCGAAAATCCTTCTATGAATCTTCGATAGTATCCAGCCAGGCCGATGAAACTTCGGACTTCCTTAACGTTTGTTGGAGTTTCCCACTTACTGACAACTTTACCTTTTCAGGATCTACTTCGATCCCTTGCGAAGAGACAATATGGCCCAGGAAGCCTACTTTGTCCATCCAGAATTCGTACTTCTTGAATTTTGCGTAAAGCTTCTCCTTCCTTAATACCTCTAGTGCGATTCTGAGATGTTGTTCATGGTGCGCTCTATCACACGAATAGATGAGGATATCATCAATGAACACAATGACAAATAGATCAAGATAAGGATGGAAGACGCGATTCATCAGGTCTATAAGGACAGTTGGAGCATTACTCAGTCCAAATGGCATTACTACAAACTCGTAATGGCCATATCTCATCCTGAACGCTGCCTTAGATATATCAGCATCTTTGACTTTCATCTGGTGATATCCAGACCTTAAGTCAATCTTCGAGAACACACTAACACCTCTTAATTGATCAAAGAGATCCTCAATCCGAGGTAGTGGATACTTGTTCTTTATTGCCCTCTTATTCAGCTCTCGGTAATCGATACACATCCGAAAGCTGCCATCCTTCTTCTTCACAAATAACACTGGAGCTCCCTAGGGTGACACACTCGGTCTGATGAAACCTTTGTCCAAAAGTTCTTGTAATTGGACCTTCAGTTCCTGTAATTCTTTGGGTGCCATCCGATAAGGAGCTTTTGACACCGGTGCTGATCCTGGAATGAGATCTATCTCGAAGGTCACCTGCCGATCTGGTGGAAGACTTGGTAAATCCTCTGGAAATACGTCTATGAATTCCTTTATCATCGGCACCTTCTCAATAGTAGTCGATTCTTTCTCGGGGTTTACCATGTTGACCAACCAAGCTTCGCAATTTTCTTAGCTAAGCATCTGGGTTGTCTTCATGACCGAGATAATTCTTGAATCAACTTTTACTCGTGTTCTATGGAATGTGAACTCTGGCTCTCCTGGTACTTGGAAGATGATTTCCCTCGCACGACACTTGATTATTGCGTGATTGGACTCTAGCCAGTCCATTCCCAGGATTATGTCAAAATCCTTCATCTCCAAAGCGTGAAAATCAGCTAGAAGGATCTTATCTTCAAAGACGATCTTAAGGTAACGGTACATATATTTTGTCCTTACCATCTTTCCTGAAGAAATACTAACTTCTAAGGTTTGAGCGACTATCCTACCGTCTTCATGCTTCAGCAAATTACAGAAGTTGACAGATATGAAGGAGTGTGTCGCTCTAGTATCAAAAAAGGATTAGAGCAGGTATATCAGATACTGATAACATACCTGTCATCGTCTCTGCTCCCTCAGCGGCTTCTAGGCGAGTAAGAGCGAATGCTCGCGCTCTGCCTGCCACCGGCCTCGAGTTCGGGACTGTAGCTGGCGAGTTCCTATTCCTCTAGTAGTTAGCCGCTATATGCCCCGGTGCCCCACAGGTGAAGCAGTTCAGTGTTTCTTGCTGGCACGGTCCCGAGTATACCTTCCTACATCTAGGGCACGGGTTCCCAGGTCTGGGAGTAGGAAGGAGTGGAGCATTGCTTGCCCTTGGGAAACTTGTTCTGGGTAAAACCCTAGCTCGGGCCAGTCCACTTCCTTTTAACAGGAGCCGGGAAGACTTTCTTTGGAGGTATAGCATCCAGACCCAATCAAGAGGCGATCTCTTGAGCTCTCTCGATGAGACTTGTGTATATCATCATTCCCTACCCAGCCAGAATTGAGCTAATCTTTGAACAAAGGTCCTTTTCAAATCTTTAGGCCTTCTTGATGTCGGTATCCACCAGATGCGTAGCATACCGGCTCAGATGATTAAATTGCTGCTCATATTCTCCCACCGCCGAGCTTCCCTGACGGAGATGTAGAAACTTTTTTTCCTTCTTGTCTCGGAAGGATTGAGGGATGAAGTGATGAGATACCACTTCCTCAAACTCTTCCCATGTCATTCCCTCTCTTTGTGCAAGCAGCAGAGTCTGCTCATACGAGTCCCACCAGTGACTCGCCTTATCTGTAAGTTGGAAGATCGCACAACTGACCTTCTGTTCTTTGGAGCACGTTAGGTGCCCAAATAATTGGTTAAGTGACCTTAGCCACTCTTCCGCGTCTGCTGGCTCCCCTTTCCCATCGAATGTCGGCGGATTAAATCACCGGAACTGTTCGTATATGAGGTTTGGGTCAGTTCTTGCTAGCTGTGGGGCGGCTCGTATTACCTTAAAATGTTGTGCTAACCCCCTTAGCACCGTAACCAAGTCTCCCACGTTTGCATTCTCCTCTTATTCCAGCTGATTAGTCGGTTGTGGTTGCTCTCTTCTTGGTCTTCCTCTTGACATGGTTCTGTTACGATATATATATATATATATATATATGTCATCGAGATTACACAATAATACTATAAGTATAGAAATAAACACGATACACGTGAAAAGGCATAAACATATACTCCATAAGATAAGCAAGTAATTATACGTGCATAATATACATAGAAGCATAATAAGGGTAACCCTACACCATAACAAAAGGTGTATATACACTATCTATGATATAAAACTACCCTATACATATACCATATACATGTAGAATATTTATCGTTTGTGTCATAATATATACATATCATAAAAGTTTTCTCATATCGTCTACACTACTGCAGCGGAAGGCGGTGGAAGCCCCGATAATCCTGGTGTCCCGTCCCTGGGGTCGTCCATCTCCGGGTCATCCTCCTCCAACTCGGAGCTACTGCTAGACGGATCATAGGGTCCAAGCTCAGGAGCAGTCGGAAGGCCATGTCGGCCCCACAGCTCCAGCATCTATCTTGTCACGTTCCCGAAGTCGGTGATAGGCACGTGATCTACCGATGAGAATACTAACTCATCCCGATAGACTAAACGGGCCCTAATCTCCCACTCGCGTGGTAAAGTATGGATCATATACAGACACGCCTAAACGCCACTGATCCTACCTCCAACAGTGTAGAAGCCTAGCGACGTGCTCTTCCACTGATACATCACCCATCACTCTGCTCTCATAAAAACGGTATCGAAACCTCTCCTCTCGCGTCTCTATAACCGATACTCTTCATCTAGCGGAAACATAAATCCTATTCATCTATCCAGTTTAAATTACACAAGTTTTTTTATCATTAATCTATATCCGTAACATCTCTTTTTAAACCGTAACGGTCTATATCACGCTAGCAAGGTATCACATAATAGGTAAGTACTATTTTCCGCAAGTCTTAAGATTAGGGAGAGGCTCCTATAGAGAGAGGATGGTGCCTATCCATTTCTTTTCGAAAACATATTCACATTTTAAAACACGTTTTTTCTCATTTTCTTTTTCCAAAACAGGTTTGAGCAAGTTCAAAATCATTATAACGTTGCTCTGATACCAAACTGTCACGCCCCATTTTCTTTCATAAAAATATCAGAGTTTTCCTTTGGGCGTGAAGAATAAATGGTAAAAGACATTTTCATAAACAGAAGAAGGAGGTAGAAGGCGACAGAAGAATGAGGTAAGGGACGATGTGAATCATTCACATATCAACAATCGGATAAAACCGATAACATATCATAACAGTGGAATAAACCATCAGGATCCATCATCCAAAAACATGTACAAGATTATTTGTTACAAAACGTGAATTAATTAAAACATTGTTTGAAAATGTTGTGAGACATCAACTTAAATGTACAGGTCCGGATATAGCACCACCTCTCTCCCTCTAAGGTTTATCATGCTCGTCATCTCCTGTAACATGAATTACAGAATAGGGGATGAGTGCGTGGAATACACTCATGGGGGTGAAATCCATATCTTATAACAGTCATCAGATATAATATACTGAAAATGTAACATTCAGTCACGTTGTCACAGCACGTAAAATGCAAGACACGTATCTTGTAACTCATCCATTAGGTGTGGGAATTTTCCGTCTTACCCTACAAAATGTTCTCAATACCGCTAGCGCATTTACAGGACCACCAGACCATTCAGGTGGTAGAAGAGGTAAGACACAGTTTTTTACGGTCCATAAGACCCTCCGAACATGCAATGTGAACCGAAGTCCTTTCATAATAAATCATAAACACATAAGCATAGCATATAATCACCGCATTTAGTATTCCTAAATCATGCTTTAAAATAGGGAAAACTGTAAACAGATAAAGAGTTAGAAATTACCCCCACCTTGTTCGGTGGTTTCCGCATGAGTAGCAAGTATCAAAGGTCAAGTAACTCAATGCTCAAACCAACTGATAGCCTACACAAATTACGGTGTCTCTAAGATCCTTAATAAGTATAATTAAAACTATAAATGATTCCGGAGAAAGAACGATCATTAAAGACGTGATGGATTGAGAGATCTAAAGATTGAGGTCGAGGAACCGAGAGGGGATGATCAGTCTATATGGCTGAGATGAAAGAGGATGAAATTTGGGTCACGACGGAAAAAAAATGAGCTCAATCGGAGTTGAAACAAGCTCGAATGGAGTATTTTAAGTTTAGGGGTATTTTGGTAATTTTGGTCAAAGGGTTGACTTTGACCGGGACCCACGACCCCCGGTCAACGACATCTCATCAACGATGACTCGATGATGATGTATGATGGAAAAAATGGGATTCGGATTGAAAACACGGTGTCACGTGCGCACCCGTCACACGACATGGCGCACCGCGCACCCAACGTCAGGTGAAAAACTCGGCAGCCTCGGAAGTGGGCGCGCACGAGCACCCGACGCATCTCGGCAGCTCTCGGCAGCCTCGCACACCAGCGCCCGGCACACCTCGGCAGCGGCTCGGCATTTCTCGACGGCCTCGGCAGACTCCTTGGCAGGTGCCCACCCGGCACCCGGTATGGCCAGCATTTCTCGACAGCCTCGGCCAGGCCCGCGCCCAACGCTACCCAGCATCGCCCACCTGCGCCCAGCTCGCTTCGGCAGCTTCCAGCAGCCGCCTGCTGCGGCGGCACTGCCCGGCACCGCCCCCACCTGGTTTGCCGGTGACCCCAATTCTGGCCGCCACCGTCTCCGGCCACCCTCCGGCCGTGAATAGTACCGGAAATCAACCACCAAACACACCCTCACCCTCACGCTCTCTACCTCTCTCTCCCTCCCTTCCCAGCTCCGGCCGACGACTTCCAGTCGCCTACGACTCTCCCCAGCCCACCTAGAACACTGGCCGGTGACTTCCAGTCGCCGGCAACCATCTCTCTAGCCACACACTCACACACAACAACCATACACACACACGCATATATACCTAGAACACACACACATTTGCTGCATCATAGCCGGCGACTTCCAGTCGCTGGCGACCCACCTCTCAACCTCGCCGGCGCATCACCAGCGTCGGCCCACAGTAGCTCACGGTGGTGCCACCAGCGCCGTCCCCAACAACGAACACACACGCACACACACATTTCACACACACATGCGATTCACACACACACACATTGATTCAGCTCCAGCGCCGCCCCTCCATTTTCACCCCCAGACTCCCAAGCGACGCTCCGGCAGCAGCTCCGATGAGAAGGAGGGAGAAAATAGGAACAGAGAGAAAAGGTGGCAAAAGCTAGGGTTTAGGGTTTGGAGAGGGTTTTTCGCCATTTTCCGGCGAACGAGAAATCGAAATTGAAATTCGAGACCTATCATAGACTCGTCTCGATGAGACCTACGTTCTATGTGAAAATCAACCGAAATCGATAACTTTGAAATTTTCCGGCCATCGGCGGCGGCGATGTGCCGGCAGCAAAAAATAGTAAAGAGAGAGAGAGGAGAGAGAGACTTACGAGTTTTCGTCGTTTTCAGCTCATTCGGAAAATCGGTGATTTTTTAATCGAAAACACCCTTATTTATTGAATTTCCGAAAAACACTATTCACGTAAAAATCTCCAAGTTACTGTTCACGGTGAAAAATCTAGGTTACTATTCACGTAAAAATCTTCATTACTATTCACCGTAAATATCTTTTGGTTTTCCGAAACTTCGTGTTTTGCCATTTTTGTCGTCGTTTGAGCTACAGTTCTCCGATTGACCTCTAGTTCGTTTCTATCTTCTCGTTTTTCCATTATACATCTAATGATATAAAAATATTCTATGTTCCATGTCTAGAAAAAATATCCATCTAAAACATGCATTAAACACATTTCTGAAATGCACGTAATTAATTTAAACAGTCAAAATACACACACATAATTATTAAATTAAGGGTTTAATATTTAATTAAATCAATTATACTTTTTTTTAGATCCGGGGTGCTACAAATAATAAGTTCTATTGTTATGCTTCAAGGAGAATTACTTAAAAAACCTGAGCCAGTACATGATGACGCTACAGATGAGAGATGGAAATGGTTTAAGGTATGATATTTGATTTATTTTAAAATTAGATTATATTTCATATATTATTGAACTAATTTTAATCTTGTAATAGGGGTGTTTAGGAGCTTTAGACTGTATATATATCAAAGTTCGTGTGTCTAAAGAAGATAAACCTAGATATCGAACCCGCAAAAATGAAATTGCTACTAATGTTTTAGGAGTGTGCTCCCAAGATATGCAGTTTATATATGTTTTACCGGGATGGGAGGGGTCAACTGCATGGTAGAGTGTTGAGAGATGAAATTTGTAGGAGAAACGGTTTAGTGGTTCCTCGAGATAAATTTCAAAATCATTGTAGAATAAAAAGTAAATTATACATCAAATTTGATTGTTGAAACTCACACAAGGTTATATATATTCTAAGGTTAATATTATCTTGTGGATGCTGGACATACCAATGTTGAGGGATTTCTTGCACCATATAGAGGTCAAAGATATCATTTGAATGATTGGAGTGAAAGACACAACCCTACCACATCTGAAGAATTTTTTAATATGAAACACTCTTCTGCTAGAAATGTAATTGAAAGGTTGTTTGGCCTGTTAAAGACCCGTTGGGGCATCCTCAGAAGTCCTTCATATTATCCAATAAAACTTCAAAATTGCATCATCATGGTATGTTGTTTGCTCTATAATTTCATAAAGCAAGAAATGGGTGGTTATCAGTTGGAAACTGATAACTATCTTGAAGATGAAGAAGTAGATAATAGTGAAGATAATAGAGGTGAGGAACTTGTTACTTCAGTAGAGCCTTCTGATGCATGGACGAATTTTAGAAAAGATCTTGCAGTTAACATGTTTAATACTTGGAGATCATAAAGAAATACTACATGACTTTATACTAGAAGACTTAAATTCATTAATATACAATCATTTTTATAATGTTTTGAACTATTTGTTTCAAGTTGTTTAATATTAAGTGTGATATATTTTTGTTTGAAATATATTTTATTAACTGACGTTTTTTATATGTGGTGCTAGCATTTATTTTTTGTGTGGTGTTGATGAGTTTACATATTTCTTAATTATAATAATGTTGGATGTGGTTAGAATTTTATTTTTTTCATTTATATTTTATAAGGAATGAATTCAAAATCTCAAGATACAAGAGGTCGTGGTAAGAACAAAAGAAAATGGAAGTATGATGAAGATGCCAAACTTATCGAGGCACTTCTTGATATGGTTAATCTTGGAGCATAAAAGCTGAAAATGGGTTCAAACCTGGTTATCTTAACTATGTCGAGGAGAAGTTGCAAGTTTTTTTGCCTAACTTAGGTTCGAAGGCAAGACCACATATTGAATCAAGAATTAAGACATTGAAGAAAGATTTTCATATTGTTTATGACATGTTGAATGGCCCTAATACAAGTGATTTTGGAATGGATCCGATTAAAAAATGTATCACAGCAGAAAAGCCTGTGTGGGACTCATATCTTGAGGTTTGTATCTTTAAATAATAATATTTGGTTAATAATGTTAAAATACATCTTTTTTTATTATGTTTGTGTTCTTTTACGATGGCATCCGTCTCATTCAACATGGCGAAACAGAACTTTCCCATTTTATGATGACTTGCTCATTGTTTTTGGAAAAGATATGGCAACAGGAGCCAATGCTGAAAGTCCCACTAATATGATGGAAGAAATACAAAAAGAAAATACCAATAGTGATGAGAATAATAATGTTGAAGCCACCATGGGAAATGATATTGAAGACTTTGATGTTTCATTATCTCCTTTACAATCTCCAAGAAATGAGGGAGTTCATAGACAGAAGAAGAGAAGAAGAAGTGTAAACTCTGACAATTCGAGCATGATCATGGATATCAAAGAAGCTGCTTCGATTATTGGAAGTGAAATTGCTAAAGCTAGTCAAGTTTTTAGTAAAACAATTGGAGTTGATGCTGAAATTTCAGAAAAGAGACAAAAAATTGATTCGGAGATAAGGAAGATCCCTAATCTTACTACTGGAGAAATTATCAAAGTTGTGTGTCATATAGCAAGCCACCATGAGTTGATTAATGTCTTTTTTAGCATGACTGAATTGGGCAGAGAAGAGTTGGTTAGAGCTATTCTAAGTGGTGATGTTTGAGAACATATGTTGGTTATTTTGAATTTTAATTAAACAATTTTTGTTGTTATTAATTATTTATTAATTCAACTTCGCTATGAATGATGTTATGCAAATGTTCAAGTGCATCATTTAAATAATGATTTTTTTTCGGCATATTAATTAATTTTATATCATATTTTATATTTCTTGTATCATAATTTCTTTTTAATGTTTTTTTTACCCAAAGAAATAAATGAAAAATTATATAATATCATAAAAATTAGATTAAAGAATAATTTTATAAAAAATAAAATGAACTATGTCGTACAATGTCCCACAAATAATGTAATGATTAAATTTTGATTTCATGATAATATAAAATAAAATTGTAAAAATAAAATTTTGCAAATTAATTGTATAATAATATATTGACTATATCAAACAAAAAAATTATAATGAAATATATGTAAGGACATTTTGGTTATTTAAGATGAATTCAAATCTATACCCATCTTTTATTTTAATATACCAATCATGAGATTGGAATCAATTAAGGAATTACTATTACATTCCTTACCAATACCAATCATAGGAATTATTATTCATGTGTTATTCCATTCTCATCCTCATTCCATTCCTTAATTCATTCCATTCATCTTCAATTCCATTCATGCATACCAATCATGCCATAAATGGCATCTCTTTACATCAATAGCAACCTTACACCTATAATTAGCATCAATTAAATTATGTTGAGTGGTGGCATGCACCTGTTTCAAATTTGAAATGAGCTCCTCGGCACGGCGGTCCAGATTTTAGCGTGAGGGCAAGGCCAATAAATCAGTTGGACCTCTTGGAACGGTTGTATACACAATCTTGAAAGGTGCAAGCTTAGTAGTTTCACAGCTGAATTATGTTCGAACTCTGCTCCATTTAGCTTTTGTCCCAAGATTTCAAGTGTGACCCAAAACCAAACATCGAAGCATATTTCTAAGAGAACGGTTAACAACTTCAGTTTGACCATCCGTCTGAGGGTTTCATACACTACTAAAACCCAAAGATGTATTCATCATTTTCCATAAACTATGCCAAAAATAGCTCAAAAAACATATATCAAGATCCGAGAAAATTGAGTAATGCAACCCATAAAGACGAAAAATCTCTCGAAAAAAAATATTGTGCAACGTGGACAATACTAGTGTCCTCCTGTAACGGATGAAATGCATCATCCTTGAAAAACGATATAGGACTACAAGAATTATGTCGTAACCACGCTATGTCCGTGGTAGCCTGACAAAAACTCCATACTGATGCTCGTCTAAGAGAGAGATGGAACAGGTAAAGGGTGATAAAGACCCGCATTAGTCGTGGTACCCTTTGAGACTTGACAAATCCTACAACATGCCACAAAACGGTACACATCCCGTCGTAAGAAAGACCATAAGTATGCTCGCTGAACAAGAGAGATAGAGCGGTCACAACCCACATGACCCAAATTATGTAACTCACATATCAACTTATCCCGTAAATGCATGTTGGAATGCAAAGTTGTAACCCTTTGAAAGGAAAACCATCAACCAAACAAAAATCCTAATAATTACCCGACTTTAATAGCTTTATTATTTTTGCAAAATATTAGTCAGAAGCATATAAGTAAACAAAAGCGTCAAAGCCAATAACATGTGTATGCATGTCGACTACAATAAAAATTGAAAATAACGACGAAAATTGATTTCGTCGCTAAAATAAATTATAACGACGAAATTTTAGTATTTGTCATTAATATTAGTGGCGAAATTAAAGATGTCGTCACTAAAATGTCTAATCTAAATTTAAATAAAATTGGGAAAATGTTTAGCGACGAGCTTGTCATTATTTCGTCACTAAGTTAGCAACAAAATATTATATTTCGTCGCAAAAAACCTCTTTGAATTTAAATAAAATTGTGAAAATGTTTAGCGACGAGCTTGTCATTATTTCGTCACTAAGTTAGCAATGAAATAATATATTTCGTCGCAAAAAACCTCTTTGAATTTAAATAAAATTGGGAAAATGTTTAGTGACGAGCTTGTCATTATTTCGTCACTAAGTTAGCAATGAAATAATATATTTTGTCGTAAAAAACCTCTTTGAATTTAAATAAAATTGGGAAAATGTTTAGCGACGAGCTTGTCATTATTTCGTCACTAAGTTAGCAATGAAATAATATATTTCGTCACAAAAAACCTCTTGAATTTAAATAAAATTGAGAAAATGTTTAGCGACGAGCTTGTCATTATTTCGTCACTAAGTTAGCAATGAAATAATATATTTCGTCGCAAAAAACCTCTTTGAATTTAAATAAAATTGGGGAAATGTTTAGCGACGAGCTTGTCATTATTTCGTCACTAAGTTAGCAACGAAATATTATATTTCATCGCAAAAAACCTCTTTGAATTTAAATAAAATTGGGAAAATGTTTAGCGACGATTTGTTTATTATTTCGTTACTAAATATGTATATATATAATAGAAGCCCGCGAATTTTATTTCCCTTGGCAAAATCACCCGCGCCTCCTCTGCAAAACTCCGTCCAATTTTCCGACAATGGTTCTCGCCACCACTCCATCACCACCGATTTCTCCCCCATTCCGTCAATACTTTTAAGATAGGGTTTGATTGTTTCATCGAAGAGGAAAGAGGGATTTCTAAATTGGTAATTCAATTTTCAAAGTCATTCAAATCTGTGTAGGGCATTGGGGTTTTTCGAAGACAAGCATTGTTGCAGAGGAAAGAATTCTCTCATTGACGGACCATTTCTGAATTTATTTGATGAAGCTAAATTTGGCGAAAAACCTGTATGATCTAGTAGCAAATACTTCTTGTGGTGAACTTAGATATTTTACCTTTTCTTTTGGTTGGGGGTTTGGGGGGTATAGATGGCTCCTTTTTGTGTACTTTGGTATTCCAATTTTCATTTTCTTAAATCTGTAAGTATCGTAGCAATATGGTTGCTCCCTGTCTGTGCTGCATCTCTTAATTCTCTTCTTCCTCTTCTTTTGGGTCAACATTTCTAATTGATGAATAATCATCCCATGCTTATTTTACTATTTTTTTTTTCATTTTCATTCTTTAGATGATACTATAATTGACTTACTTTAACCATGTAATTTCTTGTGAGGTACAAGATTGGAAAGTTTGGATGCGTTTTGGATGTAATACTGGAAATATTTCAGGATAATGAGTTGAGAATAATTTATTGGAACTGTAATGTACTAGGAGGGAAATGCATTGGAGAATTTGATATATGTTTTAGTTATATTTATGTATAATGAATCCATACACAGCCATTTGTTCTCCATTTTCTTAAATTGTTTCATAGTGACAACCACACAATTACACCTAACTCCCCAAGGCTATGTGCCTTCTCTGATATGCTAATTCGTTGTTTTCTTTATATTTTGTTTTCCTATTCTCTTTTAGATGAGGTTATTATGTTTAGTCAATATGTTGTTTCCACTGTGACTGAATGCTTGAAGCCAGAAGTCGTAATGCAGCATTTACATTAAGGTTGTCTTACGTTCTTATATTATATCTCTAAGGCACCATGACTTGATGTATATTTGAATGCTTAGACACTTTTTTCTTTCCATAATTCTGAAAAGTTTCTCATTTCATGCTAATATTTTGATTGAAGCAATTTCTTGCAAAAGTATATGGAGCACATGGATGAATTTGAGGGCCCTCCTTCCCCCTACCCTCAGCTCTTTGCTAGTTGCTGCAAAACAAGTCATTTAAAGTAGAAGTAGGATGTTGCTTGCCCTAAAAATTAATAAGTTTCTAGGATTGAATATTGTTAGATAGTCCTTTCAATCTATTCTCATTGATGAGGAAATTAGCTAACATTTGAGTAACTTTGTCCTGTCAATAGACCTTGGTCTTGATAGAATTATAACCATGGTAGTAGTAAATTTTTGATAAGAGAAATCAGGAATGTTTGAGGATATCCTTAAATATTGCTAATGGAACTGATGCTTGAGACGACTCAACAGTTTCTGTAACTGTAAGATATTGCAAATGAAGAATTCTTCTGCTCTTTTTGATGAGGAAACAACAAAAATGTTGATGAATGACAACGATATTGCTAATGTTGATACTTCTCTAACTAGTTTTACTATGATACTGCTCTTTATAATCAGCTAAACATACATGTAGGTTCAATTTCATTGTGTTCTACAGACTATTGTGCCTTGTTATTTAGTTAGACTGTATCTTAATGTATGGGGATAGAGAGGGACTACTTTCCTTCTGCGAACTATGACGATGACTGGGCTGTTAAATGGTCGAATCTAACTTAAACTTCTGGTTGCAGCATACATTGCTAATTGGTATATTAATTCATATCCTAGTGCAATTTCAATCAAACCAATTCCATATTGAACTTCACGTAATTTGTACTTTTTTTCTTCTCAAGTTAATTATTTATTCTGATTTGCTTTCAATTGCTAATTCTTTGTTTGTTTGACCTCGTTGTTTGTTTCCTTTGTTGTTCTATACATAAATATTATATAGGTGCTCTATTTGGCCATCAAGTCTTTTCCTGTCAGAATTTGTACTTTCTTTCCCAGAACTATTCACAAATAAATGTTGCTTTGAGGTGAGATTTGTGTTCTATAATTGCTATGCTATGATAATTTTGTCCTCTCCCTCTATTTTCATTTTTCAAACTTAAAATGCAAAAACCAAGATTTCCTTCTTTTATCCTCCTGCTCATGCTAGAAACTTATAACAATTATTTATTTTTTATTCATATAGATGCTGATTATTTTTAGAGCTGCTAATATTGGTATATTAATGTGGCATTTTCTTGTATCAGTCATATATGTTTGCCTAATGATATTTTTTCTTCTTCCATTTTTACAAAATCAGAATTTGGATGACCTAGTCTATTTTGGGCTAAACCTATTACATTCTGTTATCAACTGATTCGCCCACACATGGTTTTGTATTACTGAACTAGTACATAGAAACTAGTACAGAAATAAAATAGCTGAATATAATAGCACGCATTTTTTGCATGCAACAGAATGAGTACCAGAATGTTCCTAATGCTCATTTACAATTTGCATACTATCTGTTTTAAGCCAAGCCAACCCGTAAATAAGATCAACATATTATAAGATCAACCAGTAAAATTTGCATACACAGCCATTTGTTCTCCATTTTCTTAAACTGTTTCATAGTGACAACCACACAATTACACCTAACTTCCGTGATTTTCATCATAATTATATGCATGATTTGGGATTTTCTGACTTGGTGTAGCTAAGTGAGACGACATTCAAAAGGAGTTTCAAATTTATCCTGAATTTATGATGCTAAATAGTTCAAAGTTATAGAACATTGGTCTGTACTGCTGGAGGGTAGTTGGAGCTGAGAGCTCTCGGATCCCTTGAGCTATAACGTCCATGGTTTTACCGAGTCTGATCATCTTAGCAATCACTGATCATCTTAGTAAAGATTCAGATTTCTAAAACTGACCAATTCTTGATCAGGTAGTGGAATATTTGAAGGGTAAGCTTACCAGTTCTGATTTTGGAGTAGTGATTGGTGGGAGACGGGAGAAGCTGGTATTAAGCAGACGGATTAGGTAAAAGTTCTATCGAGCTATTCTTAAACATGAACGCATAGTTTGCTGATGTGATTGGGATCCTAATGGCATGTTCCTTGTGTATGTTTTTCTGCTCAAATCTTGATGCTCTGTAGTATTTTATTTCCATTTTTGTTTCCTTAAATCCTTAACTAGAATCTTGCTATGTTTACGAGCATGCTTCGATGCTATATATAACGAGATACCAGTAGTTGCTTGATCCCCACTTTTGAGTCAGTTTTGTGTCATCAAATACCAAGATATCATCCTCTTTTTCTTTCTTTTTTTCCTTCTTTAAAATGATCCGTTTAAATCTATATATATATTTATTTCTTCAACAGATTAGTGCAAATCATGGATAGAAGTTGGATAGTGAATCTGAATCGTTTAGCTCCAAAATACACAAAAGGTCTAAATCAATTTCTAGAGTTTGCTGAAAATTACATGATAAATGAAAATTTATCCAAGATTCGATGCCCTTGTCAAAGGTGTACAAATTTGTATGAGTTTGACTTCAATTATGTTCGAGGACACCTTTATAGTTGTGGGTTTTTCAAATTATACAAAGTGTGGACCTTGCATGGAGAAGTTAGTAGACCAAGTGATCATACAAGTCCCATAGATGAAGTTGAACACGTGCAAGACCTTGAAGAAGATGATACTTTCTTTGACATGCTTGGCGATTTAAGGGATGCTGAAATTGCCAATAGTGGGTTTTGATCAAATAATGTTGAAAACGAAACTGGAGAGGCTTTGGGAGAAGAGTACATGTCAATGTTTGAAGAAGAACATCGAGAGTTGTATTCAGGGTGTACAAAATTTTCTGCATTTAGTTTCCTATTGAAGCTGATGCATATTAAAGTTTTGAATGGTTGGAGCAACAAGTCTTTTGATATGTTGCTTGAGTTGTTGCGAGAAGTATTTCCAAAACCCAATGCTATCCCTAGCTCTCATTATGAATCAAAAAAAATGTTAAAAAAGTTGGGATTGGGTTATGATTCTATACATGCTTGTAAGAATGATTGCATATTGTTCTGGAATGAAAATGAGGATAAAGATATATGTCCAATGTGTAAGGAGTCTCGCTTCAAGTATGATGAAGCGAATAAGAAAAAAATCCCTCAAAAGGTGTTTGGATATTTTCCGTTGAAGCCAAGACTCAAGCGATTGTTCTTGTCAAAATACACTGCAAAGGAAATGAGATGGCACAAGGAGAAAAGAATTGAGACAAATGGTGTACTGAGACATCCTGCCGATGCTGAAACATGGAAGAACTTTGATAATTTGCATAAGGATTTTGCTAATGATCCTAGAAATGTTCGGTTGGGATTGGCAACCGACGGATTCAATCCATTTGGAAATATGTCAAATGCATATAGTATGTGGCCTGTTTTACTCGTGCCATATAATTTGCCACCATGGAAAATGATGAAACCATCTTACATGATGATGTCTCTTCTAATTCCTGGTCCGAAAGCACCTGGAAAAGAGATAGATGTATATTTGCATCCCTTAATCAATGAATTGAAGGATTTATGGGATGAAGGGGTAGAAGCATATGATGCATCGACTACACAAGTGTTTCAGTTACGTGCTGCAATAATGTGGACAATTCATGACTTTCCAGCATATGGAACAGTATCTGGGTGGAGCACTAAAGGTTATAAAGCATGTCCTGTATGCCTTGAAGATACTATGTCTTGTCATTTGCGTAGCAAGATATGTTATACATTCCAGACATTCATGGCGAAAAAATAAGAGTTTCAATGGAAAATTTGAAAATGAAGTTCCATCCTGCACCTTCAATAGTGATGAGATTTTAACTAAGTTAAATTCATTACCTCAAGTTATATTTGGTAAAGACAATTCGGTGACTGGAAAGAGAAAATGATTAATGAGTACTTCAAATTGGGTTAAGAAGTCGATCTTCTTTGAGTTAGAATATTGGTCAGATTTGAAATTGAGGCACAATTTGGATGTTATGCATATAGAGAAAAACATTTGTGATGCTTTAGTTGGAACATTGTTAAGCATTGATGGCAAGTCGAAGGACACAATCAAAGCTCGACTAGACTTGTAAGATATGAATATAAGAAGTGAATTGCATTTGAAGAAAATAGGGGATAAAATCAGCAAGCCACATGCAAGTTATACATTGACATTGGAAGAACGACGAGAATTTTGTCGTTTCTTAAAATCAGTGAAGTTCCCAGATGGTTTTGCAGCAAATATTTCAAGGAACGTGAATGTGAAAGATGGAAACTTACATGGGTTAAAGACACATGATTGTCACGTTCTTATGCAAAGATTACTTCCAGCTGCCATACCAAAGTTTTTACTTAAGGACATATGCACCACACTTGTTGAGTTGAGTGAATTCTTCAAAAAACTTACCGCAAAAACTTTACAAATTGCTGATTTGAGTAAGATGGATGAGGATATAGTACTAATTTTGTGCAAAATGGAAAGAATATTCCCTCCGGCATTTTTTGATATCATGATTCATTTGGCTGTTCACCTACCTCGTGAAGCTATATTAGCAGGACAAGTTTCATCACGATGGATGTATCCGTTTGAAAGATATTTGGGTTCATTAAAGAAGTATGTTCAGAATAAGGCAAGACCAGAAGGTTCTATTGCAGAGGGATATGTTGTGAATGAAGCATTGACTTTCTCATCGATGTATATGAGTCAAATTGAAACAAGATTTACTAGACATGAACGAAACAAAGATATTGATCATGTCATCTCATGCAAATAAAGTGTATTCTCACAACAAGTAAGAGTGATGGGTATTCAAAGAAATCACAAGCTATACTGGGAATTACTAAAGAAAGCACATTGGTATGTACTTAATAACTGCAAGGAAGTTGAGATATATAGAAAGTAAGTTTTCCACCTTTTCTACTTTTATTTCGCAAACTTTTGGTTATATGTTGTAATTATTGTGTGTTATTATGCAGTGAACATTTGAGAATTCTTTCAAATAGAATTTCTGATCAAAGTAGCATTCTTCAATGTCATGAATTGGAATTTCCAAATTGGTTTAGAGTCAAAATGATTAGATTAAGATCACTTGAGGATCCAGAGGCAACAAATGAATTATATTCGCTAGCATTGGGACCTGATACTGAAGTGCAGTTGTATGATGCTTGCCTAGTCAATGGTATTCGCTACCATACAAAATCTCGTGATGCTCATCGAACTTCCCAAAATAGTGGGATTAGTGTGCCATCATCTGATGAAGGAGATAATTTGGACTTTTTTGGAGTTCTCAAGGATGTTATGCAAATTTTTTATAACTTCGGATACAAGGTTCAATTGTTTTGGGGTGAATGGTTCTAATGTAACCCCAAAAAGAAATCAGTTGTGCAAGAGTTTTGTCTCACATGTATTGATACATCTAAAACATGGTACGAGGATGATCCCTTTATTTTGGCTACACAAGCACGACAAGTTTATTACTTAGATGATATAAAGCATGGGGAAAATTAGAAAATTGTAGTAAAAGTGCAACAAAGAGGTCTATTTGAAGTGATAGAAGATATAGAAGAACCCGGTCCATCTGAAAACAATTTTGTTAATGAGCCTAATCAGCAGGAATTTTCATCAGATGAGATAGGCTTTGCAGTTTGTGATGTTTTAGAAACCTCTCAACTTTGCAGAATAGAAGTTCAACCTCAATGTGTAGAATTGACAGATTCAATATCAAAATTATCTGATGATATGTATGAATTCATTAATGATGAAGATGGAGATACTGAACCAGAAAGTGATGACGGTGCACATATACTTCAATCTGATGATGATATTGATTAATACTTTGAATCATGGTATTATCTTCCATTTCTACTTTTTAATTTGTTAGTTGTTACTACTTTAGTAGAATAGAAATATATGACATTGTTTTGTATATATATGCATTTTTCTAGAAAATGAGTTTAACTAATATTTATTCAAATATTATCTATCTATGAATAGATATGCCGCCCAAAAGAATCGAAGATCACCCTAGGATTGATACACCTAGTGGAAGCAATTCTATTAATGAAGGAGCTGAATCGAATCTCCTTGATGAAGGTTTATCTGATGGTATGTTGTATGAAGTCATATTTTTGTGATGGATTGTCTTTACATGACATGTATATTTCTTTTAATTTATTTTATTTATGTAATAGTTGTTTTGTTAATAATTTAATAGATGAAGGTACCGAGACAAGAGCTCTCCACAATGTGAAACTCAAGAAAATGGTACAAGAAAAGGGTCCACTACCACTCACATTCCATAAATATGATGGTAGACCAACTGGGAAGTATGCAGCTATGTTTTCAACTGAAATTGGTGTCGTCGTTAAAAGATTCGCTCCCTTGGATGTTGATGATTGGAAAACATACCTGAAGAGAAAAAAATGCCCATGTTTGATAGACTACAGGCTAGTAAAATCATTTGTCAATATTTACTAACTAGTTTTACTTCAATTATTGAATGTATTAACATGTTTGCATCTTCTCTTGTAGAACTTTTTTATTGTGGATTTTGGTAAAGGCCCGGATTCTATCAAGAGAGAGACTGAGATTCTGCTGAGCACTCGATACCGTAATAAGAGAACAAAAATGCATGCACACTACAAGACATTGATTAATTTACCATGGGCAAAGCGATTGCAAAATATGCCTAGAAAATATTGTAGTGAAAAAAAGGATTGGGAATTCTTATGCAATAGGTTTGAGAGTGAGAAATTTAAGGTAAAATCAAATTTCAAATTAGATGTTTTGGCTATGTTTAATAACTTTAACTAAATCTTTTCTTATTTTTTAGAGGCTAGATCTAAAAAAAATGCTGAAAATCGATCAAAGTTGCCTTTCAACCATTGTGGTGGCTCAAAATCCTTTGTGCAATATAGCTATGAAATTGTACGTATTAAAATTTAAGTTTTCTTGAAAATTAAATATTATCTTTGTGCAATAAAGTTAAGTATTATGTTTTCTTTTAGGGTGGTGGACTAGGAAAAGCCAATCGTGTTGCATTATTCAAAAAAACACGTTGGAGCTCAGAAAAGGGTTGGGTAGAGGGTGTTGAGTCTGTTTATGTATGTATTATCTTATTTTTATTTTTATTCTTATTCTTTATAAAATATATTTGTTCTAATATATGTATGTATATTTGTTTTAGAATGAAATGGTTGAACTTCAAGAGCAGTACCGACAGATATTAGTGGATGGCGGACAACCTGTGGATGAGATAGAGATATTTGAAAGGGCATGTGATGCAGTACTTGGGAAGTGGTCAGGATATATCAAAGGACTTGGAAGTGGACCAAAGCCTACCAAGTTGACTTCTGATATTAGTTCTCGTCGAGCATCCAATGTTGAGCTCAAGGAGGAGCTTTCATCTACTAGGAATGAGTTGGAGGGAACTCAAGCATCCTTGAAAATATCGGAAGAAAAAATAGAACATCTTGAGGCAACTCAAAGCTTGATGATGCAACTTTTTCAAAAGATAGCTCCTGATGCACTGTAGTCTTTAATTGGACAGTCTTTTTCCTCAGCTTCAGTTTAAAGTAAGTATTTAAATTGAAGTTTACATTTTATAATTTGCTCGATTTTAATGTTAATTTTACTATTCTGGTTTTGGTGTTTTTTTTGTTGTTGATATGATATAGTTTGCTTGTTGTTTTGGATTTAGTTGAATAACCTTAACATGTTATATTAGTGTATACTTGAGATAGTCACAGAAATTGGGAAAATCATCAAACAATCTAAAACTGCAAATCATATGGTCTACACGAATTTACAGGAACTGAATAAGCTGTTTGAAACTAAATATTGATCTTTTCTCATAGCATAAAAGGTTACCTTAGTTAGATATGGGTTATTTTTACATATGCACAAGTGTGATGGCTGTAATGGGGAAAGGAAACCATCTGATTATCTTTGTTCACTGAAGAATGGACTGTATAAATTGTGAAGACCTTGTTTTGTGATATACCCTGAACATCATTGGTTTTTTATTACTTCAGATAAAGTTGTTTGATTTTTTTTCTAACTGCACATATAAATGATCCTGACTAGTTTAGCTCATTGAAGTAAGGAATTAGATCTTGGATTGTGGATCATTGGATAGCTCTACACTGCTCCTAAGATGAGGATATGTTGGCAGATTTTATTTGAAAAATGTGAGGGTCTGATAGATGATAGAGGCCTTGATTTATGAATTGAACTGATCTGTTGGCAATTTTTGTTGATTTGGAAATTTGAATTGTTCCTGCTTGGATGGCATTTTGGTTCTCCATTCTAGTCTTGGTCAATAAATTATATTAATATGTGCTTTCTTTCATTTTCTGCTTTTAGTTATTTGACAAGATTTTTACTAACTTTGGTTACATTTTTTAGGTGAAGCGTGCCCCAATCTGCTGATAAACACCTTTCCTCCTTTGTTCCTATCAGTGATGAAACAGAGTTCTCAGTTGTGGAAGGAGAGTTTAGTGAAGATGATGGTAGTAATGAAGATTATGATAGCATCCAGAGGCCTGTCTTTATGTTAACAGGAGAACCTGATTTTGATTATGGCCCTCCACAAGATGAACTTGAATATTGTAGGCGTGTAAGGTGTTAACTAGAGTTAGAAGTTGATGAATTGTATTTGGATTTGATATACTTATTTTGACTTGGCCTTTATAAAATTTATCGACATCTTTGATTTGATTTTGTTATTAAATATTGAATGTTTATAGGTAAAAATAACCAAAAATAAAAAGAAATAAAGGTGGAATAATATTTTATTTTAGCAACGAAATGCATAAAAGTCGTCGCCAATAAATAAAATAAAATTTTCCATCAGCGACAAAATTTATACAATTCGTCGCAAATAAATAAAATAAGATTTTCCATTAGCGATGAAATTTATACAATTCGTCGCAAATGTTAGTGACGAATTTATAATATTATTATCGCAAACCAATTTTAGCGACGAAATTATATACATTGCCACTAAATTTGTGGCGAACTAATAATATTTTGTTGATAACTAAGCAACGAAATTCATGTATGACTTTCGTCACTAATTCAAGTTTTAGCGATGAAATTTGTAAGGTTAACGACGATTTTTTTTTGTTTATAACTTCGCGATGATGTACTAATATTTTGTCGCAAATATGGTTAGTGACACTGCCATAGCGACGAGTCTGGTGATGAAAATAAATGGTCACTAAATCATATTAGCGACGAAAATTATGTGGTTAGCGACGAAAATTTTCACTGCTAAATTCCAATTTTCTTGTAGTGGTCATAGACTAGTAAGTGTTGTCGACTTAGGGCATCTGCTACTCGATTCGCAACACCTGATTTATGCTTCAAAACCAATATGAATTGTTGAAGATAAGAGGTTCAAGTGGCATGACGGGAAGAAACTGAATCTTGGGAATTAATATGCTTGAGTGCATCATGATCTGGAAAGTGAACAGATTTCCTATGGAAAAGGTAATGTCGCCAATAACAAACCGCTCAGACCATGGCATATAACTCAAATGTCATATGCATTATAATGGATGAGAGAACTATTCAGTTTCTCACTAAAATAAGCAATGAGTCATCCTTGTTGACTTAAGATTGTCCTGATTCTCACCTTTAATGCATCACATGTTAATTTGAATGGTACAGAAAAATCAGGCAATAAGAGTAAAGACGTCGAAATAAGACACGACTTGATAGTATTGAAGGTAACATCTGCTTCAATCGCCCAAGAAAGTGACTTACCCTTATGCAGTCAGTGATTGGAGCCATAATAGAGTTAAAATGGGAATAAATCGTCTATAAAAGGATGCTAGTCCATGAAAACTCCATGTAGCAATCTTATAGTCGGAGTTGGCCAAGATGTAATGGCCTCAATTCTAGCATTATCCACGACAGTACCCTCTGAAGAAATTGTGTAGCTAGAATAGTGAATTTGATGAACTATGAATGTGCATTTTCGAGGAACACTGATTACCACATGTGAAACACCGATTACACTCGGGGTTGCGAGGTTGGAATGCAACTGGAGAACCTACAAGGAGGTGTTGTGAAGATGGGGTCGGTGTGGAGGAGACCACGAAAGGCTGTCTCAAAGGAGATGGAACTGGTCGTCTATTGAAATGGTGTTCCAAAAGTTTGGCATGCTGATGGGCATTCAAAATGGTGATCAGCAAGATAAGGTTAAGTATATCTTGGAACTGAAGGTGAAGACCTCCGATGTAATGTGAAACAAGTTGATCTGATGTCTCATGTATGTTATTAAGAGCAAGAATAACATAGAATTCTTCCGAATAATCATCTACAGAGCGTGCCTCCTGTCTCAAGTTTTGCAATTGTTGATAGATGGTCCTAGAATAATTGAAAGAAAGAAACTCCCTCTTCATATACTTACGAAACTTTACCCAAGAAGTAATCTTAGGCTTCCATTGACGAAAAACAGGTATCTTTGATCTACTGCCACCACGTTATTGCACATCCACGTAAATGTATGGCCATGAGAGTGACCCATCGATGATCTGGGACACTCTTGAAATCCAAAATATCTTCCACTATGTGGATCCAATCTAAGAAACCGGATCCTTGCACGCCTCCAATGAATTCTGGAATATCCACATGAAACTCGTGCTCTCATTCGTTGCTCATATAATCGGGATCGGGAATTTTGGGTTGGGCAAATAGATTGGCCATGGATACCACATGGTATCCATGTCTAAACTTTGAGGAGATGGTGGATGGTATTATTGACCGTGACCGCCCTTGCCCCAACCTCACACCCACCGTGCTCAATTGTCAAACCCGCACCATGACCGTGCTCTGGAGGGTTTAGTAGCATGAACGAATCAATAAAAGCGTTATGTTGCACATGCATCACCTCGACGACATGGGCCAAGGTCTCAATCTGATGTCTTATGTTATCTAATTCCAAAGTGGTATCAATCTAAGGTTAACGGTGTGGAGGCATATTAAGGAATGTTTCTGTGACTCTAAATACCAACTGATGTAGAAGCGTAAACAAAAACGATATATGATACTGAGATAAATCACCTTGATACTAGGTGAACGTTCAAACAAAGGGGAAAAACCTGATTCTTAATTCTTAAAATTCAATGTTATGCATCCAAGAAAATAATTATCCCATAAGTACTAGTCTCCAAACAGGCTTAAGCCCAACAAAATAAATATAAGTCCAACAATCAACTTAATTAAACAACAACAATAATATGAAATATTTAAATAAAACTCTTCTTGAATATACATTCATACTTCTCCATGAAGGCTAGTGCAGTCTCGTCGTCATCAATGGATCATCTACTCTACTCATATTGTCAGTGTCAACTTCAGGAATTTTAGGAGAATGGGTGGACGATCTCGCCTCAATGGTGGCATGGGTCATCGCTCAAGTACTGACATGAGTCTCGCACGAGTAGACAAATAGGTTAATCGAACCGCTCCCCCACGGCTCGTTATAAATGTGGATAGACCCACATCAATGTCACTCGTACGACCACCATGTGTGGCTAGACCTCGATCTCCAGCAGGCCTATGACCACGTCACTGCTTAAGAGGCTGCATACCTAACGAGAGTTCCATGTCTATGCATTGCCAAGATGGCTTACACGTCTCCTCAAAACTAGGTACAAAGGTCTCGAAACACTAAACTTGAAAAATCACAAAGTTCAAATAAGTGGGCGTTAGATGCATTTTAAATGAATTTCTTAAATAAAATTCTCATAAAAAAATACCTTCTCTTTTAGTGTATAGTAACATCGCAAGTGGACCTCATGGTAGACCACTTCAAACATTGAGGTACGTAGTGTGGTGTGTTAAGTCGACAACCAGCAAATGTGCCAGTCACAGAAATTGCCTCATAAGCCCAAATCTAAACCTAATACTCATAATTTAAGTAAACAATTTTAGAATCAAGTTAAGATTTGGTACATATTATTTTATAAAAGACTAAAAAATTCACCAGTAGAGCAAGAGAGAATTCACCACTAGACATGGCTCTGACGAAACTCGTCCCCTACAAGTCGAAGTCGGAGGTTTGAAACCTTGATGTGCTTCAAGCCGACTATGACTCTATGTTATATTCCACCTTCAGATGGATGGTGCTGTCTAGAGAGGCAAAAATCTAAGTCACCAAATCGTAATTCTGTGACAAGAGCGAACTCCCGAGAACCCACATACACGCATTTGTCCGATATGGAACCATCTCTTATGATCGTTTGGATGGATCTTATGTCTCATCTCATGAGACACGAGAATGTGTAGAAAAGCCTTGTATAACTTTATATAAGTCATCTAATACAAGAAGAGGCCGAATGACGTCGATAGAAAATGACGCAAGCAGTCTCTACCTATAGATTCGAGCTCCGACTTTATATCATCTAGTATACTCACCCGCATATACACGTTAATATAAGTTGGTCGATCTTGACAACCCTTACATGCCCAATCCCAATCCGACTATAATAAGTAAAAGAAATATCTAATTAATTTTTAATATATAAAATATTTTATTAGCAATATATAAGAAATAATTAAATTATATGTAATTTAACATATTTATTACTTTATTTATTACCTACCTAAATTATTTAGTCTTAATTAACATTTTTTTAGCTAAGTTTTATAAATATATATAAAATAAAAGATTTTTTACATTATTAAATTCAATTACAAACCTTTAGACTTGGCATACACACAATGTTTTTTTAATTAAATAGAAATTGAATATACCCATCATATTTTTAATGTAAACCTAAGTTGAATATAAATTAAATAATTTTTATGTATAAATTAATGTAAGCCTAAATTGATGTATACAAATTGAATATTTTTAATTAAATAAATTGAATATCCCTAAAAAAATTCAAAGCCTACTATATACATTATATTTTTGTATAAGCCTAAATTTTCTTTTAAATTCATTTCAACTCTAACTAAAGTACATTTAATTGTCTACTTGTTAAAAAGTTTGAATTTTTGTGTAAGTGTAAACCTTAAAATTTTCGTGAAAGCCTTAAACCTTAAAATTTTTGTGTAAGTCTGAAAAATCAGAAATTTTTGTGTAAGCCTAAAAATCCAGAAATTTTCATGTAAGCTTAAAAAACTAAAAAATTCGAATAAGCCTAAAACATCCATAAATGTTGTGTAAGCCTATAAAACTAGAATTGTCGTGTAAGCCTAAAACATCCAGAATTTTCATGTAACCTTAAACACTTGGAATTTTCGTGTAAGGCTAATTTTATAAAAAATTTCATGTAAGCCTCAAAAACTGGATTTTTCGTGTAAGGCTAATTTTATAAAAAAAATCATGTAAGCCTCAAAAACTGGATTTTTCATGTAAGCCTAAACTCCTGAAATTTTTGTGTATGCCTAAAATTCTATAACAATACATAACTTTAATTTTCATGTATGTATGAATGTATACCTAAAATCCAGCATAGGTAGAAATTCCAAAAAATCGTATAAGTAAACATATAGTTTGAACGAAACTCAACAACAATCAACATCAATTTCGTGTAAGATCAACATATAATTTAGACATATTTCAGAATTATCAAAACTTCAAATTGAAAACTAAACATGCTTTATATACTTTCAACGAAAAAATATCATGTATCGTTCAAATTACAATTCAAACATATTGCATAACTTTCCTTCAAACCTTCTTACATGAAAATTAACAGAGCTTCATGGGTGTATTTCTTCTCGGCCTTCTTAAAAATATTGATGATAGCAAATTTACCGATTTTTCATTGAATTCATAATAATTCTACTAAATTAACATACAAATAAAATTCTATCTATTGATATACAAATTCACAAAAATGTTTCCAGAATTTTCAAAATTATTCTAAAACTACGAAATTTTCAGAATTCTACTAAATCTTTTCGCAAAGTGTTGGGATATTTCCGTTAGGTTTTGATGAGACAATGTAATTTTGGATAGGAAGTTAGGGTACCCATTTTTCACATTTTATAAGTGGATTTTAGCTTAATAAGTTCATCTTTCTAAGTTGTGATTTGTAAAGATGTAAATATAAAAAAGATATAGAATACTAATGTTAGCAGGATTCTGGAGATGAAGATGTTTCAAAAATTGATTTTCAACAAGGAGAGTCAGTAAGCTGAAATGAAAACCAGGATCAAGAAGTTGGATCAATAAGCAGCAAACAGAAGGTAGTAGGGGAAACTGGAAGCTGATTGTAGGATTCTAGAACATGAAGCTGTTCAGAATCAGGAAATAGAGGCAAATCAGAAAGCTATCGCAGGTTAAGAAGCTGACTACAGGATTCTGGAACAGAAAGCTGTTCAGATTAGGAAGTTGATGTAGATCAGAAAGTTATCGCAGGTTAGGAAGCTGACTGTAGTTTTTAGGAACATGAAGCTTTTCTAAAACAGAAAGCTGGCGCAGAACAAAAAACAGCTACTGCAACCTGAGCAACAAGTTGTAAGTCTTTCTAACCTTTTCAATACAATACGAGGAATATGCTGAATGCAATACGAGAATTCGATACTGTCTAAGTTACTAGTAGATAGAAGTTAGCGCCATTGTCATGCCCCGTTTTCGTAGTAAAAATATTTCAGAGTTTTCTTTTTGGGCATGAAGAAAGAAGGGGAAAAGACGTGCATGAAATAAAACAGAAACCTTTGGAAAAGATAACATATGATTTTTTACATATACAAATCCTCGGCGTCTAGCCGAAATAAAACATTACATCGGAAAAACATCAGGATCCATCATCCATAGGAAGTACGAAATTATTTTTACAAAACGAGAAGTAATTAAAACCATTGTTTCATTGTTATATAACAAAAGATAAAATAGAAATATCCAAATATGGCACCATCTCTCTATAGCTATACATGCTCGCCATCTCCTGTAACGTGAATTATAGAATAGGGGTGAGTACATGGAATACACTCGTGGGGATACTTTCCATGTCTTTAACAATTATTAAGTAATTAAAACAATTCAAACATACATAAGTTCAGTAAATAGACACAACACGTAAAATACATAGCACATAATTACCAATAGGTGCGATTGCAACCCGTCTTACCATACATGCATGAAGAAATGGGGTAAGAGACAGTTGTTGTAGAAGAAATGAGGTAAGAGACAGTTTATAGAAGAAATGAGGTAAGAGACAGTTGTTATAGAAGAAAGAAGGTAAGAGACATGAATGTAGACCTTAGTCCTTTCACAGTATGATAGTATCAATACAATATTCGTAACATATATTCACAGCATTTAGTATTCCACAAATCATACATCAATTAGGGAAAGCCGTAAACATATAAAGATTTAGAAATTACCCCCACCTTGTTCGGTGGTAACCACGTGAGTTATCAAGTAACAAGACTAAAGAGTACAATCCAATTGATATCCTACACAAGTAATGACGTTTCTTAGATCCTTAATACGTTAAATACGTATAAATAAAGATATAGACGTTCTCAGAGAAGA
Organism: Scutellaria minor; assembly: GCA_954870855.1. Taxonomy (NCBI): domain Eukaryota; kingdom Viridiplantae; phylum Streptophyta; class Magnoliopsida; order Lamiales; family Lamiaceae; genus Scutellaria; species Scutellaria minor. The sequence continues at coordinate 12,503,799 of OX940731.1, read as the reverse complement.
GACGATAGGTAGAAACGAGACGAAATGGAAGATCTAAAGATCGAGGATGAAGAAACGAGTGTGGAAGGTGAATCCAAAAATCTGATAAGAAATAGGAAAAGATTAGGATTGCAACGGAAAAAGAATGAGCTTAATCGGAGTTGAAACGAGCTCAAACGGAGCGTTTTAAGATTGAGGGATGTTTTGGTAATTTTGGTAAAAAGGTTGACTTTGACCGGGACCACCGACTCCCGGTCGACGACATCTCATTGCCGACGACTCGACGATAACATACGATGGAAAAAACACAACTCGCATCGCAAATACGGCGCCGCGCGTGCACCCGTCTCCCGGCGTCACGCGCATGCTCTTCCCGTCTCCCGGCGCCGCTCTACCGTGCATGCCCGTGCGCCATTGTCCAGAACCCCAGCCCAGCACGCGCACGACCACGCACGCCGTGCACGATTGGTGCACCCGACGTCTACCGGCGTCGCGCGTCCAGTACTCGGTGACTCCCGGCGCCGTGTGCCCAGCAACAGCAGCTTTCCAGCCATCTTCCAGCAGCTTCCAGCTGCGGCGGCGCCGCCCCTACCTGACCCGCCAGCGACCCCAGCACCAACTCCGACGGTCGTGAACAGTACCCCAAAACAGCCCCCAAACATCAACACAAACACACACATGCATGCACACAACACATTTTCCACCACTATTTCAGTTTTGGCGTCGCCGCCCACTGCGGCGCCACCACCCCCAACTTATAGCCCATCATCCCGGGAAGATCAGCCACCACTCTAGCGAAAGAGGAAAGAGAGAGAGAGAGAGGGTGGAAAAATAAGGGTTTAGGGTTTTTCCGGCGATGTTTTGCCATTTTCCGGCGAATAAGATATCGGAATTGAAATCCGAGACCTGTTCTAGACTCATCTCGATGAGACCTACAAGTTGTGCGAAAATCGGCCGAAACTGAGAAAAAAGATTTTCCGACACCGGCGCCGGCTGCGTCGGTGACCCGAAAAGAAAAGGGAGAGAGAAGAGGGAGGAAAGAGACTTATGTTTTTTCTCGATTTTTGCCTCGTTCGAAAATAGCGAGTTTACGACTCATTTTCATGTTATTTATAGACTTTCGAAAAATCTTACTATTCATTGAAATATCTTGGATTCACTATTCACCGAAATATCTTGGAGTTACTATTCATCAGAAAAATCTTTGTTACTATTCACGAAATATCTCGGAATACTATTCATCAAATATCTTTCATTTTTTGTTCCTTTATTTACGTCGTATACTTCGTATTCACCATTTTCTTCGTCATTTGAGCTACGAGTCTCCGATTGACCTCAAATTCATTTCTATCTTCTCGTTTTTCAAATACGCATCTTATGATAAAATTATAATCTATGTTTCGCGATTAAATTATACTTCCATTTAAAACATGCATTTATCATATTTCTGAAATGCATATAATTAAATTTAAACAATCAACGGTTAACGCACATAATAAAATAAATCGATTAAGGGTTTAATTATTGAATTAATCAATTATGCTTCATTTTTATCCTGGGAGCTACAGTCGAGCCAATGAGGTGATGTCATCTGGACCACAACTCTGTAAAAGTACTGCAGCCGAAGTATGGTGCCATTAATGCTGATCAGATTAGGATATGACCTACATCCCAGATTTTCCCAGACGCATTTATTGCGAAGATTTGAAGTTTATTTTTAATTACAACAAGGACAATGTCTCTCTTCAACGGGCATTTTCCTCATGATATAAATAGAATGATGGAGTGATTGTGAAGACTACTGAACGACTGATTATTTTGTTAAGCTATCAAACTTTCAAGCTATTCTCAAGCTATCAAGTTCAGTCACTCAACCTTCTAAAGTAGTCTACCAAAGCATTCGAGCTTTCAAGTTCAAGGTTGACTTCAAAGTTGCACCAGTTGAAGAACCAATATATACTTTTAACCATTTGTTGTGTGCTAGGTTGTTTTTAGTTTGGTGTCCTTAGTTGGAAGGATTAGATCCTCGCTAAGTGTTTAGTCTTGTGTAGTCTATTTTTTCTATGTGAGATATTGTACTCTGTGTGGGATTTGGCCTAGGAATCCTCTGATTATAGTAGGTGAACTTGATAGGAAGAGTTTTGTAAAGCTGAGTCTTGTAAAGTAAACTGATCTAACAAAGTTCCTCCTGTGTGAAGGGATAGAGTGGACGTAAATGGATTACACCACCTTCGAACCACTATAAACCCTTGTGTGTTTATTATTTTTGATTACTTGTTGCATTGCATTGTTGCATATCTATCTTGTTGCATTTATCATAAGCATACTGCTAAAAGGATTCTGTCAAAATCATATTTGTGAAAAGAAAACTGTTTTACAAAGAGAAACTCTATCTTTGTTATTCCGCTGCATACTGTGATACCGAGACAGTAAGCTAAATCAACATTCTACCAGCTTACTGAATCGAGAGGTTAGTGCATTTTCTATAGAATCAGTAACCTGTTTATAGAAAAGTTTTAAAACGCAAAATCGATAGAGGTTCATTCACCCCCTCTAAACCTCTGACCACTTGGGACCAACACAAAGCATTGTTTATTCATAATTATTTATATGCACCAGGTGCACAAGGGTGTATTTCATGCATTCCCACATGCCCAAACCCTAGTTTCATAGTTATGTTGGTCGAATATTTTAGTTTGGTGAACCTAACCTTTTAGCTTTGTCGCATAACCTTTTTGCAGTGTATGACAAACCTATAATACCTTTCAATACCTTTATGTTGTAATAATATAACATTTATGCATAATAATTTAACATTTTCGTTATAATAATATAACATAAAGATTATGATATTTGTACATAAAGGTTATATAACATAAAGGTTAAATTAGTATAACATAAAGGTTCAGTTATGTTCGCATAACCTTTCAATTATGTTCGCATAACCTTTTTCAGTGTATGATAGACCTATAATACCTTTTGAAAAACCTTTTATGTTGTAATAATACACATTTATGCATAATAATTTAACATTTTCATTATAATAATTTAATATAAAGGTTATGATATTTGTACGTAAAGGTTATATTAATATAACATAAAGGTTAAATTAGTATAACATAAAGGTTCAACTATACTACATGAATTTTTATAGTGAAAAAAGTCTAAATCATTCACTAAAAGGTTATGAAATCTGTACATAAGGGTTATACTATTACAACATAAAGGTTATGACATAAATTAAAAAAATACGAGCGCAAATCTAGACCGGACCCAACCCGACCCGCACGCGCCTAGTTGTATGGATCATGATCCATGCACTTGGTGCACACAAACACTACTCTTGTTTGTTAGACATAATTTTTATATTTCGATTCTTTTATATATTATAAAAATTGAATTTCCAAAACATCAAAACAAAAAACCAGAAAAGGAAATTAAGTTATGGATTTTGGTTTTGATATGATTTTAATTATTTGAAAAGTTCTTATTAGTGGTTTTCTTTAATTATATTATATTCTACTATCAAAATTATATTTGATAACATTAAGTAAATAGTTAAATTAATTAATTTTAAAATTCTATGTATTATATATTTAATTTGTAGAAGAAAAAAATGAAATTATTATGAAAATTTAATCTCACACTGTAATTTTTTTATTTTAAATTTATATACAAATTACAAAATATATCAATATCATATTGCATAGAGATAATAGATTTATTATTAAAAAGAAAATATATCAATTTACAAATCTCAAATCTTAAAAATTCCCAAAAATTGGCTACTTGGAAATTTGATGCAATCTAATACTTCAACTAATCCTAAAATATAGGAATTAACTAGATTTATGATTTAAACGTTTGAATTTTTATCAATGAATCATTTATTTTTTTCATGTATCAATCTATCAATTTTGATTTTTTTAAATATAAATAGAAAGACAAAAATTTAAAAATTGTGACATGCAGCTAGGAAATACTCTCAGGTTTCAGGAATCGGGTTCAGATCTTAGAAAATCGGTCGGAAAAGGCGTAAACCGGGTGTTGCAAGATTGGTGTCCGAACAGGTAGTTAAAATTTGTTATTACTGTAGCTAGGGTTTTGTGCAACAACTAACTCTTGTAACAGAAATTTGCGTTGATTCAAGAACAGTTTTCCGAAATTGGTTGAGCGTTTCTACTCTATATATAGTGGGGAATATCCTGTTGTGATTTCACATGGAAATTAAGAGAGATCAAAGAGATATAGGTGATTAAGGTTCTAGTGTGAGCTTGAGAAAAACCCTAATTCTGAGTGTATCTTGTAATCTCAATTTCATCTTCGTTTCTTAGTGGATTTGATCAATTCAAGTTTGCAGTGGATGTAGATCATAAGAGTGTGATAGAACCACTTAAATCCTGATGTGTTTGTTTCAGTTTTCACTTTGTATTGTCATCAAACTCCATAGCTAGGGTTCTTAGTTCTTGGTAATGTGTTTGTTGTTTTGTTGTCATATTGCAACAATTGGCGTTGTCATTGGGAAACGCGATCAACACCATGATGAACAACATGAAGCTTGATGTGCATAAATTCTCAAGGGTTGAGGAATTCAATCTATGGAAGGTCCACATGGAATCCATTCTTATTCAACATGGTGTGGAAGATGCACTTCTTGAAGAAAGTGAATCTTCATATGTTGCAAATGCTGAGAAAAGAAAAGGGATAGAGAAAAAAGCAAGAAGTGTTATACTCTTGTGTTTATGTGGAAAGGCTCTGAGAGATATATGCAAGGAAGCCACTGCAAGAGACATATGGAAGAGGTTGCATGATCTCTACATGATAAAGTCACTTCCAAACAGGTTATATCTTAAAGAAAAAATATTTTCATTCAAGATCCAAGATGAGAAGAAGATGTTGGAAAGGTTTGATGAGTTCAGCAAGATCGTTGATAACCCAGAGAACATTGATGAAGAATAGAAAGATGAAGACAAAGCTCTACTCCTATTAAATGCATTGCCAAAGTCATATCAGTCTTTCAAGGATGTTTTGGTGTATAGGAGATCTACAACTAACACTGGAAGAAGTTCTAGTCTCCATCAAATGAGGGCCATATCAGGGATCTCAGAATCCAAAAGTCCAAACTTAGGTGAAGGATTGAATGTGAAGTTAAAGAACTTCAAGAAATCAAACCAAGACTCCTAATAAAACACTCAAAAGTAAGAATCAGCTTAAAACAAAGCAAATGCAGACTCCACTGATGCAAATAAATGTTTCTCTTGTCATAAGGTGGGCCATTTCAAGAAGAATTGTCCAGAGAAGAATAAGAAGGCTACCAACAATCAACAAGCTTCAATAGTTCAAGAATAATATGACAGTACAGACATGTTATGTATCAGCAACTGTCAGATCAAGGATGAATGGGTGCTTGACTCAGGGTGTTCATTTCATATGTGTCTTGTCAAGTCTTGGTTTACTGAGCTGGAAATGAAGAGAGAGGGTCTTGTACTCTTAGGTGATGATCATTCATGCAGGATTATGGGGATTGGAAACAAAAAACTAAAGCTGCATGATGGAGGGATCAGGACACTCACCAAAGTAAGATACATTCCTAAACTAAAAGGAAACCTAATCTCCATTGGTTTATTGAATGCTGCAGGTTATGATTTCAAGACTGGGAAGGAAGAGATTCTTGTAACCAAGAGTGACAAACTAATCTTGAGAGGAAGGAAATCTAATGGACTTTACATATTAGTTGGAACCACCATCACTGGAGAGTCATCAGTTGTGATGAGCAAGGAACAAACTGAACTCTGGCACAAGAGATTAGGTCATATTGGAGAGAAATGACTCAATGAATTGACAAAGCAAAACCTCATTAGAGGTGATCAGATTGCAAAGCTGGAAAGGTGTGAGCAGTGCATCCTAGGAAAGTCCACCAAGACAAGCTTCCCAACTGGTAAACACACCACTCAAGGCCATCTAGATTATGTGCACTCTGACATATGGGGGCCAGCTATAACAGAAACTCATGGTGGAGTTAAGTATTTCATAACCTTCATTGATGATTTTTCTAGGAAAGTGTGGGTTTATATTCTTAAGCATAAGAATGTGGCATTTGCAAAATTCAAAGAATGGCTAACTCTCCAAGAAAATCAAACTGTAAAGAAACTTAAACATCTAAGAACTGACAATGGTCTTGAGTATTTGTTAGAGGAATTTCAAGAATTTTACAGGCTAAAGGGCATCATAAGACACAGGACTGTAGTGGCTACACCTTAGCAAAATGGATTGGCAGAAAGGATGAATAGAACATTGGCAAAATGGATTGGCAGAAAGGATGAAAAGAACATTGGCAGAAAGAGTGAGATGTCTTCTCCTAGATGCAGGCTTACCAAAGTCATTTTGGGATGAGGCAGTAGCAACTTCAGCTTTTCTAATCAACAGGAGCCCATCTTCAACTATTGAATTCAAATCATCAAATGAGGTATGGTATGAAAAACCTTCTAACTATGCCTATCTAAACGTATTTGGCTGTCTTGCATATGCACACACAAGATAGGATAAATTAGATGTTAGAGCAATTAAATACACCTTTATTGGGTATCCAAATGGTGTAAAAGGATACAAAATGTAGAGCTTGGAACCAGGATTTCAGAAATGCTTTATCAGTAGAGATGTGGTGTTCAAGGAGTCAACAATGGGCTACAAACAGCATCTAAACCAACATGCGATCACAACTTCAACTGATCAATCAATGAGTGAAGATGAATCACAAGATAATACTGAATTTCAGGTGGAGCCAAGGGATAATTCAGAAGAAGAAGATCAAGATAATCCAAATAATTTAGAAACTGATCAGAATGATGAGAACAACAGACAACTACCTCAAGATCTAAGGAATTACAACCTAGAAAAAGATAGACAAAGAAGAACCATTCAAGCACCAACAAGATATGGGCAAGCAGACATTGTTCATTATGCTTTAAGCATAGCTCAAGACATAGAGTATGAAGAAAAAGAACTTCAAAGCTGTTATGGTATCAAAGGACAGAGAGAAGTGGATACATGCCATGAATGAAGAGCTTCTCTTCCTGAAAAGAACAAAACTTGGGAATTGGTGAAGAAACCTGATAATCAAAAGATCATTGGCAGTAAATAGATCTTCAAAAGGAAAATTGAGGTAGCTAGAACTGAGCAAGTAAGATTCAAAGCTAGGTTAGTGGTAAAGGGGTACACACAAAGGGAAGGAATTGACTACAATGAGATCTTCTCCCCTGTGGTAAACCATGTATCAATCAGAATTTACTTGTTTTGGTAGTACAAGGTGACATGGAACTACATCAATTGGATGTCAAAACTGTTTTCCTTCATGGAAATTTGGATGAAACTCTCTATATGCAACAACCTGAAGGATTTGTGCAACCTGGCAATGAAGAGAAGGTATGCTTACTGAAAAGGTCTCTTTATGGTTTAAAAAAAGTCCTAGGCAATGGTATAAGAGGTTTGATAGTGATATGGATTGAATTGCTTTGGCCTTTCTAAACCAATTTGATATGCGCAACAAAATAGAGGCCTGTGGTTGCCGCTGTGAAGATTGATTTGCTACGGATATTTATTCCATTTATTATTGATACTTATTTCATTTTTTGTTTGTAATTTCTTCTTAGTATTAAGGCTAGTTTGCAAGTACTATATATTCTTGTTTCTGTAGGGTTTCCCGCAGCCATTTTGGATTAACATATCAAACTTTGGGAATTCATTTTGTTTTCTGACCATGACGCATTACGACACATTGGCAACCAAGACAAGATCTCAGCTCATCATGTATCTTGGCATGCATATCTTCAACAATTAACATTTTTGATAAAGCATAAATCGGGGGTCACTTACCGGGTGGCCGATACATTGAGCCGTCGTCATTTCCTGCTCACGAAAATGAGAAATCGGGTTCCAAGCTTTGACACAATTCCCCAGTTGTATGCCTCTGACCTATTTTTCTCATCCATTGTTCAGAAGCTATAGGCCGGCGAATGTTCTGAGTTTTATTGGGCAGATGGGTTCTTATTCACTGAGTCCCATTTGTGTATTCTGGAGGGAAGTATAAGCTTATTGATATTGCGCGAGCTTCATTCCCCAGGGCCTGACTCTCTCTTTTTTTAACTTCTTCTTCAGCTTGCTGTTTTGCCCTTGCTTCCATTGCGGCGTCATATCTCATCCTCTCCTCCATTGTCAGCTTGATCTTTCCAAGTACTTTGAGTGGAGGGGAGTCTGGTTCATCATCACTATCACTTGATGAATCATCACCATCGTTTGGAGCGGGAGCAGCAACAATAAGTTTTTTACATATCATCCATATCCTTATGCCCTTCTACATCCTCTACTGGAGTTGTCTCAACAGCATTCGAGCCCGAGGTCTTCATCGAAGAAGCTGTCTCAACAGTTATCTCTGGCTCAGCATCCTTCTCAGCTTTCTGAGGTTCAACAACCTTCACAGTTTCCTCAATAGAAACCTAACTACCCTCAACAACCTGTTCAGGCATAACAATTGCTTCATCGGGTATCACAACAACCTGTTCAACTGTTGTTTCCTCAGTAACTTCAGCTACTTGAAAAGGCGTAGCTTCAGTCACCTCAGCAACCTCCTCAATTACTTCATCAGCAACCTGACTAACTTCAAAAATATGTACGGCGTTAGTAGTTGCTTCAGCAATTGGAATCTCAGCAACTTCATCAATTGCTTCATCAGCAACCTGACTGACTTCAGAAATATGTACTGCGTCAGTAGTTGCTTCAGCAATTGGAATCTCAGCAACTTCCCCTCCAGTTGCATCAAAAACAGGATTTACTCCAGCAATCCTGTTGGTGGCCACTTTCAGAACCTGATGGGTAAGGATGTTAGGATCAATTCTGTCAAGTGCCATGCTGATTAACTCCAAGGTGAGTTCATCATTAGTTGTTGTTTCCTTCTCTCCTTCAGCAGTAATCTGAGCTCCTTCCTACTCTGCATACTGTGTTGTCACATCAGCCAGTACAAGGAGTCCTGTCTCTGCAACTTCCTTCAGGACTGCTTCATCGGCATACTCCATCTCGATTGATGCACAGACATCATGGATGATAGGTATTGGTTTTCTCTCAGTGGATTCATCATTAAGAATAGGGGAATCAGAGTAGTCAAGCAGATGTACATCAGAATCCATGGTATCTAGGTGAGTGATAGGAGAAAGAGTTGCAATACCTGAGTAAGTTAGAGAATCATGAATCTCCGCAGCTTTTGAACTTCATTCTCCTGGCTGCAACACTCTCGGGGGTTGATTGGATTGTGCTCTACTTGCCTCAATCCCTTGCTGCAGCATCCTTTGATTAGCTTCCTCTAGTGTAGAGGTAGCTAACTGAGCTTCAGCCAACTCCAGCTCAGAAGGGGTCCCAATATTCTTGGCGGTGGGGTTCATCGATGTGTTGTCTTCCCCGTACTTCATCAACTGCTCACCCTGCATCACCATCTCTTTAGTCTTGGCCTCCCAAAAGGCACTTAATGTCTTATACCTTCTTTGAATGAAAGCAATCATAACATCAGCATGAAGATTAATATAATCTTCGAAAGAAATGGTAGGAGCCCATGAGGAAGCGTAGCATCTTCATTTACAAAGTTGTCTATCCAAGAGAGGATAATATCTTCAACTTAGAACCAATCTTCCCATGTCACCAACTCTCTTGCCACGCCCAACCTCTTCGATCTCCAGGTTTAATAGAGGACTATAAATCTCCTGTAGATGGACTTTGTTTATTCAGTTACTGTCTTCTCGGCCTCCTCGACACTAATTGAGTCAATGGAGGTCCCCATCCTGGTAAGGATGTCAATCTTCTTCAACTCCTCCTTTTCGCCCAACCATCTCCTTCTGTAGGAGCTGTCAACTTTCTTGACTAGTCTCTTTCTCTTTTTTGGTGCAGGAATCTCCTCTATAGTCTCTTCAGCAACCTCCTCCTCAAGTTTGTCAGGAACCTGGATTACTGGAGCAGCAACCTATTCGCCTTGGGCAGCATCAGGATCCTCCTCAGGAACAAGAGGACTTCGAGCAGGAACAAGAGGCACTAAAGCCTTCTCAGCAACAGGTTTCTCCAGTTAGTCAGCCAACTGTTTACCAACAGCTGATGCGATGGCTTCATCAACAGCCTCATCAGATGGATGCTCCAAGAGCAAATCATCCTCAGCAGTTGGGATGATGGAAGTGGTCAAAGGTTCAGAAGAGACAGCAACCTCTTCTTCTTCAAAATCGTGCAATCTGAGGGTGGGTGCAGATTCTTTCACAAGGAGCTTCTTAGCCTGTGTCTTCTTCTTGGGGGCTGGGGCAGCAACCTTCTTTGCCCCTATCTTCTTCAAAAAGGGGACTTTCTTCTCCTCCTTCCCCTTGGTAAAGCCCTTCTTGACACCTAGAAACCAGCTAGGATTGAGAGTCACTGGTTTCTAGTTGATGTTGCAATAGATGTCTGCTTCCTGCAAAACCAAGAAACAAGTCTGTATCCTAGACACTGACAGGTGCCACTGGTACTCTTCCTATCAATCTTGCAATCTACAAAATCAAAATTTGTATATCCTTTGAGGTTGAATCCTCCTTCATCTGGATACCATAGTCCAACATCTTGAGTTCCCTTTAGGTACTTGGTAATCCTCTTTACTGTTGTAAGATGTGACTCCTTTGGTGTTGTCTGAAATCTTGCACATACTCCAACTGTAAATATTATATCTAGTCTGCTTGCTGTGAGATATAGTAGGGATCTAATAAGTCTTATGTACTTAGTTATATCCACATCCTTTCCACCTTCATTCTTATCCAAGCTGATAGATGTGGCCATTAGTATGCTTACTGATGATCCACTTTCCATTCCAAACTTCTTGATCAGTTCCCTTGTGTACTTGGCTTGATTGATAAATATTCCATTATCCAACTATTTTACTTGCAAGCCAAGAAAGAAACTTAGTTCTCCCATAGAATTTTTCACACAAATCCTTATTTGTGGATCTAAATATGATATCATCCACATAGATCTGTACTGGCAGAATACTGTCTCCATCTTATATTCTGAAAAGGTTCTTGTCCATTGTCCCTTTCTGAAATCCATTTTCCAAGAGATATAGGGACAGAGTATCATACCAAGCTCTAGGAGCTTGCTTTAGTCCATACAAGGCCTTCTCCAGTCTGAATACCTTGTCTTCTGTCTGTTCTTCAAAATCTGGTGGTTGTTCCACATATACTTCCTCAAAAAGTAATCCATTCAAAAATGCACTCTTCATATCCATCTGATAAACTTTGAAGTCATTGTGAGCAACATAGGCCAGAAATATCCTTATAGCCTCAAGCCTAGCAATTGGAGCAAAAGTCTCATCAAAATCTATGCCCTCTTCCTGGCAGTATCCTTTTGCTACTAGTCTTGCCTTGTTTCTGACCACCACACCAAATTCATCTAGCTTGTTCTTGAACACCCACTTTGTTCCAATAACTCCTTGATGATCAGGCCTTGGAACCAGTCTCCATCCATTCACTCTTCCTGCATGGCCTAAATCCAGTTGTTGTCTTCAAGAGCTTTCTCAATACTCTTGGGTTCAATTTGTGATATGAAGCATGTGAACAGTGATTCTTGAGGTCTTGATCTTCTTATTCTAACACCTTCATTGATATCTCCAATCACAAGTTCTCTTGGGTGATTTTTGAGCCATTTCCTATCAGGTTCAAAAGAGTGAGCAGGTTGTTGGACAATAACCTGTTGATCTGCAATATCCTGACCGTGGTTACTGTTGCAGAATCTTGTCTGTTTGTTGTTCAGTATCCTATGTCACTGCATTTCTGGGTGCAGTAACCTGTGAACTTTCTGCAGTAACCACTTTAGTAGACACTGGAACTCCATTAATGTGTCTTTCTGTTTAATCCTTGATCTTCAACTTTGATACATCCTCCTTTAACTTGTCCAGTTTAGCAGTATCACAGCGTGGTTCATCAAACACCATATGTATTGATTCTTCCACAACCAAGCTTCTCTTGTTGAAGATCCTGAAGGTCTTTCTTACTGAGGAGTATCCTAGAAATACTTCTTCATTTGACTTTTCATCAAAGGTCTTCGGGTGCTCCTTTCCATTATTCAAGATATAACACTTGCATTCAAAAATATGTAAGTATGAAATATTAGGTGTTGTACAATACCATACCTCATAGGGAGTCTTGTCATGGTCTTTGTTGATTAGGCATCTGTTCTGAGTATAGCATGCTATGCTCGTTTCTTCAACCCAAAATCTCTTAGTTATTCCAACATCAGCAATCATTGTCCTTGTAGCTTCCTTCAAAGTCTTGTTCCTTCTTTCTGCTACTCCATTCTATTAGGGAGTCCTAGCTGCAGAATACTCATGACTGATCCCATTCTCTGAATAATACTTTTCAATAAACCTGTTTGTGAATTATGTTCCTCTGTCAGATCTTATCTTCACAATGTCTAAGCTCTTCTTATTCTGCATTCTCTTCATGAATTCTGGCATCCTGTTCTGAGTTTCTGATTTCTTAGCCAGAAAGATGGTCCAAGTAAATCTAGAGTAATCATCAATAATCACCAGGGAATACTTATTCCCACTTACACTAACAAGTTCTACTAGTCCAAAAAGATCCATATGTAGAAGGTCCAGAATCCTGTGAGATGACCTCTGTACTTTGTCCTTGAATGAGCTTCTTACTTGTTTGTCTTTCTGATAGGCTCCACAAACATTCTCTTTCTTATAAGCAACATCAGGTAGACCTCTCACCAGGCTCTTTCTTGCTAGCTTGTTGATTGTCTTGAAGTTTAGATGACTCATTCTCTTGTGTCATAGCCAACTAAGCTCAGGAGTGTGTTTTGCTATGAAGCACATTGGCTGCATTATTGAACTCCAATCAGCAAGGTAGATGTTGCCTCTCAAAGTGCTAGTAAGTTAAATCTCATTTGTTTTGTTGTCTCTGATCAGACATTTGTTAAGATTGAACTCCACTGAACATCCTTTGTCACAAAACTGACTGATACTCAGGAGGTTATACTTTAGCCCTTTGACATATGAAACATCATTGATACTTGCATTGCCTCTGACTAAGCTTCTTGTTCCATTGGTGCTTCATTTGGAGTCATCTCCGAAGACAGCCTTAGGTCATTTGCATGGTTGGAAATCTCTTAGTCCAGCTTTGTTGCCATTCATGTTACTATAGCAGCCACTGTCAATATACCATACATCACTGCTGCTTCCTAGCAACTGCTCTTGCAAGTAAATCAGGTAGATTTAGGTACCCATACAAGTACAGATCCTGGGGGGTAAGTTTTTTTTGGGATCCACACTTGCTTGATAGTAATTGGTTTACCATTAGCCTTGGTGGATCTCTTCATGTTAATATCCTTGGCAGGATACTGTTTGTGAGATGTGTGTACTGGAGCTTTCCAGGTTTCATGCTTCCTATTAAACGAAAATACTCCCTTATACCTTTCTAGAACTTGTTCTCTTTCGAGAATGCGTACTTGTACTTTGGTATAACAGGGGTAGAAGTTTTGCTTTCTCCTGGAAGTTTACTGTTTTTTTCTTCTACTTGCAGTATACTGATTATGTTGTTTTCTGAGTTTCTTAGCAGTTTTACTGTTCTCTTCCTGCAGCATGGGTTTCTTTCCCTTATCCAGGGTACTAGTTTTGTTCACACTTCCATTAATTGGAAGGAGTTCCTGAGCATAGGATACTTTGGCTTGAACAAACTTTCCCACTTTGGATGTACTTGCTGCTTTCTGAGATGAACTGACACAGTATCCTAACCCTCTTCCTGTATGGGCATTCTGGGTCTCCAGGATACACTTTTGTGTCTTCCTAGCTGACTTGCTATACACATCAATTGTGTTTTGTAATCCAGATTTCTCAGCTTCTAGCTTAGTGACTAGCAGCTTGAACTTGGAGACCTCAGCCCTAAGATTGTTGCACTCTGTACTGTAGTATTCCAGGTCAGTAACTTGTTCCCTCAGTACAGCTTGCTCACTCTTGAGCTAAAGATTTTCCTTATTTAGTTCTTCATGAGTTGAATTAATTTTCTTAAAGTCACTCATGATCTGTCTAAACGACTGGATCATGTCCAGCTTCTCAGAACTGGAAACCTCAAGGGATTGAGATGTTACCTCATCTTCTTCTTCTTCCTCACATCCCTTGGCCATGAGGCATAGCAATGCTTCCTCATCGGAGGTAGAGTTATCGGTATCGTTCTTGGATGAGCAATCCTTCTTAGGTTCTTCCTTGGGGCTGCTTGCTGCCTTAAGCGCTTCAGCTTCACATAGGAGAGCCCTGAGTTTTTGTTTGTCATCTCTACTCTGTTCTCTTCTCTACACCATTTCTTCTTCAGTATACTTCTGGACTTGTGGAAAGGGGCAGTTTCATGCAAAGTGTCCAGGTTTCCTGCAATTATAACACAAGTCAGAGGAACCTGTGTTTGCTTATTGTGCAGGTTTTACCTGATGATTCCTATCTGATGATGTCTGAGGCTTCTTTTTGAAGTTTTTCCCTTTGTGGTTGGTCTTCAGGAACCTCTTAAACTTCTTCAGTACAAGTGTCATTTTGTGCTCAGCATCCTCAGTAAGCACCTCTTTCTGTTTGTGCTTTTATTTACTGCCGCTAGTTGTGGCAGTATCCTGTGCTCTAGCAGTAAGCGCTGCAACTTTAGAGCTCGATTCCTCAACTTTTTTTCTCCTTCATTCGATATCATACTCAAATGCTTTAAGGTCTGAGAAGAGGTCAAAGGTGCTCATTGCATTGAGGTTTAGTGAAACCCTCATTGTAGTTTTCTTGTTATGCCACTCCACTGGCAAGGCTCGCAACACCTTAGTGTTCTTTTCTTTCTGTGTGTAGAATTTTCCAAGGGATTCCAGCTCATTGATGATAGTTATGAATCTTAGGTCAAGATCCTCTAGGCTTTCTCCTAACTTCATCTTGAAGCTTTTATACAGTTATGTAGCCTTAGAGATCCTGTTATCTCTGGCAAGTTCATTGCCCTCACAGATCATCCCTAGCTTGTCCCATATCTCCTTGGCAGTCCTGCAGGTCTTCACTTTGCTGAAAGTTCTTTTATCTAGCATGAGGAATAGTGTATTTTTGGCCACATTATCAAGGTTGGCCCTCTTTCTCTCTTCAGGAGTGTATTCATGTCTCTCCTTGACAATATATTCCTGTGGTAAATCTAGTCTCTTGTTGATGTTCGAGGAATGAAACCTGGAAGCAAATCAGCTTCATCATCTATGATTGTTGCGTCATCCACTGTTTTTTACTACTGCGACTTCAGTTGCCTCAACAAGCTCATGCTCACGACATTGCCTTGTGAAAATAGGGTTCAGTATGTAGATAACTGGTGGCCCTTCGATTATAACATACCACATCTCATCATGCATGGCTGAAAGATAAGCCTCCATGCGTATCCTCCAGTCGCCATATTTATCTATGGAAAATATAGGAAGTTTATGTGATGAGATATCCATGCTTGTGCTAAAACAATGATTTTGGTCACGTGAAAATAAAAACGGTTTATCCAGCAAAAATGGGTGGATCTGGGTAGGTTACCAGATAAGTTGGTTTTTAACCCAACTTGCTTTGATACCACTTGTTGGTCCCAAGTGGTCAGAGGTTCAGAGGGGGGTGAATGAACCTCTATCGATTTTTTTTAACTTTTTAGTGAAACATGTTCCTGATTTAACAGTGAATGCAGTAACCTAATTCGATTCAGAAACCTGGCAGAATGCTGATTCAGGTTTCTGACCCAATGATCACAGTATGCAGCAAAATAAACTTAAGATAAAGTTTCCTTTGAAAAATAATTTTTTTTCTAAACAATGCTTTTAACAGAAACCTTTAGCAGAATGCTGATGATGTATGCAGCAAGATATATCAATGCAATGCAGCAGGTAGATAAAAGTAGTAAACACTTATGGCTTATAGTGGTTCGAAGGTGGTGTAATCTTTTTACATCCACTCTACTCCTTCTTGGAGGAGGAACTTCGTTAAGTCAGTTCGTTTTACAAGCCTTAGCTTTACAAACTTCTTCCTAACAAGTTTACCTACTGGAATCAACAGATTCTTAGGCACTATCCCACACAGATACAAAACTCACACAGAGTTATAAGCCTACACAAAACTAATACTTAGCAAGGATCTAATCATGTCAACTAAGGACACCAAAAGTATAAAACAACCTAGCACACAACACAAATGTTAAAAGTATATGGTTTCTTCAACTGGTGCAGCAATGAAGACAGTCTAGAACTTGAAAGCTTGAATGCTTGAGTGACTGCTTCAGAAGGTTGAGTGACTGAATTTGGAATGCTTGAGAATAGCTTGAAGGTTGATAGCACAAGAAAATTTGATCGCTTGGATATGCAGTAGTTCAGTTATCTCCAAGGTCATTCCATCCTTCTATTTATATCTGTAGGAAAATGCCCGTTGAAGAGAGGTACTGTCCTTGTAGTAATTCAAATATGATATCCAAATCTCTTGCAATTAATGCACCTAGAAAAACCGGGTACAAGGGCTCGTCCTTGTCTGATTCGCATTAAAGGTACCACTTCTCGGCTACAGTCTTTGTTGTAGAGCCGCGGGTCCAGATGGTATCACCTCATATTATTTAGTGCCTCAATTAAATACATATATTTTTACGTACATAGATTTATTCAATACCTAAAATAGGGAAAATTAGTAAAAATACCCCATATATTATATTAAATACCTAAAATAGGGAAAATTGATAAAAACACATAAATTATATTAAATATCTAAAAATCAACAAATAAAGACAAAACAAATTATTTTTAGAAATTGGAAAGTAAAAAAAAATTAAACATATTATTTAATATAATATATAAAATCTGAAATTTCATTTAAATAATTAGAAAAATATTTTAAATTATCTAAATACACATAAGAAATCTAGAAAAGAAAATGTTAAAATAACGCAACAATAATCTTATTATGAAATTATTAAAATTAATTTTCAAATTTTAAATTTAACAAATAAAATTTACAATACTTAATAAGTAAATATAATAAGTTCAAAATAAATATTTGAAAAATCATAACTTATCTTTAATTACGTACTAAAATCTATGTTTAATAATAATAATAATAATAATAATAATAGTAGTAGTAGTAGTAGTAGAAACTTATGTTTACAGTATTAATTAATGACATAAACTTTCATAATAACAAATAAATTATTTATTATAGTTATTAAATTTTTTTATAGTATTTTGAAATATTTATAAACCAACAATTAAAAAATTTAGCATGATAGATATTTGTTGGAAAATTATCTCTAAATATCAAAAAAAAATATCGATTAAATGGTGAAAAGTAAAATAATTAATAAAATCGTTAAAATTCATAAAAAGAAAATAGAAATATTAGTAAAAAAATTTATAATTAGAATTTTTAAACTTAAATAACAAGATTTTTTTTTGT
Source organism: Scutellaria minor (assembly GCA_954870855.1). NCBI lineage: Eukaryota > Viridiplantae > Streptophyta > Magnoliopsida > Lamiales > Lamiaceae > Scutellaria > Scutellaria minor. The sequence continues at coordinate 12,486,359 of OX940731.1, read as the reverse complement.
CTTTATTTGTTGATCATAGATATTTAATATGATTTATGTTATTTGTAAATAAAATTTCTAATTTTAATATATTTTTATATTTAGTTAAATAATATTTTAAAATTTAAAATATAGTTTTTCAGAATTTCTATTATTATTATTTAAATAATATTCTGATTTTTTAAATAATATTCTAATATAAGATAACATAAAAATAATTAAACTTTTCAAATATAATTTAATTAAAAAACAATTAATTGAATTTAAATTTTTTAATAAAGACATCGCTTTTGAAAGACAACACATAAAAGGGTTGTCTTTTAGTTAATAAATCCGCTGAAAGACAACGCATAAAGAGCGTTGCATAAAAGGGTTGCATAAAGACAACGTTTTTTAAAAAAGTGTTGCAAAAAACTGTTGTCTATTAGCGAAATAAAAGCTGAAAGACAACACATAAAAAAGCGTTGCAAAAAACTGTTGTCTATTAGCGAAAAAAAGCACTGAAAGACAACATATAAAAAAGCGTTGCAAAAAACCGTTGTCTATTAGCGAAAAAAAGTGCTGAAAGACAATACATAAAAAAGCGTTGCAAAAAAGCTTTGTCTATCAGCGAAACAAAGTGTTGAAAGACAACACATAAAAAAGTGTTGCAAAAAAGTGTTGCCTATCAGCGAAAAAAAGCGCTGAAAGACAACACCTTGTGAAAAGCGTTGTCTTTCAGCGCTTTTTTCACAAAAAGACAACGCTTTTCACAAAAAACATTGTAAAATGTTCAAAGACAACAAAAAGCGTTGCCTTTCCAGTGTTGTTGTTCAGCGAATTTCTAGTAGTGTCAGCTTACTGACTTTCCTTACTGAAAATCAGTCTTCAAGAAATCTTCATCTCCAGAATCCTGCTAAGTCAGTTTTCTCTAGTTTTCTCTATCTTTCTGATGCTTACAGCGTTACAACTCAAGACAGCGAAAGATAAACTTATCTTTTAGAAATCCACTTATAAAATGTGGAAAAAGGGTACTCTAAAAAGTCATCTAAAATTACATTGTCTCATCAAAACCTAAATGGAAATATCCCAACACTCTCCAAGAAAAAGAAAAATCTTAGATCAATAAAACCCAACTGAAAAGTGGAGATAAATTAGATTTGTGGTGAAAGATTGGGCTTTAGAAGTTTTGGTGAGGTGAATTAAGCAGATTCAAAATGCTGGAGTTCATTCTACCTCCATTAATGAAGGTGAAGTCTTAATCATTAAGCAATCATATCACCATTACTGTCACAACAACTAACAACATAATACAACACAAACATATTAAAATATCAATATCAATATCAACGAAGTCACATCAATAAAATAATCCACACAACTAAGTAATATCAATATTTTTTAAAATAATCCATACATTTTGATAATGATATATTCGACAATATATCTAAGTATACTTGATATCAATTCAAAACAAGTTATTTAAGTATGTTCGATATTCAATAAAGTTTGAATATATATATATATATATATATATATATATCAAAATATTTCATCAATATTGCATATCAACATTTAAGTATATTTGATATTCAATTCAATTTGAACTAAAAATTGAATATAAATGTTTTGAATTTAAACATATCAATCTCATTTAAAATAATATATTCATTAATTTCAATAGGTTGTAATTCAAGTATTTTTGTATTTTCTTAATTTGTATTTTTTATGAATATTTAAGAAAAATATATTTATCATAATCAATTATATTAAAAATATCAATTATGTATTAATATATTTTAAACATTAGTAAATATTTATAAAAAATTATAAACATTCTTTTTAACTTTTTAAGTTTCAATCAACATCTCAGAAACTTTTCCAATATCAACATTCAATCTTTCCTTAAATTTAAAATATTTATATTTTTATCGAGATTGATATTTTGAATTTGTATTACAACTTAAATTGAATATCAAAATGTTTTTAAATAATACGTGTCTATAACACTGGCCTGAATGAACCAAAAAATCAAACAAAAAGTCGAATATAATAAATTCAAGGATCAAAAATAAAAATTCATCTAAAATATACCTGATTTAACATTTTATTATATATCATTTAGCAGATTATAATATTTCCGACTGCCACATCATATTTTCGGCTGAAAATTGTTCATGTGCATCCCATTTGATTTTTAGAAGGATAAAATTGTATTCTTCTTCTTCTCATTATTAACCCATTCCTCATCCTTCATCATCCTTCTTCTTCATCCCCATGAATTTATTCAAATAAAGAGCAAGTATCCAGAGCTTATTAAGCTGGGTAATCATCGTTGGAATGTCTTTAGATAAGTTTGCGATAATTTCAAATCGATTTACTTAACCAGATTACCAACTTTTTTAGGGGTTTCTTCTTCGATGCTTGAAGTTGTCATTCGGAATCAATCACACAAGGAAACGACATTTAATCGAAGGGATTGTTGTTAAGTTGAGCACTTAGAAGATTTATTGTATTTTGAAGAGAATTCCATGGAAAAGCTCTTGCAAAATGCACTGCAATTACCGTAGAGAAAGACTTATCCATTGAGAGAGAAAATTTTCAGGAATTTGAAGAAAAAATTCTGATGTCTAAGTTCACAAAGCATGAAAATTACAAATATAAAATGTAACGCCGCGTTTCTTTTTAAAGGTAATTTTTGGCTAAGATGTTACTCACGTACAAAATTCACCTTTTTAAGAATAATAAAGATAAATAAAATCAAGAATAATTATGAAATACAGGTTTCCAAAATTCATAAAATAAAACACTTTAAATAAATTCTTCTGCAACCTTTAGAATATAGGCTACCGGCATCCATCGCTCGCGTACCACGTCAAAGTTTCTTTAAGCTGAAAACAGGTTTTTTAAGCTGAAAACATTTTAACATAGAGGGGTGAGTGTTTGAAATACACTCAATAGGATCCCGGGATAACCCTAATTACAAACATACACATAAGTTTAGACCCCAATGTGATCCTTTGGCTACGAGAACTACCCCGACTTATCATAGTATAACTTTCACCTGTTGATAACAATCATGTTGGCATATAATAAGATTAATTTCATTTCACATATTCATTAACCTCACATGTAGGGAAGAAAGTATAGAAACATATAAAAAGAATTTAAATCATATCAATTAACACTTAGGAGATTTGTTTCACATAGATGTGGGGTTTAACCCAACTTATCATTGGTCACAAAAATTATCTCGGAGTTTTAACCCGAGCGTATATCGGGGCTTTAACCCAACCATATCTCGAGGCTAGCTTTAACTCAAGCGTATATCGAGGATTTAACCCGACTGTATTTCGAGGCTTTAACTTGGGTGTATTCGGGACTTTAACCCGATCGTAACTCGGAGCCCGATCATATTGTGGTTCACATAGACTTCAATTATACAACAAATATATGAACATTCATGAATAATCATGTAATTTCGATCATTCAGTGATGTAAATAATCATCTCTGTACATGATCATTGCATTTACAATTTCACAATAGGATAATTTCATCTAAAATCAAGTACGGTAGCATATAAGTGAGCAATCCTATTTAAGTTCAATAGCATATATTAATGATCGCGTAATTTAAGAACACATAGTTCATAAGCACATAAATACAAGAAATTACCACCTCTTTAGAAAAACTTAGAGCGTCTATTTGTAAGTGTCGAGAAAGCCTAGATAGTTCATCTTTACTCGTTTTGTACACCGAACATTAAAAAAATCTTAGTACCTTGCCTAGTTATAAATTCATAACCTAAGGCCACTAGTTTTTAAAATACGACCTTTAGGGTTTTTCTTGATCACGAGAGAGATTGACTTTTGATATTTTGGAGGATAAATGAATTAAAATAATAAGCAATTCCAAGGTTAAAGATAGAATTTTTGTAATATCCATACATTATAAAAAAATGTTTTCATAAACTAATATTGCAATTAAATTTTAGCTCAAAAACAATATGTAATGAAAAATTCACCAAATACTCTATGATTTATGAAACTTCCTCAAATCTTTATTGTAGCTACATAACATAAAGTACTATATCACATAAAAATTTCAGTTAAAAATTGTTTTAACAGGAGTATTTATGAATTAAAGAAGTTCGTTGAAAACAGTATATCATTTTTGCAGAAAACAGGTTAGTTTGTAAAATTTGGAATAAATTGTGTAATACTTAAAATTTTGCATGGTAAACTTTCACATGTTCTTAAGCATATGTACTATAACATAGAAAAAATATCACATACTAACTTGAAGCCTAAAACTCCGGAAGAGGATTTTACTCAAACCTAAAAACAGAGCATGTTTGTTTAGAAAACAGCGTCTTCTTAGAAAATTCATAGTAAATCTAATTTAACTCCAAATATTCTAAAATTTTACACACATATTCTTAACTCAATAAACTTGATCTTTATAAAAGGGTTTAGGCTGGTTCAACTACTACAAGTCTACGAAAATTCCAGACCAGTAGAACTAAAACAAACTTCCATTATATATCTAGTTGTCAAGTTCAAACAAACATAATAATCAGTAAATAACACGCCCTAACACCAAAACACACACACCCATACACATACACCCCCGCCCCTGCTATCACTATGGTCGGGTCTGCTCCTTGCCGGTTGACCCACGTCCCTGTCCTTGCTCACAAACCATCCAAGCACACACAATTACTTGTTGCTATACCAACAAGAAGGGAGAAGAGGGGAAAGAATGAGAAGAAGGTGGGAGGAGGAAGGGAGAGAAGCAGCGTGGAAAGGGAGAGAATTGAGAGAGAGAGAGAAAAAAAAGAGGGAACAGAGAGAAGAGATGGAAATTTGAAAATGAAATGAAATTGATGGATGGTGAGGTTGCAAAATTAAGAGAAAAAGGATGTATGCATATCCATCAACCGCTTCTTTCTTTCTTTCTTTTTTGTTAATTGTTATATTTCTATTATTAATATTATAATATTATTGTTACTAAAGATTGTTTCAAACTTTGATATGCTACTTTCACATATATATTATACTCTATGTACACGCGACTGTCTTAAAAATATATATATATATATATATATATATATTGTATACATATGTATATGTATATTTATAAAATGAATTTTAGATTTATTTTTTCTTTTATATTTTTTAGTTAATTTATACAATTATTAATTAAATGATTTACATTGTGTATTTGAATATTACTAGAGTCATAATAATTTTTAATAGGATTTTCTCATCATCTCAATTTATATAAGAACATATAAATAATTATGATATTCAAAAGTAAGATATAACAATGCAAGACAAGGTAGCACATAAATAATAAAAAAAGATGCTTATACTTCGGTCTGTTTAATAAAAATTATTGATTGTTGATTCAAAAAATGCACAAATTTATGGCAACCTAAGACGATCTATTTCACAACAGTACTGATTAAAACAAAAAATAAGAAGAACCCATCAAGATTTGATAAATTAAGCTCAGTTTGAAACTAACAAGATTGTTTAAGAAGAAAGAGAGTTTTTCAAGTGACGTAAACTGACTAATTAAGCTTACGCGCATAGACGGATCTGTATTCCCCAGGGTGGGGGCACGTGCCCCCACATTTTTTTGAATTTTTTTTAATACTATATATGTATGTATGGATTTCATGTAATTATCTCAATTAAAATAAAAATAATAAGGTCATCCCACCATAATTTAATAGAGAATGACCTGTGGGTGTGGTCCAATACAATATATAAATATACAATTTATTATTAAAGCAAATCACTTCCCAATATGAATGATAGTTTGATTGTATATATTGAAAAAAAAGTTTTTGATGATGTTAATAATGAGTCAATAATGCAAATATTTCAGTCAATAAAAACTCGTAGGTTTCAATTGTAATAGACTTGGATTGTTATGTATTAAAAAATTTCTTCACGTATTTTATATTTTAGTTATTTTGTGTCCCCGCCATTAAAAAAGTCTGGATCCGTCCCTGCTTACGCGCATGGAACCTTCACCAGAGGGAGGTGGGGTGGAAGCTCCACCAAAGAGAAGTGGTTGCCGCATAATGGACGGTGGTCGGATGAGAGGGGATGATTAAGAAGAAAAAATGGGTTAACAAAGAAGAAAAAGAAAAAAAAAATACTATTTTACCTCTTCGAAAATCACATAGGATGCGCATGAACAATTTAAGGTGGGATATTTTAATGTGGCAGTCGGAAATATTTTATTCTGTAAAATCCTTATATTTTATATAATGCAATGAAAACTTTTGAAAATGATAACAAAGTGTTAAATCATGTATACTTGAGATGTGTTTTCATTTTTTTTACCCTAAATTGAAATATAAGAGATTTTGTTTCGATAGAGATTGATAAATATGATAAATTTAGATGACATGACAAATTATAATTAAAAAAAATTAATTTGAAATCACAAATTATAGCTAAAAAAACAAATAATTTGAAGCTAAAAGATCATGAAATCATTCAATATAAATTTAATAATAATGTTAAATACATAATCTAAATAAACACATGCTTATATAAATGAACAAATGAACAGTCATGATAATCTTAACAAGAAAACAAAATTATAATTTGACATATACATAATACACAAAAACTTATGTGAAACAGTCTCACGAATAGTTACCGTGAGACGGAGCCCCATCACCCACAAACAACATGTGAATTGTAGGGTTTGGATTGTGGATGATTGAGTTGTGGGTTGACCCGTCTCACGCAATGCAATAAAAATCCGTGAGAATGTCTCACAAGAGACTCACTCTACACAATACACGTTATCAGCCCTCCCCACATGAAACTAACCATCATCATCACGAAATGCATTTTGCACTCACAAAAAAAAGGCAAATCCAACCACCTTAAATTTTACTTGTTTTTAGATTTCTAATCATCTCATTTGTAGCATTTTTTCCCCTAATCTATCCATTTTTGTTCTTCTTCTCCACTTCTACTTCTCTTCTTTCTTTTTTATTTTTCCATTGTTGCTCCCCCTTGTCCGCTTCTTCTTCTCTTCTTTTTATTTCTTCCTCAAATTGTTGCTCTTTGCTTCTTTTTCTCTTTTTTTTTTCTTTCTTCATTTTCTGTTCTTCTTTCTTCGCTTCTTCTTCTCCTTCTTTTTTTCTTTCTCCATTCTCTATTCTTCATTTTTCACCTTTTCTTCTCTTTTTTTTTCTTTCTCCATTTCCTATTCTTCTTCTCTTCTTTTCTTCATTGTCCAATAGGATTACCATCAATTGTTGTTAAGGAGAAATTGAATTTCATCATTCAACAACTAAATATGATTTTATTTTAAGTTTCATTTAATTTGTATGAAGATTGAGTTTTTTAAGAATTTGTATGTTTAATATATATGGAAATCTTTTTGTTTTTACCTTCAAAGTATGGTGAAGATTGAGTTCTTTAAGATTATTTGCAGAAAATTTGAATTATTTAAAAAGGTAAATATGTGATACCTTAAAGGTATTTATGTAATACCTTGAAGGTAAAAATGTAATACCTTGAAGGTAAAAATAAAATACTTTAAACATACGTATTTATATAATACTTTAAAGATAAATATGTAATACATTAAACTATAAGCATTAATACCTTAAAGATAAATATGTAATACCTTATACTATAAGCATCATTCATTGAGTGTCTGTTTGCATCGAGATGTTGGGTCATGGCTTCATTGAAAACTCTTGTTGATCAAATGACTACACATGTGGAGAGTTTTAAATCATGGGTGTTCATTGTGTTGAACAAATTTTATGAGGTTAGGATTGGTCTATTTTGTGTGGTTCTTTGGGTAATTTGAAAACAACAAAACATAAGATATTGGGAAGGTAAGTGCTTGGATGAAATAGGTGTTGTCTTTCTTACAAAAGAGACTCTATATAGTTGGCTCACAGCTCGTCATAGTTTGGGTAGAGCTACAAGATCTACAAGGGTTCAAAGTGGCAGTAGATGGGAACAACCTTCCCCAGACTTTTTGAAATACAATATTGATGCGTCTTTTTTCAAAGAAGATAGTAAAACAGATTGGGGGTTGAGTTTGAGAAATGACAGTGGATGCTTAATGGCTTGCAAGTCTGGATGGGTGTATGGCTTGTTGGATGTTAAAGAGGGTGAGACTAAGGGGCTTATTGAGGCACTTGAATGGGTTTGCAAGAGAGGTTTTCATAATGTGATTTTTGAGCTTGATTCTCTCACGGTGGTGAAGGCGGTGCGGTAAAAGAGTGTCGCGATTGTCTCTCTCAAAATTAATTTTTTTCAGTTTCATTTACTGGTAGATCGGCAAATAAGTGTGTTCATTTATTAGCACGTAACTCTCTTTCAATGTGGGTGGACGAGCACTTTCTAATTGATGTACTTTCTTTGGATTATTACAATTCTAGTAATTAATGAATTTTCTTTCATAAAAAAAACTTTAAAGGTAAATATGTAATATTTTGAAGATGCATATGTAATACATTATACTATAAGTAAAAGCATTAATACCTTAAAGTTAAATATGTAATACTTTAAATGTGCGCCTATGTAATATTTTATACTATAAACATTAATACCTTAAAGGTAAATATGTAATATCTTAAATGTGTGCATGTGTAATACCTGATAGTATAAGAATTAATACTTTAAAGGTGCATATGTAATACCTTATACTATAAACATTATATCTTAAAGGTAAATATGTAATACCTTAAATGTGCGTTTATATAATACCTTATACTATAAACATTAATACCTTAAAGGTAAATATGTAATACCTTGAAGATACATGTGTAATACCTTACACTATAAATATTAATACCTGAATACATATGTATATATGTAATCAGGTGGCGCGTGGTGCACACCAGCTATGGTGAGGCCATGCGCCCCACGTAAAAATTATATTTATAATAACCATTATATTGAAAATGTATTAAAATAGCATACCATTGATATTCGAAATATCGATAAGGAAATAATATATTTTATATATTAGTAAATATTTATAAAAAATATATAAATATTTTTAAAAATTAAATGTTTTTAAAAATCCAACAGCTTACCGACGGATTGTTGCCAGAATTGATAATTCACGATGGCGAAAAAGCTGTTGAAAAATTACATTTTCCAACGACTTTCGCAATGGAATGTCGTCGGCACATTTGCGACGAAAATTTCCATTGCTGATTTTAGTTAAAATGTTATCGTTTCGGCAGCCATCTATTCACACCAAGAAACACCATCGTTTTTTACAAGGGTACCGACCGAAATTCTATCAGTAAAGCGTGTGAACATAAAACGACACCGTTTTTTAGCAAGATTACCGATGGAATTTTCATCGGTAATAAGAAAATAAAACATTTGTTGGGATATTTCAGTAGTTATCTTGATAAGACAAAACTATATGCACAATAAGAAAAGAACAAATTTGCTTAAGGTACTGATACCTAGTTTCCATACTGTACATGATCACAAGTTTATCTATACTAAGAAAAGATCATGTAATGGTTTTTCAAGTTATAAGGAAAACCAACCTTAGAAGAAATAAGAATACTTCTAAGGATCAGCATGCTGTAGGGAACAACAAGCTGGAAGAAGTATTCTTAGTAAAAAGGAGATAAGATACTGCAAGAAGTAGTCAGCAGACTATAAGGAAGTTGTCCTGAAAATGGAATTCAGAAAGCAGGAAACTGCAAGCTAGAAGCAGGAAGCTGTCAGTAGTTAACAAGAAGCAGGATGTTGAACCTAGGAAATCGACAAGTATCAGGAAGCTGACACGGAGCAGGAAGCAAACAGACAAGAAGCTGGCTGCAGGTTTCAGGAACAGAAAGTTGTTTTGAAATAGAATCCTAGTACAAAAATAGAAAGAGGAACCACATCCAGAGCAGCAAGCAAGAAGGACCTACTGCTGTCTACAAGAGAAAGTAGGAAGTAGCCAACGGATCCTTGGAAAGGATAGAGCACTACTCTCCTTGACAAAGTATCAAGAAGAACATGCAGCATGGAGAGAAGCGAGATAACTTCCATCAAATAGCCGTTGCATGAACTTCAGCCTCCACTCATACCGACTAGACAGGTCAGCAGGAATATCTGAAAGGGTCAAGAGAAAAATAGTAAGCGCATTAAATGCTCATATCAGAAACAGCCCAGATGCATTTAATGCGACCACAAAGAAGATCTTGGAGATCAAAGCTTGAATTCAAAGAAGGAGAAACATTTCTCTTCAACGGATACTTCCCAACGGATAAAACTCTCAAGATCTATAAATAGAAGGTGTGGTTGATTGAAGAAATTGTTGGACAGAGTCGAGAGGAAACTCATATATCTTCCAAAGCTTTTCAAGTTTTTACATGTTCAGTCGCTCAACCTTCTAGGAGCAGTCTACAACAACAAAGGAGCTTTCAGAGATCAAGACTGCTTCTCACCAGTTGAAGAATCATTTTCTTTTAACCATTGTGTTGTGTGTGCTAGGTTGTTTTATTTGGTGTACTTAGTTGATAGGATTATATCCTTGCTAAGTTTATTAGTCTTGTGTAGGCTAATCTTTCCCTGTGTGGGAGTGTGTCCCTGTGTGGGAGTTTGTAAACCCTGTGTGGGTGTAGACCTAGGAATCTGGAATTCTGTAGGTATAACTTGTTTTGGAAGAGGTTTGTAAAGACGAATCTTGTAAATCAAACTGACCATAACGAAGTTCCTCCTCAGTGAAGAAGTAGAGTGGACGTAGAAGGATTACACCACCTTCGAACCACTATAAGCTATAAGTGTTTACTGCTTATCTTATTTGCTGCATTATCTTTATTGCATATCTATCTTGTTGCATATATTATAAGCATATTGTTAAACGTATTCTGTAAAGTCATATCTTGAAAAGAAAACGGTTTTTCATCAGAAACTCTATCAAGTTTATTCCGCTGCGTTGCATTCTAATAACTGGGACAACAACCTGATCTCGCTTAGGGGCCAAGTTACTGACTCGAGACAGGATACTTTCCTCCTTAGTGAGACAGAAACCTGTTCATCAGTTATATGTTTTGAAAAGTTTGAAAAATCGATAGAGGTTCATTCACCCCCCTCTGAACCTCTCTGACCACTTGAGACCCAACAACATCCATCAATAATCCGTCGTTAAGTTCATTGGTAATCCGTCGTTTCGACAACCATCCATTCGTAACAAGAAACACCATCGTTTTTTACTAGTGTACCGACTGAAATTCCATTGGTAAAGCATGTGAACATAAAACGATATCATTTTTTAGTTAGATTACCGATGGAATTTTCATCGGTAATAAGAAAATAAAACATCCCTCGGTAATCCGCCATTAAGTCTGTCGGTACAGTAAACCCTAAATTTAAGATATTTTTAAAACGAAGCCTTCTTTTGATGATTTATCTCCACTGATCTTAATTTAATTAAGATTTTATTGTATTAATAATATTAATACTCAATGAATATTGATGATGATTTATTATATTCATTACTTACATGCATGATATATATATATGAACTAAAATTACAGACATATAATTAATTAATCGCTATATAGCTAACTTTATCTTAATTAAATTAATGTAAATAATTATATAATATTGTTACTAAAGTAATAGCACAATTATGTAATTTTATAATTTATGTCTTTCAAACGATTGATTTTACATATTATAAGTATATTTTTTATATATGTATATATATGTATCATCGACCGATTTAACAAGTTTGTTGTGTTTGATTGAATTGAACTCATTTATTAAATTTAATTATTCATATAAGATTGTAAATAGAACTCAAAATATGTCTTTGAACAAAAGTCGGAGAAAAAATTACACAGAAAATGTAATTATGGATCGAGAAATCCGACACCTGTATCCAGAGAAAGTTGCGACCCACTATCGCAATCTCATCAACAGCTGGAAGCGAAAATGGTTTAGAAAGGGGAAGCAACCCGAGTACGTTTCGGACTCGACCAGGAAGGGGTTCTTAAACTATTGGTCTGACCGTGCGATCGAGGCGAAGTCCGAACAGGCCTCCAAGAAGCGTCTGAATGAGCCTCTCGAACTGGGTATTGGATTGGCCAAATATAAAGGCGGCTCTCAATCGACCGTGGAGCACTTGAAAGATCTCATAAGTATCTATACTCTCCATCTTTCAATTTATTATGAATTATAATTAATATTGAAGTTAATGTTAATTTATTTGCGCAGTCCAAGAAGAAGGGTGCACCGGCCCTTAAGCACGAGCTCTTTAAGAGGTTGTTCGGGCCTTTTGAAGATGGGACGTACACCGATGGCAGGGCCAAGACAATTGGTGTAAGTACTTTTTTTATACTTCTTATTTAACTTTTCATTTTTATTTATAATTATTTTTCTTTTAATTTTTTTTAACTTGGATGATATTTTCAGGAGGCTTTCCAAGAGAGGATGACCTAGCTCAGCATTCCGAAAGAGGGCTTGGTGGAGTCCCACCCCATTGACTTAGACCGGTTGTACTCGAGACAACCGGTATGAAGAAAGGACGAATCTATGAACAAGGATCGGTCGACAAGAGATGAATTTTGACAAGTTGTGCCACATCTTATGTTACATTTCCCAATTCGGTGGACTATGACTGGATCCTGCAAGAAAGCGAATAGCGGTCAAGGGTGTGCGAGGAGAGGATGACGGAGATGGAGCGCAATTAGGTGGAAATGGAATGCAAGCATGCGAAGTCATACGACAACAGGAGGAGATGAAGAAACTCATGTTGACCCTGGCTTTGATGATAGAGCAGCTCAGCAGAAATCAGCTTGTACCACCCCTGCCGTCAAATAACCCCTGCACCAACCGACAGGGATGAACGAGCTCCGAGTGATGACGCCGAGGATGAAATGAGGATGGATTCATGAACAATTTAATTTTCAAATAATTTTATTTAAATTTGTAATTAATTTGCTAAATTTTTTAATTTTAATTTCATTTTAAAATTCTTTAAATTTTTATATATTTAAAAATCTGGCAAAAACTAAATAAATATAAAACATTACCGATGGAAAATATTCCATCGGTAAATAAACAAAAAAGAACACTTTACGACGGAAGAGTATCCGTCAATAATAACTACAATACCGACAGAAGAGTATCTCAATTTCGTGGATTTTTCATTGTTTTCCTATGTTTACTTCCGTCGGAACTTCACTAGCAACGGAAGTTGTCGGTGATTTATCGACGAACTATAAATTTTGCCGGTAAATCATTACCGACGAGGAAAATAACGACGGACTTTTCTGACGGATATTCAGTCAATAAAATATATACTGAGGGAATATCATTGATTACTAACGGACTTATCCGTTGGTAATCTGCCTGATTTTTGGAGTGACGACTGATGTGTCAAAAATCAGAATACCTATTAATTTCACTTTCCATATAAAGAGGGATGAGATCATTATACATCATCGGTGGGCATATTAAGAGTTGTTCACAGTTGACATTTTATCATTTTCTTATTGTTTAGATAGAGATTGAATAAATACTATTAAATTTTGAAAAATGACAAATTATAGCTAAAAAAATCAAATAATGTGAAGCAATATTAAGCTAGTAAAAGGTCATTTATATAGAATCAAATTAAATTAAATCATTCAATATAAATTCAATAATAATATTACATATATAATCTAATGTACGTGAACAGTCGTGATATTGTGAACAAGAAAACAAAATTATAATTGGAGACACACACTATCCACCCTCGTGAAACTAACCATATTTGAGATACACACTATCCACCCTCCTTCCTGCATGAAACGCCTTCTACACTCAAAAAAGCAAATCCAACCACCTTAAATTTTACTTGTCTCAACATTTGTAACCTCAAAAAACCATGAACTTTCTCCCCACTATACCATTCACAACTTTCTTCATTCTCATTACATCATCACAAATCCTCTCTCAACATCTTGTATCTCTTCTCTCAATCAAATCCTCTCTCACAGACCCTCTAAACACACTCCATGATTGGGACTCTGCAGCCATTCAGGGTAGCTGTTGTTCATGGTCCGGCATCAAATGTGACCCCACCACAAGCCACGTTACCACGCTGGACTTGTCGGGGCGCAATCTCTCTGGAGCAATACCAATTGACATCAAGCATTTGTGGCATTTGCGTCATCTGAATCTGAGTAGGAATTCTCTAGATGGTCCCTTGCAAGCAGCCATTTTCGAATTACGAAACCTTAAAACACTCGATCTCAACCACAACCTTTTCAATTCAAGTTTTCCAGCTGGTATATCAGCTCTCAAATCTCTCACCTTCTTCAACGCTTACAGCAACAGTTTCATAGGGCCTTTGCCAGAAGAGTTTGTACATCTCGGAAATCTTGAGTACCTCAATCTCGGAGGAAGCTACTTCCAAGGCCAAATTCCGACCGTATATGGAGGTTTTTTCAATCTCAAATCTCTCTTCTTACATGGAAACTTATTAACAGGCCAAATTCCAGCTGTGTTGGGCTCTCTGTCTCAACTAGAGCATTTGGAATTGGGGTACAATCAATACTCAGGTGGAATTCCTTTGCAGTTTTTTTCAGGTTTATCCAACTTGATCTATCTGGATATCTCATCAGCAAATCTATCTGGCAACATTCCAGCTGAGATAGGCAGCTCAGTGAAACTCGAGACACTGTTGCTCTTCAACAACCACTTATCAGGATCAATTCCAGAGAGCATAGCTCACATTTCATCCTTACAGGTTCTTGATTTATCGAATAATAACCTGTCGGGTCGGATCCCAAGTGGGATCTCATCTTTGGTGGAGCTAAGAGCATTGTCCTTGATGAACAATAATCTCAGTGGGGAAATTCCACAAGCAGTTGGTGAGCTTCCAAATCTTGAAGCCTTATCTCTCTGGAACAATTCCCTTTCAGGGATTTTACCACATAAACTAGGCTCCAATGCTAAGTTACAAAGACTCGACGTCTCTTCGAATTCACTCTCGGGTGAAATCCCACTCCATCTCTGCCTCAGCAATAAGCTGATAAAACTCTTACTCTTCTCCAACCAATTCGTTGGTTCAATCCCTTCATCCTTAGCAAACTGCACCGCTCTATCCCGTTTAAGGATTCAAAACAACAGGTTGAATGGATCCATACCCATTGGATTTGGGTCTTTGCCTAACCTCACTTATATTGAGTTGAGCAACAATAACTTATCTGGGCCAATCCCAAATGATCTGGGCAATGCAACTCAATTGGAGTTCTTGGATATATCCCAAAATTCGTTCCATTCTGCGCTTCCTGAAAACATATGGAAAGCACCAAGTTTAAAGATTCTGTTGGCAACTTCATCTTATCTAAACGGTAAAATCCCTAATTTCATTGGGTGTACGAGCTTCTACAAGATTGAGCTTGATGGCAACAATCTCACTGGTCCCATTCCATGGGACATTGCCCACTGTTTGAAGCTCATTACCTTGAATCTGCGAAGAAATTCCTTAACCGGAATTATTCCATGGGAGATCTCCACCCTTCCTTCAATCACAGACGTCGATTTGTCTCACAATTTCCTCACAGGAACCATTCCTTCCAATTTCAACAACTGCATCACGTTGGAGAATTTCAATGTCTCGTTCAATCAGCTAATTGGGCCAGTGCCCTCCTTTTCATCTCTCCATCCATCTTCATTCATCGGAAACGAAGCTCTCTGCGGCGCCATTCTCAACAACCCTTGCCGGAGCGCCGCCGTCCTCCGCCAGCCCAAGAACCCCGCCGGCGCCGTCATCTGGATCATGGTTATGGCATTCTGCATTGGCCTCTTCATTTTGGTTGGTGGCATAAGATATTTCCAGGCTAAGTATAGCAACAAACTCTCCAATCAAGATGTGGGCCCCTGGAAACTAACAGCGTTCCAACGGCTCAATTTCACTGCCGAGAATGTGGTGGAGTGTCTCGACGTCACCGATCAAGTCATCGGGGTGGGGTCCACGGGGGCAGTGTACAAGGCGAAGATGCCAGGTGGCGAGATCATAGCGGTGAAGAAGCTGTGGAAGAGGAAGGGGGTGTTGGCGGAGGTGGAGGTTTTAGGCAACGTTAGGCATCGTAACGTCGTTAGATTGTTGGGGTGTTGTAGCAACGACGAATGTACGATGTTGTTGTATGAGTACATGGCTAATGGGAGCTTAGATGACTTGTTGCATGGGAAGAATAAGGGTGATAATTTGGTGTCACATTGGATGATTAGGTACAAAATTGCATTAGGGGTGGCTCGAGGGATATGCTATCTTCATCACGATTGCAATCCGGTGATCGTGCATCGTGATTTGAAGCCGAGCAACATACTGTTGGATGCGGAGATGGAGGCTCGGGTGGCCGATTTCGGGGTGGCTAAGTTGATTCACAACAATGAGTTGATGTCCGTCGTTGCTGGATCCTATGGCTACATTGCTCCAGGTATCCATATATCTCTTTTCGTATTCTTCGCTTATGGATATATACATTCTATTATCTTCTATTTCTGGTCTATTTGATATATGGTTCGGATCATTTAATTTTGTTGAGTTTTTTTGGCCTTCTCTTGTTTGTTCTAGATCTTTTATTAAATTTGACCTTCAATCTCATATGTCATTAGATTGAACGTAGAATGAAATAAAGAGTCTCAGGTTTTGGTTGGTTTTATGCTTGAGTATTGAGTTGGTAATAACAATTTTGGACTTTTCGGATTATAGAATAGATTCATTTCAATATTTTATTTTGTTTAAACTAAAGATTAATTGTATTTATACACATTGTGCATAGTTGGCATTATTCGTGCACAAATATTATTTGGAAAAGTATATTTAGTTTCCATTTTTTTTTCTCTACGTCTACATATTTTTATTTGTAAAGATTGAATTCTTATACTTTCATTTTAATTTTGAACTGAGTATATTTTTATTTGAAAAAAAATAATTTAAGTTCATGTATTTTCATTTTTATTTTAAAAATAGTTGTTTTGTCAAAATAAAGTACGAAAACCTAATTCAAAACAAAATAAAAGTATATTGTCTTAATTTTTTAAAATAAAAGTATATAAAATCAAACTCAATTCTAAAAAAAGCAAAAGTACACGTCACCATAATAAACAACATGAAATTAGGAAGCAAATTTGCAAAATTTCAATATTATATATGTGGTTTTGTATTTTTTAATTGTTTTTTTTTTCCTTTGAATCATCTCTTTTTGGTTGGTTTTGTCTTTAAATCTTTATAGTGATGCTTGTTTAATTAAGTTCATTGTGTGGGGTGACGTAATATGTCTCCAAGCATTGTCCCGTTTTATGTGATTCATAAAGTGCATCATTTAGTTGTTTGTCTTGTACACGTCACCTGATTTGCAGTTCAATTTGTAAAATGGACCAAATTAAATTGAATTCAATTTATAGAATTATTGTTAAATTCACTATTTTAAAAGAAGTTAACAAGATGCTATGGAAAAGGTTGGAATATTTTGCCACAAGGCCTTAATTAAATTGTACCATTTAATTATTTTGAACTTTGTTTCCTCAATTTCAGTTGTTTATATAATTAATATTCATCCATCCAAAAAGAGAAGTAATGTTTCCAATTTAGAGAATATCATTATTATATTAAGCAAATTGTTTAGGATCATGGGATAGATAGAGATGATATAATATCTATGAGAAAACAGAGATATTTATAAAGTGAAACAAGTAAGGGCAGCCCACAATCAATTAGAAGTTAGAGGAATAGAGTAAGTAATAAGTGTTTCCTTTTCTTTTTACTCTTTGTCGCCCTGATTTACTACAGTTTTTTCGGTGCACGCCTGAAGTGCTCTATACCTTTATTTTCTACTTTTTTACATATACTTTTTACCCATCAATTTGTCAAATTTGGTTTTTATTTTTATTTTTATTATTATTTCACCTTATTTGTTAATTTTTATTTTTTTGACAGAATATGCTTACACATTACAAGTAGATGAGAAGAGTGATATTTATAGCTACGGAGTGGTGTTGATGGAAATTCTAACCGGAAAAAGATCCGTGGATGCCAAATTCGGTGAGGGTAATTGTATAGTGGATTGGGTGAAATCCAAAATTAAGATGAAGAGTAATTTAAGTGAAATGTTAGATAAAAATGTTGGTGTTTTGTGCACTTCTGTGAGGAAGGATATGATGCTACTTCTTCGCATTGCATTATTATGTACCAGTCGGAATCCGTTTGATCGACCCTCAATGAGGGTTGTTGTGTCCATGTTAGATGAAGCTAAACCCCAACAGTTGCCCCAAAATATTAAATTGGCGATTGTTGATGAAGTGGTTGTAGATTTTTCTAAGACCAATTATGTGTAAAATTAGTGGGTTCTCTTTTTTTTTTTGACAAGAACTTGAGGGGAGTGTAGCATAAACAAGTAATTCTTTTTATGTTAAAATCATTGAATGATCGATGGTTCTCATTATTAGAGTTGTTTTATGAACACGACTCATTTTATGAATGTATATAATGAGCATATTATTTATAGTGTTAGTTAAACATCAAATGCAATAAATGATCAATACCTTTCATTAGAGAGAGATGAAAAACTCCCGAACGTAGGTCTTCAGTCAAATGAGATATAAAATGGAATATATTTTAGTGAAAATCTATCCATATAAGATTTAAATCTGTACTGTCGGAGGATTTTTTTCTCAATGAAAATCTATCCATATAAGATTTAAATCTGTACCGTTGGAGGATTTTTTTCTCAATGAAAATCTATCCATATAAGATTTAAATATGTACCGTTGGAGGATTTTTTTCTCACATCATGGTTTTACCAACTAGACTGTTTTAATGGGTAGTAAATTATCAATACTTGATCTTATGTTTGGTTGCAGATGGCTTAATCAAATTGTAACCTAACTTTCATATTAAGCTATATATTAATCGTGTGAAACCAAAACTAATAATGGAAAAAAAAAAAAAAACCTAATGATACTATATATTAAAATTATATAACATGTTCCCCACACAAAAAATAACTTTGTTAGCTAGTGTACAAGAAATCAATTATAACATGTTTCATGACTTTGTTACCAATAGATTAAAGCTAACGATGATATCAAATTATTGATGGTCTTTAATTGTCTTCTTTTGAAACTAGTTTAGAGAATATGTAATATACAGTTAGCTAGTTTAATATTTTCCTGTCAGAAGAGAACTCCACGTCATCCATTTAAGTGGCACAAAGTGTGAGATTCGAGCCTCTCATTACTCATTAACCAACATAGTTAATGTGTGCATCCATGCAATGTTTGCATTTGCTTATCATGTGTTATTTGAGTTTAACATTTATTTTATTATATATATATATATATATATATATATATAGTTTTTTGAGTGTCTGTTTTAATATTTGTAGTTAAGGACCATCAACCTAAATCATAAAATTCCCATTGAATAAATTGAAATTACGTGTAAATGCTTCTATAATGATGTGGCATATATTGAAGTATATAAGGGTAGAATAAGAATAATCGACAAATTATTAGGAGAAGGGTCGGATCAAATTAATATTATATACATGTTAACCATGTTATAGAAATAACTAAATCAAGAAATTCAATCAAAAATATAGTAGTTTATAGAAGTTGAAATTATCAAATCATAATTAATGTAGTCTATCTTAGAAAATTAATATCATATCAATTAAAAACCAAACAATTATATTTTGATTTAATATAAATATATATATATATATATATATATATATATATATATATATATATATTTCTAAGCACAATTAAATAAAAAAAATGAAATGAAAATGTGATTCTCTTTAATACACTACAAGAAAATTGAGTATTTGTAATAAAAGTTTTTGCAACAACAAAAGTTGTCTCAAAAAATGCTAATATAAATTGACAATACGGTCTCACAAAAAGTAATGAAAAAAACTTATTTGCGAGAAGGTTTTTGCGATAATAATATATGATAAAATGTTGTCACAAAATGTTTTTACGATAATTATTAATGTTTTTACAATAACATTTTGTTGTTGTAAATACTCATTTAATGATATTTTGTAGAAGAATCAATAAATGAAAGAATAGATCTGTGGCATGACTCTCATAAACTACGTGGTGCCGAGATACATCAAAATAGAGAGAGACGTCTTATAAATAAAGAAATGCTTTCATATATAATAAAGACTAGCAAAAAAGAAATCGATAGAAAGGAGACGAAATTGACGATAGTGGAGAAGTGCATCATTTACCTTTCATACATCTTGATATGAATTATTTAAAGTAGAAATTAATGGAATATGACTTAATTAGTTATTTGAGATTACATATATCAATTTAAATACATGTGCGTATTACTATTTATAAAATAGTTTTTAATAATAGGATTCAAAATTTATTGGAAAAACAATTATTAGTCAAAATTATAGTTACTGTAATTAAATATATTAGTAATTAAGTTTTGATGATTTGTATATTCAATTAGGGGTGAGCATGAATTTCGAAGATAATCGAACTGTGGAGAAATCCGATCAAAACAACTTCAAGCCGATAAACAACCGTTGACTGTGTGATTTTATCCGAACTGAACCGCTCCAATTATTTTTTTGTGTGAAATCGAACTATACTGATCCAAAGAATCGAATTAAAACCGAATAAAATCAATTTAAGAAAGTAACCATATACAAATTTATATGTATTATTTAATTCATTTTTCTATATTGTTATTTTAGATTAGATAAAAATTTGATATAATTTTATTATTATTTAATATAATTTCAAGACTTCATAGAAGAAATTAACAATTAAATAATAGACTAAAATATTTATAGTGAATAATTTTGGGAACACATAAAATTTATTCACTACAATAGATATTAATCAAATAATTAATTTATAGCTTATATAAAGTAATGCATAATACATTTAATTCAAGTTTATATATATCTACCTTTAAAATTTACTATAAAACCTATATTTA
Source organism: Scutellaria minor (assembly GCA_954870855.1). NCBI lineage: Eukaryota > Viridiplantae > Streptophyta > Magnoliopsida > Lamiales > Lamiaceae > Scutellaria > Scutellaria minor. The sequence continues at coordinate 12,465,421 of OX940731.1, read as the reverse complement.
TTTCACTTTTAAAGGACGAAGTGTTTGATGACCACTTATGAGGTAGAGATCAAGAAGATATCAAAAAATAAAATTTGAAGAAAAACTTTAATGCAATCTATTGTTTTCAAGAAGAAGACGGCCTTAGTAATTTGTCATGTCTATTTTGTTAGTTTATAACTTGTTTTAAGATTTAAACTAAATAACATGGTACAATATATTTATTTATTTATTGTATTTTGTTTGAATAAGTATTTATTTATTGCATTTTGTTTGAATAAATATTTATTTTAAATTGTAAAATTCTAAATCTATGAAACCCGAACTAATTTACTACACTATACCTGAATCTCTAAAGAAACCAAACGATTGACGAAGTAATTCCGAAAAATTTGTTTTTGTATTCTCCAAAAATATCCAAATTTTTTAGCAATTTTGTAGATTTTCTTATCCCCGAACTGCTCTAGACTGTGCTCACCCCTATATTCAATAGCCTAAGCACTTATATATACTTGTAGCATTAGAATTCTGATTTGAAGTGATTATAATTTATATCCTATAATTGTCATTAAAGTCATTGATTAATATGTTATACCTTGTTAATTGGTGTAATTAATTAGAAAAATAAAACATGTTGAGTTAATAAATGTAGCGCCCCAGATCAAAACGAGCATAAATAATTAATTAAATATTTAACACATGACTTAATAAGTATATGCGTTTATTTTGACTGTTTAATTTATTACGCGCGTTTCAGATACATGTTTAATACACGAGTTAGATGGATATCTTTCTTGAACATGGTATATAGAATATTTTAATACCATAAGATGCGTATTGATGAAACTGTTAGAAATAAAAGAGCATAAATCTCTACAGGAATATAAAACTCAAGAGTGGAGGAAACTAATTTTGTATTATCGACTCAACTTCAATTTTTCTGCTCGTTACAAATGATGAATACATGGAGTATTTATAGGTGATACTCAAGATGAATCATACACAAATTCATGAACCACAATTAATTATATGCATGAACTTCTAATAAATCACATACATGTATTGACCAAGAGTCCAAAGGTCATTCATGTATCCTTCAAACTTTATCCATATTAATTTTGACTCAATTAATCTAGTTTAATATTTCAACATCCCCTCTTAAGCTAGATTAATTACTCCAAGTGAAAAATGCAACTTCTTGAAGACGTCGTACTTCAACAGTTTGGTAAAGATGTCGGCAACTTGATCTTGTGACTTTATGTACTCAAGCTTCACTTCCTCCTTCGATATGCATTCTCGAATAAAATGATACCTAGTATTGATATGTTTGCTTCTTTCATGAAACACCGGATTCTTGGCCAAAGCAATTGCAGATTTATTATCTACATAAATCTTTGTCTGATCTTCTTGTGCTAAATTCAATTCCTTCAATAAGTTTCTTAGCCACACAACATGGCAAACACAAGAAGTAGCAGCAACGTACTCCGCTTCACAAGTAGAGAGAGTCACAATAGGTTGTTTCTTTGAATTCCAAGTAAAAGCTGAATTTCCCATGAAGAAAACAAACCCGGTTGTGCTCTTCCGACTATCAACATCACCAACCCAATCGCTATCGCAATAACCAGCAAGCTTAAAATCATCGGAGGAAGCATACAAGATACCATAATCAATTGTACCTTTGATGTAACGGAGTATTCTTTTGGCAACTTTCAAATGTGAAGTAGTTGGAGCTTCCATGTAACGACTCACAAGTCCAACGCCAAAAAGAATATCCGGTCTCGTACAAGTTAGATACCTCAAGCTTCCAACGAGACTCTTGAAAAAGGTTGGATCAACTTTCTCACCATCTTGATTCACTTGCAACTTGATTCCACACTCCATAGGTGTGCTAACAGCCTTGCTTTTCTCCATCCCAAACTTCTTGAGAACTTCTTTAGCATATCCTTCTTGAGAAATAAATATGCCATCATCTCGTTGCTTTACTTCAATCCCAAGGTAGTAGGACATCATGCCAATGTCCGTCATCTCACACTCCTTTGTCATGGCTTTCTTGAAATCATCAAACATCTTTGGATTATTGCCTGTAAAGATCAAGTCATCCACATACAAGCAAACAAGTAACATATCACTATTTTCATCAATTTTTATATAGAGAGCATGTTCATGTGGACACTTGTTAAAACCATTTGCTTGGAAATATTTATCGATTCTGCTATTCCAAGCACGAGGGGCTTGCTTCAACCCATAGAGAGCTTTCTTCAATTTTAACACTTTCTTCTCTTTGTTGGGAACAACATAACCCAAAGGCTGATCAATGTATACTTCTTTCTCCAAATATCCATTCAAAAATGTAGATTTCACATCCATTTGATGGATTTTCCAATGGTTTTGGGCTGCAAGAGAAATGATCAAACGAATTGTCTTAAGGCGGGCAACCGGCGCAAACACTTCATCATAGTCAATTCCGACCTTTTGCTTGTACCCCTTTACAACTAATCGTGCTTTGTATTTTTCAACGTCGCCTTATGCATTTCTCTTTATTTTGTACACCCATTTCACTCCAATGGTGTTTTTGCCTTTCGGTAATGATACTAGCTCCCACGTATCATTCCTTGTAATTGCCTTAATTTCTTCATCCATGACCTTTCTCCATTTTTCATCATGAACAACATCCTCATAATTTACGGGCTCAGTTTCTGCAAGTAAGCAAAATTGAGTAAAATCACTCAAGTTTACCTCTTCAGTGGTATTATAAATGTCATCCAAACTTCTAAATCTTCGAGGCCCTTCACTTGAACTTGCTTCCTTAATTTGTGTATTTTGTGGTTGTGGTGTTGGTGGTGGAGTATTAACGGGTGCCATGTCTTCTTCTTCATCATCATTATCAAAGAGAGAACTATATCCACTCTCTTTCTTTGTGGTACTCCATTCCCAAACACCTTCTTCATTGAACTCCACGTCTCTGCTTATAACAACCTTCCCATTAGTTGGATTATACAACTTGTAGCCCTTAGAACTTTGATCGTATCCGATGAATAGATACTTTGCACTTTTATCATCAAGTTTGATTCTTTTCTGATCAGGCACATGTGTGTAGGCAATGCTTCCAAACACCCTCAAGTGTGAGACACTTGGCTTGTATCCACTCCAAGCTTCTTGAGGCGTCATACCACAAACACTTTTAGTGTGACATCGATTCATCAAATAAACAGCACAAGAGACAGCTTCAGCCCAAAACTTGTTTGGCATGTTCTTGCTCTTCAACATGCTCCTTACCATATTGAGAATTGTTCGATTCTTCCTCTCCGTCACTCCATTTTGTTGTGGTGAGTATGGAGTCCTCATGGGACGATAGATGCCATGTTGCTCACAAAAAATCATGAATTCATTAGATGTGAATTCTCCACCTCTATTAGAACGAAGAGCTTTGATTTGATAACCGCTTTGTTTCTCCACCATCAATTTGAACCTTTTGAAGGTTCCAAACACCTCCGATTTTGCCTTCAAAAAATACACCCAAGTTTTCCGAGAATAATCATCAATGAAAAGTACAAAATATTTATTCTCACCAAATGATGATGGATTGATTGGTCCGCATACATCCGAGTGTATCAACTCCAATGGATGTTGAGCCCTTGTCAAAGACTCCTTTGGAAAGCTCTTCCTTGCTTGTTTGCCAATAAGACATCCTTCATAAAGTTGATTAGGATGATCTATGGAAGGCAAACCTTTCACCATTCCTCCTTTGCTCATCATTTTCAGCCCATCAAAATTTAGATGTCCAAATCTCATATGTCATAGCCAAGATGGATCTTTGAAACAAGATTTCAAGCACATGGGAACACCATTTTGAATGTTAAGTAAAAACATTCGATTTCTCGTCATAGGCACCTTAGCAATCAACCTCCCATTTTCATCTTTAATTGTTAAGCATTTATCTTTCAAATGAATATCATAATTTTTCTCCAACAATTGACCCAAACTCAAAATGTTACTTTTCATGGCCGGCACATAAAACACATTGGAAATTAATTGATGACTTCCATCCTTTGAATGAATCAAAATCGTACCTTTTCCCTTTACTTGAACTTTTGAAGAGTCTCCAAATGTTATATCTCCTCCGGTTGATTCATCAAGTTCCACGAACAAATTTCTCATTCCGCAAATGTGGCTACTTGCACCAGAGTCAAGGTACCATTGATTCTCATTCTCGTCTTGATTATTTTTGCAAGCTAGAAGCAAAGTAGAGTCTCCATCTTCTTTTGCATTATTGTTTTCTGCAAAATTATTTGTTTCCTCCACTTTACTTCTACATTCCCATGAATAATGCCCGAGACGATGACAAGAAAAACACTCAACTTCAGATTTGTCATACCTTGATTGGTTTGGCCTATTTCCTCCACGGCTTCTTCCTCTTCCACGATTTCTTCCTTGACTGAAATTTTGGCCCGTCTCATTATTAATATTTGAGGTGCGTCTATCACCTTGTCCCCCTCTTCCATGACCGCGTCCTCGAGATCCTCAACGTCCTCGACCTCTTTGGGATGTGCCTCGATTTGTCTCCTTCAAAGACAGTTTTGTCTTCAATGCTTGTTCAACCGATTCTTGAACCGGTTTCAATAATCTTTCTTCATGAGCTTGCAAAGAACCGACAAGTTCATCAATACTCATGGTGTCTAAATCTTTGGACTCCTCAATGGCAACAACTATGTAATTAAATTTTGGATCCAAAGATCTCAGAATTTTTGCAACAATGCGATCATCTTTCATGTCTTCTCCATATCTTTTCATTTGATTCGTGATAGCCAAAACTCTTGAAATGTAATCCGAAATAGATTCGGAATCCTTCATGTGTAGAGATTTAAACTCCCCTCTTAATGTCTGGAGACGTACCTTCTTCACTTTATCAACACCTTTGAATGAAGCTTGAAGAGTTTCCCATGCTTTGTTAGGAAGTAGTCGCCGCAGCAACTTTCTCGAATAATTTCTCATCCAAACTCTGATGGATGAGGGTGAGCGCCTTTTGATCCTTCTTCTTAGCGGCTGCATCATTTTCATCAACACCATTCTCCACAGGATCCCAAGCTTCATATGCTCCAAGCAAAGCCTTCATCCTTATGCATCAATTATCATAATTATCCTTGGTGAGAGATGGAACAACAAATGGGGTTCCATTCGACATTTCTTCAAGCTTTGTCTCCAAACACAAGTGGCTCTTGATACCAATTTGTTAGAAATAAAAGAGCATAAATCTCTACAGGAATATAAAACTCAAGAGTGGAGGAAACTAATTTTGTATTATCGACTCAACTTCAATTTTTCTGCTCGTTACAAATGATGAATACATGGAGTATTTATAGGTGATACTCAAGATGAATCATACACAAATTCATGAACCACAATTAATTCTATGCATGAACTTCTAATAAATCACATACATGTATTGACCAAGAGTCCAAAGGTCATTCATGTATCCTTCAAACTTTATCCATATTAATTTTGACTCAATTAATCTAGTTTAATATTTCAATAGAAACGAGAAGATAGAAACGAACTAGGGGTCAATCGGAGACCCGTAGATCAAACGGCGATGAAAAGGGCAAAATCCGAAGATTCGAAAAACCGGAAGATATTTACGATGAATAGTAAATGGAGAATTTTCAACTGATGAATAGTGAAATGGGATATTTTGGATGAATAGTGATCCAGATATTTTCGGTGAATAGTAACTTTCGGAAAATCTATAAATAGGGGTGGTTTCGATTCGAAAATCACAATTTTTCCGAACGAGCCGAACGCGCCAGAAACTCGTAAGTCCTCTCTCTCTCTCTCTTCGTTTCCAGTATTCTGTTTTGGCGCACCATCGCTGGCCGGTGGCCGGAAAATCCAGTATTGTCGGTTTTGGCCGATTTTCGCACACGACGTTCGTCTCGACGAGATGAATCTAGGATAGGTTTTGGAATTCAATTCCAATTTCTCGTTCGCTGGAAAACGGTGAAAAATGGTCTCCAAACCTGTTTTCTCTCTCTTCCTTTCCACCTCATTTCTTCTCCGTTTCGGGTAAACTCAAACTCTAGATTGAAGCTCTCATCGAGCCCATTACGAAATCGGGCTCGAATTTCTGAACGGATCTCTCCTCCTCCGGCAATTGCCGATCAAAGATCCGGCCAATCTTTCTCTCTCCTCCCTCCCTCTTCTCTCTCCCCGTCAGCTCTCTTCCTCTCTTCTCTCACCGGAAAACTTGCTGGTACTAGGTGTGTGTGTGTTGTGTTGGAGGTGGTGGCCGGCGACTGGAAGTCGCCTGCCGGAGCTAAAAACGGGCTGGAAGGGGCTAGGGTTTGCATGGGGTTTGTGAGGGTGTGATAGTGTGTGTTGGAGTTGTTTGCTGCTGGGGGCGGCACCGGGCGGCGCCGCCGTGTGGGAATAGGATGGCCGGCGCTGGTGATGCACCGGCGAGGCTTAGGGGTGGTGGCCGGCGGCAGGTGGCCGCCGGCCAAGTTGTAACAGTAGGTGTGTGGGTGTTCATATATGTGTGCGTGTGTGTATACCTCGCTGTGTGTGTGTGGGGGCTGCCTTGGGGTGGCGGCCGGCCACTGGTAGTCGCCGGCTAGGGATTCCGGCGGCTGGTGGTGGTGGCCGGCGGCAGGTGGCCGCCGGCCAAGGCTTATTGATGTGTGTGTGTATATGTTTTGCATGCATGTGTGTATATATATATATATTTATATATATAGGCTGTTTGTGTGATTGGGGGTGGCCGGAGAGGTTGCCGGCCGGGGTGCCCGGAGGTCGGGAAAGGGTTGCCGGCGACTTGAAGTCGTCGGCCGGAGGGTTTTGGTTGGAGTTTGGTTTTGGAAAAATGTGACTTCGAAGGGTTTTGCGGTGAGGTTTCGAACACTATTCACCACCGGAATCCGGCGAGGGATGGCCGTAGGTGGTAGCCGGCGGTGCAAGGTATCCGTCGGACTTGGTAGTGGTGGCATACGGCGGTGCCGGGAAGAGGGGCTGTTGAGCAGCCCGGTGCCGGGAGCGCCGGGTGGTGAGCTGCCTAGAAACGTGCCAAGCCATTGGGTTTTTCACCCGGTGCCGGGTCCGCGCGTGCCCTGTCGCTCGCGACGCCGTGTTTTCAATCCGAACCCCGTTTTTTCCACCATACGTCAACATCGAGTCATCGCTGATGAGATGTCGTTGACCGAGGGTCGTGGGCCCGGTCAAAGTCAACTCTTTGACCAAAATTACCATTTTACCCCTAAACTTAAAATGCTCCGTTTGAGCTCGTTTGAACTCCGATTGAGCTCATTCTCTTTCCGTCGTGACCCAAATTTCATTCTCTATCATCTCACTAACTAGATTAATTATCCATCCTCGTTTCTTCAACTCTAATCTTTAGAGCTCTCGATCCGTCGCGTAATTAACGATTGTTTCTCCGCCGGAGTCCGTTATCGCTTTAATTATATTTATTAAAGATCTAAGAACACTGTAACGTATGTAGGCTATCAGTTGGATTGAACATCGAGATACGGGATTTGAGATACGGGATTTGAGATACGGGATTTGAGACACGAGATCTTTGGTACTCGCTACTCACGTGGTAACTACCGAACGAGGTGGGGGTAACTTCTAAACTTAATATGTTACTGTTTTCCATATTTGATAATTGAACTCTATGTGCTGTGATTATATGCTGTGATTATTATATTCATGCATATCTTAAGAGTTCAAGAAACGTGAATCATGCATACGTTATGATACGATGAACGAGAACGGATGTCCTAAGTCATGATAGAGATGGACTGGTGGCCCGTAAAAAGCACCATACGTCATGATAGGGATGGACTGGTGGCTCATAAAAAGCACCATACGTTAGGAATGCAACGAGTATAGTTGAGTGCTCTTCGAGTCGTGTGTTCTACATTGTGTGTTATGCATTTTATATGCTGTGACTACTTGTCGAATTAATATATGTTGGATTTATTATGCTCACCTAATAACTGATAAAGACAAGGAAAGTATCCCCACGAGTGTATTCAACGCACTCACCCCTATTCTGTACTCACACTACAGGAAAAAAAGAGAATCTTGACGCGTAGAGAGAGGGGTGCCCTATCAGCTGTGTCCATCTTCTAGGTTTATCTTTTAAAGCTTTGTTGATCGTTTGTAAAACCGAAATCTGTATTTTCTCCCTCTTTGTAAAGGATCCTGATGTTTTTCCGCTGCGTAATGTTTTAAACTCCATTTTATCGGTTGTATCCAATGTTCTAAGTGTATCTCTTCTTATCCTCTCCTTTTTCTTTCTTTTATATATCATGTACGCCTTTTTCCCCTTTCTTTCTTCACACCCAAAATGAAAAACTCTGATATTTTTAACGAAAGATTTTGGGGCGTGACAATAAAAATATATGTATAATTATATATATTCAAAATATTAGCTAGATAAAAGTGTGTGTTAGGATAGAGTATTTTTATTGAATTGAAATGAGAAGTGTTATTAATTTGATTTATTTCTACTTGCCATCTCTAATTAATTCCAGTTTACATGATAAATAGGAAGTTTAGACACTCACCTTGAAGTTGAAATTTAATTGGTATATATCAAATATTTAGGAAAAAACGTCTCATCTTTTGAGTGTAGATTATCAATTTTTGAAGAAGAGGTAAGTACAAATTTATTTGCAACTACAATGCACGAACATAATATTTCATGTTATATATTGATTGAATGATATTACATGATTTTACGTCTTCTTGAGAATTGACATGTTTGAATGATGCTCTGGGGAAATATATGAGTTGAATTAAGAATATCATTCACGAGCATCAGCACGTGCATATGTAAATGATGAAAGTTATTGTATTTTACATGCACGACATAATTTCAAGAAGAAAAATATTTTATTGACCACTACTAGTGCACCAAGAGCATATAAAACATGTTTATGATATATGGATAGCTAGTGGCATGTGAGACATGAATATGCTTTGATTCGTTCAGTTGGTGGCATATGAGATATGGATATGGCTATCAATAATATATGTTTAGTTGGTGGCATGTGAGACATGTATATAGTTTGATTCGTTTAGCCGATGGGATGTAAGACATGGATATGACTATTAATAATATATGTTTAGCCGGTGGCATGTGAGATATGGATATGGCTATATGATGACGATGTTATGTTAAGCTCTATCCGGTGCCTAGTTCATGGTGGTCAAGGCCCAATGAAGGAGAATGATTTTGAAATAAAGGTTTAGATTCATTATCATGCATCATTCACATCATTTCTTATTATTCATGTTATGTGTATAATTTCTGCTTACTGGACTTTAGCTCATATAGTTTATACATTGTAGATGAACCTAGTGGTGTGTATAAGTTCATCGCCTTACTGACCATGTTGTTGTATTCCCACGGGTTTGGAGATGGTATACATGGATACGACCTGTTGGGCTACACTATGAGTTTATTTTGCTTTAAACAATATTTTGATGATGCATATTAACTTCTATTTTATCCTCATACTCTAATTTGTGTGTGTGTATAGCGTAGTTTGATAACATGGTATATCCTACGAAACATGTTATTGTTGGAAAATAGCACTTTACAATGGGCATGAAGCTTGCTGAAAAGTAACAGAAACGAACAACAAGAAAACAGTAAGTCGAGTAAACGAGATACGCCAAGGGTAGTGCTCATTGGACCGTGCATATCGTCTCCCAAAGATAAAATGACTTCGTCGCTAGAGTAATAGCACCACAAACTCGAGAGCTCCGGCAAACTTCTAGTGCTTGAAAGTTGAGTTTTGTAAAGATAAAAAACAATGCAAGGATTTTCGTTTTCGATGTGTTGTTGAAAAATGATGCATGATGACCCCTATATATAGGTAGGTCTCCAACATGGGGGGTTACACCTGAAATTGACGGAAATTTATTGCCCAAAAATGGGTCTTTTAATGCAAGTTAAGGCCACATTTAAAAATAAGAAACAGTTAAAAAATGCTCACGGCGCTGCATTCTGCAACACGACATTTACAGTATTCTAGACACGTTACTGCATTCTGGATGCGAACAACACCCGCTATTCAGCAACAACATTCTGGGTGTGCAACAAGAACATTTTGTTCTTGCAGTAAGTGCTTCAGCAACAACATTCTGTTCCCTCTGCATTCTGGTGCGGGCACGCAGCAACAACTTTTGCCCAAAAAGATTAACCCGGATTGAGAAAAATCCGAGCCCAATCCGCCCACATCCAGCCCAACTTCCAATTGCCAAGGCCCAAGACCCACGACTGAGGTCGGGTCGGGTCCGGGTCAGGCCGTGCCGAACTGAGCCGAGCCGAGCCGTGCGCGTGCGTGTGTGCTGCACAAGCATACTACTCCAATAGTACACTAATTACTAAGCCTCTTCTCATGGCTTATCTTATACTTGCATTTTCAAGGTCCATTTTCCTATATGAGATAGTTAAACTCCTCCCACATTCAAGACCTTTCATTCTCATTTTAAGTGGCCAACTTTGATGCTTAATTTCTCACTCACCAATAATTGGTTTTGAACGATTCAAAATGCCTCGATTATCTACCCTAAACGTAAATTAATTTTTTGGTATCCAATCCTTAAAAGAATTAACTCTTAGCCACTTAACTATTGGTCAAAGTGGTGTCACTCACCACTTTCAACAACCAATTTTCCAACAGCTATAATCTTAACGGATTTCTTATGCAAGAAAAGTTATTTATGTTATTACTTTTTTTTTTAAATCGCACACTCACTTACATGTCATTTAATATGAAAATCTATACTAGTCTAGCTATATTTAAAATGTGGGTGTGACAACGTGATAGAATTTTGTCTATCATACCCTTAAAACATCTACATTGATATTCTAAGGAGTGTGATTAACTAAAATATTGATCACATCCATTGTTGTGGGTCTCACATGCCACTTATTCAATTTAAAAATATCCTCCTTTTAAAAACATACAATTACATTAATTAACATAAAAAAATAATATATTTTCTTTCTCCCCCATCTTGTTTCTCACATGAGATCTTTTATTATACTTACTGATACATTTCTTATTCTAAAATAATCACTAGACTCCACGTGTATTCGATGACATTATTATTTAACACATGTCGTGTGTTAAATGTTATGAAACATGAAATGTAACACTAAATGATAGAAGATCAAATTCGTTTTCTCATCTCTCCGACGACGTGTTAAATGTTATGAAACATAAAATGTAACACTAAATGATAGAAGATCAAATCCGTTTTCTCATCTCTCCGCTCTTATTCTCTCACACACAATTGAGGTATTTTTTTGAATAAGAGCGGAGAGATGAGAAAACGGATTTGATCTTCTATCATTTAGTGTTTTCATGAAACACACGAAAACACATCGAAAACACACTCTTTAAAATAACATTGTTGCTTCATATGTGGTTTGAACAACTTTGATGATGGATAATGATTGTTAAAGGTTGTCTTTCATGATCAACGACATCAGAAATGATTACGATTTTTAATCATTCACATTTTGATTGACTACTATTTCTAAAATTAAATTGATTGTTGAGTATGAAAATGGAATAACCTGATTTTTCTCATATGAAATAAGACGGTATAATCTAATTTGTATAGTAAAATTAATGTGAATTGATAAATAATTTTATTGATACGGAAATATGTGATACATTAATATAGATTATTTCTAATATAAGTTAGAGTACATGATACGAGTATGAATCATAAAAATATACAAATTTAACTAATAAATGGTGAAATTAACAATTTCATAAACAAACAAATTTATGCTTGACATTAGCCGGAATTGGATAAAACAAAGTGATTGCAACCCTCGAAAAAGACGCATGACTGAGAGCACAATATCGATTATGACAGATAACTATTTAAGAATATATGTAATTGTAGCTGTAAGTATACTTTTTACAAAAGATACAATTAAATATATAATTATATTTCTTTAATATATTTCACTATACACAAACATAAATCAAACTATAAAATGTTAATAGTAACTTATTATAACAATATATAGATAATTAACAAAATAACTACTCTAGGAACAGACAAATATTTATGCTTTTGGTAGATTTATAAGCTTATTAAGATTTAACATTTTTCTTCGGTAATTCATAACATTGCTAGCTAGCAAGTGATGAAGAGTTTCTCTTACGCTTCATTTGGATGGAGAGATTTGAGTTTGTAAATTTTAAATCCACATTCCAAATCAATTTCACTTGTTTGAATGAAAATGTAAATTAATAGATTTTTAAATCCAAATTTTTAAATGAATGGACTTGAAATCTATGTTTCGGACATTGTGGATTAATAATTAAATTTTGAAGGATTTAAAATATTTTCTAAAACCTAGTCATTTGAAATTTCTGTGTGATACTATCAAGTTTTCATGCCTCGGCATCCTCTCTCATCCATTAGCTTTCTCTCATGATGTATCTCAACCTCTCTTCTTTCCTCCCTTGCGTTCTTTCTCTCTCTCTGACATCGTCGATCTCTCTATTCTCCTCCCTCGTGCTCTCATACTCATCATTGATCTCTCCGTTCTCATTCCTAGTGCTCTCTCTTTCCTCACCGATCTCAATCTCTCTTTTCTTCCCATTTCGCTCTCCTATCTCTAAAAAATCGCACAAGAAGGGATTGTAAATAAATATGAACGAAAAGTTAGATGAATTCACCTTGTTCTTGGTATTCTGATTGAAATGTTTGGTTTTTTAATAGGTGTTCTTCAATTTGGTATAATTAAATGTGAAGCAGTTTCTTGATTAAGCCAAATAATGCATGGGATATCCCTTCTTCTATCTCGCATATCGAATGTTTTTTGATCTATTCTGTCATTTCCTTCTTTTGTTTTCTTCATTTTTGTGGTTATATTATTAAATGTCGTTTTGATTGAGATGTTTTATGTTTTGATTTGTTTAGGTTAATCATATTGTATAGTAACTTTTAATAAATTTATGTTTTTGAAATTATTTATTAAATAATAACAAAGAAAAATAAAAGAGTAAGTCTCCTGTACACCAGTTGCATGAATCTAGATCCATGCAACTAGGTCGATCTGATCTGAATCCGTACACTTTTGAGGTTTTTTTTTATTCATTTTTTACATTTATGGTATATTCGTGTGACTTTTATGTTATATTAGTATGACATTTATATACAAATATTCTTACCTTTATGTACTGTAATTTAGAAACAAAAAAAAAAAAAATTAGCACAATTTGTACATATATACCTTTATGTAATACTCCCTCTGTCCCTTATGACTTTGCACTCTTATTTGTGCACAGTTAAAAAAAAAAAAAAACTGACTGTTTGCTTTATAAGTGAGGGTATAAGGGTCCATTCTATTTTTTCTAATGAGAGATTAGTTTGAATATTAAATTCAAACATAATCCCTCCAAAACACTCAAGTTGACCGATCAAAACACCGATCAAAACAACATACATAAAATAAAATAAAAAATTGCACAGTTGCATGAAATTCAGATCAGGGAATTGTTTCCCACCAAAAATTACAAATAGTGTTCCCACCTATTTGGGCAGTCTAATCAGTCTTAAATGAGTACAAAAAGGTGGTAAATTTTCCCTTCTATTTTTACAGGACATTAAAGGCCCTCATAAATACAAATAGGAGGTCTTAAATACACATTCAATTCAAAATTCAACAATAAAAGTAAAAAGGAAAATGGTCATCAAAAGAAGGAATACTGAGCTAACTCCATCAGAGAAGAATCTTATTGCTCAATTCCTACTTGAAAACAACACCAATGGTGGTGTTCACAAGGGCAAGTTTGATGAAGCATCTGCATCATATGGAGTTTACAAGAGGACTGTTCACTAATTTTTTTTAGCTACTCCCGTAAGTGTACGATGTAGGGTGTAGAAGTGGTGAGCAAGGTCGATCCCACATAGACTGGCTATCTAGGCACTAACTAATTACTCAAATTCAATTTTCAGCTTTATCTAGGAAAATCAAATCACACTGATTGCAGATTAATTCAATAGAAAAGTATCTAAGCAGATAAATTCACTCAAGAATAATGGATATCTAAGATAGGTTCTAGGACATGCTTTCATCTAATTCTCATTAAAACATCACTTTAACCTATTCAAGTTCATTAATCAATCATCCTATATGAGCAATCACATATGTCGAATTAACAACTCTCCCGAGTCAGTTAACCGATTGATTATTATGCCACCAGAGGTATCCTTACTCAATTTGATTGAAACATAACAACTCCCAAAAGTACCTAAGATTGATTTTTCATCACATAAATTCCTTAATCTCCCGATTTAAGTTTTTTTATGTATCATATGTTTATTCTTCCATAATTAAATCTTATCTCCCGAATTTTGATCTAATTACTAAAACATGCTCAATTACCGGCCGAATAACCCAACAAACAATCAACTCATAAACACACAAATAGGATAAACGATCATGAACTTTGAATTGAACTTAAAGATCCATTTAGATTCGAATCAAATTACTAACAAGCCCTAGAAATCGTAGAAAATTAGTTAGACATGATGATAAACAAACTCATAGACAAGATTGGAAATATCATATCTACTAATATTTAACAAAAGAAGAAAAGATTAAAAACTCTATTCGACGATGATCTCGCGATTCCTGGATCTCTTGAATTCTTCTTCAAATCCTCTCGATGCTTCTCAGACTATCGTGTTTTTCTCTATGAATCTCTCTTCTGAATTTCTTTCCTTATTTTCTCTCTCTTCTCCCCTTTTCTCTCAGACCTTTGTTGATTATTTATATTGTTTTGGGATTCTTCCAAAGGAAGTAAGAGGTGAAGATCATCCAAGAAAATCAAATCACTACGAGTTCCTATTCACCCGAGCATGGTTGTGCTGTACAGCACGGTCGATCGTGCCCTGCCAAAAGGTCACTACTTTTTGCACGGAGTTGACCGTGCTGTGGGGCACAGTCGTACCCCATCATCGAGCACTCTCTGTACACTGGCGCACGATCGTGCTGCATGGCACGACCAGACCGTGCGCCACCAATTTTTCCATGCGATCTTGTATTTCAACTTCTATTCTTCCTCGTTTTTCTATGATTCCTTCCTTGGTCATGAATTACACTTGAAACTTGCACTTTTCTCATCAAAATCATGAAACTAAGCACAAACCCGTTAAATGCAACTTATACAATATAATATCAGAAATCACCATAAAAACGTACACTACAAAAAATTCACCTTTTTACAACGGTTTTTACCCGTTGTCTTTACCAGTTTTTTAGCGTTGTCGTATCCAGCGTTGCAAAAAAAAATTCGTTATTTGACAACATACTAAAAGCATTGCCTTTTTCAGATACGACAACGTATAAAAAATCATTGCACGAAAGGGTTGTCTTTTTTTTAATATTTTTTTAATTAAATATTAAATAGGACGCTGATGTCATCATAACGCTGACACGTCATCATGCCACATCATCAAAGTGCTGACATCATCATGCCACGTCGTCATAGTGCACGTCATCAAAGTCTGACAACACACTAAAAACATTGCCTTCTTCAGATAGGACAACGCATAAAAAACCGTTGCACGAAAGAGTTGTCTTTTTTTTAATATTTTTTTAATTAAATATTAAATAGGACCCTGATAGCATTGCCATCTTCAGATAGGACAACGCATAAAAAATCGTTGCACGAAAGAGTTGTCTTTTTTTTAATATTTTAATATTTTTTAATTAAATATTAAATAGGACCCTGATGGCATTGCCTTCTTCAGATAGGACAACACATAAAAAAACCATTGGACAAAAGAGTTGTCTTTTTTTTAATATTTTTTAATAAAAAAAACCGTTGCACGAAAGAGTTATCTTTTTAAAGAGTTATCTTTTTTTTTAATTTTTTTAATATTTTAATATTTTTTTAATTAAATATTAAATAGGACCCTGATAGCATTGCCTTCTTCAGATAGGACAACGCATAAAAAACCGCATAAGAGTTGTCTTTTTTTAAATATGAGTTGTCTTTTTTTTAATATTTTTTTAATTAAATATTAACGCATAAGAGTTGTCTTTTTTTAAATATTTTTTTGAAAGAGTTGTCTTGAGTTGTCTTTTTTTTAATTAAGACGTCATGGCAAATAGTTGCACGAAAGAGTTGTCTTTTTTTTTAATTAAATATTAAATAGGACCTTGACGAGAGTTGTCTTTTTTTTTAATTAAATATTAAATAGGACCTTGACGTCATGACAAATATTGTGTGTTGTCTGGGATTCGAACCCGAGTGACAAGGTGGTACTCCAACCACTAGACCACTAGTGCTTTATATAATATTATTCTACATGCATTTCTTTTATTTCAATTTTTGATATTTTTCAATTTTTTATTATCACATATTTTTTGTTAATTTTTATTATTTGTATTTTTAATATATTTTAAAAGGTTAAATATATATATATATAATTGGAAGATTAATGACTAATTAATATGTTTAGTAATGTTTAATCTAATTTCATTTTAAGACAATTATAAAATATACTAGTGCATATTTTTTATATATTTTATGAAAATACTATTTTTTTAAATTATGAGTTTGTTCATATAAGATAATATTAATGCAAATAATATAAGATAACATCATAAAATAATTAAACTTTTCAAATTTAATTTAATTAAAAAACAATTAATATTATCACATATTTTTTGTTAATTTTTATAAAGTACCATTAATACTTATTAATATAAGTCATTGATTTCCAATTTTGATATATTACTGTATTTAACTCGATTTCAATGGCCAACATATGAATGTTCAAAACCCAAAATGTTAATGCACTCACGATACAAAATATAAATGTGACTCAATTAAAATATTATTCTTTACTTTAATTTGTTGGACTATTTGTCATATTGCGTACATAGATTTATTTACATATATTTTTACGTACATAGATTTATTCAATATCTAAAATATTATTGAAGAATCACAATATTATTTGCATTTTTAATATATTTTAAAAGGTTAACAATATATATATATATAATTGGAAGATTAATGACTAATTAGTATGTTTAGTAATGTTTAATCGAATTTCATTTTAAGACAATTATAAAATATACTAGTGCATATTTTTAATATATTTTATAAAAATACTATTTTTATAAAATTATGAGTTTGTTCATATAAGATAATATTAATACAAATAATATAAGATAAAATCATAAAATAATTAAAATTTTCAAATTTAATTTAATTAAAAAAATAATTAATATTAACACAACACATAAAAAAAGCATTGCACAATGGGTTGTTTTTTTTTTTTTAAATTCCACTAAAAGACGCATAAAGAGCGTTGCATAAAAGGGTTGTCTTTTTTTAAAAAAATCCGCTGAAAGACAATGCATAAAGAGCGTTGCATAAAAGGGTTGTCTTTTTTTAAAAAAATCTGCTATAAGACAACCCTTTGAAAAAAGCGTTGCACAAAAGCGTTGTCTTTTTTAAAAAAAATCTGCTATTTAACAACCCTATGAAAAAAACGCTGTCTTTTCCATTATTTGCGTTGTCTTTCTGCGAATTTTTTGAACAAAGACAACGCTTTTTGGAAAAAAGGTTGTAAATTTCGAAAAGACTACACAAATTCATAAAAAGGGTTGTCTTTGGGGGTTGTTGTTTCCTATTTTTCTTGTAGTGCTATCTAAACATATTCAAATGAATACATCAAAAATACGTGAAAAACGACAATTATCAAATCCCCCAAACTTGAACTGTTACTCGTCCTCGAGCAACATCAACTACTCAACTGACACTCCTAAAGAAAACTAAGCAAGCAACTAGAAGAAACACGAACCATGACATTAAGTATCACAAACTATAGATCATATGCACCTAATTGATATCAAAACTTCCTCCAAACTTCTAATAATTACTTCAAACAATTCATAATCATATACTTTCAAGGAGTAATGAACCTCACAAGGTAACAGTGTATCACTCACGCTCAAAAGTGTTTAAAAGAAAGGACGTGTATACGCTCAAATTGATAAATCAAGTAAAACCTACCATAAGCTCGCAAATCGTCTCACTTCTCCACCACGTTTGTACATGTGAATATTAAGAATCAAAAAGGACTTTATGTGGACGCAATGAGGCTCTTTGGACAAGGTAGGACAAATTTGGGATCAAAGTGACTACTCAAATAGATATTTGAAGCTCCTCCACAAATTTCAACTCAAATCATAAATTTTCCTATCTTCATGAGGTCTCTTTAAATGACCACTTCTCCCAAAACATGAGTTCCAAAGATATGTCAAAAATAATTATTCAATCGAGTTCCAAAAAAAGGCAAAACTCAACTAAATGTCTAAAACATATCAAAAATAGGCACAACTCATGCAAAAAATTTCCTGCCAACAATCACCTCTTCAACCCAAGTACATATTTTCTTCTCCTTTTCATCATTTTCACACTTGGTCTCTTTTTTTTTCTTTTTTTTCATCATTTTTTCTTGATATCCTCCACAAAATTCTTTCTCCAACTCCACATATACTTCCCATTATATTTATACTCCTTTCACCCATCACTTCTCAGTTGAGCTTCAAAATCATAGGTAAGTAAGCTCAAAATAAAAGTACTGGTAATTTACCCAATTATTTGGCTAATCAAAGAATAAGGCTTAAAGGCTCAACAAGGCTAACTAAGGAAATATATCGAATTTGGTGAGAAATTATTTGGCTAAGTAACTAATCAGAGCAAAGATGGCCTTATATCATTTTCAAAAATTCACACGTATTTGTAGTCTCGAAGGAGATACCAAAGCAAGTTCTAGAGGTATATATAAGACAATCGCTAACCACACAATCAAGAAAATAAGACTTGGTGTAATATCAAGTCAAGGCTCAAATCTCAGAAGCTTATTTTCATACTCCTCAAAACTACACAATCATTGCATGCTCAAATATATTCACCAAAAATTCAGAACAAACTTTCAACTTCAATCAAACAATATATCCCTACGCTCATTTTAATCAATTCATGTTTCTTATAACTCAAGAATTCACTTCATATCTCCTAATCACAAGATCATCTATCATTCTTTAAACAAAACAATAAATATGCTAAAGCAATAAACCTATAATGCAACTACTCATGTGATGCATACCAAAAAAAAAAAATTCTAGCACAAGGTCACGAGGTCAAACTTTTTTTCATCGATTTTTAACTTTGTTCTTCAAGTACACCCCCCAAACTTAAAGTCTACAATTCCAAAGAAGACACAGAAACTTGGAAAGATAAGAAGAAGAAGAAGAAAAAGAAAAAAATTCGAAATAAAGAGAAAAAAATAAAAAAAACCTCTCGTCACTCTAATCCTCTGTTGGCGGTGGCGGTGGCATATATACATGCCCCATAGAGATCCTCCAATGGTCCATGTGATCCATAAATTCCGCTATCGTCGTCCGGTAATCCCGGAATTCTCCGCGCAACTCATTCAAACCAGTTTCCAACGCCTCCAGCCTAGCGTCGTACTGAGGAGTATACTAGTGCTGCTGCTGTGCTGACATCTCGTTGGTCTGTGGTGGTGCGGTATAGTTATTGTCCGCCCTCTGCTCATGCGTCTCTTCTTCGTCAGCCGTCTCCCGATGCTCGTCTGGCACATTTGGTGGAGCTGGTATATACAGCACACCCTGTGAGAGGGCTATATGTTCCGGCATATCCATGGACCAATTTCGCTGGTCCTCCAAATATGCATCATCCTCCATTTCTCCAATAGTCGTGAGATGAGGATTCGGTAATGGAAACCCTGGTGTGCCGTTTTGTTGGAAGAAGTAGTCATGGCCTGTCGGGTCCGGGCTAATAAAATGTTGGTTGACCAACACCTGCATAAATTGTGGTCGATCCCGGCACATGGGAGAAGTTGTCCAATGACATCCCAACATGTAGAGCCAATGGAGTAATCATACCTCCAATGACAATAGGGCCACTCATCTGCTTTGCTGCCCTACTCATTTATCTGATCAGGAAGGTCGTAGCATCCACTGGCTGGATCTGAACCATGCAATATAAGATATACAGCTCATCCACCCGAAAACCTCTACTATTATGACGAGCAAAGACGGTCTTGGCTACGACATGCTGAATGTATCGGAAAACTGGATTGCGTAGCCATGTCGTTTTCGCCTTCCTCGCGTCCCATGGTACCGGGTCTCGCATGTTACCGTTTGTGAGAAGTCCCTAAAATTCTGCCGGCTGAAAATTCCTACTACGCTTCAGAGTAACAGCCTCCTCCGGGAGATGATATATCTGCCGGAACTGCTCTATACTAATTTCATATTAACGGTTCTGCAGCCGGAAACTGGTACTTACCGGGGTCATCGGAGCTCTTGTTCTCTCCTTGACTTTCAATGTGCTAAGCACTTCTAGCACAATCTTGGCATAAGTTCGCCATCGTCCTCGGAAAAGGAAAGTCCACCCGATATTTCCTACCAACCTCCAAAAGTCATCATGCAACCCAAGGGATCGTAGGGCACCGTTATCCGTGTATTGGGTGGCCTCGATTGGTCTCCCAACCAAATCATCCCACCTAGCCTGATGCTCAGAATCCGCCAACCTCATTTCGTAGTGTGTAAGGGAAGTAGGATGAGGAATCGAAGCACTAGTCGAAGTACCCTTCGTAGTCTTCCTTTTCTTTCCTCCGGCCATCGCAAACCTGCAAAGATCCCATGATCAGTTGTAAGCTACATTATAACTTAGCAAATGTACTTGTTCACTAATATCCTAGAGCAACATGTGTATGCTCTACCATCCTATCAACCCATCATTCGATCTTCCAATTCCACATTGGTATCTCATGAGAAATAACCACAATCCTTTGACAAACATGGAACTTATACATCTCATCATGCATTGAATGTTCATCACCCGTGTCTCTCCCAAACTTAAACACATGCACAGTATATACTTTGTGTACCCACATCATCAAAACATGTAAGTGGAACTCCAAATTATAATGTGTAACATGAATTTATCATAACATGCTAAGAGAAACATCAAATTATTGAAGAACCATAACCTATCATGCTCAAAAACTTAAGAAAAGATCAAGATAAAACATGCATTCCAAGTGTTCGACAAAAGTTCCCATTGACACAATACTTCAAAATGAAATTCTACTCCGATCAAAACATTACCCATGTCACATTCAATACTTCTGTTGTGAAAAGAACGACAAAAATTGAAAAGAAACGTACATTTTTGATGATAAATTGAAAATTCAACTTGAGAGTCCTAAAACTTCAATGGGCTCAAATTTCTTCCAATTTTGTTTGATGATTAGTGTTGTTATGGAGTGGGGAAGTGATGAATTTGTGTTTAAGAATGATTAATCGGTAAGAAATCGGTAAGAATGACACAATTTGATGAAATGGTGTTAGGGTCTGAATTGGGGAAAGAATTTGGAAAAATTCATTTTCCCCTTTCAACCCTTGTGAGGCCTATCTGACCGTGCACGACCGTGCTGCATGGCACGGTCGACTGTGCCCAGTCAGCTTTTTCACTGCATGATGGCGCACGACCGTGCTCTAGAATTTTTTTTTTAACTTAACTTAACTTAACTAATTGGGTTGTCTCCCAAGCAACGCTAAGTTTAACGTCTTCAGCCGAACGGGATGAAAATGTATCTTTCATGGATCATTTAAGAAATAGACGCACTTGGTTGTCTCATTTGTTCCATTTCCATAGAACAGCTTAATTCGTTGTGCATTGATGGGGAATGTGTGACCATCCTTAGCCAACAGCTCTACGTAGCCTGAATCGAACACCTTCTTAACCCAAAAGGGTCCCGACCATCTTGACTTCCATTTTCCAGGGAACAATCGAAGTCTCGAATTGAACAGCAATACCGGATCTCCTGGCTTGAATGTCCTCTTTTGAATCATTTTATCGTGAAAGTTTTTGGTCCGTTCTTTGTAGATTCGAGCGTTTTCATAAGCATCATTTTGGAACTCATCCAACTCTAATAGATTATGTACTCGATCCGAACTTGCCCGTATATCAAAATTTAGTGCTCTTATAGCCCAAAATGCTTTGTGCTCCAATTCCACCGGGAGATTACACGATTTACCAAAAAGGAGTTGGTAAGGGGACATACCGATTGATGTTTTAAATGTCGTCCGATATGCCCATAGGGAGTCATCTAGGCGAAACGACCAATCTTTTCGATTTACGCTCACTATTTTCTCCAAGATGTCTTTATCTCCTGATTTGACACCTCGGTTAGCCCATTGGCCTGAGGATGATATGCCAACGTCATTTTGTGCTTCATTCCGTATTTCTCCAACAACCTAGCAAAAATTTTATTGTGGAAATGCTTTCCCCCATCACTAATAATTGTCTTGGGTGTCCTAAATCTATTAAAGATATTTTTCTTCAAGAATTGAAGAACAACCTTAGCATCATTAGTTTTGGTAGGAATAACCTCTATCCACTTGGAAACATAGTCAATAGCTAGCAAAATGTAATTGTAGTCATTAGATGGGGGAAAAGGCCCCATAAAATCTATGCCCTACACATCAAAAATTTCCACTTCCAATATGTTGGTAAGAAGCATCTCATGTTTCCTTGATATTGTCCCCGTCCTTTGACATCGATCACAACCTGCCACAAAGTTATAGCAATCCTTAAATAAAGTTGGCCAATAAAAACCTAATTGTAGCACTTTGATGGCCGTCTTCTTTCCACTATAATGTCCTCCAACGGGTGATGAGTGACACATCCCCATAATGGCATCCCACTCTTCTAGCGGGATACATCTCCGAATCATCGAATCTGCACATCTCCTAAACAGGTACGGGTCATCCCACATATAAAAATTGATATCATGAAGAATTTTTTTTTTTTGATACCCATCTAAGTCTGGTGGAAGGACCCCCTTTGCCAAGTAGTTCACAAAATCTGCATACCATGGTACCAGAGCATCATTTATAGCTAATATGCACCCGTCTGGAAATTTTTCCTTGATCTCTTCGCTTTGATCAACCTCTCCGTTCTCTAATCTTAACAAATGGTCAGCTACCACATTCTCGCATCCCTTGCGATCTTTAATTTCCAAATCAAATTCCTGCAAAAGTAAAACCCAATGTATTAGACGTGGTTTAGCATCTTTTTTATCGAAAAGATAACGAATTGCTGCATGATTAGTATAAACTATTGTTTTAGTGCCAATCAAGTAAGGGTGAAATTTTTCGAATGCGAAGACGACTACCAACATCTCTTTTTCTATAGTGGTATAGTTTTGTTGAGCCTCATCCAGCATTTGACTGGCATAATATATCGGCCTTAGCCATTTGTCTCTTTTTTGTCCAAGCATAGCTCCCACAGCGTAATCACTTGCATCACACATTAACTCGAATGGTTGTGACCAATCTGGAGTCACCAAGATTGGTGCACTTGTCAATGCTTTCTTCAATGTTTCGAATGTCAAGTGACACTCTTCATAGAACTTGAATTCAGCATCTTTCTCTAGCAGTCGGCTCAATGGTTTGGTGATCTTTGAAAAGTCTTTTATGAACCTCCGATAGAAACCTGCATGCCCTAGGAAACTTTGGATTGCTTTTTCTATTTTTGGTGGTGGTAATTTTTCAATCGCCACGATTTTTGCTCTATCTACTTCAAGTCCTGCAGATGAAACACGGTGACCCAATACGATTCCATCTTTTACCATGAAATGACATTTTTCCCAATTTAGAACTAAACTGGTCTTTCTGCATCGCTGCAAAACTCCAGATAGGTTAGCTAAACACACATCAAATGAAGTTCCAAAAATTGAAAAATCATCCATAAACACTTCCATCATGTTTTCTATCATATCATGAAAAATCGCCATCATGCATCATTGAAAAGTGGCTGGTGCATTACATAATCCAAATGGCATCCTCCGAAATACGAAGGTGCACTACAAGAAAAATGCTCATAGACAACACCCCTAAGACAAATGGTTTTTCAAAAAACCGTTGTCGTAGTGTAAAATGCCATTGTCGTAGACGGAACCGTTGTCTTTACCCAAAAAATTCTCTCATAGACAATGATTTTAACTTGCCATTGTCGTAGATGTGTTGTCGTGGGACCCTAAGACAAGGGTTGTTTTCTAACGTTGTCGTAGCCTCGTAAAAACGTTGTCGTAGACTAATTTAATTAATTTTAAAAAAAAGTCAAATATTAAAATATATATATTTTTAAATTAATGAAAGAAGAAATATATGCTATATATTGTTGAATTAAATTAATGAAATAAACTAATTTTGAGAATTAAATTTTATTTCATTATAAAGAAATTTTAGAAAATATTTACAACAGATTATAAACCAAAAATTAATTATTTTGAAAATTAAACCAAAATGCTGATTAAATAATTAGAAAATAATAAAACACAAATAAAAGCTAGATTACTTAAAACTAATAATTATAAATAGAATAACAATGAGAATTGTGAATAAAAATTAATTAGTATATATATAAAAAGAGTTTCTAATATTAATATATATATATAAATATATTTTCTAATATTAATGTATATATACAAAACTCAAAATTTGATAAGGCCATATAAGATATTAATATAATATATATATATGATTAATATAATATATATATAATTATATTATATATATATATTATTAATAACTTAAAAGAACTTATAATTAATTAGAAGCTGCGTATGGTTTTTTTTTAATCATTACATAAATTTCTAAAAGTAAAATTTAAATTAAACACCATCAATACACAAATAAAATTAAAGTTCAGAAATAAGTAAGGGGGAAAATTAAATCATGAATCAAAACCTAATCCCCAAAAACAGAGAAGTACTAAGCACGACAACTCAATTCAACTGCATACCTCACCGCCGCCACCGGTCTGATTAATCCACCACCAATCCAAGCGGAATAGTGTACATCGTCGTCGCATCTCCGAGAGGCGCAATGAGTGCGGTGGCCATTCCGCCGCCAACCTTAGCCGGAAAGTCTTCTAATTCATCATGACAGCACTCAGCAAATTCTACAATCTGTACACCAGCACTTGGCTCATTAGAAGCTGCCTAGGGTTGAAATAGAGGACTCGATCGAGTAACTGGACAGAGAAGTCACAGGTTCGCCACTGATACCTCTCTCTCTCTCGAAATAGAGGACTGGAGTCACTAAGTCACTGGACAAAGAAGTCGTCATTTTCGAAGTTGAAAATCAATTCGAGCTCGCCGCCGCCGCAGGTTCACCACTGATATCTCTCTCTCTCTTATCAGTCAGAACAGTCTAAATCCACGAACCATTGCCCTAATTTGATGATTTCAAATTTTACTGTTAATATCTTATGCAATTTAGGCGAATGCAATCTGATTTCTGTTTTTTTTGGAAGTTTTGCTTTGTCGATTATCATAATTTTTCTGATTTTATTCATTGTTTTATTTGGGGAACTTTTGGAGTTAATATTTTTGTGTTTATTGTTTTACCAAAAAGGGTTGATCTATGCCAATTTGGGTTTATGATTGTCTTGAAGTTTTATCTGCAGCTAAAGGAACTGAAAAGATTTGAGTTTATTTTATTTTACCCAGAAAAGTAAAAATTGATGCATATGCTAATTTTAGATGTTTTCTATGGTTGATTTGATGTCAGTTCAGTGATCCAAATTATTCCTATTTTTATCTTAAGCTTTGAAAATTGAAGCATATGTAGAGTAGTGTTACCAGGTTTTTTCTTTTGTGGATACTTTTTCATAAGTTGATTTCATTGTTATCTTCAAGTGTTTGATGTTCTTGTTGGTGATAATGTGTGGTGGTTGTAAAGCAAACAGATCACTAGTCTAGTAAGTTACATGTGAAGTAATCAATTGTAGGAAAAATCGTTGGCAACAAGGAGATGCTTTTAGACTTTTTGTTGCATATACCCTGTACTTCTCATCATAATCACAACTTAACCACAACTTCTTCATTGCTTAGATTGAATTAGATGGTTTAGACTCTACTTCTCATCATAATCACAACTTAACCACCACTTCTTCATTGCTTAGATTGAATTAGATGGTTTAGACTTTTATGTTACAACTTATTCTGTTTTAGAAAGTATGAAAGCTTATTTTTTGTTTTGGAATCTGTCATTACTTCTGTTTTAGGTTGATAATGGACAAATCATGGATGTCCAAGGATAGATTGTCACGTGAGTATAAAGAGGGAGTAGATTCTTTCATTCACTTTGTTTTGCAGAATGTAGCAAATAGTGATCTAATGTCATGTCCATGCTCAACATGTGGAAATCTTAAGAGAAAAAAAATTGAACTTGTAAGGTTGCATTTGTTGAGTAATGCTATGGATTTAACATACCATACATGGATATGGCACGACGAAGGATCTACTTACTCAAAAAATGATTTGAATCAATCTAGTGATGGTGAGAATAATTTTATCTATGAAGACCCAATTGATATGGTACACGCTGCATGTGAAGAAACAGATAATCCAAAAGAATTCATAAAATTACTTGAGGATGCAGAGAAACCACTGTATCCTAGTTGTGTTAAATTCACAAAGTTATCTGCCATTATGAAACTATACAACTTGAAGGCCAAATATGGTTGGAGTGATAGTAGTATTAATAACCTTCTCACATTGATGAAAGATATGTTGCCGGACTGTAATCAATTGTCTTCATCTTTATACGATGCAAAGAAGAGTTTAGTAGCTTTGGGAATGGACTATGAGAAAATCCATACATGTCCTAATGATTGTGTCTTGTATCGGAAGGAGTACGAGACATCTACTAGTTGCCCGACTTGTGGAGCCTCGAGATGGAAAATTGGCAGGAATTCCACTATGAAGAACTTAATTCCTGCAAAGATCTTGTAGTATTTTCCACCTATTCCGCGATTTCAAAGAATGTTTCGGAATAAGGAAGTTTCAAAGGACTTAACTTGGCATGCTGAAAAGAGGGTCAGTGATGGTTATCTACGCTATCCAGCCGATTCACCCTCTTGGAAGGTTGTGGACCATAGATGGCCAGAGTTTGCTGATCTCTACATATAGATGGGATCAATCCTTATAGTTTGATGACCTCTACATATAGTTGTTGGACAGTTCTACTAATCACCTACAACCTTCCTCCTTGGTTGTGTTTGAAATGGAAGTTTATCATGCTCACTTTGTTGATTGCTGGTCCTAAACAACCTGGGAATGATATTGATGTCTACTCAGCACCTTTAATTGATGACTTAGAGCAATTGTGGTCCGTAGGCGTTCGATCGTATGATGCTTATTGAGATGAAAGTTTCCTACTTAGAGTTGTCTTACTTTGGACAATAAATGATTTCCCTGCATACGGAAACTTATCAAGATGCAAGGTGAAAGGATATCATGCATGTCCTTTATGTGGTGAAAACACTTATGCAAAAAGGTTGAAGTTTAGTCGGAAGATGTCATTAATAGGTCATAGAAGGTTTCTCCCTAAAAATCATCCTTACAAAAGACAGAAGAAAGCATTTGATGGAACACAAGAGTTCGAAATTGCACCAAATACGTTGGCTGGCCATGATGTTTTAAAAAGAGTTTCCTCAATAAAATGTAACTGGGAGAAGATGAATAGAAATTCTCAAGCAAATGAGGTTGGAGACAAATTGATTTGGAAGAAGAAGTCAATTTTCTTTCAATTGGAGTATTGGGAACATCTACATGTTCGGCATATTCTCGATGTAATGCACATTGAGAAAAATATATGCGAAAGTCTTATCGGCATATTACTCGACATCCCAGGAAAAATAAAGGATGGTGTAGCATCAAGACGAGACCTTCTGGAGATGAAGGTTAGGACTGAGTTGGCCCCGATTGTTGGGGAAAAGAAAACATTTTTGCCTCCTGCATGTTATACATTAAGCAGGAATGAGAGAAGAAAAGTTTGTGAATCTTTATCACGAATGAAAGTCCCAACTAATTATTCATCGAACATCAACAAGTTGGTCTCACTCAAGGATTTGAAACTTGTTGCTTTTGTGATCAGTCGTCTGTCTGATAACTTTAAGGTAACATGTGTATTTTATACTTTTGTATTTAATGTTGTCTACGTTTGAAAATCTATAAGCTAATTGTTAAATGTTTGCATGTGTTCTCTA
This sequence comes from Scutellaria minor, assembly GCA_954870855.1. Lineage (NCBI taxonomy): Eukaryota > Viridiplantae > Streptophyta > Magnoliopsida > Lamiales > Lamiaceae > Scutellaria > Scutellaria minor. The sequence continues at coordinate 12,437,288 of OX940731.1, read as the reverse complement.
GAAATTGAGGGAACAACAACAAGAACGAAGAGCTCTACATGAATATCCCCATCGTTTATCTCGAAAGGGGTATGCACAGTATACAAAGGATCATGTGAGTAACTTTAAATAAATGTTATTAGTATACATTAAGAAAAATATAATCCACATATTTGATCCTAGATTTGTAATTATTTATGTATGCAGCCTCAGATCTTGTGTGAAGATGCTGAAATTAATCAGGCTAGACTTTGGGTTGAAGGACGAAAGACTAAAGATGGGGTACATGAAGGAGATAACCTTAAAGAAAAAGTTACGAAGATTGTAAGCTCGCTTCCTTTTTTTGTATTTCATTAGTTGTCTTGCAATCTTATTTACTTATTGGATATTTAAATACTAGGATGAGTTTATTACCTAGAAAAAGGAAGAAATTTTGAAATTAGAGGGACAAAAATCCACCTTACTTGCAAATGCACTTGGCTCTAAAGAACACCATGGGCGTTTGAGAGGTGTTGAAGGTCATATCACTCAGAGGACTTATTACAATGTTCCAAAGGGAAAGAGGTCAAAGAAGCAGAATATATATGACATCCAACAACGTGAGTTGATTGAAGAAAGAAAGAAAAATGCCGAATAGGATGAACGCATTGCAAGACTGGAAGCTGCTTTAAACAAATACATTGCACATGATGTTGATACTGATGAGAAGGGTAGTTGTTCGATGAAGTACAAGCCTCCTTCAACTGACTTGAAGGGTATTGAACGAGAAATAACTCTCATTCCATTTGAAAATATGGATGACATCCGCAACTTAGATGTGGATGATGTGCAATTGATTGATAACAATACGACATTACAGGTATAACATGTTTATATTTTATCATTGTTGTCAAATCATAGTAGTTGTTTATAATGCTTTTTTTTACATATATCTTGTAGGGAAAACTTGTAGCATTAAGTTTGGAGTCGGGCACCAACATCGCTGCGTATAGCACTATTGTGAAACCTTATGGTCCAAATGAGCTTATTCATGGAATGCAATTACCTGAAAATTGCATGCGGGTTGCTATCGATGAAGCAATTGATGAAAATGTCGCATTGCCCATTCCAACACATGAGTGCTTGAGCATTGGTGATGCAGTAGAATCTCATGTCGCATGGTCGGTGCATCTTCTCAAGTTGCAAGACGAGACAAGTACTTCAATAGTTACTATATAATAATATGAACTTGTTTGACGTTTCTAATGTGTGAAATTGCAATATTTAGAAATCGAAAAATAAAAAAAAGCTTGAAAAGAGTAAGCATGTGATGGATTTCTCGACCATACCAACACCATTACGCATGGTGTATTGTTATTGCAAGACTTCTCTTGAAGGTAAGGGCAATGTCATGATAAGTCTCGATGAGGGTGTTTTTGGACACGATCGCACCCTTTATCTACACATCGAGGATGTCGAGCCTTTTTGCAAGTTGGAGTCAATTTTGTATACGTGTATTGCTGTCTACATATGGCATATTTATATTGAAATATTTTGTAAGTTAATTAACTTATTTTATTTGAATACGAAATGTATATTATTAAAAAAAATTTAATCTATAGACATTTATACAACAAGATTAGGAGCTCAAGCATGTTGAAGAGATTTAAATTTGTTGATCCATGGAACATTGGCCATATTCCATACACGAAAAAAGATAAGAAAAGTCTCAGTGATGGAATGGAGCAAAGAGCACGTGCTTTGGCAAGTGGGCTTGTCGGTACCTTGGTCAATCAACTTGTTTTGGTTCCATATAATGTGGGGTAAGTAAAAATATTATTTCCTTTAAATTGACTTGATCATTAAATTTACTTGAACATTACATGCACCCAATCTTGTGTTTGTGTAAATATGTAGTGCACATTGGATTCTTACTGTTATCGATCCTCACAATGAGGAAGTTGGAATGTTGGATCCACTTTACAAAGGCATTCATGATGGAGTTTGGAAATAAGTTGTTGAGTTGTAAGTTTTGGTTTGTTTAATTACTATTTTTTTTCTATATTTCTTTAACATGTGATTGTTACTAAATTATGCAACTCATATCACCTATGAAGGGCCTTAAAGATGTTTAGTGCAGAGACAATGAGCAAAGGAAGAAAAAAACCTACATGGATAGTAATTAAGATGTGTAATAACATCACAAGTTTAGATTTTTAATAAGTTTAAGTCATTAACAATTGGATTCAAATATATGTAGGCTCCTAAACAACTGGACGCTTTCCAATGTGGTTATTATGTGATGAAGTACATAAAGCAAATAGTTGAGTGTGATACGATTGAGAAGATTGGTTCGCTACAAGCATTGGTAAAAAAATATCATTTCTTTAAATGTTATATTTGAATCTTATTGAAAGCTTATTGAAAGTGTTTTGACAGTTTACTGGAGACCACTATACTGAACTGGAGATTAATGAAGTGCATAAGGAGTGGGCGGAATGTGTACAAGAACATATATATGAATTTTAGGTAATGAATGATAATATATTTGTTTTTTAGTTGGTTTATTTTTTTTTGTATTTTTTGACTTTGGGTGAAATTTTTTGTCAAACACTCGAGGTAGGTTGCTTTCAGTAGATGTTCATGCATGGTGATGAATGCAATTATACTTGTTGATGAGTTGAACACCTTTAAGTGTATGTTTTAGGCCGACTTTTGGTGAATTGTGTTTCAATGGCTTGAAATATAGGTTGTTTTGAGTAAATGATGATGTTTGTGGATTGGTAATGAATGAGGTCAACTTATTGCTTTTGTATGGCTTTTGGTGAATTGAGGTTCAATACATTGAGGTATATGTTGCTTTGAGTATGATATTTATGTCTTAGTTTGATAATGAGTGATATTATACTTATTTTGTTGATGGGTTGAATTTTGAGTTGTATTTGTTTGACTTGAGGTATGTATTGTATTTCAATTAATTGAGGTATATTCAACTCAATAAAAAGGGTTTTGATTTTTGTATGGTTATTCGAGATATAAAATTAAATGTGAAATTTAATTATGTGTTGCAGGTTCATCATGTTTGGTTGGTGGTGGGAGTAATTGAAGGATCTATGTACAAGTCTCATGATATATTGTGTTTTCAAGTGATGTAATTGAATACTTTGGATAAATACTTGTGACATGAATATTTATGATTTAAGATAATATTTTAATTTATTGTAATTTGTATTTTGGGGATTCAATGTTCATATTGTTTTATTTTTAGTATTATTTAATTTATTTAATTTCAATAATTTCAAAGTTATTCAGCAATTAAAAAAAACCTACAACAACGGTTTTTTAAATACTCTACAACGGTTGTCCTTGCTAGCTAAGACAACAGTTTCAAACAAATCTTTAACCGTTGTCGTAGGATCACTGTTGCCCAGCTGATGTCATAAACTCTACAACAACGGTTATTAATTGTTGTACTGTCGTTGTCGTAGATAGAAAAGATAACGATTTAAAACAAATCTTTAATAGTTGTCGTAGGATCACCGTTGTCTAGCTGATGTCATAAACTCTACGACAATGGTTATTAACCGTTGTACTGCAGTTGTCGTAGATAGAAAAGATAATGGTTTAAAATCGTTGTCTCTGCCATTGTCGTTTGGGTCTACGACAACGGTTAATAACCGTTGTCTATGAGCGAAATTTTTAGGACCCTACGACAACACAAACTACGACAATAGTTCAAATAGAGCTACGACAACGGTTAAAAACCATTGTCTATGTGTATTTTTCTTGTAGTGGTGCCATATGGACATGTAAAAGTTGTTTTCTCTTGGACTTTCGATGCAATCGCAATTTGATTGTATCTAGAATACCCATTGAGAAAACAATAGTAATCATATCCAGCCAAACGGTCCAACATTTGATCTATAAACGGGAGAGGGAAATGATCTTTTCGGGTAGCGGTATTCAATTTCCTATAATCAATGTACACCCACCACCCTGTTACAGTTCGAGTGGCTATAAGCTCCTCTCATCATTCTTGACCATAGTCATTCCTCATTTCTTTGGTACCACCTGTACCGGACTTACCCAATTACTGTCTGAAATAGGATACACGATTCCTACATCCAGCCATTTTAGGACTTCTTTCTTCACCACCTCCTGCATGATTGGGTTGAGTCTCCATTGGTTTTGGATTGAAGGTTTATAAGTATCCTCCATTCTTAGTTTGTGCATAACAATGGACGGACTTATTCCCTTCAAATCCAAAATTGACCAAGGGCATGCTTGTGTTCTCTCAACACCCGTAAAAGTTTTTCTAATTGGACTGAGTTTAAAGATGAGGAAACGATTACCGGATTAGCTTTATCGCTTCCTAAAAAGGCATATTGGAGATGATCCGGAAGGTGCTTCAATTCTGGAATGAGTGTGTTATTTTTCGTGTCTGAAACAACATATTTATGATCGAGCACGGTCGTGCTTGACCTGCACACATGCTATATGACTAGGCACGGTTGACCGTGCTGTACAGCACGGTCATGCCCCATTGTCTAGTACTATTTTTCTGACGGGCACGGTCTGACCGTGTGCCACAGCACGGTCATGTCCGGTCTTTTCCTCTTTAATTTGTCTCTCGTTTCCTCTTTTTTTTTCCTTTCCGTAACACTTCTTCCTTGGTATTTCCTGTAAAGCATCTAAACAATACACATAGTCAATGACCTCCTCATTTTCAAAATCAAGATTTTTCGTTTGAGTTTGCAAAGATTCCATCAAGCAAAATTCCAACGAATCCTTTGCCAAGATTCGCTCCATTTGATCCTCCATACAAACATCCTCTACTTCAATGAAGCTACAGTTCTCATTTTCATCATGGAATCTCATGGCCTTGTAAATGTTGAACAAGATATGTTCGTCATTTACACTCAAGGTAAGCTCTCTTTTTTGTACGTCAATCAATGCTCATCACATGGCTAAGAATGGTCGTCCTAAAATAAGAGGCACAACATGATCTTCTTCCATGTCGAGAACCATGAAATCCACTGGGAAGATGAATCGATCAACTTTGACTAGCACATCCTCAATGATTTCCTTGGGGTAAGTTATCGATCTATCAGCTAATTACAATGTGATTGTAGAAGGCTTTACGTCAGCAAGACCAAGCTTCTTGAAGATGGATAGCGGCATCAAATTTATACTTGCCCCAAGGTCACACAAAGCCTTGTCAAAAAATGATCCTCCAATTACCCAAGGAATTGTGAAGCTCTCTGGGTCCTTAAGCTTTTGTGGCAGCTTTTGTTGTAAGATTGCACTGCACTCCTCCGTAAGATTCACTCTTTTATAATCCGCTATTTTTCTTTTCTTTGACATTACATCCTTTAAGAATTTAGCATAGTTTGGCATTTGTTCTAAAGCATTTGCAAAAGGAATGTGAATGTGAATTTTCTTAAAAATATCTAGAAATTTAGCGAATTGAGCATCTAGCTTTTTCTTTTCAAACCGTTGAGAAAAAGGAAGAGAAGAAATTGTAAATGAAAGTGAAGGTTTAGAATTTGATTTTGGCTTCTTAGCCTCTTTTTGTTCGACTTCATCTTCCTTTTTCTCTACCACTTCTTCTTCCTCCTTCTTCTCATTTTCATCTTTCTCTGCCACTGGCATGCTTGGCCCCTCATATTCCATTCCACTTCTCAATTGAATTGCCTTACACTACTTCCTTGGGTTTATTTCAGTGGTTCATGGATATTGTCCCTTTTTATGTTGATTCCCCATGTTTTCAGCCATCTGCCCTACTTGTAACTCCAAGGCCTTCATCCGTACATCAAATTTTTCTTCAATCCTTGCGAATCTATCTCATGATTCATTCACAAATGCACCTACTAAATCTTCTAGTGCCGGTTTCTTTGGTTCATTGATTACTCCATTCATAACAGAAAAGCCCAGAGAAGGTTGCAGAACATTCTTATTATTTACATAAGAGAAATTTTCATGATTCTGTTAGGATGTATACTATAAGCCTAGATTTTGTATGAACATCTTTTTGATATGAGAATCATTATTGGTCAAATGTTTGCATTTTATATTTGCTATATATGTTAATGCAATTGTCCAGATTAATCTATATTGTAGAAAACATGGTGTGTGGTGCCACACAGAAGATCATGTTATCAGTTTCTTATGATTATAAATAGTAGCTCACAACAAAGATGGATTTGGACAAACCATTGGAACGGTTGTAGTGTAATTTGGTATTAGTCTATCTTGACTATAAAGTTACACTAGTACATTTTGTGTGTATTGAGCAGGATCATTTGAGGTTGTTCGATTTGTACAGACTATATAAAAGAACAAGACCTTTGTTATTATGGATGTGCATCTTCTTAATCCCTATATAATAACAGACACATGTACTCAGTGTTTATTTCTTTAATTTGCCAATGGGTGAGATTTATTCATAAATCAATAAGCTCGGTGAGTTGGGAGATAACACTGTTTATATGGTGTGTTGTTGATTATAGAAGGAATCTATGTCCTAATTATTTAGGATGATGATGTCCCCTTGAGGAGCTCATAAGGATTATCATGTAAACCCTGCAGGTGGATTTAGTCGGGCATGATAATAAAGATGAGTGGTACTACTATTGGAATTAGATGTAAATTAATTAAGTTGTCAGTAACTTATTTAATTTACGGACATTCGATATCTTAAACATGAGGAAATAAACATACACATAATAAGAAGGAGCCCATATTGTAATATGGGATTGGGGCGGTAGTTCAATTATAACTCCTTAGTGGATCGAGTTATAATTGATGGACTTAAGCTGGGTGTTCGGGTCGAACACAGGACGCCTAAGCCCATCAGGAGGCCCAACCCTAATTCCTCCTCTAGGTCCCTGTTGTAGCCTATATATACCCTAAAATCAGCGCCTCCCTTAAGACACTCTCTCAATCTCACGCATATAAAAAAAGAGTACAGAATCGTGAAAGGAGAAAAGGGATGAGATCGTTGAGTCCTTGGAAGATCGTCGCCCACACGACGTTTAAGGAAAGGGCTAGGAATACAGCAGAAGATCGAGAGGTCTTATCTTCGATCTGTTTGTCTTCAAAGATATGTTTTCTTTTCACTGCGCATATCTTTATGGATCCCGATTCCGATAGCATAGGGCCGACGATCCGTCGGTTCCAACAGATTCGCCTCTCCGTGTTTATACTGATACATACCCCTATTTCGAAAGTTTTGGTTGTTGTAATTTTGTCCATTCATATAGTTGATGTCTTCTACTTCCTCTTGTTGGGTGAAATCACATCCTCAACTCCCTACACTTCCTACATTTTGAGTTTGAACCTTTGCTAGCGCAACTACTTAATTTGTGAGAGCCGCTATTTGTGAGGATACAACGGACAATTGGTCTTGACTTTGAATCTCTGTCACTTTCCTATATGTGTTTCATTCAGATGGCCATTGGTAATTGTTTGTTGCCATTTCCTCCAAAATATATGTTGCATCCTCCGAACTCTTTGCTAACAAAGCTCCTCCTGCCGTTGCATCTATCATAGCTTTCATTGATCCAAACAGTCCATTGTAGAAGAAACAGACCTGTTGATCTTCAGGGAATCCATGCTGAGGACATCTTCTTAACATATCTCTGAATCTTTCCCAAGCTTCGCCCAAGGACTCCCCATCAAATTACTTGAACTATGTAATCTCACTTTTCAACTTCAACGTCTTACTTGGTGGAAAGTACTTAAATAGAAACTTACTACTTAATTCATCCCATGTAGTAATTGAGTCGGGAGGGAGTGAGTTGAACCACAGCTTCGCTTTATCTAGTAAAGAGAAAGAAAACAATCGAAGTCTTATAACATCATTAGTAACACCATTCAACTTGATCGTATCACATACTGCAAGAAACTGCGCCAAATGTGCATTGGGGTCATCTAAATGGCTATCCCCAAACTGATGTTGCTGAACTATATTGATTAGAGTCGACTTCAACTCAAAATTATTTGCTTGAATAGGTGGTCGCACAACTCTCCTTCCATTTTGTTTTGGTTGAAAATAGTATCTGATGGCTCTTTGAGCACCAACTGGTGGTACTTGGTTCACTCCTCCTTCGATACCTTGATTGTTTAGTACTTGCACTATTGGATTATCTTCAGCAATCTGAGTTTGAGCGAAAAGTTGTCTTCGTGTTTTACTATGTCTGCAAGTTGCTTCAATCTCCGAATCTAGTGCAATCAAGTTCGTCTTTTTAAAGCGAGTGTTCATGCACAATCTGAAAACATCTAAAAGACAAGTATCAGATACTCTCTAAAAATCAGAAAAATAAAAATAAAAATAAATCCTAGACTAAAAATAAAAACAAAATTCGAATATTAATTTTCCTAAACTCCAATCCCCAGCAACGGTGCCAAAAACTTGTTCACTATTTTTTTAGCTACTCCCGCAAGTGTACGGTGTAGGGTGTAGAAGTGGTGAGCAAGGTCGATCCCACAGAGACTGGCTATCTAGGCACTAACTAATTACTCAAATTTAATTTTCAGTTTTATCTAGGAAAATCAAATCACACTGATTGTAGATTAATTCAATAGAAAAGTAACTAAGCAGATAAATTCACTCAAGAATAATGGATATCTAAGATAGGTTCTAGGACATGCTTTCATCTAATTCTCATCAAAACATCACTTTAACCAATTCAAGTTCATTAATCAATCATCCTATATGAGCAATCACATATGTCGAATTAACAGCTCTCCCGAGTCAGTTAACCAGTTGATTATTATGCCACCAGAGGTATCCCTACTCAATCTGATTGAAACATAACAACTCCCAAAAGTACCTAAGATTGATTTCTTATAACATAAATTCCTTAATCTCCCGATTTAAGTATTTTTATATATCATATGTTTATTCTTCCATAATTAAATCTCATCTCTCGAATTTTGATCTAATTACTAAAACATGCTCAATTACCGGCCAAATAACCCAACAAGCAATCAACACATAAACAAACAAATAGGATAAACGATCATGAACTTTGAATTGAACTTAAAGATCCATCTAGATTTGAATCAAATTACTAACAAGCCCTAGAAACACTAGAAAATTAGATAGACATGATGATAAACAAACTTATAGACAAGATTGGAAATATCATATCTACTAATATTTAACAAAAGAAGAAAAGATTAAAAACTCTATTAGACGATGATCTCGCGATTCCTCGATCTCTTGAATTCTTCTTCAAATCCTCTCGATGCTTCTCAGACTATCGTGTTTTTCTCTATGAATCTCTCTTCTGAATTTATCTCCTTATTTTCTCTCTCTTCTCCCCTTTTCTCTCAGACCCATGTTGATTATTTATATTGTTTTGGGAATCTTCCAAGTGAAATAAGAGGTGAAGATTATCCAAGAAAACCAAATCTCTACGAGTTCCTGTTCACCCGGGCACAGTCTTGCTATACAGCACAGTCGACCGTGCCCTGCCAAGAGGTCACTGCCTTTTCACGGAGTTGACCGTGTTGTGGGACACGGTCATGCCCCATCATCGAGCACTCTCTGTACACTGGCGCACGGTTATGCTGCATGGCACGACCAAACCGTGTGCCATCAATTCTTCCATACGATCTTGTATTTCAACTTCTATTCTTCCTCGTTTTTCTATGATTCATTTCTTGGTAATCAATTACACTTGAAACTTGCACTTTTCTCATCAAAATCATGAAACTAAGCACAAACCGATCAAATACAACTTATACAATATAATATCCGAAATCACCATAAAAATGTTTCTAAACATATTCAAATGAATACGTAAACATATGCAAAAATACGTGAAAAATGACACTTATCAAGGACCATACAAAATGTTTGGGCAGCTGCAAGAAAACAACAATTAGATGGAGTCCTAGTGTTCTTTAAGTCACAAAAGCAACACATTACACATAATGTAAGGAAAAGAATTCATCTAGATGAAGAAATGTTGAAGGCCATACCATTTGAAAAAAGATCAACCAAGAGAAGATTAGCCAAGGAGATGAAATACAGCAAATCAACAATTGGTAGGTGGGTGAAAAATGGGGCAATCAAACCACACACAAATGTCATCAAGCCTGATCTTACAACAGCAAATAAAATACAAATGCTAAAGTACAATTTGAATTCCTTGCAAGTTGACAGGCTCAACAACAAAGTCAAGTTTGGATCAATGCATAATGTCATTCACATTGATGAGAAATGGTTTTACATGACAAGAGCAAGTGAGAGGTACTACATGTTGCTAGGGAAAACTGAACCACATAGGACATGCAAAAGTAAGAGGATCACACACAAAATTATGTTTATGTGTGCAGTTGCAAGACCCCAATATTCAAGTGATGGGAAACTTATGTTTGATGGGAAAATAGAGATTTTTCCATTCACAAGGCAAGAACCAGCACGAAGAAACAATAAAAACAGAATAAGGGGCACTATGGTGACAAAGTCAATAGACTCAATTACTAAAGAAGTCATCAAGAAATGCCTAATTGACCAGGTAAAACTATCAGAACATTATCATCACATAGTTTTACACACATAAGTAAGTCTCCAAAATAAGAAATATTATCATTTCCCTATTGTTGACATTACTTTTTACAGTTTCATCACATATAAGCAATTAATCATCATTTCTCATCAGATTATACCAGCAATTAAAGCAAAGTGGCCAACAAGTGCAAGCAAACAAATTGTAATTCAGCAAGATAAAGCAAAACCATATATTAGCAACCATGATCTTGAGTTTAGGGCTGCAGCCTCATCAGATGAATTCAACATCCAATTGGTTTGCCAGCCACCAAACTCCCCTGACACTAATGTCAATGACTTAGGGTGGTTCAGGGCTATACAATCATTACAAGTGGACACAACTTCATATAATGTGGATGATTTGGTGAAAAATGTGATGTTATCCTTTGAAAACCTCACACACACTACACTTGACAATGTATTCTTAAGTCTACAAAATTACATTATTGAAATCATGAAGATAAAGGGAAACAACAACTACAAGTTGCCACACATGAACAAAGGCACTTTACTTAGGGAAGAAAGACTGCCATTAACACTAGAGGTGGAGGAAGACATGGTAAAAGAATGCATAGAGTACTTGGTGCAAGCTGGACAGATAGAAGATACAACATATGACTTAGAAGAACTAATGACCAATCTAGGATATGATTAAAGCATAGGACATACTTTTTAACATCATTTTGAACCATCTCAAGGTAAAGATGGTAATGTTTACATCATAAACTAATGTTATTTAAGTCATATAGGACATGCTTAAGTTGTAAACATATATTACTATACCTTTTGCAAGTATTGACTCTCATATATTGCAATTTTCAGCTATGGTGACATTTTTTAGTGCAAGGGTAACACATACTCACATTCTAACCATATACACACAATCTGAATGGTCAACAAAATAAGGAATACTGAGCTAACTCAATCAAATGACCATCACATTAATCAATCAAATAAGAATTTGATTAATTAATTCCCTCATAACAATTTTGTCACGCCCCATTTTACATTATTACAGAATATCAGAGTTTAATAAATTTTCATTTGGGCGTCTAGCAATTTGTTTAGACATAGGCTTCCAGAAACAAACTTAAATTTTGCAAATAAGTTAAATCATCTCAAACATCCCTATTTTATAAAACGTAAATTTTAAACAGCGGAAGAAAATATTTTACTTTGTCGTTGCATAGCTAAAGTTGTACAACTTTGCAAACTAAGCACTTCAAAAGACTTCAAAATAATATATTCTTTACATCCAAAATAATATGACATCTCTTTCACCTCCCTTCCGAGCGGCTGCAACCTGTAAAATAAAATCATTTAAGGGGGTGAGTGCATAAGGACACTCAGTAGGGTAGGTTTCATGGATAGACAAAACATAAAAGAATATAGACATATAAATTCTTAAGCACAGATGTGGTTCTTTAGCCACTTTGTTGCAGTTCATTAGCCGCTTTGGTAACATGTAGTTCTTTAGCCACTTTGATGCGGTTCATTAGCCGCTTTGTAATATGTGGTTCATTAGCCACTTTGATGCGGTTCATTAGCCACTCTGTAATATGTGGTTCGTTAGCTACTTTGATGCGGTTCATTAGCCACTTTGTAATATGTGGTTCATTAGACACTTTGATGCGGTTCGTTAGTCGCTTTGACAAATATTTCATTTACATCACATAGTAGAGCACACAATACAACATTAATCAATTTAACACATATGTCCATGTAGGCACATTATTTCATATCAAATTCATTTGATATCTTAAGTGCAAAAAATAAGAAAATTACCCCCACCTCGTTCGGTGGTAACCCTCGTGAAGTTTGATTCTTTAAATCCTAAGTTCGTTCCTTCACTTTAATCAAGTGGTATCTTGGGAAAACTGCTACGTTTCAGGAAACTAGTGGGGTTCTTCGTCTGCATTTCCTATAAGATATATATATATAGCTCATCTTAATGACTTAAAGAGACTATTCATAACATGAATTAGAATTCGAATTGAAAAATACTCTTAAACAAGGGTCGATAGAAAAAGGTCCATAGAAAGAACTTTTGAATGTAAGGGAAGATGGCTCGTATTATTTGGAAAAATGAGAGTTCTAAATACATCATTTGAAGGTTCGACTTTTGTGTCAAAGAAAACCCCTTGCACACTTAATTAAACTTGCAAAGAAAGCTTGAACTTGCAAGGAAAAATATTAAATTTGCAAGGAAGATTAAACTAGCAAACTTGCAAAGAAGACACTGAGCTTGCAAAATTAAACTTGCAAACTTGCAAAGAAGAAATTAAGCTTGCAAAATTAAACTTGCAAACTTGCAAACAAGACACTAAGCTTGCAAAATTAAACTTGCAAACTTGCAAAGAGAAGTTAAACTTGCAAACTTGCAAATTAAATAATTAAGCTTGCAAAGAGCATTGAACTTGCGATCTTGCAAAGAAAATAATTAAATTTGCAACGAACACTAAACTTGCAATCTTGTGAAGAAAATAATTAAGCTTGCGAAGAATATTAAACTTGCAAAGAAAACAAATCTTGCAAAGTAGAATTAATCGTGCAAAATAAACTTCTCTTGCAAAGGTAAGAAAATGCTTGCCAACTGGAAAGAAAAACCCTCTTTCCCGTCAGCCTAACTGTCGCTACCGGCCCTTCCGCCGCCGCTGCCGACGACCCTCATTGTCGGTGACTCACACCCCAACCAACACGCATACACCCACACACACAGACAACATACATAACTACAGCAAAAAGACACCAAACAACAGCACAAAATGTACCCAGCAGCCTGTCCTACACGCCCGATGCGCGTGCACACAGACCCGACGTGCACACACACACTGGCCTGGTGCGCACGTCCAGACCCGATGTGCTCCTAGCACACACACAATGCCCTCCCAGTACATACTTGCGCATGACCCGATGTGCACCAAACACCCACCATAGTGACCCGATGCACACCAGCGCTTTCAGCGCAGTGCCCAACACCCGTTGTCGTCCTCGACAATGGCCGACAAACCACATACTGGCGCACCCTGCGCCGGCAACCTGCAGCGACAACAACGTCGGAGGAAAAACAGCAGTAGAAGAGAGAGGGGAAGAAATAGGGAGAGAGACCAATAGAGAGAGAAAGAGGAAATTCTTCTTTTTTTTCTTTACTTTTTCCAATTATTTTGTGTCCCACACTTGCCTTCCTTGTTCTTGATACCAAGAATAATAAATGAAGGTTGACTTTGGGAGGGGGATGTGTCAATACCATGGTGAGGTAGAGGCTAGGTATCAAAAATCATATGAGAGGGAGAGAGAGAGTAGTGTGCTAAGTGTCCAAACTATATGGAGAGATAGAGATGTGTTGGCAATCAAGTAAAAAAAAATATTCCTTAGGCTTAAACAAATTACTTCATTATCTTGATTAATTATTTTGGGGTGTTATAAGTTTCACCACAGGGAAAATGGTACCCTTAATCAAGCCTCCTAACCTAGGTTTGGAACCCAAATGGTGGCATTAATCTAAGGCACATTGAGGACACCATAACCCAACCCATTACACAAATACAGTCTCCAAAATAAAGAAAAATTTACAATTTTTAGCTATGGTGACTTCACCACTTATATTTTCACCCACCTACCAATAATCAACTTTGCACAATATCATCAACTTTGCACAATTTTACCAAAAAAACAAGGGCAAGAGGGTTGCATGTCTTCGCTCCATCTCGAAGCCACCTCCATCGCCTCTATCCTCTCCTTTATCCCCTCCATTAGAGAACTCTCCGCTGCAGGAGTAGTATTAGAGGTTATATACAAAATACTGTAAAAAAATATTATAAAAAATACTGTAAAAATACCTGTGTGGATTAGAGGACTCTCAAATACCCACGAATCTTCTAAGTCGGCAACGACGACGTTCTCAATGTCAAAAATAGGGAAGTCCATTTTAGAGAAAGCTGACTCCATTAAAGGTGTCTCATCCACAAAAGTTTCAGCTTCAAACAAAAGTTCTTTCAAATCCGACTCTATAATACATATTGAAGAAAAACAGAGTGGGATCGAAGAAAAAGACCGATCGATCGAAGAAAAAAATAGATTAATTGAAGAAAATGAGAGATCGATTAAAGATCTGCACAGTTTTAAATAGAGGCGAGATGGATCGAAGATCTCTTCATAGATTTTTTACAGAGTTGATTTGAGGGGAGGGGTAGAGACGACACATAGGGTTTCAGAGAGAGGCGTATCATCAGAGTTTTCAGGGAGTGGGGTGGAGTGGGGTGGGGAAGACTATGGAAGAGAGAGAGAGTGAACATTAGGGTTTTTGGAGAGTGAGGTGGGGAAGACGGTGAAGATAGGAAGAGAGAATGTGATTAGGGTTGGGAAGAACATTCGAGAATGAGTGTATAATGAGTGGGGGTTTGGGTTTTTTGTTTCAAAATTGGTGTAATGGGTAGGGTGATTTGGGTTGGGTTAGATTAAAAATTGAATTAAGTTGGGTTTTTTAATGTATTGGGTTAGATTAAAAATTGAATTGGGTTGAGTTTTTTAATATATTGGATTAATTGTGATTTGGATTTTTTAATTGTGTAATGGACTAATTAGTTCAATTAATTAGATGTAGTAGGTTAATTATGTGAGAAAAAGTAATGACATTGTGTGTAAATAAGTGTGTATTGTGAGGGTAAGAATTGTGATAAAATTTGTCATTTTTTGGTGTGCAAAGTGTTTGGGGACATACTAAAAAGGAAAGTGTGCAAAGTGTTAAGAGACGGAGGGAGTATTACTCATATATTTATATAATATTACTTATACATTTATATTAACATAATCATACATTTATGTAATATATAAAGATACAACTAACCTAACTAAAAGGTATGAGTACATAACTAAAGGTATGACTAACATAACTAAAACGTATAAAAAAGAATTACATAAAGGTATGATTATATTAATATAAAGGTATACGTAATATCACATAAAGATATGAGTCATGACACATAAATGTATGTAGATCCAAAAATGTAACATCTCGATTTTTTTTTACACTTAGAAAAATGCAAATGTGGTAGCTTAAACACTTTATATGTACGCAGCAGAAAATTGGAATTTTTTTTTTTCTTTAAAAGCTTAAAGCTCACTTTAATGAATGGAATTTCATGAGTGTGCAACGGAAAATCACACATTAAATAAATAGATATTTCATAAATATGCAGTGGAAGACTTAATGATGAATTTTACTAATTAATTAAATTTCCTCAAATGAACCAACGTCGAAATAAATCATAATAGACAAATTAATTACGAAAGATGTTTTTTGTAAAATAAAGATGACTAAAAATTTTGTAGACTTCTTGACACCAACCACCGCGCATCCACCCTACTCCACATCAAAGAATTTTATTCTGAAAAGTTAGATTATATATATGAAGTGAGCAAAACACGACCTCAGTGGGGACATGCTTGTCAAGATTAAAGGCAACATATAAATGTAAGACAAACATCAACAACATGAATAAAAACATTTTCCTCGT
This sequence comes from Scutellaria minor, assembly GCA_954870855.1. NCBI lineage: Eukaryota > Viridiplantae > Streptophyta > Magnoliopsida > Lamiales > Lamiaceae > Scutellaria > Scutellaria minor. The sequence goes on along the minus strand of OX940731.1, from coordinate 12,421,253 downwards.
CATGGAATTGGTCAATCAATTAGCACCGTGGGTAAAACTCGAAGGCCTACTTAACCCATGGACCTTTGATGGTCTCTGGCTAGTTATGAGCATGACGGGCAAACCCGAAGGCCTATTTAAGACCCATGGACCTTTGATGGCCCCTGGCTAGTCTCATGCATAGATCATAAATTATAGCAAGTATTTTCATAAAATCATTTTACTCATAACATATCGCATCAATTCATTAATCACATTCACATAAAACATTTAATGAAGATAAACACGAGTTAGAAATCCTCCACCTTAAAATTTGAAAATCTTGAATGCATTGATGCATGGATGCAAGTCTGCCGATCAAATTCCTCGCTCCTTCATCTCCTAATTCTATAACTCTATTTCATGTGTCGTGTAGTCCTCGTAATCTAAGTATATGAATTAGGTAATGATTTAGTACTATTTTCTTTCATAACTTTTAACTGTAGAAAGAATTAAATGAATGGAATGAAAAGAAATTGAGTTTGAGATCAAACGTAAGACTTTTGGAAAGAAAATAATTTTTGATATGGTTAGAAACTAAAAAGATATTTTGGCTCACTGGAGGATAAATAAAAGTTTTTTGGACTTTTGGAGAAAATAAAAATTAAGTCTAAATTGAAAGATTTTCAGAAAATCTCTAACTAAGCATATTTTATTGAAATATTTTTTCACTCATGAGATATAAAACCAAACAACCCTTAATTTTAAATGAGAAATCTAGACTGTTAAATAAGTAACATATATAAATTTTACAAAGATCCAAGTAGTATAGCTATAGATTTCTAATTTTTTTTGAAATTTTAATTGCATGAACGTTAAATTTTGCAGAGCTGTAAAATAAATTTAATTCTTAAGAAATATAAAACCTTTTTATTTGAAACTTTTCCAGAAGATGAAAGACATGTTCATATACAACATATTAAAAATTAAAAGCATTTGAAGACTTTAATCTGTATGTATTAATTTAGTAAAGCAGTAACAATTTACATCTTTAATATTTCAAAGAAGAGAAGAGAATCATTTTTATATAAAGTAACTGTTGGATTAAATTGAAATTTTTACTGTAAATCAAAACCCTAAAGTTACACAATCTGTTAAAATATTATAAAATTAGGAGTTATATGAGTAATTATTTGAAATTTTAAATCACTAACGGTAAACATCTTAATTTCTACGAAGTAGAAATATAAAATTCATATTAAATAAATTAAGGCTTTTATTGACATAAAATTTTTATATAAGATCAAAATATAATATCACATAATATTTTAAAATTTTATAAAATTATAAGTTCTTTAGATATTTATTTTTAATTTCTAAAATCAGGAACATTAATTCGTTGATTCTTACGTTGAAGGAATAGAAAAATCATATTAAATAAATTAGAATTCCAATTGATTTGAAATTTTACAGTCTTAACAATACAATAAGAGATAACATACTAAATTCTCGTAAAATTCGAACCTGTGAAAGTATTAATTTGAAATTTTGGATGGAAAGAACATGAATACTTATGTATGCTTTTGAAGATGAGGATGATGACCACATCTTACTTCCTTTTGTTGTGGCTGAATCAGATATAAAAATGAAGATTTCATAGAGTTTGATTACTGAAAAATTATGGGTTGTGTTTTAAATCTAATCATCTACGGTTTTAAAGAGTCCAGGAAAGTTAAAGATCCCTATTGCTCAAAGATGTAGTGTAGAGTTTGATTAGGTTTAGGAAACCTATATTTCTTTATGTAATGGGCTTGAAATAGTCTAATGGGCTTATCTAGGGGTGGAAATCGGACGGATCGGATCGAAAATAGGGTGTTTCTTAAAAATTCCGAAAATTTTCGGAATTGTAAACTCCAATCCATTTCCGATTTTTCGGAAATTTCGAAAATTTCGAAAATTTTGGAATTCCGAAATTTTGGATCTTTCAAAAAATTTTCGGAATTTTTGAAAAAATTTCGGAATTTTATAATTTGTATAATTTTCTTTGTCATTATTCCTATTATTTCATTAACTGTACTACACTGCTACTTATTACTAACATTAACGAACTAAGTTCGATCTCAATTATAAAACTCATAAACTAAAGAAGCTGAACTCAAGCTTAGTATAGTTCAACTTGTATAACTTCGTAAACTATTTAGGCTCATTTATCCATATATTTTATCATTAAAATAATAAATTTATATAAAATGTTATCATTTTTAATGAAATTTATGATATATTTACCTATATTCTACATTTTATATGAAATTTATGATATATTCTACATTTTATATTTCTAAATGTGAATCGGATCGGAAATCAGAAATCGGATCGGAATTTCGGAATTTCCGAAAAAATTAAATTTCGGAAATATTTCGGATCGGATTTTGGAATTTCCAAAAATTTTAAAACTAATTCCGATCCAAAATTTTTTGGAAAAATCGAAAATCGGAATTTCAGAATTTCAGATTAAAAATATTCGTTTCAAATTCGAAAATTTTCAGATCGGATTCGGCGGATATCGGAAATTTCGTTCCGATTTCCACCCCTAGCCTTATCTACACTTATAAATATTTTTAATTACATGACCTAAATTAATTTATAGTCTAAATTTAACAATCTATTTAATTTCTATATCTTAAATTTTTGGGATATTACAAAAAATGCGCTTAAATTTTTTTTTTTTTTTGGAGTTACAGAATTACATAAAGGTTATGATATGTGTACATAAAGATCGTAATAGCATAACATAAATGTCATACTGATATAATATAAAGATAACACACGAATCAAAAAAAAATCTTAAAGTATGTGGATACGGTTCTGGTTGACCCAATTGCATGGATCTAGATCTATACAACTGATGCACAGAAGAATTTGTGACAACAAAATGAAGAAGTAAAGAATTTCAAATATTCAATCACATTATACCAAATATAGAATTTAAATCTGTAGATTTGTAAATTAAATGCACACTTTATCCAAACAATGAATTTTAAAGTAGGAGATTTTAAATTGAAGGAATCCAAAAACCATTCATTTCAAATGACTTAAAATCTCAAATCCCTCTATCCAAACACCAAAACTTTTATGCAACTAGTGCATAAATCTTATATCCATGCACTCGGGTCGATCCGACCCGCCACACACACCCACACATTGTCACGCGCCTGAGTGGGTGCACCCAAACTCGCTCTCAAGTGATACACATTTATGTTATGTTAGTTATACATTTATGTTATGTTAGTCATATATTTTAGGGTTTTAGTTGTAACTTAACACTTTTTTAAATATCCATTAATACCTTTCATTAGTTTTGTTAGTCATATTTTTTAGTTATGTTAGCTATACCTTTTATATATTACATAAAAGTATGACTAACATAGTATAAAGCTCAACGGTTTTTTTTAAAGTAAAAGTATGAAAGTAAGGGTATAATATTTGTACATAAATGTGTGACTAACATAATATAAAAATGTATGAATATATCTTATAAAGATCAGAGCAAAAAAAAAATTTTTAAAAAAAACACAAATCCGACCCGAATGTATTTGCAACTGGTGCACATGAGACCTCCTTTATTAAGTAAAGTGATTTAAACTTATTAACTTTACTTACACTGAGTTGGCTGATGAATCTCCAAACTATCATTATATTATATATATATATATATATATATATATATATATATATATAATAAGATATGAGTGTGTGGATGAAAAGGGAAATAAGATATGGTAAGACAAACATGTTCATCGCAGAAATGTTCGGCATTGGACACAGAATTGAGAGTTCCTTTTAATTGTAAAAGTCAAACAGAAGTCCAACTTCAATATCACTGGCCCAACAAAAAAAAAATACAATTTATAGATTCAACCCAATAACAAAAAACAGAATTATGTATTCCAAGATCACATTTGGGAATCCATACAACATAACCAAAATATGAACCAAAAAAATATAAACAACCACAAAGTCCAAGGAGAATTACAAAAAAACCACAAACCACCGGTCCTCTCACAATAATGGACTTTGGTTATAACCCACATATTTTTGATCCACAATTCATTTACATTTTTTAATTCATGTACAACAAATATTTACATATTTCGATTTTTTTCTATACTATAATCTTTTTGGTTACCAATACAATTCTGAAATTTTGAAATATTTGTTTATTAATATTATATCACATTAATATTGATGTGAATAAATTAATTTTGAATTCTTATACTTTTGGATCTATTCAATATATTATATTAAATTGTGTATTGTATTCTAAGATAATAAAAATTATTAAATGTGTCTCTAAGATTTTTTGAAATTAGTGAAACATTGCAATTTTTATTAAGTTCGAATCACAATATTATTTTTATGCAAAACAGATAAATAGTCACGTAAGACTCACATAAGTGAAACAATTGTGATATATATAATTTAATAATTTGAGAAAACAAAAAATAATAATAATAAAAATAAAAGGCCAACCCCAAATATATAACTATGGAAGAAAAAAAAATTCATTGATCCAACAAATAAAAAATGCAAGTTATTTTTTTTAAAATAAAAAATAAAAAAAGCAAGTTGAGAAAGAGAATGTCATATATGGGGGTCACGTTTCAGCTTCCAAGGAAAAAAAAGTCCAACGACTTTCTATTACGCAATTCAAATTCTGGTGTGGCAACAAAAAGCAACATCTCATCTCAACGGCCATTTTTGAATTTCATTACCCCACCCTTTTACAAATCCGTTATGCCGCAAATCCAAAACCTTCTATTCATTTCTTTCAACTCCGCATAAACACCATTAGCATTGCTATAGTATATACACATCGATGGATTGAAAAAGGAGAACAAATCATTTCTCTCTCAATTTTTGACAGCAAGATATCATCTCAGCTGGATTTCCAGATGAAAACAAGGGTCTTCTCAAATTCTTGGTAGCTAAGAAGAAACAGAGAAAGTGCTACAATGGCGTTTTCAGCTGATAAAGAGAACCAACATCTAATGTGGTTCAAAAGCAGGAAAGCTTTGAACAATGTTCTCTTCAAAATGCGCCGCAATTCTCTCACTCCTAAAAACCAGTCCGACGAAACGGTGCCGTTTCCACCTCTCATCACCAAAATCCAAGATTTCACTCCCACAGATCTTGTTTCCGACAAAACCTCTCTTCTTTCCGATGAAATCTTGCTCAAGATTCTCTCAAAGCTCCCTAAATCCCAAAGAAACGCCAATTTCCTTGTCTCCAAAAGGTGGCTCAATCTGCAAGGGAGGCTTGTGAGATCCATAAAGCTTCTTGATTGGGATTTCCTCGTTTCAGGTAGGTTGTTTCTCAGGTTCCCTAATCTTATCCACGTTGACTTGGTCAACGGGTGTTTGATTTCTCCACGAAACTCTGGTGTTTCTATCACCAACAAGTTTGTATCCTTCCATGGTGGCTCTGATAGTGATTCTGAGCGCAAAGACTGGTTTTTTCCGGAGAGTTTAGTGCTGAGTGGTGATGAAATCGACAAGGGTTTGAGGGTTTTAGCCAATGGGTGTCCGAATTTGAGGAAATTAGTGGTGGTGAATGCTACTGAAATGGGGCTGTTGAGTGTGGCTGAGGAGTGTCCCACACTGCAAGAACTTACACTGCATATGTGCAACGATCAAGTTCTGCGTGGGATCGCGGCGTTTGGGAATTTGCAGATTTTAAGGATGAGTGGAAGTGTAGATGGGATATATGGATCATTGGTTTCAGATGTTGGATTGACTATTCTAGCACAAGGTTGTAAGAGACTGATGAAGCTTGAGTTGAGTGGATGTAGAGGCAGCTATGAGGGAATTCGAGCTATAGGACAATGCTGTCAAATGCTGGAAGAGTTGACTCTTTGCGATCATGAAATGGAGAGTGGTTGGCTTTTGGCTCTTTCATACTGTGAGAATTTGAAGAGTTTAAGGTTTGTTTCGTGTAAGAGAATCGACGGTGTGTGTGACCTGGATGGGGATTTGGGATGCTGTTCTGCACTTGAGAGTTTGAGTTTGGAGAAGTGTCAGTTGAGGAATAAGAAGAGCTTGAAGGCATTGTTTTTAGTGTGTCAGAATGTAAGAGAAGTAGTGGTCAAGAACTGCTGGGGTTTCACTGATGATATGTTCTCCACTGCAACTGTTCTCAGGTACTATAATTTGGCTAAGTATTTTAACAGAACATAATGGTTGTTTATGGGCCATTTTTAATCTCAATATAATTTATGTTAAATGCAGGAGAGTGAGGTGTTTATCAGTTGAAGGATGCTCATTGCTAACAACAGATGGTCTGGAATCAGTAATTGTTAGTTGGAAAGAGCTTAAGAGCCTGACAGTGAAGGCATGTAACAATATAAAGGAGATTTCCAGTGTACTTTCAGCTCTCAAGAATTTGAAATGGGAGTCGGATATCAAGTCTTGTCTTTCAGCCAATCTTGCAGGAGCCGGCGTCGGAAAGAGGGGCACTAAGTTCTTCAACAAATCTTGCGATTGGAAATCACTGCCCGGTTCTTACAGAACGCTTCAAATTCTTGAAACTAACACATGACTAAACACACCCTATTTACTCTTCACTTTCTGTATCAGTTCTTGATGTAGACTATATCTACTAGTGTTCTTTCTCTCTATTAGGCTCAATCACAAATTTCTGTACAATAGTTTTTTACATTGATTCTTAACGTGTAATGTTTCTTATGTTACAAATAAGACCTTACAAGTTCATCGGTTATTGCATGTTGGAGATGAAGAATTGGATTTGACATCAGCTCCAACAGTGAGAAAAAATAAAATAAAATTGTGAGCAGCATGTGCAAAAAACTGCTGCCCCTGATTCGAATATATTTGTTTGTTTGTAAGTTTAACATGTAACATTGTGCTGTCAATGCTATTTTTAACTTATAGTAGCATTGTATTGTCTATTCTATTTTTAATTTATAGTAACATTTTGTTGTTAATTCTCATTGTAGCGTTGAATTTGGATGATTTCTTTGCTTCTACACTTTTGGATTCAAAAATTTGACCAAAAAAATTTCAAACCAAAAATTTCACTCAAACTTTATCAGCTAACAAGAAACATAAATATTACTACTATATTAAAGCTAAAGTAGCCAAACAAAACAATCATTCTGCTACATATTATACATACATGAAACTAAAATAACAGTATTAAAAGAAGCAAATATGACATAATTTTAGACCCCAACTCCATCAGAAACACCCCTCAAAGAATCAGTGACTTGAAGAGGGAACATGACATTATCATACAGAATCCCAGCAATGGCTGCTCCGATCAACGGCCCCACCCAATAAACCGCTTGATTCTTGAAAGTCCCTCCGATCAGGGCCACCCCGAATGAGTGTGCTGGATTCATGGAGCCACCGGTGAAAGGGCCCGATGCCAACACATTGGCTCCCACTACGAGCCCGATCACCAACGGGCCGATGGCTCCCATGGCTCCCCTCCTTGCATCTCCAGAGGCATACACTGTGTACACCAGTGTAAATGTCATCACCCCTTCTAGTATGGCTGCTCCAAATCCAGTCATTTCGCTCGGTATTGTGTGAACCGGAACATGCTGCAAAGATTAACATCATTTATCGAATTAAACGTATATTATGTGGAGATGGAGGATTAATTGAATTATTACCTGTCCAACAGTAGTGGTTTTGAGAAGAAGGCAAGCCATGACAGAGCCAAGCATCTGGAAAATCCAATAGAATATGGCCATAGGAATGGTGATGTGTCCTCCGATTGCCATTCCGAACGTAACGGCCGGGTTGACATGCCCCCCCGAGATGTTGGCAGAGATGAAGACAGCCACTGATAAGCCGAATGCATTGGCCATTGCAATAGCACCCAAGCTTGATGAATCGGATGTTTTCCCTGTAATAATTGAATGAATACTTACTTGGATTAAATCAAATAAAAGAAGACGAAGAAAAAGAAAAAGAATGCATACGCGAAGACATGGCGGCGCCAACAGCAGCGAAGACGAAGAAGAAGGTGGATATGAACTCAGCGAGATAAGATCGAAGAGCAACGGGGGCTACACAGTGTTGTAAGCGTGATTTTAGTGACGCCATTGTCAGTGAATGTGAATGAAGAAACAAGTGAGATTATTGTTGTTATAATAAGCAGTTGGAGTTGGGGACGGTTAATCATTTTGATTTCAAATGTTGAGCGCCAAAATACATAGAGAGATTCCGCTCAATTTCAGTTTTTTATCATTACCAATTAATCTTATCTCCATTGCCCACTAATCAACAAGGCCTCCATTTCATTATCTCCATTATTTACTGAGTGGATATTGTGATTGGTGCTTGTGTTTGAAAACCACCATGACAGGCTTTTCTAGATGTTTGGAAAAGGAAATATTGAGATTGTTCATGGAAATTGTTGTTGGCAGTACAAAAACATTATTCTTCTTTGTTAATGAAGTGGTCATGGATCATGTTTTTTTTATATCAATGTTGATTTCGTTGATCAATTTGTGTAGCTTTAGCAAATTGTGCAAATATTGTTTATTCAATGAATTAGGCAAGGGAAGAAGAACATTAATCAGCATTCAAGTAACTCACTGTATATTTGTCTGGAGGCAAGATTAATCTCACCATGTATTCTTCCATATTTTAATGCTCTGTCTTGTTGCATACTTATGTTATGTATGTTAAGATCTCAACGAATGTTCGCTTTCAACCTTGATTTACTGCTTTTTGTTACACTCTAATCGTTAGTTTAATGGTTCACCTATTACAATGTATGCAAAAGAAACAAAAACATATTGCCAATTAAAATATTAGCACATCAGAATGTCAGTCTAAAAGGCTATAATTACAATTTTAATGATAATCTCATAGTCAAATGCATAAATAATAAAATTATACAACATTTATACAAGTTCATTTACTGTTCGAGAATAACTATCTAAACTTTATTTTTATAAATGATCGATAATGTATTTATTAAATATAATCGAATGTTGATCCACGATCTTTTTTTTTTTTTTTTGAAGAGAAGACAATTACGATCCTTTTATATATATATATATATATATATATATATATGTCGAATATTATATTATTATAATATAAGTATATTAAGCAAATTGTAATGTTTGGGTTTTGATCAATCATTAATTTTAGATTATTTGTAAACAAAAAAAAGAATTAAAAAAATTTGAGTAAAAAATCTGACATTTAAATTTTTAGCATGACATTATCTGAGGAAATTTTTGCCAACTCTTTGACATTAATAACATAGTTTTTGTGAGACCCTTGTATGGACTTAGTTATTAGTTATGTTAAATGGGTCAACCTACTATATATAATTTTGTAAAATAAAGATTGACTTGTGAAATGAGTTTGGGTTGTATTATTCGGCATTATATTAGTTATACTTTTGTTTAAATACATTTAACGATAATGAAGGACATGGCTCGTCACTTGTTCATCATGTAGCACATTTAATGGATGTAGTGATTATGTGTTGTTTATTTAACATAATAATAATTATTATTTTAATATTACATAATTGCATGAAATGTAATATTTACACATCGACACAAAGAATTGGGTGATTTTCATATAAATGGATATGATTTACAAATATAAATTAAGTAAAATTAGTATCAATGAGTGAACCACACAATTTATTAAAATAAATAATTGTGGGAAAATAATATAAAATGTAATATATTTTGGAAAAGAAAATATAATTTAGTGTATAATTAATATTTATATAAATAAAATGTCCTTATGGTAATAAAACATATTTTAGGGACCATTTTTGCTGACAGATTATTGAAGGTGCTTAAGATTTTTAAATATACTTTAAATACATGTTATATTAAAATAAAATTAAAATCAAAATCAAAATCCGTGTAATAATAAACCATAAAATACAATAATAGTGATACACAATAGTTTCTTGATTGATTAAATTTAAAAAAAAAAAAAAAAGTAAGATGTGTAATACATTTTAGGGTAGGGATAGACACACCCCAAAAATACCAAACACATTCCAAATTTTATATTTTTATACCTTTTTTATTTAGTAAATATACATTTTGAGTAAGAAATTTTGAGAATAAATTTCATTTATATGAAGTTGTCTTTATGGTAAAAAATTTTAGGGACAATTTTAACATTTTATTGGAGCCTTTTAAGATCCTTTTAAGGAAAAAAAATCATAATACTTATACTTTAAATATTTGTCATAATAAAATCCACAAAAATTTGCGAGAGACGGTCTCATGAATAGTTTTTGTAAGACGGATTCTTTTTACCCAGTAATCAAACTCATTTCCACTAACTTATATGTGAATTGTGAAGTGTGTGTTATGGGTTGACCCGTCTCACGTAATATAATCCGTGAGACGGTCTCATATAAGACTCACTCATTAAAATCTGTATAATAGTAAAATATATAGAATTTATCTTGTTACCCTACCAACCGTGGGAACATTAATATGTGTCCACTGTTAATGTGTCGCAGATCTACATTCCTATTAATTTCACTTTCCATATAAGCAGGGGATGAGATCGCAGATCTAGCATTCCTATTAATTTCACTTTCCATATAAGCAGGGGATGAGATCATTACACGTTGGTGGTGGACATGTTAAAAGTTATCCACAGCAGACATTTTATCATTTTTCAAAATCAATCTTTTTTATTTTTTGGTACTGTCTTTTATCATATACAATATCTTTAATTGCATTTTTCGGTACTGTCTTTTGTATATTTATTACAAGCTAGCAACAATTGCTAATAATGTGGTACTTATTGTATTAAGGTATTAAGGACATCTCCAGTTGTACATAAAAAAATACTGCAACTTTTGTACTATTTTAATATAAAAACTACAACTCATCTCCAGTAGTATGTACTATTGTTATGCACTAAACATAATATTTCATTTAATATTATTATTTTGATTTTTTAATGAATGAAAAAGAAAAGATAAAAAGAATTGAAAATGAAAAAAGAAAATGAAATAAAAAAGAAAAATATTTAACGCAAGAGTTAACCATCATTAAATCCAACGCAAGGTTGGCGGTTGAAAATTCAATCATTTATTGTGAAGATTTAAAGTAGTATTGGAAAGAATAAATCCTAAATTCTTAAGGATTCAACGCACTGCTGGAGATGCTCTAAGAAAGTAAGTTGGTCCTGTTGGAGATGTCCTAAGAAAGTAAGTTGGTCCCATAAATTTGACATGATTATAAATTGATCTTATTAGAGCATCTCTATCACTGCCATATTTCTATTAGAATTTGCAAATTTTCATCTCCTGCAGTGTTGTAAAAACTTATGCTAATTTTTTGTAACCGTCAACCCTACATTAGGTTCCTATGCTAATTTTTTGTAACCGCCAACCCTACATTAGCGCATGTCAAATCACCTGCGGTATTCTTTTTCCTTTTTCTTTTTCATTGTTTTAATTCATTATTTTCCTTTCTTTTCATTTCATTTATTTTCTTTCTTTTTTATTCTTTCTTCTTATTTTCTTTTTTATTCTTTTTTTTTCATTCTTCTTTTTACTGCAATACTTATTACTTGATGCTTTAGTTTAAATTATTTTCATTTAGTTTGAATTTTTTTCTAAAATCATTATTAATGTAAAATATTATTATTAAATAAGATTTAAGCACACATATATATAAATTATAAAATAATGGAGATTAAAATTTTATAAATTAACAATGATTATGAATACTATTAAATATATAACAAATAAAAAAATATAAATAATAATAATAATAATAATAAGAAATATTATGAAATATTCTATTTTAGTGCAACAAATAGTGTAATAGTGTGAAATGCTGAACGATGCCCTTAGTTATTACCTCTTTAACCAAATATAAATATGTATTTTATTAAATTGATAAATTAAGTAAAAATTAACTAAATCTATATCTATATATATATAATAACAGAAGTCAAGTTAGGCAAAATTGTAATTCTATTAAGAATTAAGGGTAATTTGGTAATTTATCATTCATAAATGACTGTCCGGCCAAAAAAACAAAAATGAGAGCAGTTTTGCCACCGTGTATTTATAATTAAAATCATTTTTTTTAATATATTTTTTTTCAAAATCTAAATAACAGAAGTCAGTCAGGCAAAATTGTAATTCTATTAAGAACTAAGGGTAATTTGGTAATTTATCATTCATAAATAACTGTCCGGCCAAAAAAACAGAAATGAGAGCAGTTTTCCCACCGTGTATTTATAATTAAAACTGTTTTTTTTAATATATATTTTTTCAAAATCTATTATCTATAACTGTAATCTCACATTTCTAAAAAAAACTGATAAAAAACAGTTTCCCACGGTGTATTTATAATTAAATCCGCTTCTTTTAAAAAAAAAATTCAAAATCTATTATCTATAACTGTAATCTCACATTTCTAAAAATACTGATAAAAAACAGTTTCCCATGGTATATTTATAATTAAAACCGCTTCTTTTTAAATATTTTTTTTCAAAATCTATTATCTATAACTGTAATCTCACATTTCTAAAAAAACTGATAAAAAATAATTTCTCTCCCGACTTATTCAAATTCGTTTCATTCTCATCTTATTTCCTCTTTGTTGTTACTCTCATTGTGATTAGTACTAAATTTTTTCGGTGTGATTGGCTTGCGGCAAGAACACGTCTGGAGCAGGAAATTATCATCTGTAAGAAACGATTCAGATCTCATGCCTTTTGCAATCCATTGGTGGAACCTCCTACGTCTCCTATGGCGACTACTGAAATCCATGAATTTAGTGGGAGTGATGCTTACCATAGGAAAGTTCTACTAGAAAAGCTCTCCAGAAATGTTGTGACTTGTGAGGCTCACGTGCAAGACGTCGGCGTATGGCGGAGGTCTCTATGATGTTTATTGGGTCGGAACCACTCACTGTTCTAAGGTAATTTACTATTTTACTATTGCTTTTGATTAATTATTACAATTTACTTTTATTTTGTAAATACTGTGATGTGATCAGTTTCACGTAATTATTAACGATATATATATATTAATCTATTTAGTTTAGTTTCGTAATTAATGATCTGTTAATTTCATATGATTTAGTTTTGTTTCGTAATTACTGTGATATAATCTATTTCACGTACTTATTCTATATATATTTATATAGATTGTGTAATTTGATCCGTATAAAATTGTGTAAAATCATACTTACAAATATCTTACTAATGAATATCAAGTTAATTACTCTGATCTGTTTTACACACTTATTAAATATATATATATATATATTATTTAATCTGATCCGCATGCAAATTTTTTTAAATCTTACTGATAAATATCGGATTAATTATTATGATTTGTTTTACGTACTTAATGATATATTTATATTATTTAATCTAATTCAGATTAATGCAGATTTAGTGGGAAGAATTGTTGCATTTGATCCACCGAGAAAGACTGAAAGTGGCAAGAGATTGATGGAAGTTATAATTGAGAATCTGCAGTATGTTTATTTAATTTAGATGTAATTTTATAAAATGTAACTATATTATATTAATTATTTTTTAATAATCATTTCATGTATGTAAGAATGTTACTTTGTGGGAGGATTGCATAGATATAATATTTCCAGATATAGAATTAGAAAACAGGGAGCCTAAAATCTTAACTCTTCAATTTGGTAGGGTGGTCAATTTCAAAAGTAAGTATACATTGTTTTATTGTTATTTCATTTTTAAAAATTTTATAATCTCATATGATTTACTTTTGTTTTGTAAATACTGTGATGTGATTTGTTTCACGTACTTATTAATGATATATATATATATATTAATCTGTTTAGTTTAGTTTCGTAATTAATGATCTGTTAATTTCATATGATTTAGTTTTTTGTTTCGTAATTACTGTGATGTAATCTATTTCACGTACTTATTGTATATTTATAGATTGTGTAATTTGATCCGTATAAAATTGTGTAAAATCATACTTACAAATATAAGATTAATTACTGTGATTTTTTTTACATACTTATTTGGATATATTCTTTAATTTGATATGCATAAAATTATAGATGATCTTAGTGATGAATATCAAGTTAATTACTCTGATTTGTTTTAATATATATATTTATATTATTTAATCTAATCCATTTGGACTTATACGGTGAATAGATTATGGATTTGGTATGTGGTGGGTGGTACCTAATTTCAAATTTTGTTCTTGAATTTCAGTAGCCTATAAGGTCTGCATTTTTTCTGTATTTCACTGGAAATTTTTCTTATTCTAAAAGTGAATAGTTCTCATATTTCGTTTTCCTTAGTCTTGAATTTTGTTCTTAAATTTTCAATAGCTTAGAAGGTGTTTGATGAAATGTCTGAGATTGGATTGGAGATGTTACGCCCCGTTTTCTTTTAATAAAATATCAGAGTTTACTTGGGCATGAAGATAGAAAAACAAGGGACGCATAACACACATAGAAAGAAATAAGCAGGAGACAACAGAAGAAAGAGGTAAGGGACAATGAGAAACCTTCTCATAACAACAATCGGCTTCTACCGATATCAATCGGTCTCACAACCGACATACAACATCATACGCAGCGGAAAATATACATCAGGATCATACATCCTTACAAGTACCCAAAATATTACAAATCATAAATTGTTTGAAACATAGTTTGGAAATGTTTGTGTTACAGCATACTAAACAAAAGAGCCCACAAATAGCACCATCTCTCTCCCTCTAGGGTTCCTCAGTCTCCTCATCTCCTGTATTGCGAGTACAAATTAAGGGGTGAGTGCGTGGAATACACTCGTGGGGATAACATTTGCCTCATACTATAGTTCTAGATAAATTGGAAAGTAAACTACAGTCACGTTGTCACAACACATAAAATGCACAACAGATATTAGAAATGGCAAGGGACGAATAGGTGCGGAATTCCTTCGTCTTACCCTATAAACGGTCTCACTACCGTTGGTGCATTTCAAGAGGACCACCAAACCTCAACAGAGTAGTAGAAAATAGCAAGGGACGGACAGAATGCATGATCAGAGTGGACATCAGTCCAACCACAATAATATTATGGCACAATAAATATATTCACAACATTTAGTATTCCTCAATCATGCTTTTAAATAAGGAAAACAGTAAACAGATAAAAGGATAGAAATTACCCAACTCGTTCGGTGGTACCCACGTGAGTCGCTAAATTCGAAAGTCTGATAACTCGATAACTCAAAGCTCAGTCCAACAAGTAGCCCACATACTTACGGTGTTTCTTAGATCTTAAATACAGTATAAATAAAGCTGTAAAAGGTTCCGGTGGAAAAACGTTCGTTAACGACGTGACGGATCGAATGATCTAAAGATTGGAATTCAAGAAACGAGAGGGTCAGATCTGTATAAGTGGCTGAAAAGATAGGAAATGAAATTTGGGTCACGACAAAAAAAGAATGAGCTCGATCGGAGTTAAAACGAGCTCGAACGGAGAATTTTAAGTTTAGGGGTAAAATGGTAATTTTGGTCAAAGGGTTGACTTTGACTGGGCCCACGGACCCCGATCAACGACGTCTCGTCATCAACGACTCGATATGGATGAACGACGGAAAGAAAATGAGGTTCGGATCGAAAACACGGCGTCAGGTGCGCTTCGGCACCCGACGGGCACGCACGGTGCACACCGGCTCCCGACACCCGACGGCTATCGAGTTTTCTCGGCAACTATGCATGGCTCGATGAGGCTGGTCGAGTTTTCTCGGCCAACCCTTCCTCAGTTTTCCCGATGGTGGCCTGCTCGAGCAGGCCACTTCCCGGCGTCGCCCGACGCGGCGACGCCGCCTCCTACCACCACCACCTACCTCGCCGGATACCTCGCACCGCCGGCTACCACCTCCAGCCATCCCTCGTCGGATTCCGGCGGTGAATAGTGTCCTAATCTTCGCCACAAATGTAGTGCCCCGGATCAAAACGAGCATAATTTATTAATTAAATATTTTAACGTGCGACTTAATAATTACGTGTGTATATTTTGGCTGTCTAATTAATTACGTGCGTTTCAGATACGTGTTTAATACGTGACTTAGACGGATAATTTTCATGGACATGGTATATAGAATATTTTCATACCATAAGATGCGTCTTGGAAAGACGAGAAGATAGAAACGAACTAGGGGTCAATCAGAGACCCGTAGCTCGAATGACGACGGAAAGGGCAAAACCGAAAGTTTCGGAAATCGGAAGTTATTTATGGTGATTGGAAACAAAGATATTTATGTGAATAGTAACCCGGAAAAGTCAACCGTGAATAGTGCCGAGATATTTTTGGATGAATAGTAACTTTTCGGATTCTATAAATAGGGGCTCTCCCGATTCATTTTCACCGTTTCTCCGAATGAGCCGAACGCGCCGAAAACAAGTAAGTCTCTCTCTCCTCCCTTCCCTCTCTCGTTTTTAGATTTCTGGTTGGCGGCACCACCGCCGGCGCCGCCGCCGGTCGGTCGCCGGAAAAATTCAACATTATCGGAATCGGACGATTTTCGCACACGACGTTCGTCTCGATGAGAGGAATCTAGGCTAGGTCTCAGATTTCAAATCCGATTTCTCGTTCGCCGGAAAAGGGCGAAAAACAGCCGCAAACCCTAACCCTCATCACCCTTTCTCTCTCCTCTGTTTTCTCTCTCTCCTCCTCTTCTCGCCGGAGCTTTCGCCAGAAACGTGGCTGGGGGTATGATGGAGGTGCCAGAGGGCCGGCGCCGCCGTGGGCGGCGGCACCGGAGCTGAACAGGTTGTGTTTGGATGTTTATGTGCATGTGTGTATTTTTGGAGGTGTATCAGTGTGTGTGTGTGTGTGTGTTGTGTGGCTCGCTGTGGGGGCGGCGCGATCCGGCGACGGGAGGTCGCCGGCGAGGCTTGGCAGTGGTGGCCGGCGGCAGGTGGCCGCCGGCCAAGCATGGCAGTGGGTGGTATATATATATATGTTTGTATGCGTGTGTGTATGGAAGCCTCTGTGTAGGTGTGTGCGCGGCCAGTAGGTGGCGGCCGACGACGGGAGGTCGCTGGCCAGTGTCTCCGGTGGCGGCTGGTGGTGGCCGGCGGCAGGTGGTTGGTTGGGTGTATGCGTGAACGTGTGTATGCATGAACGTGTGTGTATATAGGTGTACGTGTGAAGGTGGCCGGAGTTCGGGGGGTTTCCGGCGACTGGGAAGTCGCCGGCCGATGACTGGAGGTCAGGTAGTGGTTGCCGGCGACGGGGGTCGTCGGTCGGAGTGTTTTTGGTTGATATTGGTTTTCGAAAAAAACTAGGTATCGAAGGGTTTTGCGGCGTATTTTCCGGGCACTATTCATGCCGGAATCCGGCAAGGGATGGCCGGAGGTGGTAGCCGGCGGTGCAAGGTATCCGGAGAGGTAGGTGGTGGCGGCAGGGGCAGCGCCGCCGCACCGGGCGACGCCGGGAAGGTGGCGCGTTGATCAGCCACGGCGCCGGCAACCTGGGAAGGTGCTGGCCGAGAAAACTCGGCCAGCTTGGTCGAGCCTTGCATGGCTGCCGAGAAAACTCGGCAGCCGCCGAGTTCGCCAAGGAGTGCTGCCGAGGCTGCCGAGCCGAGCTGCCGAGCTACCGAGACGCCCTGCCGAGCGGCCGAGAAAACTCGGCAGCTGCCGAGACCGCCGAGGCCCGGGCACGCCCGTCGCGAGCCGACGTGCACGCGACGCCGTGTTTTCGATCCGAACCCCGTTTTCTCCGTCGTTCATCTTTTTCGAGTCGTCACCAACGAGACGTCATTGACGCGGGTCCGTGGGCCCGGTCAAAGTCAACCCTTTGATCAAAATTACCATTTTACCCCTAAACTTAAAATGCTCCGTTTGAGCTCGTTTGAACTCCGATTGAGCTCATTTTTCTTCCGTCGTGCCCCAAATTTCATTCTCTATCATCTCAGGCATATGGATTGGATATCCACTCTCGTTTCTTCAACTCCGATCTTTAGAGCTGTCGATCCGTCGCATAGTTAACGACCGTTTCTCCGCCGGAGTCTTTTACCGCTTTAATTATATTTATTAAGGATCTAAGGAACGTCATAAATTGTGTAGGCTACTTGTTGAGTTGAGCCTTGTGATATCGGATCGTTTGGTACTCGCTTGTGAAATCTGATCCGTCGGTACTCATTGATCACGTTGTAACCACCGAACGAGGTGGGGGTAATTTCTAACTCTGTAACTGTTTACAGTTTTCCCTATATTGAAGTACGAATGAGAAATACTAAATGCTGTGATCATGTTATGATGTGGTAACGTGGCTAAGTGTTATATTTCCGGTATTTTTATATCTGTGAACTGTTATAAGAGACGGATTGCATCCCCACGAGTGTATTCCACGCACTCACCCTTTAATCTGTACTCACACTACAGGCAAAGAAGAGAATCTTGACGCGCAGAGAGTGGGGTGCCCTATCAGCTGTGTCCTTTATCCGGTTTTGACTTTTAAAGTTATGTTGATCGTTTTGTAAAATATTCTGAGTATTCTGTGGATGTGAGATCCTCATGGTTTATTTCCGCTGCTTTGTTATGTTGTAATAATCGGTATTGAGGCCGATTGTTATCGGCCGAGGCCGACTATTTATGTGATTGTATCACTTCGTCCCTTATCTTTATTCTTCTGTCGTCTCTTTCTCATTCTTTGTTATGGATCCTGATGTTTTTCCGCTGCGTAAGGGTTCAAACTCTTTTTTATCGGTTGTATCCGATGTTCTAAGTGTATCTTTTCTTATCCTCTCTCTTTTCTTTCTATTTTATATCATGCTCGTCTTCTTCTCCTTTCTCACTTCACGCCCGCTGAGAAAAACTCTGATATTTTTAACGAAAGATTTTGGGGCGTGACAGCAAAAACCTTCGATGCTCAGTTTTTCGAACTCACCCCCATGTTTCAAAACTTCGGCTGGTGACTTCCCGTTGTCGGCGACCCTTCCCTGAGCCTTGGCTGGCGACCCCCCGTCGCCGGCCACCTATTCCGGCTATCCCCAACCACCTACATAGTTATATATACATGCAAGAGCGCACACACACACACTGATCCCTCTCCGGCCGGCGGCCACCTGCCGCCGGCGACCACCACCAACCACTGTCACCTTGGCCGGCGACCCCCAGTCGCCGGCCACCACCAACGCTGTGCACACACACACACAGCAGCTTGCACACACACACACACATAGCGTAGGGTGTGTTTACACACACACACAGCCGGTTTTCCTTGGCCGGCGGACACCAACCGCCGGCCACCTCCCAGACCATCTCACCGGCAACCTCCCGTCGCCGGCCCACCTTCCTCGCACGGCGGCGCCACCCGGCGCTGCCACCAACAGCAAGCAACACTACACACACTAACACACACACATGCACGTATACACACACATGGCCACTGTCCATCTCCGGCGCCGCCACCCACGGTGGCGCCGGCCCTCCAGCATGTCGCCCTTACCTCAGCAACCTTCGGCAGCTTCTCCGGCGCGGTTCGAGAGAGAAAAACAGTAGAGAGAGAAAGGGTTGATCAAGGATTAGGGTTTTGCTTCGATTTTTCACCATTTTCCGACAAACGACAAATCGGAATTGAATTCCGAGACCTATTCTAGAATCGTCTCGTCGAGACGAATGTCGTGTGTGAAAATCAGCCGAAACCGATAACTTTGAAATTTTCCGACGACTGGCCGGTGGCGGCGCGCCGGAAAACAGAACGTCGGAAATTAAAAGAGGAGAAAGAAGGACTTACGTGTTTTTTGTCGGGTTTGGCTCGATCGAAGAAACGATGATTTTTGAATCGAAATCACCTCTATTTATAGAAATCCGAAAGTTACTATTCACATGAAATATCTCGTTACTGTTCATCATTAACTTTTTCCAAGTTACTGTTCATCATAAAAATCTCGTTACTATTCTCCGTAAAAATCTTTCGATTTTATTTTCCGAAACTCCGGGTTTTGCCCTTTTTGTCGTCGTTCGGGCTACAGGTGTCCGATTGACCCCTAATTCGTTTCTATCTTCTCATTTTTCTATTATGCATCTAATGATAAAATAAAATTCTATGTTCCACGTCTAGAAAAATATTTTCGTCTTAAACATGCATTAAACACGTATCTGTAACGCACGAAATAAATTAAACAGTTAAATAATACGCACATAATTATTAAATTATGAGTTTAAATATTTATTTAATTAATTATGCATCGTTTTGGTCCGGGGTGCTACAAGAGACATATGTTACAAGTTGCTTGATTTTGCTACATGTGCAAATGCTCACAAAAACTATTTTTGGTAATGAAACGCTGCATTCTCTCCTGATTTTTACTGGAAAAATTACGATTCTCCAAATTACACAATTCTTATAATTGAAACCAAACCGCTCACAAAATCAATTTTTGGTGAAGTAATTGTTGCATCCTCTCTTCGCTGGAATTTTTCTGCTTACTCTCATAAGCAAACATCCCTCTGTCAAGATATATTTTGTATTCTTTAATCTCAAATTTTGTTATTCAATTTCAGTAGTCTATAAGGTTTTAATGAAATGCTTGAGAGTGGATTGGAGTCAGATACTTGATTTTCCTACATGCATATAAGTCCTTATTGTGCTTGGACAAGTTAGCAATGATGAAAGAGAATGATCGATTTGCAAGAGTTTCAATATCACTTTCTTCTTCTTCTTTTCATCGTAATCGATAATTCGCAGGTAAAATTAACTTGAAATTTAATCCACATTCAATTGTCTTACTGTTTCCATTTGATAAACTATTTTCTTTACTTTGCTATACAATTGATGTATGTACTCACCTTTAGTCATTGAAATTTTGTTTTCACATATGTCTTTGTGCTTAATTGCTTATTATATTTTGGTTAATATATGAGTATTCCTACTACTATAATATTGAACTATATTTTTCACATATAAGTATTATGTTTATTTATTTTGTCTTAATTTCATGACAATTGAAATATATGTTATATGGAGATCAAAGAAAACTATCATTTATTAAATACTATTATATGCTTTCTTGGCAGCTGAAACTTATTTTCGTATTTTAAATATATTTTCTCTACTTTTACGAGCAATGGAGCTACAAACATGGTTTTAATACCAATGATGACACTTACTTCTTCCAATTCGAGATTATCGTTTAAGTTTCAAAGATGACAGTTTTCACTCATTGTATCATATGCAATGACTATCAACAAAAGTGAAAGTCAGTCTCTAAATCATGTGAGTCAGTATGTTAAAAAACGGTGTTTAGTCATGGAAAATTGTATGTTGCAATCTCTAGAGTCACCAATCAAAGGGGACTCAAGATTTTGATATATGATAAATAGGGTGGACAAAGCAATAGAGCTATGAATGTAGTTTACAAATAAATATTTCATAATTTATAAACGATAATGTGAACATTACACTAAATTTATCATAATATGCAAATGATTAGTCACTTTATTTTGATAACCCATTTATTTTTTTTATTAATCGTGCCTTGAATCGAAATACTGACTCTAAATAATAATTAAGTTAATTTAAACGTACTAATAATATAATATACACTTCTAAACAAATAACATGCCTGGTGATCTCTCTCTCTCCCTTCTCTCTCATATTCTCTCTTTACAGATTTAAATTAAATTATATTTGTTAAGATTCATTCTGAAAAATCAGAAAACTGCTTATTTTTTATTAAATTTATCTGGATACATTTTCAAAAAGATAATATTCGCATAGTCACATTTAAAAATAATATTCAGAAACAAATAACATGCCTGCTGATCTCTCTATCCCTCATCTCTCATATTCTCTCTTCACAGATTTAAATTTTGAGTTTTTTTTATAAATAAAGATCACAAAACCGCTTACTCCTTTCACGCAAGTTTTAAAAATCTCTCATATTCTCTCTTTACAGATTTAAATTTTGAGTTTTTTTTTAAAATAAAGATCACAAAACCACTTACTCCTTTCACGCAAGTTTTAAAAATCACGAACATAAAACCGCTCTCTTTTAAAAACGGATTATTTTTCAAATTTTTTGCCAAAAAATTATATTAGAAAACTTGGATATTATCAGTAGAAAATTTTGTTTGTTAACAAACAACTTATTTTCAACAAACAACTTATTTTTCAACAAATCATAAATTAGAAAATCGCTTATTTTCAAAAAAATTACACGTTTTCTATTTTTTTTAAATTATAAATGCAAATTGCTTATCCAACAAATTATGCCAAGAAAATAGAATATTATCCGTACAAAATTATATTTGTTAAGATTCATTCTAAAAAATCAGAAAACCGCTTATTTTTATTTAAATTTATCTAGATACATTTTCAAAAAAATAATATTCGCATATTCACATTTAAAAATAATATTGAGAAACAAATAACATGTCTGCTGATCTCTCTCTCCCTCTCCTCTCATATTCTCTCTTTACAGATTTAAATTTTATCAAAATATTTAATAATTGATATTAATATTATGAGTTCAAATTTCCACGTTTGTGTGGAATAAGTGTTCCCACTTTTTTTTCTTTTTTTTCCACGCGGTTTCACTTTTTCAAATTTACACGTTTACACATAATTTAAATATTTTCCACTTATCAAATAATGGTTTTATATCACAATCATTACATGTTCACATACACATTCTGCAGTATATCTCACGCATATTTTTTACTTTCAACTCTTTTTAATAACCTAAAAAGATAATAAAATAAAAATAGTATTAATCCCCAAAAAAAATTGTTGATTTAATAAATGTTCAATCAATCCGCAATAAATTCTCGATTTAATAAATGTTGAATCAATCCTCACATTAGTATAATCACCTAAAAAATTAACTTATAATATTAGGATTCCAAAAGCTCAAAATTCTATTGGATATAGATTATGTTCATTACTAATCAAAATAAATTTAAATTAAAAATGAAGTTGAAAGTTCAATATTATACAAAATTAATGAATACACGACCATAGTATTTACATGGATTAGTGTTTGAAGATAACGACAGGTCAAAACACTTCTCGGATAATATTCGATCATACAATAACATGTTCTGTCACTTCTTGGATAATATTCGATCATACAACATGTTATGTTTCAAATCTATGGGAGGAAAGATAGAAAAAAAATATGAACACATGCAATTCACCACCAGTGTTTACTCTTAGTGGACAAAACTACCAATTGATCTGAAGTTTACTTCCAAAATGAGGTATCGTCTCCTAAGTTTGCACAACTATACATACACATGACACCGAAAATGAGGTTCAAAATAGAATAAAAGTTGTTCAATACTTAGTTATTTCTCGAAAACTATTTTTAATAAAAAATTATTTTGATAGCTATTTCATATTAAGTCTATTATTTTTTAATTTAAAATTAATAAATTATAATTGTTTTAAAAAAAATGGAGAGGGTAACAATCTCCACTAAGAAATTGTGGCTGAATTGAAATCAATGTTGGATGAGAACAACGTATTGGTCAAATCATTGAGAATGACCAGAGAGAAGTTGTTTGAACAAAAAAGTCAAGATGTCAAATTAAAACTTATCAGAAGAAGAGGGTGAGGGACCCAAGGAATTACAATCTACCAACTGTTTCAGAAGTGACGACGTTAGTTGTGGATGACTTTGATCAATCAATGGGAGAACGAGATATAATAGTAAAAAATAGATTAGGAAAACTGAATATAATTGTGTCCAGTCATGGAAAGTTGTTTGTCGTAATCTTCAGAGTTACCGGGGACTCAAAATTTTGATATGTGATAAAGAGGGTGGACAAAGCAATAAAGCGACAAATGTAGTTTATAAAGAAATATTTCAAAATTTGTAAACAAAAATTTGAAAATTACACTCAATTTATCGTATTATGCAACCGATCAATTACTTTAGTTAAATAATCCATTTATTTTGTTTGGTTTTTCATAACTTGAATTGGACTTTTGACTCTATTTATAAATTAAAATAATATAAATATAATGATAATAAAATAGAAAATTATTATATTTAATCCCGTGCGATGCACGGTGCACTGCTAGTAAATACTAATAGAATTAAAAAGAAGGAATCAACTATCAATGGTATTATATTGGATTTCCAGTATATGTAGATCAATTCACAATACAATAATCAATGAATAAAAAAATAAAAAATGGTAAAAATCAAAAAGGAAGAATAGTCTCGAAACAGTCAACACCATCGAGCTCTATACCGAACCTCGGTCCTCTCATCCTGCGGCGATCTTTTGCCGGCTCCGGTGAGGAATTTACATCTTTGCCCTTCGGAGCATCAATTTTGAGCGGCGCGGCTTGCTTAGCTGACGAAAAGCCGACTTTGTGGCCGAAAGACTCCGCGCAAAAGGCTTCAAACGAGCTGAAAATCGACATCGACATAGCTGATTCTATTCGATTTAATTCGAAAATTCTTCTTCTTCTTCTTCAACAGAAACTTTTAAAGGAAGTAATAATTTTTTTCTATAATTAACTGGAAAGCTGGTGTAGAAAGCGTTAGAGTGGATGTAGTATATATAAAGAAGGAAAAACGTGTTACGTGTAGCGTGGAAGTTTTAAATTCCAAGTTTGGCGGTTAGTGGAAGAAGCCTGGAAAAAGCTAGCGTTTTCTAGTTGGTTAAGGGGTTAGTGCTTAGTTGGATTTCCACGAGTTGCATAGACTAGAAGTGGTCTGCGGTCAACTAATCTTAAATTACAGGCATATTTGACTCTCAGGTTTGACTCAAAATCAAATCTAACTATTAAGAAAGGTGCTGCTGTTCAACTTGTGCACGGATCAGTGGATCCGTGCACAACAATTCGAATCAGTTCTGGCCCCACACGCATTATAGGACGCGCTCCAAACAGCTGGCGCGTGTTAATACGCGTCATTAATTAAAAAAACAATCATTTTACTGTTCATCATCTTCTCGTGCGGATTTGGGGGAAAAACTAAGACAGCCATTGTTCATGGTAAGCTCTTCTTTTACCATGAAAACAGACTAATACTCTAATTTAATTTCGATCCATTGACATAACGTCCAATATTGATCAAATTTTGACCATAAACACATAAATATTGTTTCTGAAAAAATAAAATTCCGCCATTGATGAAGGTTTGAAGATGAGACAGTGATTGATGAAGGTTTAAAATTGATACAGTGTTCAAATACTCATTGATTGAAGGTTTTAGTGTTTGAATTGAAGATTGAAGGACGAATCCCAAAAAAATTTGGGAGAACTGCGACATCGATTAACAAATTCGCGAAGGAAAAAATTTCGCCATTGATACAGTGTTATGTATAAATTATATAGTACTGTTATATAAATTTATGTAGTACTGTTGTGTTATTTTAGTCATACGGTTGTGTTTATTAAGTGGTACTGTTATGTATAAGTTAGTAGTACTGTTGTGTATAAATTATATAGAACTGTTATATTAATTTATGTAATACTGTTGTGTTATTTTAGTGACACTGTTGTGTTTATTGAGTGGTACTGTTATGTATAAGTTAGTAGCACTGTTATGTATAAATTATATAGAACCGTTATATTAATTTATGTAATATTGTTGTATTATTTTAGTCATACGATTGTGTTTATTAAGTGGTACTGTTATTTATAAGTTAGTAGTATTATTATGTATAAATTATATAGAACTGTTATATTAATTTATGTAATACTGTTGTGTTATTTTAGTGATACGATTATGTTGATTGAGTGGTACTGTTAGTAGTATTGTTATGTATAAATTATATAGAACTGTTATATTAATTTATGCACTCAATAACAGAGCTATTAACTAATTGGCGTGCTTTCCAAATTAATTAACAACCGCATTAAGCTCCTGTGAAAACAGTTAAACCTAAACTGAAACCTAGAACTCAATAATCGAGATAGCTGCAATTACTAAGCCTATGGTTCCGTTAGTCCCGTTGATTCATTAGACAATTACACAATCCTAGCAAAAGCATAATCAACCTATTGCTACTAAGTTCCAATCATTCATCAATTATACATCCCAGTAACATATAAAAGAGAACTCATGGATAGCATTAGTAATATATAATTCAAATCGAATTGTTAGATCAACCCAAACTATATATCACTATATGAAATTAAATCATGAATCAACAGATACTTGAATAAAAAAAGAAATAAAATCAAGCACAAAGCCTCACAATGATAGCAATCGAATTAAACGACCCTTGAATCGGAGAGAAATTTAGCCACTCAT
This sequence comes from Scutellaria minor, assembly GCA_954870855.1. Lineage (NCBI taxonomy): Eukaryota > Viridiplantae > Streptophyta > Magnoliopsida > Lamiales > Lamiaceae > Scutellaria > Scutellaria minor. The sequence continues at coordinate 12,395,028 of OX940731.1, read as the reverse complement.
TCTTTGATTAATCATCTCCAATGTAATCTTCAAGAGAAAAACTAGAGAGAGAAAAACTAGAATTTGTATGTAGAGTTTTGGAAGAATGATAAAATTATGGAATATCTTCTAAACCTAATGAAACTAAAGAACTAAATACTAAGGACATAAAAGTCCATACAAAAATGTGGGAGAGAATACTCTTTTTTGCCCCTTTCTTTTCCTCCAAGCCATTAAGCCCATTTGAAATAATCCTCCTTCAAGCCCATTAAGTCTATCTTCACTTTTTAAGTATAATTTGATCATTTTGTGCCCAATTTTCCTCAAAATCCCTCAAGGTCCATTCCTACAAATAACAATGATAAAGCACAAATACACTACAATCAAGGATAATTATGATGATAAAATATATACAATTAAAGGCACATTAGTGGGTTTCATGCTTGTGCACACAACATAGAATTCCTTGAAATGTTTGTGCGGGTCCTCTCTTGCCAAACCATGAAAATGAAGTAATAAGTGAATTAATCCCGATTTAAGCTCAAAATTACTATTTTCATTAAAATCAGGGAAATTAATGCAAAGAGGTTGCTGAGTAAGATCAGGATTTACGAGGTCTTTTAGCATTCACGTGGCTGTCACCGTGTCTTCCTCACTGTTGTCCGAATAGCTACTCTCTTGCTCCAAGTGAAACGACAATTCTTTCAACCTTTCCTTAGTCACCTTTCGTAAGTCACGTTCTCTTTTTGCAAGCTCTGGATAATATTCAAAGTTTCTCTTGCCAAAAGAACGTGTGATCATCTACTAGAGAAGAAAATAGAGGGTAATTAATAAGAACAACTCAATTGAACAAAATATAGATTTAACACCGCTCCCCGGCAACGGCGTCAAAATTTGACCGTGTTGTCGCCGGCATGATAAAATTAAATTTATTTCTCTACTAAAACCACTACAAAGACGTAGAAGTGATAAACAAAGGTCGATCCCACGGAGAGCGGACAAAACTTATTAGTTTGCATTTAGAGTTCAATCAAGAAAACAGAGGGGTGTTTGGATTTAAAAATCTAGAGAAAACTTCAAGAATAAAGCGAGCAATTAGAATGGAATTTAATCAATTAAGAAAGCACTCGGTTCTTAGTTCTGTTTCCACCCTCACTCAACTATGTAAAATTGATTGTAACAATATTCTCTTCTATCCTCATGAATTACTAACCCTAATAACAAGTACGACAAGTTATTCGGATTTTTCCTTAAGTATATCCAATTAAGATACGATCATTAATTAGACCTAATCGTTGGACAACCTAATAAATTAGATTTAATGCAACAACAACTTTGAGATCAAGAAAAATAGGTTAGTCTAAGTAATAAATACATACGATGATTTATTTAACTTAGGTCATGTTATCCCTAGCGATGCTCGACCACTAGTTTGCTATTACAAATCAAGAATAACAACAATTATGGATTGCAATCTCAATTCTAGCAATAGACATGCGAAATTCAATAAAGTTGATCAGGCTAAATCAAATATATACAAATCATAAACTTTCATCACAGAATAACACGGTCAATTCACGATAATAAATTAGAGAATATGTTACTGGAATCAATCAAAGCATAAAAGAGGTTTTGGGTTTCAACAACCATTTGAACTAAGCAAAAGTAGTCTAGCCTTGCATATCGGCTTAAAAAACTCCCAAAAAAAATGGAAAACCCTATTCTTGCATCCCAAATGTCTATCTCCATCCCCTCATGATAAATCTTCCTTAAATACGTCTAAGATAGGTTTCAATATGTCCTGGTCATGACCTACAATCTTGGGCCGAAACTTGGCCTCCAAAAAATTCTAAACAACTTCAGCGAAGTGGCCCAACACGGGCGTATCAGTCAACACAGGCGCAGCTTATGTCAATGTACTTTTCAACATTTTCAACTCCAAAATCCAGCAACATTATTCCTTGTTCTCCTGTGCCACTCTCCAACACTTGCACTTAGGATTCATCCTCAGAACAACTCCATTAAGCCCCTAAAATACACAAAAAACAAGAAATCGAAGAGATCTACCAAGAAGAATTAATAAGTAGGAAAATATAAAAAAATAGCATGAATATGCAACTAAAACTAAATGCCTAAACATATAAAAAGGCACAAGTTTCCTACTTATCAATCCTGCAGACAGCTTCCAGTTCTCCTTACTGCTTTCTGTATGCTGCTTACTGATTCAGCTTGCTGATACTTGCTTACTAATTTTCCTTGCTGAAAATAAGCATTCGATACTCCTTCACAACCAGCTTCCTGCTAACATCAATATCCTCCATCTTTCTGATTTTCACAACTTTTACAAATACAACATAAAAAGATAACATTACAAAGCTAAGTTCCACTCAAACAATGTAGAAAAATGAGGTACTCTAACTTCCAATACAAAGCTATTTGTCCCATCAAAATCCTAACAGAAATATCCCAACAATTTCCCCTTTTTGATGATGACAAAACCCATACTAAGTAGCATATACAGAAGTATATAATAATAACTTTTGTACAAATAAAGTACAACATCAGCTATCTTCAAAAATAACTTAGCTCAACAACTTCATAAATAAAATGAAGGTATAAAAAAATAAATAAAAATCTTTACAGGAAGTGCTTACTTCGAACATCTTTTGAGAATTTGCAGTAAACATCCACTTCCTCAGGTTTTGTTCCTTCAAAAAGCATTCTTTTGCAGAGCCATGTCCAACATCGATTCCAGCAAGTTAGGAACCTATTCATACTTCATTCTCTTCCACCAATTTGATATAGACTCTTAATAGGTTTCTTCCATCTTTCTTTTAATGTAAGGAATTTGAATCCAGCGAAGCCAGTAGTCTTGATAAAAAGGTATCTACTCACCTTTATCCATCCTATTCAGCAATCCTTGCTGGATTTGCACTTCCTTTCTCTTGTCATCTTCTCATACTTTATCACGGCCTTTTCATAGGTTGAATAAGCTTTAAAGAACTCATATTGGCATAAGTGTCTGAAATACCTCAAGTATTCAGATCTTTTGAAGAGAGTGATCTCCTTGAAGGTTGGGTTCCTATTCTTAGATAAGTTTATCTGTTCAAAGATCTTCAGATCCCATGCCATATTCACCTTCTCAGGTTTCTGATCCAACAGGATGTCAACTTCAGCAGAGACTTTATCTCGACTAAAATAGGAAACATCTTGAGGTGGAAAAAGATTCAAGGCTAATTTCTCCCTCATCCTCTTCTCATCGGCTTCCTTTAGTTCTCTCCACATGTTTCATCTAGCCTTGGACCTACAGTAGTACCCATAAAAGGTATAGCATTAGGATTCTGACCTGTATGTTGTAGTCTCAGTCTTTGTTGTCTCTCTCTTCCTCATTGTGTTTGCTGTCTTGAACTCCTCTTACGAGTCGTTGCAGCAGAGACTATGGCTCCTTGATGAGCTGCAGTACTGCTTGCTGTTTGAGATCCAGCAACCCCAGTACCTGCACCTTCTTCATCTTCATCGTCATCCTTTTTTTTCTTTGGTTGGCTCTGACCATGTCTAAGTCAGAGCGTTTTCTCTTTCTGGCTATAGACAAAAGAAGTTCATCAACTTCATCATCCTCATCAATCTCCCTTATTGTGTCCTCCACTACAGCATCATCAACTTGATCTGTTTGCTGCTTGCTTTCTCCCTTTTTGGCATCATCAACTAACACATTACCTAGGGCAGCAGATCCATTGGACACATGTTGAAGAAAAGTTCAAATCATGATGGCTCGCATCTCACCCTCAAACAGTTCCAGATTCAGAATTCTATCATTCGTGCTTCGAACATCACGAGCCTGTGTGATGATGCTTTCTTGCATATTATCCAGTATAATGTTTTGCGCAACCTAATTGCTCGTTATTTCATCAATAGAGCTCTTAATCTCATTGGCTGTAGCATCTCTTGTATTTGAAGCAGCTTAATGTGCATTCTCGAACTTCTTACACTCATAGTAGTGTGAGTTCCATTCATCATTCATCCTCCTCTGTATCCTGGAAGGGAGTTCAGACAACTCCTTCCTCAATTCTGCCATGGATGATGAATGTACCTATTCTCTAATGTTGATTCCTGTTGTCATATTCATCTCATGAATTTGCATGGCTCGGACAAGTCCTTGAATGACATCCATAATCCCTTAAAGGGATTGTTCTTGTGAGTTAGAAAGAGTCTCAACTCTAACCATTTGTGGTCCTGCTTTCTCTTGAGTATAGAGGACTATGGCCTGACTCTGGTTAATGTTTTGCTGCTCAGCATCAACAACGTCCTACGTTTTCTTCCTTCTTTCTTCAATAGTCATCTTGATTTTGAAAGGTTCTTTGTAAGAAGGATTATCACCTTATGGATCCTCATCATCATCACTGGATAAGTCATCTTCATCATCAGGTGCAGGAGCAGATCAACAATTTTTTTACCTCCCTTAGGCACTTCATATTTCTCATCATTCCCTTATCTATCCTCCGCCTATACTGTCTCAACAGTATCCACGTCCGAGGTCTTCAAAGAAGAAGCTATCTCAACAACTTTCTCAACTTCAGCAACTACAACTCCAGCATTTACATCCTCAGCTACCTCAATTACAACAATCTTAGCTACCTCAGCTACCTCAGTAATCTCAACCGCAGCAGCCTCAACAACTTCACTATCAGCTACAACATTATCCTTACTGACTCCAGCAACTTCGGTGGCAGCAACATTCATAATTTCCAGATTCTGAGCATTCTGATATGTTTGCTCAATCAACTGCTCGAATTCCACCAAGAAGGTAGCAACTTTTTTTCCTTCAAGATCAGCATCAGTAACTTCAGAATGAATGAAAGTATCAACAACTGCCGCATCCTGTTGCTCATCAATAAGTGTTGGTTCCTATGGTGCCTGTTGTTTTTCAGCATTCTGTACTGTTACAGTAGCCAATACATGGAGTCCTTTCTCAGCAACTTCCTCCGTGGTTGCTTCATTGGAGTATTCCTGATTGCTGTCTTTCAGGACTCCATGGATGATTGGTGATGGTTCCCCCTCAGATGATAAAACATGATAAACAGGGGAATTAGTGTAATCGACCAACTGTTGCTCGTCGGTTTCCATCACATCCAAACTAACAATAGGAGAAAGTGTTGTGATACCTATAAAGGTAGGTGAATCATGAGCTTCAGCGGCAACACTACTCTCTTCTCCTGGTTGCAGCATTCTAGGGGGTTGTCTGGATTCTACTTTACTTGCTTCAATCCCCATCTGCAACATCTTTTCATTAGCTTCCTCAGGATTGAGGGTAGCTATCTGACCTTCAGCAAGCTTTAGTTCAGTAGGGGTCCCAACAGTCTCAATAACGGGGTTCATCAATGTGTTGTCTTTCCAAGACTTCATCGGCTGTTCACCCTATGTCTCCTCAAACTTACTCTTGGCCTTCCAGTGGGCATATAGCTTCTCATGCCTTTCAAAGATCTTAGCTATCATATCATCGGTGAATCTTTCAATGAAATCTTCATGGAAGAAAGGTATGAGCCCATCAGCGAAAATGTTAGGGTTCTCAACAAAGTTGTCAGTCCAAGTGAGAACAATCTCTTCCACCATCAGCCAATCTTCCCACTTCAGTAAGTCTCTTGTTGTGCAGTGTCGTATCCATCTCCAGAAATCATAGATGGTTACGAACCTTTGCCATATCGATTCAGGAGTTAATGCAAGAACATCTTCTGCTGCATCAGAATCGATATCATCGATGGAGCTCTCCACTTTATTCAACATGTCAATATGCTTGAGAGCATCATTCGGTCCCATTGAAACATTGCGCTGTCTTGCCTGGCCTTGGGGTTTGATTAGGCGTTTTCCCTTACCTTCCCTTGCTCGCAACATCTCATTTTTTTTCTGTTTCTTCTCTTGCATCAGAGCAAGCTGTTTTAATTCAGGTTCAGTTTTGGGGCCTGAACCTCTTCATCCTTCTGAGAGCATTCTGCTCAGTAACTTCCTCTACAAGCTGATCATCAACCTGTACTTCTTGGTCAGCAACCTGTACTTTAGGAACAACATCCTGAATTTTAGCAACTGGAGCAGTCGAAGCTTCCTGATCTTCATCAAGTCTCTGATCAGGTACAGGATATTCTAGGAGCAGAATATCATCAACAGCATCCTCTGATGCTTTTTGGCAACTATCACTATTTTCATCATCTGAATCTCTCAGAGTGAGTGATAGCCCCGCTTGTGCTTGCCTGTGGGTTGGATCCTCAGGATTTGTCCTAACCACATTGAGATCTTGAGCTATCCTCTTAGCAGCCTTTGTCACGACCACATTTCTAATATAGCTAGATATGTAATAGATTTTCATATTAAAGACCTGTAAGTGAGCGTGAGACCTTTTTTTTTTCTTTTTAAATGCTGTAACAAATAACTTTTCTTACACCCGAAACTAGATAAGAAAATATATAACATGGTTCGTAGTATTCATCATAAAGTCAAGCCATACCCACTTCTATGTTCTACATACTTATCCCCAAATGAAAGTAAAGACAAGACAGAAATCCATATTCTTTATCAAAACATTATTTAAAGCAAACTAAGCTTATAACGTAGCCCAATAGGTCGTCATCCATGTACACCATCTCCGAACCCGTAGGGACTCAACGACACAGTCAGTAACTCCATGAGCTTATACATCAGCAGGCTCACCTACAATGCATGAACTATATGAGCTAATAAGCTCAGTAAGCAGAAATTATGCATGCACTGTCATACAAATGGCTGTAAGGACTTTAAGAATATCGTGAATGCATGGCTTTGATATATTTTACTATGTTGAGCCCTTGACCCATCTACAGTACATCGGAAAGGAGCTAGCTCAATAATCTCTGTACTTTGCTTTGCTTTGCTTTAAAGTCATGTTTATGGCCCAATATCTTCGAACCATAACCACGGCTCGCATGCCATAGGCACACTTTTACTATGAAAGTCGTTACCGGCCTCGATGTACTAGTAGTGGTCAACTTTGCTTTAACTTTGCTCTTTGTATGATATGATGTGCACACAGACTCAACATGTCTTCTGTGCATACACCTATCTATATTCATGAATGATATGTACAAAATTCAATGCCAACGCATCATCTTTAATCACACATAAAAAGTAATCACCAATATCAAGAAACGCAAATTCACTATTATCATATAATACAAGTAAACACATAAAATACTATGTTCATGCATTGTAGTTGCAAATGAATTTCTACTTACCTTTACTCGTTGTCACCCTTTAAATCATTTATGTTGTCCCTTGAGATCTTAATGGCTAATGACCTGTGATGTATAATATATCATTACCATTAATCTTGTATAATAAATAAAATATTGTCTTTGAAACTTATTCCAAATATTCATAATCGATGATACTATACAGTGCATGTAAAATTAAGATAGTTACACCATATAAGACCAATAAATTATGATCTAAAACTAATTGACTTTGTTACAATAATAGCATATATACTAAAACTTATCTCTTGACAATCATATTTTCTTTTATATTTTATGTGCTTTAAAAGTCCAATTAATAAAATTTCTATTTATTAGAAATCTATAAAATAACCCTACAAATTATATAGTATGTTATTTCAAATTCTAAGAACGAAAATTCAAATCATGAAAGAACAGAGACAGTAGGTTTAAAAATTTTGTTTAATTAAGTTGATAATTTATTTACCTTTAATTAATTAACAAACACCTTTAAATTCTTCCAAATTAAAGAGTATATTTCTTTAGTGGAGCTTATGTATAATGATTAATCTAAACATTAAATACAATATCAAATTCATTCACTACATGTATGTATGTATGTATATATATATCTTATATAAAATGAAACATGTATGCAGTAATTTGAAAACTACACAAATAATTAATTATCATCAATCTTTAAGATTATAAAACACAAATGATATCAGTACTTACTGTATCAATTTAATTCCTTATACTAAAATAACCAAACATTCCTTATAAACTTACTTTATTTTGATTAATATTATACTTATCATAATTTAAATTTCCACTTTACTCTGTTGCATTCAATAAAATATTATAGTATTCTAATATGAGAAGTTAAGATTTAAATCATGATTTACTTACTCATATTATTTGATAAAAACTACAAATTCGTAAATTAAAGGAATCAGATAAATTTGAAAACGATCATCACCTAATGAAAAGTGAATTACGTTTATTTGGAAATTGATATTCTCTAATATCTACTAACTAAATACATCTATTGGATTCAATATAATTAAAATTATCATGTTTAATCAGTCAACTAATTCGAAAGTTTCCTTTAAATTTTCATTTATGATGAATACTTCATTAACTTTAGAGTTATACTCATATGTTAACTAAAATTATTACTTAATTGACCCATAAATAAATATAATGAAATACCATTAAAATTTGTGAGAATGCTAACGAAAAAGTCATCGAAGCTGTTTTCTTGCTTCAGGTTATCCATTCTTTTATCCTTGATTTTCTTGTTATTGATTGATTTTATTTTGTTCTTTTAATATTAAGGATGCAATTAACATGAGTCATCAATTTACCAACGACACATGGCTCTTACTCTCATTACTCTTCATGTTAGATGTCATCATATTATTAACCCTCCCCCCTTTTTTTTTCTCTTTTATTACTTAATGTAATATTTATATCATTTTTCTTTTAGTTAAATAAGTAAGTAAACATAAATATACATACATATATCTTACGTGGGGGGCATTTATATATAACTTATGCGTGTGTATATAATTACACGTAAATAGTATTATATACTTTTTTTAATAGTTTATACTAATTTATATTACTATTATTATTATTATTTAAATCTAATTTCAATTTATATTTTACATAGTCAAATTTTAAATTGGGGTGTTACAGCCTTAGCATAAGAATTCAGCTTCAACTTTGCATCATTTGTCAATGGGTTCTTCTTCAATGGAGTTTTCTTGAGAGCCTCTATAATCGGTTTCCTGGCGGGCTTATCACTATCATCATCCTCATCGCTAGAATCCGGGTCAGCAGCCCTCGGTATTGCATCATCCGAGTCACTTTCTACAGTCTTGCGTTTTGTATCAACCTTCTTCTTCTTTGGTTGTTGGGCCTTCTCCTCGTCCTTCTTCTGCTTGGTGTACCCTTTCTTCACTCTCAGGAACCAGCCAGGAGCGATGCCTACTAATTCCTTAAGGGTAATGCCTAACTTGCCCAGAATGGTGAAGATGGTGAAGATGGTGATCCCACAGCTCCTTTTGATTGTCTTCTTGGTGGCCTCTAGATATTGTCTCTCCTGGTTCCAGTAAGCTTCATCTCATTCGTCTTGTTGTCTCTTATCAGACACCTGTTGAGGTTGAACTCCACTGAACATCATTTGTCACAAAATTGACTGATACTCAGGAGGTTATACTTCAATCTTTTGACATATGATACATTGCTGATACTTGCATTGCCTCTGATCAAGCTTCTTGTGCCCTTGATGCTTCCTTTGGAGTCATTTCCGAAGACAACCTTAGGTCATTTGCATGGTTGGAAGTCCTTTAATCTTGTTTTGTTGTCAGGCATATATCGCGAGCAGCCGCTATCGATATACCATACATCTCCGCTGCTTCCTGGCAACTATGCCTGTAAATAAATTAGGTATATTTAAATACCTATATAAGTACGGGTCCTAGGGGATTAGTCCTCTTCGGGACCCACACATGCTTAATGATAATAGGTTTACCATTAGCTTTGGTGGTTCTCTTTCTGTAAGTATCCTTTGCAGGATATTATTTGTGATGTGTGTGTGCTAGAGATTTCTAGTTGTTACCTTTCCTGTTAGAGAAAGGTACTCCCTTATACCTTTTCAGAGTATGAACTCCTTTGGATCTAAGCAAGTATGCGTTGGTATAGTAGGGGTAGAAGTTTTGATGTAACTTAGAAAACTGTTGCATTCTCCTCCTACTTACAACATACTGATTGTGCTGTTTTCTGAGTTTCTGTGCAGATTTACTGTCTGTTGCTTGCAGCATGAGCTTTTTTCCCTTATCCACTGTACTAGTTTTGTTCAAGCTCCCATTGATTGGACTGAGTTCCTGAGTATAGAATACTCGAGCTCGAACAAACTTTCCAGCATTGGATGTGCTAGCTGCTTTCTGAGAGCTTTCAGTACAGTATCCGAGACCATTTCCTTTGTAGGCATTTTGGGTCTCCAGATACATTCCTGTGCTTTCCTAGCTAATTTGCTATACACATCAATTGTGTTTTGCAAGCTAGTTTTCTCAACTTCTAGCTTAGTGACTAACAACTTAAACTTAGATACCTCAGCTCGGAGGTTATTGCATTCTGTACTGTAGTACTCTAGGTCAGAAACTTGTTCCTTCAGTACAACATGCTCACTCTTGAGCTGTTGGTTTTTCTCTTTCAATTCTTCATGAGCCAAATTTATCTACTCAAAGTCACTCATAACTGGATCATTTTCAGCTTTTCAGAACTTGAAATATCAAGAGATTGTGAAGTTACCTCATCATCTTCTTCATCTTCACAATCCTTGGCCATAAGGCACAGTAGTGCTTCCTCATCGAAGATAGAGCTGCCAGAATCGCTCTCGGATGAGTAATCGTCCTTGGCTTCTTCTTTGAAGCTGCTTACTGTCTTTAGAGCTTCAGCTTCACTTAGAAGGGCCCTGAGCTTTTGCTTGTCATCCCTCCTCCTTTCTCTTCTCTGCACCCTCTCATCCTTAGTATACTTATGTACTTAAGGGTAGGCGCAGTTTCTGGCGAAGTGTCTTGGTTTCCTGTAATTATAGCACAAGTCAGAGGAACCTGTGTTAGACTGTGGAGTAGGTCTTACCTGGGGACTTCTGTCTGAGGTCTGAGACTTCATTCTGAAGTTATTTTCTTTCTTGCTTGTTTTCAGGAACTTCTTGAACTTCTTCAGTAAGAACGTCATCTCCTCCTCAGCATCTTCAGCAAACACCTCTTTCTTCTTATCTTTTTGCTTACTATTGTATCCTTGGTTCTTACTGTAAGTGCTATAACTTTGGCACTCGACTCCTCAACCTCTTTTCTCCTTCGATCAATATTGAATTCAAAAGCCTTAAGATTTGAGAATAGATCAAAAGTGCTCATCGCATTGAGGTTCAGTGAGACTCTCATTGCGGTTTTCTTGCTCTTCCATTCATGGGGTAGGGCTCTAAAAACTTTCGTGTTTTTCTCCTTTTGGGTATAGAACTTTCCAAGAGATTCAAGCTCAATTATAATGGCTGTGAACTGTTAGGGATATACTGAAAAGTATGCTTTTAGTGCTACTTTGTATATAAACTGATTCTTGCATTTTATGAGAATAAATCTTTTATCACTGTTTGCATTAAATATTATGAATGTTATTTATTTATTGCATAAATATTCAATATACTTTACATTGTATACAATGTGGTGTGTAAAAGATCACAGAAGATCACATTGTCAGATTCTTGTAATAAGTATAGTAAAATTCACAACTTAGATAGAATTGAACAATCCATTGGTAGAAGTTGAAGTGTAAGGCTCGGATTGGTTTGTCTTGACCAAGAGATTACACTAGTACATTTGATGTGCTGAATAAGACCTATAGTAAGATAATTTTTCTAGACTTACTTGGAAAGAAGAATTAGATCTCAGTGGTTATTGATTTCTTAATTTCTATCACTTAATTGGGATTGTATATAATTAATTAATGTTGTTTTGATTTATTATGGGTAAAGGATCAAAAAGGATTCAATACTTTGTATTTTGGGCAATATTATTAATTATATGACAAATTGCTAAATTAATACAGAAAATCGTGTCTTGATACGTCAAGTTGATAATGTCCTCTTGGTGGGCTCAATACGTTTATCATATCAAATCTGGCCAATGGATTAATTTCCTGTATGATAATAAAGTTGAGCTGTCTTTTCCCAAGGAATAAAAGATATTGATTAATTAAAAGCATTCAGTAGCTTAAATTAATTAATGGACATTGGATCTTAAACACGAAAAATAATAACTGGGAGTCATATTTCATAATATGGGTTAGGATGGATAGTGTAATATTAATTCTATAGTGGAATGAATTAATATTAATGGGCTAGAATAATATTGTGTCTCAATATTGGTTTCTAGGCCCATTGGGAGGTCCAATTCTAATTCTCCTAAAGGCCCCTTGAGTAGTCCAATAAAAGCTCATTTAACTAAGGTGGTTAAAGATAAGAATTATTTATTGTTGCTAGATATGAGGAGATCATATCTTTTGATATATTGTTGCTAGATATGGGGAGATCATATCTTTTGATATATTGTTGCTAGATATGAGGAGATCAAATCTTGATATTTCTTCTCCTCCAAGACTCAAATCTTCGGTCAATGCCTATAAATAGGGGCTGAATTTTCAGCCCCATAGAGTGTGCATATATATACAAGAGTGCTGATTTTTTAGAGCAACAAAGAAATGAGAAATTAATTCTTCCTACAAGCGTTAAAAAAAGTTCGTTTGATTCTCCACCGAATTTACGAACTTTGACTTGGGGAATACTCAAGAAGATGTTTAGGTTGAATCTACTAATCTTCTCAACGGTGTCTCTCTGATTAAGAGGTAAATACATATCCCTTAGTTCCGTATGTTTAGGGCTATGTATGATTTATCGTTTATTCAAAGCATGAATTATTTGATTTAATTGCCTTAATTCATAAGATTAGATTTATGATAATTCTTATTTAAATTACACCCGAATAGATCCATGTAGATCCCCATCATGTACCTCAAGTCAAGTTCTTCCATTGACTCTCCAAGTTTCATGGTGATTTGCTCGTACAGTTGCGTAGTCTTAGACACTCTATTTTCTTTAGCAAGTTCATTGTCTTCGCATATCACCCGAGCTTGTCCCAAATCTCTTTAGCTATTTTACAGCTCTTCACCTTACTGAACATTCCTTTATCCAGCATGAGAAATAATGCGTTTTTGGCCACATTCTCCAGATTGGCCATTTCTCTCTTATTAGGTGTATATTCATGTCTAGCTTTATCAATATACTCAGGTGGTGGAGCAGCTCTCCTATAGGCTGGTGTTGCTGCATGTGGAGTGGGTTTTGGAACCCTTTCAGTATCGTCATCATTGATTGTTGCGGCCTCGATTTCTCCTGCGGCCGCTGCTTTAGCTGCTACAGTTTTCTCAGCACTCGCTTGCTCGCGGCACTCTCTCCCAAAGATAGGGTTTGGCTTGACGATTACTGGTGGTCCTTCAGTTATCACGTACCACATCTCGTCATGTATGACCAACCATACGTATCCGCCAGTCATCGTATTCCTCTATGGAAAATATTGGGAGTTTATGGTGTGAGAAATCCATGCTTATGCTAAAACTATGATTTTTGGTCTTGAAAAAGAAAAACGATTTTTCCAATAGAAATGGGTGGATTTGGGTAGGTTACTAGTCAAGTTGGTTTTTGACCCAACTCGCTTTGATATCACTTGTTGGTCCCAAGTGATCAGAGGTTCAGTGGGGGGATGAATGAACCTCTATCAAATTTTATGTTTTAAAACTATTCCGTAAGCAGGTTGTTGATTCTACAGAGAATGCAACAACTCTCTCGATTTAGTAAGCTGGCAGTATGCTAATTCAGCTTACTGTCTCGGTATATCACAGTATGCAGTGGAAATCAAAGATAAAGTTTCTTTTTAAAGACAGTTTTCTTTTCACAAGAATGATTTTATCAAAATCCTTTTAGCCGTAAGTTCAGTAGTCTTCTTAGTCACTTCCACATTCTATTTATACTTGTAGAAATATGCCCGTTAAAGAGAGGCATAGCCCTTGTAGAATTTCAAAACTTGATCTTCATGATCTTCGAATTTAATACACCTGGAGAAACATGAAAATAGGGTATGTCCTACTCTGATCCGCATTAATGGCACCACTCCTCGGCAATAGTGCTTTTGCAGGTCGTTAGTCCAGATGGCATCACCTCATTGGTCAGTTACTGACTTCCATCTACCGGTTACTTTGATATTGCAGAAACCTCATACTGCATTCAATATATCCTCGTACTTCAATAAATAAGACATAGTAACTTACAGCTTACTACTCAGGTTGCAGCTGCTACTTACTGTCTCGCGTCAGCTTCCTGATCTGCGTTTGCTTCCTAATCTCAGAACAACTTCCTGTTTCTGAATCCTGCAGACAGCTTCCAGCTCTCCTTACTGCTTTTTGTATGCTGCTTACTGATTCAACTTGCTGATACTTGCTTACTAATTTTCCTTGTTGAAATCAGTATTCGATACTCCTTCACAACCAGCTTCCTGCTAACATCAGTATCCTCCATCTTTCTGATTTTCACAATTTTTACAAATACAACATAGAAAGATAACATTACAAAGCTAAGTTCCACTCAAATAATGTGGAAAAATGGGGTACTCTAACTTCCTATACAAAGTTATTTGTCTCATCAAAATCCTAACAGAAATATCCCAACACAACGCAATAGGAAAAAAGTCTTGTATGCGTATATTTTTTCTTTAATCTTGTTTCTACGTAAAACACCACATTTAATCTCATTTGTCGCCTAACATTGATAGAATTCTTTTTATTATGTTGCGTTGTTTTCATCAATTTTTTTGACTTGTTTTGGTTAAGTGCGATAATTTACGGTTAATTAGACTTGATTAATTTTAAGTGATTATGATTTACATACTATCTACATGACATCCACACGTCATCACACAATCAATATATTTTTATTTTTTTTACCAAAATCACAAATTGATTAAAAATGAAATAAATTGGTCAAATCATGGTTAACATTGGGAGTTTTACAACAATTGGTTAAAATACAGAGAAGTTATAAAATTTTGGATTTTTTTTTCAATTAAGCCTTAAATTTATTTTTTTAAATATATCCACTACTTATCCCAACAATTACTATGGATGCATCTATAATGCTTCTGGCCTTCATTACATCATATTTAGTTATGCTTATATCATTTTCATAATAGTTATTTTATTTTTAAATTGGTTTAATGTATTAAAGTAATTATTAGCTACTAAAAGAACTGAGCCTTGTTTATTTGCAAAAAAGTGTAATGGTTTCTTAAGTGTCAGACAATCAAGTGTGGTTCCAAGATAATGAACTGCATAATCTAGCCTACTATGGATGTTATAGACGCAGTATTAATACATTATACAAAATATGAATAATTAATTATAATATATATATATATATGAAGTGTATGTTATATATATATATGAAGTATATGAAGTGTATGTTATATATATATATATATAATAAAATACAATTATTTATATGCATCAGGTGCACGAGTAGGAAACTGTGTAATTGGGTCGACTCGATCCGGTGGTGCTTTTTACGCGCCCCACGTGCGCTTCATGCGCCCACACGCCCCAGGTCCGCGCTCAAAACCTAGTCCTGTGCATCTAACCTTTAGTTATGTTCGTCTAACCTTTTAGTTATGTTCGCATAACCTTTATGTTTTATGCTAGTTTAACTTTTACATTGCATTACAGACCTATAATATTTTTAAACCTTTATACTATAATAATAATATAATATTTATGTTATAATAATATAACTCTTATTTTATTTTTCAAATACATAAATGTTATGATATTTGTACATAAAAGTTATACTAATATAACATAAATATTAAATTATTAAAACATAAATGTTCAGCTATACTACATGAATTTTTATACTAAAAAAAGTTTAAATTATTCACTTAAATGTTATGATATATGTATGTAAAAGTTATACTAATATAACATAAAGGTTATACTTATATAATATAAAAGTTACCACATAAATTTAAAAAATAATAAAAATTTAATCTGAGTGTGTACGGGTTGGGTTCGTCCTGGGATCCGTGCTCAAATGTATGAATCTAGATCCGTGCACCTGGTTTACAGGAACACTCCTAATAAAATTAGTGAGCAATTGATCTGAAATGATCATTCCTATTCATCTGTTTTTTTTTTTTTTCGAAATTCATTTCATTCAATATATTATTAAAATTAGTGAGCAATTGATCTGAAATGATCATTCTTATTCATCTGTCCTTTTTTTCTTTTTTTCTTTTTTCCCAAATTCATTCCATTATATATATATATATATATATATATATATATATATATATTATCTTATATATCCACCATATTTTGATCTGTGCTTCCAGTTAATGCATTATCTCGATAAGCAACATTATGAAAAATTCATTGGATTTTTTCGCTCTACCATTTTCTAAAACTTATAAATCAAATTATCAAATAGATCCACAAAAATTAATTTATGAAAATTACAACTAAACTTCTTTAATGATCATCAAATTCTCAACAAATACAACACTTCTAAACTTAAATGGTGATAGAAATGAGCAAATTCGAATTAAACTGCATATAAGTTTACATCGAGACATTATATGAGCATTTTGCCTTTTAACCTTAATGTGCACACAAAAACTTATATGTAATGGTCTCACAGCAAGTTACTTTGAGACGGTTGCTTATTATCTATAAACAAAATCTATTTTCATAAATTTTTATCTGAATTGTGAAGTGTGGGTTGTGAATTGAAACATCTCATGTAATTAGATTATGAGACAATTTCATATAAAACTCACTCTAAAGTGTAGATCGTAATTCACACAACTTTTACAGGTCAGTTTAACAATTTAGTTCACCCAAATCTCCTTAATTTGCACCAAGTTCTAATTAGTAACAATAATATACAATGTCGTTTATTGACTGCATAATCAGATAATTGAAGACTTTATCACCGAAGAAAGAAATAGTAGATATAATGCAAATGGATTAAGATGGCCAGTTTCTATACCAACCAGCCCATGCAGAAACCAAACCACTAATCCCAAGTGTGACAGCATGATTACAAAAAGGATTAGGCTCAATATCTGCCACTCCAATAATCAAATCAGCCAAATTAGCTGCCACAGCCATCAATCTCATAACCCTATCTCCCCTGATTTTCTTGATTTCCTCTATTGCATCTTTTGATTCATCATCACCAAACCCAATCCTTCTTTCTAACATAATCCCCTTACGAATCATTATGAAATCAGAAATTATGAAAAATATGTATCCAAATGACTCACCAAATGCTGAAATAAAGCTCATCCTCCTCGCCAATTTGGCATCTAGCACTCCAATTCTTGATAGCCAAGTAAAATGGTCAAAGAAGAAGTAGACCATCTCACCTGCATTACCAAGCACGGCTAGTAGCCGGAAGGTCGTGGTGGGGCCCGGACTCCTCCGAAGGGCGTTGAAGCCAGTGAGGAAACGGCCCGTACGGAAGGCCTTTCGACTGAGGCCGGAGGCCACTTCCCATTGCTTGGCCCTATTAGCTGCATCAGGATGTGCTCTTTCTGCATGCCAATGAACTAATTTTGATACATATTGAAATGTTTTAACAAGCTTGTCAATCCCATCTCTCTTTGCTAGGAATATTACTAGTTTATCTACTGAGTCATTCATTCTTGTTTCAGAATTTGAGATTGTGCTGATTAAGAATGGAGAGCAACTGAAATGGGACTAGGAGTAATTGTGTGCAGATTTAAATTGGTGGACAACCACAAAATTATTGTGGTTTTTTTTTTCTTTGGATAAAATCATTTAATAAAGTCATATTTACATAAATATATTGGTTGGATAATATAATTTTGTCTTTATTTATAATGTGGTATTCAATCAGAAGATTTAAATTTCTTTCTCGGCAATAAATACAAACAAAAAGGTGAACCACTAATCTGATTGAGGTTGAGTGGTGGAGAAATGGTTAGTTTTATCACTTCTTGTTATCCGACTAGTTACTGTACATTATTCTTAAGAGTTTGGAATTTTCATTTTTCTTTCAGAAAATAAATAAATAACTAAATAAAATAAACAAGAATATTTTCCTATAAACTTCTAAAGTTCTCAATACAAATCAAAACTTGATGCACATTATTCTTAATATTGTGATGAAAAAAAAAAGTAGACAGAGGGCCAATATCCACCAATTTTGTACATTCAAAAACAAGAAAAAAATTAGATAAAAAATGGGAAAAGTTTCTATACATACAGAAATTAACTCAAACACTTAAGTTTGTGTTGGCATGGAATATTGTTTATTATTTGAATACACAATACATTTGAGCAAAGCATACATTATATTATTTATATTCAAGTTAAAATGTGTTGCCCTGACTATTTATAGTTGCAAGACCTTCTAGTATGATCTTATAGTTGCAAGAGGAAACCTCAAGATAACTTTTCTAGAATTCTTGTACAAATATCTAGCGATCAGAATATTCTGGATTATATCCAAAACCTTCTAATATGAAGCATCTGGGTCTCATATGTGCTAAATTATTTCCTTAACACAAATTTCATCAATTGTTTTTCTGTTTTGCAATCATGGTTAGCAGTAACGGTCGCGGGCATCATCGCGGACACCACCGTTAAGGTTACATTGTAAAAACGCGGCGTTATAACGGCCGTAACGGACAATTTTTTTTAAAAAAAACTCTAAAATTTCTATAACTTCATGAACATTATTTATACTATGATTTTTACTAAATTAACATAAAAAAAAAAAATTAAAACTAGAATTAACATATAAAACATACAATTACATACATAATTAATACCACGTGGAATGTCAAGGTGGTTCAAAATCATCATTATCTTCCCTTTCAGGATGAATAGGAAGATGTGAATAATCTACTACACAAATTAATCTATTTAATTAATTCACAAAAAAAACTCAAAAATTAATTCAAATTGACAAAAATAAATTTCAAATTCATATAAATTCAAACAATAAAAAAACAAAATTTCAGTACTATAACAGGATAAAGCCTTACCACTGGACTCTTTTTTTTTTTTTTTTTTTTTTTTTTTTTTTTTTTTTACTTCTGAGCATGCATCAATAGTATCATAACTAATAATAGCAAATCAAAAGAGAAGTTAGTTAAGTTAAAAAAAAAACACTAACCACAAGTTCCCTGATTCTTGATGGAAGCAACAGCTCCTTTCTCCCTCCAATCAGTTTTTTTTTGAAATAATAGCAGTTTTTTTTTTTTTTTAATTTTAACGTTTTTTTTCCGTTATCGCGCCGTTACGGCCGTTATCGCGCAGCGTAACGGCGTTACGGCCGTTATAACGCCGATTGCACGCTCTATAATGCTTACGACCGTTTTTTAGTGAATCGTCGACGCGGCGGCCGGCGTTACGGTTACGTAACGCCGTTATAACGGCCGTAACACCGTTTTTGCGAACCATGTTTGCAATACGCCATCTCTATATATCCTTTAGCTTGAACATTTGTCAGGAAGTGATGTTGGATATTAACATGCTTCTCCTTTGGGCAATATTTTATCTTTCTAAATCCTTAAGCTTGAACATCTTTTGAGAAGTGACACTTGAGATTTAGCAAAAAAGGATTTTCAGTCATATATGTTACATTGTTAGGGACGGACCCATCTGAAATTTTACCTAAATAATAGGGCTATTATTGTAAGAATATCTTGAACTTATGCTAGTTGCGTACTATTCTTGCATGCCCTTCGTTTCATCTTCCTCCCTGGTATTTCTCCCCTCTTCTCTTTCACAACCAAATCATAATTCCCTTCTCTCTCAATTGTTTCTTCATTTAAATTCTAAGATTAAGTGTTATATCTTTATATTATTTGTTTGCTTTCTTTTTTATTATTTGTTGACTTATTATGTTTTGAATTAAATATGTGATTTAGTGTTTAGTTGGGAAATATTGATAAGTAATTTGACATTTTGTTTACGGATTGTTTATCTATACATGAAACAATTTCATTGTGGTAGGAGGTTGACAAACTTATTTTGTTGAATGGCTAAACTATTTTGTTGGTTAAATTACTATAAGATTTAATTTCTTTTGGGAAAGAAAAAAATCAAAAAATTATTTTGTTTTACTTAATTCTTGAAATTTCAATTATTTTACTCAAATATCACTTTGTTTTACTTAGCACTTGAAATTTCAATTCTCTTGCTCAAATTTCATTTTGTTTTATCAAGTTCTTGAACTTTTAATGTATTTCTAATATTTGTCCTTTTTGTTTATAGATAATGGAAAGATACTACGGAAAAATATTAGTAATAAAGTTATTATGCAATGATTTTAGAATATGAATAATAGAAGAGATGTGTTGTAATATATTATTTTTATCGAAATTATGATATATTTATGTTTGTACTCTAATATTATTATATTTTTTTATTAGACTTCTTGGGCCCCCATGAATTGAAATCCTAGGTCCGTCACCGGATGAAGTAGAAGAAAAATTTTATATTGCTGAAATTTGTCTGAGTAGCTACAACTCACTAATTTCCTTAATGCTTGGATTACAAAAGAAACTCATATATGTAGTGTTCAATCAAAGAGTCTAGAGTACAAGAATACAAGGATCTATTTGCTAACTTGGCACTCCATCTTCCACACTTGTTCATGTACCTTCTACATTAGATTACAAATTAAGTATTTCAACATCCTCCTTAATTTGTAATCTTGAGTTGCTTCTTGAATTTGTCAAACTTCACTGACTACAGGATGAAGTGATGATGAAGCTCTATATTGTAATCTTGAGTTGCTTCTTGAATTTGTCAAACTTCACTGACTACCGGATGAAGTGATGATGAAGCTCTATGTATTTAGACCTTGCATGAAAATTTAGATTTTTAGTCATTGCAATTGCAGATATATTATCACAATGTATTATGGTTAACTCATTTTGCTCACACTTCAAGTCCTTTTGAAGTTTTCTCAACCAAACTACTTCACATGTTGTGTCTATGGCTACTACGTATTCGGCTTCTGTGGATGATAATGGAACAGATTTTTATTTCCTTGAGCTCCATGAAATAATATTTGTCCCAAGGCAAAAAACGATTTATAAACGTTTGGTTATAATACAACTCAAAATATTATACCAACATAACATAAGTTGTATTATTTGCAATGTGCATGTATATTATCTTTCACTTCTAATGTTACATTTAAATACATCATACGTCTTTTCTTTTCTTTCAGTAGATTAAGGATTAAAAATAAGGAATTAGTTTATATAAAAGAGTATTGGAGGTAAAGTGAGATTTTAGATTGAATAGTTCAAAATAAAGTATAGATTAGTTAAAAGATATTTTATTTGTATCAACAATATAAAATAATTTAATTCTCACATACTCAAAAAAAAAAAAAAAAATACAATGGATAGTATGTTTATACAATAAAAAATGTGCAATGAGTATTCAAGTTGAAGATTATAAATGCTTTCATGAAGAGGATAACCAGAAACGCGAAACTAGCTTATATTTCAAAATCATTTCCCCACTATCAAACAAATGAAAAACCACCTAATTGGGAGGGTGTTTGCTAAATTTATTTAAAAAAGCTTATAAACTAGTACATCTTATAAGATGCTTTTAGAACTTATTTTTAATTTTAATTTGATTTAATATAAAAATAAGTGTTGAAAATAATTGAATAAATAGAATTATGGATCTTATAAAATGTTAGCAATAACTATTACGTAATTTAAAAATGATTAAATTTAGAGTTCATAAAAAATAAAATCTTTTCATGAATATAAGTTGGATCCTCATATTTTTCAAAAAGAAAGAAAGAAAAAAAAAAAAAAAAAACTTATAAACTCCTAATATCTTATTTTAAGATGAAAATAAGATCTTATTTTAAAACTTTACCAAGATGTTTTAAGAAGCTTGTAAGCTCACCCAAACACCCTCTTAATCTAATCGAGATTTCGTAGCAATTGACTTATGTGCCCCCGAGAACAATTTAGGTACCTTTAAAAATGCAATTCTATTATCATTATATAAAATCAACATCTAGATAGAGAGTTGAAAAGGCATGTTTCACCAAGGATTCCCATACAAGGCACGAGACCAAACACGATAGCTTCATCAAGACAACAAACACAGGAAATGTAAATTTGTACACGCACCAACAAGAGGAAAGAGCGTGCCATAGAGGAACTCAAAGCACGCAGTTGTAGACATACTAATTTATGGAAAAGAGATGCAGAAATCGATGTCATCGTAGGTGTGACCAGATCCAGCAGAGAACTATGAAAATACTCTTATGTAGTAGTAAGAAGGTAGGACAAATTTACAATACTCCACTGAAAACTCACCTCCATCAGCAACCCCCCAAAACTAGAAAACAAGAGAAGCTGTGGAACGCAAGGCATTATCGTTCAGTTTATTTTAGCTTCGAATTGATATCAATTTGACAAATAGCATAACATCATTCAAAAGCAATCTAGAACCACATTCCTTAGTACTCAAACCTCTAAACAGATCCTTCTATAGATGTATATTGTTTAACTACATCCGGAAAATGTTAGAAAAGGATTAAGAAAACGTTTATAAACAAAATTAAGCTCGAGAGGCATCAAAAAAACCAAAGTGATTCTAGCTGTAGCTATTGAAACTGAAAAGTCATAAAAGACACAATGAAGTATGCAAATCCTGTAGAATACAGTATTAAGTCTAGTACCTCCTATGCTCCATGTTACTTTAGTTACAATATGTTTTTCTGTGACCCAAGTGTTCTTGTACATAGCACACAGGCTTTACAGGCTAACCATTCTATGATAAACTACAATGCTATCCAAAAGGAAGTAATGGCTCTAAGCCTTCGGCGAAGCTCAGAGAGACAACTATACAGAATCACATTTACCAGTTTTGATGATGTAAGAGTGGAGGACTCAAGGGTCATTTAAATGCTAAAACTATAAAATTATGATTAATGTCACTGTGTGAAGATTAATTTCTGGAAAGGAAATGCAACACATGAAATTACCAGCTTAGTGTGACCAAATCCAGTGATCCTGTCAAGAACTATGCTAATATTCTCATCTAGCAAGTAGGGCAAGTATATATAGAACTCCCTCTATATTCACTAAAGGTCAGATTCCATCATTAGTAACCCCCCAAAACTAGAAAAACAAAACTAAGATAAACTGTGGAACACAAGACATCATAATTCAGTTAATCTTGGCTTTGATTTGATATAAATTTAACAAACATAGTACCATCATTCAAATACAATCTAGACTAACATTACTCTTGAGACTACTCAGACCTCTAAACAAATCCTTCTACTAACTTCATTTAGCACCATGCATCTTCCTCCTGCAATCAATATGCAGAAACATCAAGCAACTAAGAAAATTCATATTTTAACCACGACACTAATAGAAACAAAAACTGGGGCTTAGTGTCAACAGGTTAAAGACATTATAGGCGAGGCTCAACAGAGCACATGAATGATTATCCCAGCACAATAACATGACCTGCCATACACGAACTAGGAGAGGACATCAGAAAGAATAAAAGATACCAAAATCAGAAGACATGTTAAATAAGAAAATGTCAGATCAACCATACCATCTCTGGCCTCACAATCCAAGATCGACCTCACCTTCTTTACATTTAGTAGAGGCAAGCATCAGCCCGATTTCACAGTACGGAGCTACATCCGCTAACAATAGTCATAGTGAAATCAAACAAAAGGGCACCAGACCAAAATCAGGGTGCATTAGGTGAGACAAAAGGAGAAAGTTAAAAAGGCACGAGCAATTGTTAGACACTGAAAATAAATGGTCAGCAATCAGACTAAAGTTTAAACATAAAATATAGATCAAATCAAGAAACCAGACACTCTAAAAGCAGATATAACCGTCCGAAAGATAGAAATAGTCCTACAAAAGGAATTTCAACAGATAAATTTGTGAATTGATAGAGTAACACATGGCTGAATGAACTGGATCGCAACTCTCTGCAAATGTAACAGTACAGCAAGGTTATGTGAGTCCCAAACTTCCAACAAGTAAATCATGGCAAGAGATAACAAATCAGGATGACAGGTGCTCCAACAAACAGCCTGTCAAGATATTACATAATGACAAAGAAACAAGTGTTAAGATTTGTTAAATAAATCATTAGAAAGCTATATCAAAATGAAAACATGCATGATCAATTATATTAAACAAAAATAGGCTTAGAGGCTGAGACTCCAACAAGTGGTAGAGAAGTCGCCCACGGGAAACATAGATTGTTGTATCAGTCAGAATATGGCTATCTGCACAGACTCACAAAGCATTTTATATGAGGAAAAAACAATATATTATCCACTATGTACTCAAGGTTTTATTGGGTACCTCACTTTTCCCAACTCAAGACATTCCACCAAAAATCATTTTCATAGTTAGAAAGTTGTTGCAATCAAGTATCAAAAGCCCCAGAAAACAATTTTCCCAATTTCGAAACAGAAAAGTTCTCCCTAGTTCTAGAACAAACAAGAGTTTAGTACAACTCAATATCATTTATCCTATATACTACCATTCTTGCTTCTCAATCTTATAACGCTATCACCTGCCCTCCCCCAAATACACACACGCACTCATATATTTTTGGCCCACATGGAATATCATGCATCTCAACTCCTACATGCCATAAATTTCTCCACACTGCAATTGGGTGAAGAACAACAAATTTATATTGCTACCTCACACACTGCATTAATATTAGGAAAACAGACTGTGTGAAAAAATGTTAGATATTATTAAGTGATATGCTAGCAAAATCACAAATTCTTTCAACAAACGATGATGAAGAAACAGGAGGACTATGTTTACCTCATCCAACAAGTGATCTTCAAAGAATCAGATCATCACTTCATTTCTGCCATGAACTTCTCATATTCAGAGTCCGTGCTATAGTTACTTTTATCAGCAGGTGGTGGTGGTGGAGGCACTGGCAGATTTGAGGACCAAGGAGCATTACTCAAGCTTTGAGAAGGGTCAATACCCGATTGTGGCATAGCTGGAGGGGGTGGAGGAGGAACAGCACCATAATGAGGTGGATAGCTATATGAGGGGGTAGGGTATGGAACTTGGGCATTTGGAGGCATTGAGGTTACCGAATTTCCATAGACATAAGTTGGAACAGATTGTGGCGCACTACTCTGAGATTGTACTCCAGGTGGGTAACTTTGCTGGGTCTCACCTGAAGATGCATAATTTTGCTGTGCATCAGTGGAAGAAACGGTTGATGTCGGGACACCAGAGGAGCCCGGAGGCATTGGTGGAGGCGGATATTGCATCCCATATTGTGGAATTGTTTGACCTGGAACTGGGGGATACATGGCTGATCCTGGAGGGGGAGGGGGATAACCAGCATAAGGAGGAGGAGGTGGTGGTGGTCCCCAAGGAACTGGGGCAATAGTGTAGACCCCAGGTGGTGCACTTCCAATGGGGCCACCAGCATTGTACTGCTGGGAAGGGTAGCCACCAATGGTCTGATTTGGAGCAGGATATGTTTGCATAGGTGGTGCGGGAGGCCCTGGGGGCACAGTAGGCTGAGGTGGTTTACCTGCGACTCTCACAGCAATTGTTCTCCCATCTAATTTGTGTCCATTCATGCTAGCAATGGCATTATTAGCCTGCTGTACATCAGCATACTTAACAAACCCGTAACCTTTACTCAGACCAGACACCCGATCCTTGATAACCTTAGCCATCACAATTTCACCAAACGGAGAGAACAAGCTGATCAAACCATCATCCTCCAGAGTTGGAGGCAAGTAGCCAATGTACAAATTTGTCTCATCAAATTCCTTCGGCTTAAGTAGATTTGACCCTAAGCCAGCATGTGTGGTGTTTGTTGAAGTGTTGGTACCCCCTGCCCAGGGAGGATTGGTTCCTGTGCTTCCAGGAAGAGCCAGTGTTGCAGAGCTTGACTTGATCGAAGACTCTGGAACTGTTCCTCCAAGTTCGGCCAGGAAGTTCTGATACTCATCATCCATCTTCTTTCCAGTCGTGTTCTTTACTGGGCAATCGACAGTAGGATGTCCACCATCACCACAAATCTTACACAAGACATCACTCTTAAATGTTGAAGTACGTGAAGGACATGCATACTGCCGATGCCCAGGCTCACCACACAACCTACAGTACTCTTCATCCCTAATAGTACCATTCAGTGCTGCAAGCTCCCTAAGTTGTTGCCTCTTGTGTTCATTGAGAACCTCATCAACTGGCTGCAAGAGCTTCTCAACCATACCCGCAGCAGCATCAAGTGACTCCTGAGTCTCCGCCTCCACCAGCACATGCAGATCCTCATTCTCTGAAGGATCAGGCTTCAAATCCCTCTTCTGCTGTAGCCTTCCCTCTTTCACTGACCCTTTACCGCGAATAACAATCTTTGCCCCAGTCTCTCTTTCCATCCTCTTCTGTGTGTTTCCTCTAGGACCAATAATCAATCCAATGAAATTATATCCGGGGTACTCTTTCATCGGTATGTATAGCTTCTTTTGAAGCTTTGGAGGCCTATAATCCGCAGGGGGCTTAAAAGCGGGATTTTTCTTAATAATCTGTGATATAATCTCTTGTCTCTCCCTATTCAACTTCTCTCTTGCACGGTATTCCCTAGTATTAATTCTTACTCCCATGTTATCATAAATAGGTTCAGGAGAAGGTGACCTAGCGCCCTCAGGGCGATCATCCAAGAGCATACCTGATTGCAACTTACGACTAATCTCAAGTAACCTACTATTCAAAGCTTGAATCTCGGGATCGAATTCAATACCTCCAGTGAAATCTTTCATGAAATCAGGCAACTGGATCACGGGCTTAGGCTCGTCATCTGCCCACCTCGACTTCCGCTTCCTTCCACCAGTACCGGAATTTCCATCACCGCCGTCGTTGGTGGATTCGCTCGGCGGCGGGTCCCACCTGGATCTCCGCCGCCTTCGGCTGGACGTTTCCTCCTCACCGCCAGAGAAATCCTTGTCGGTTCCGCTGTGCGTGTTGGTTAAGCCGTTCTCCGACAGCAGCGGCTTCGGAAAATCAGGTTTAGGAAGGGGCGCAGATGCATCGGCGGCGGGGACAGCTCCGTTGAGATTGGATGAGTCAGGGGTTTTGTCAAGGGTTTCAGATTGGGTCTGAGAGTAGGAGTGATTCTGGTGATTGGGAAATTGGGGTTGAGATTGGGGTTCCGATTGAGGTTGAGAAGGGGAATCCATGTAGTTAGATTGCAGAGTGTCCATGAGAGAGAGTAGAGAGAGAAAGATGATGAGATGAATTGAAGGTGTAAAAGGAATGTATCGACTCAGTGGTTCTTATTTAGATTTAGTAGGGCAAAGGCGAATTGGGCATGCGGCGGGCTTCGACCCGATTCTATTTCATAAAATTTTCATACTACATATATCATTGCTTACGATCAAATTGACAATTCTATCCTAACTTCTTTCAATGCCCAATTTAGTTATTTTATCTCGGACATTAATTTGAGAAATATATTGGTATGTACAGTATGTTTAAAAATATTTTGCGGGTTGACTAAACACACTTAAATTTAAATAATTTGAAATTACAAAAATCTTAAACACATCTTACTACTTTATCATTTTATCCTCTTAAATTATAACATTAAATTAAATCATAAAAATCCTAGAAAAATAAAAAATTCTAGAAAAAAATAATCGTGTAAGTACTTCCCACACTATTACAAACTCAAGTTTTCTTCATTTCATTGTTTAACACACAATTTGGGTTTGGAGGTATTGGATTGTTCGGCCGCCATTTTTTTAATAATGGGCATGAGCAACTTTATGGAAAAAAACATAAAATTTATGAGAAACATGACTTAAATCGCGAAAAGAATCGAGAAATGGTTCAACCCTGGTTGGTCAATTATATAGAGAGTGACGTGCAACCAATATTGGTCAAACAGATAGGGTATCGTTCAACCAATATTGATCGAACGTTTCCTCTTATGTTCGGTCGATGCAGGTAGAATGGAAAGTGCTCCAATCTACAATTGCAGCTCGAAAGTGTTCTTCACGATTTTTTTTTTTTTTTTTTTTTTTTAGGTTTATTATGCAATTTTTATCCCTACACTATTTAAAACTACACAAACATGTGATAAATTTTACATTGTTCATTCCAAATGTTTTTTAATGCTTCATAATTTTTTTACTTCACAAAACAATGTAAAATTTTTAGGTTTTTTTTTTATTGGGTTTCAAATTTAAAACATTGAAAAAGAAGATGTGTAATGGATATAAGAGTGAGAAATTTAATTTGAAATTGTGAAAAAAATTCAAATCATGATTGGTCGAACACATATGGTACCGTTCAATCAATACTCTGATCGAACACTATCTCTCATGTTCGATCGATACAAGTTGAACAAACAATGTTCTATTCTACATGTATTGATCGAGCATGTTCTTCATGATATTTTTAAACTTAACACACGAAATTTTTCTCTATACTACTTAAAACCACATAAACATAATGATAAAATTTACATTCATCATTCAAATTATTTTTTTAATGCTCCATAATGTTTTTTTCTTCATAAAACAATGTAGAAATTTTAGAAGTTTTTGTTTTTGATTTAGATTTTAAAACTTTGAATAAAAAGACGACATCGATGTATTATAATGGAAGAGATTTAATTTTGAGATATGTGTTTAGAAATTAAATGGGATGTGAAGAGATATTATTTTATTATTAAGTAATTTAAATAAGAAAGGTATTTATGTCTTTTAATATATATATATAATATTTTTCATATAATTTAATATAGGTGTGTTTAGTAGAGATGAGATGTGTATATTCCCACCCTAAAACATTTCTTGTTGTGACGAAATTAGACTAATCTGCAAAATTTATCAAATGTGTGTTTGTTTGTGCATTGATGGAAGGGCGAAGTCCCAGCTAGACCAGCAATGGAGTACCAAGAAGAGGCTATCCAGACGAAGGTCCCCACCCCAACATATCGAGTAGAATGTCACAGCTTAGTCCTAGATTCGGACCACCACTTCTTTGAAAGCATAGTAGAAAGATAGAGTTAGAGAATGAATGAATCTAATCCAATCCAAAAAGTAATATCCACAAAGCTGCCATTTTCTATTGGCATCAGATATTTCTCCTCGAGTTTGTTTAGTACTAGGATCTTTTAAGGTCTTGAAAGCTTAAGGTGTGTCAAATGTGATGTTGTACCTAATTATTTGTTGTTTAGGCATTTGTAGCTGAACTAACACACTCTCGTGCTTTCCCTCTTCTATCTTAAATGATACTTTGGGGGATATGGAAGCAAAGAAATGAGAAGCTCTCGAAGTCTTCACCTCAATCAATCTTATATGTCATCTTGAATTGGATTCAATTTTTCGTAAAAACTCATTTGAGACCATCTAACAGTTCTCCTATCGTGAGATGAAGCTTCATATGGGTCTTATGACTTGGTCAATGCGGGTCAATAATAGTAAACACGGGCTCACCAAGGACAACATTTTGACGTAGGATTCCGTCCAAAAAGGTGGTGGCAGTAGCAGTTAAGTGGTTGCAGCGGTGTGGCGACGATGCTGCCGTTGGCGAAGAGATTGAGGGAGGGATGGAGAGAAAGAGGGGCTTTTTTTTGGGTTTTTAATTTTTTGGTTGTTGGTCCCAAGTGGTATAGAGGTTTAGAGGGGTGTGGATGAATTTCTATCGATTTTACAAAATTTTCGAACTTGCTACACTATAGCCTAAAATAGCTTACAACGCAGGACATAGTAGCTTACTGTACTGGAGTTCTTTGCACAATGAAAACTTAAACTTTGAGATAGAGTTTCTTTTGAAAACCTTTTGAAATATGAGTTTTTAGCAAAACTTTAATGCAACATGATAGAGATATAAATGCAGCAAGATATATCAACAGAAATGCTAAAACCGAAAATAAACACACAAAGGCTTATAGTGGTTCGAATGTGGTGTACACCTTATACGTCCACTTTAGTCCTTCTATGAGGAGGAACTTTGTTAAGAAAGTTGTTTTATAGGACTTCAGACCTCACAACTATCAACCTAACAAGTTGCACCTACTAAGATTCAGCTTTCACACAAGTTGCTCGAATCCTAAAGGTTGACCCACACAGGATCCTAAAACTCACACAAAGTTAGTGCCTTTCTCCTAAGACTAAACACTCAGCAATGATCAGAATCCTATCAACTGAGGACACCTAAAACAACCTAAGCATATATCACAAAGGTTAAAAGTATATGATGTTCTTTAACTGGTGCTCGAAACAGCCTTGAGAATCTTGAGCTTGATATCACGCCCCGTTTTCTTTTCTTAAAAATATCAGAGTTTTTCTTTTTGGGCGTGAAGAAAGAAAGGGGAAGAAGGCGTACATGATATAAAAAGAAAAGAAAAAGGAAAGAATAAGAAGTGGTACACTTGCAACATCGGATACAACCGATAAAATAGAGTTTGAAATCTTACGTAGCGGAAAAACATCAGGATCCTTTACAAAGAAGGAGAAATACAGTTTTCTTTTACAAATGAACAACATAGCTTTAAAAGACAAAGCCAGAAGATGGACACAGCTGACAGGGCACCCCTCTCTCTACACATCAAGATTCTCTTCATCTCCTGTAGTGTGAGTACAGAATAGGGGTGAGTGCGTTGAATACACTAGTGGGGATACTTTCTTTATTTTTAACAGATATTAGGTGAGCATAACAAATCCAATATACTAGTTAGGCAAGTAGTCACAACATATAAAATGCATAGCACATAATCTTAAGGACACACGGCTCTAAGAGCACTCAACTATACTCGGTACTTTTTACGGGCCACCAGTCCATCCCTAACGTATGGTGTTTTTTACGGGCCATCAGTCCATCCCTAACATGACTTAGGACATCCGTCCACGTATATCGTATTCATGAGGTATGCACATAGAGTTCCACAGTTCAAATATCAAATGTGGAGTTCAACAGTTCAAATATCAAATATGGAAAACAATAAACATATTGAGTTTAGAAGTTACCCCCACCTTGTTCGGTGGTTACCACGTGAGTCGCAAGTACCAAAGGTCTGATAACTCAAGGCTCAATCCAACAAGTAGCCTACACAATTACAGTATTTATTAGATCCTTAATAACGTATAATTAAAGCTATAAAAGGTTCTGGAAGAAAAATGATCGTTAACGACGCAGCAGATCGAGAGATCTAAAGATTGGGATTTAGGAGACGAGGCTGAAAGTTCAGTATATGTGGCTGAGATGATAGAGAATAAAATTTGAGTCACGACGGAAAAAGAATGAGCTCAATCGGAGTTAAAACGAGCTCAAACGGAGTATTTTAAGTTCAGGGGTATTTTGGTAATTTTGATCAAAGGGTTGACTTTGACCGGGCCCATGAACCCCGATCAACGACGTCTCGTCAGCGACGACTCGATACGGATGAACGATGGAAAAAATGGGTTTCGGATCGAAAACACGACGTAGCGTGTGTTGGGGCGCGCACGCACCCGGCGTCGGGTGGAAAAACCCGACGGCCTCGGCAACCTCTCGGCAGCATCGAGGACTCGGCTTGGTAGCTGCCGAGTTTTCTCGGCAGCTAGGCGTCTCCTCCTGGTGGCTGCCGAGTTTTCTCGGCAGCATCGTGCCCAGGCTCTCGGTGTCGGGCCTGCTCAACCAGCCACCTTCCCGGCGCCACCAACTGCGGCGGCGCCGCCCATCGCCGTCGCCACTATGTCCGCCGGCAAGCCCGCACCGCTGGCTACCACCTCCGGCCGTCCCTTGCCGGATTTCGGTATGAACAGTACCGAAAAAATCTACCGCAAAACCCTTCGATACCAAGCATGCAAAACCAATCCCCAACCTTTCCCAGCTCCGGCCGGCGACTCCCAGTCGCCGGTGACCTCCCGTCGCCGGTGACCCTCCTAAGCCATCCCAACACACACAAGGCCAAAAAAAATACACACGCATATAGACATATATACACACGCACCCTCACTGTCCAAGCTTGGCCGGCGACTTCCAGTCGCCGGCAACCCTTCCCCGAACCTCCTGGCACACTCACCGGCGACTTCCCGTTGCCGGCGACCATCCAAACCCGGCCACCAATACACAGCAACAACCATATACACACGCATGCTTACACACACACACACCAAAACACAATCTGGCCGGCAGTCACCAGCCACCGGCCACCACCACCTGACCTCGCCGGCGCATCACCAGCGTCGTCCCACTGTTCCCACATGGCGGCGCCACCCGACGCCGCCCCAATAGTACACACACGCAAAACACACACTACACATACACACACACGATATACATATATATACGCAGCCTGTCTATCTCCGGCGTCGCCACCCACGGCTGCGCCGGCCCTCCAGCATACCCCACATCACCAGCAAACCTCCGATTAGCAGTTCCGGTGAGAAAAAAAAGGAAAGAGAAAGAAATCAGAGGAGAGAGAAGGTGGTGGAAAACTAGGGTTTAGGGTTTGAGCCACTGTTTTTTGCCGTTTTCCGGCGAACGAGAAATCGGAATTGAATTCCGAGACCTATCCTAAATTCTTCTCATCGAGACGAACATCGTGTGCAAAAATCGGCCGAAACTGACAACTTTGAAATTTTACGGCCACCAACGGTGGCGCCGGAGGCAGAAAATCAAAAAGAAAGAGAGAGGAAAGAGAGACTTACGGGTTTTCGTCGCTTTCGGCTCGTTCGAAAAAACGGTGATTTTCGAATCGAAAACACCCCTATTTATAGAATTTTTCGAAAACACTATTCACCAAAAATATCCAAATTACTATTCATCAGTTGAAAAGTCTTCGCCACTATTCACCGTAACTATCTTCCGATTTTCTGAAACTTCGTGTTTTGCCCTTTTCGTCGCCGTTTGAGCTACGGGTCTCCGATTGACCCCTAGTTCGCTTCTAACTTCTCGTTTTTCCATTACGCATCCAATGGTATAAAAATATTCTATATACCATGTCCAAAAAAATTATCCATCTAAAACTTGCTTTAAATACGTATCTGAAACGCACGTAATTAAATTAAACAGTCAAAATATACACACATAAATAGTTCAATTAAGGTTTAATATTTAATTAATCAATTATGCTTCATTTTTGATTCGGGGCGCTACACTTGATGTATCTTAGCCTTGACTGCTTCCTTCGACGTTGAGTGACTGAAACTTGAGAGTTTATGAACTTATTATTATTATTTTTTTAACTTGAGTGTTTTCTTGCTTATAGCTTAAGTGTTTGAATTTTAGTTGTTCGGTAGTCGTTTCAGTTCATCTTTTCATCTATTTATAGATGAATAAATATATCTATTGAAGAGAGACACACTCCTTTGAATTTGAATTTTCTCTAAGTGTTGTTGAGCTCGCATTAATTGGTCTCTGAGGGTTGAATTTAAATGTCCTTGTCTTACACTCCATGATATTTAATGCGGTTGTACTAGGTTGCAGAGTGCACAGTGTGTCATGCCATGTATTCGCTGCTTATTGGCCCTTGGTACTACCTCATTTCATTTGACTCTACTTGCTACTTTTGAAATGACTTTTCCTTGGACAACATTGATGTTTCTCATAGTGCATTGAATTCCATAAAACTTGGGGATCCCCTTCACATGGTGCCCTAACTTAGACCTTGAAGAATTGTATCTCACTTTGGGCCACGACCTAAACAATATATAGTAGTTGAGCCCGAACTTGGGGATTTAGAACGCTAGTGTCTAATGCTCGTTTCAACCGTGGAAAAATCCTTAGTATACTTTACGTAATATAATATTAATTTTGGGTGTTACATATATTCATTAGATTAAGGGTAAAAGATTTGGGGTCCTTCTATAGTACACCGTTGTATTAATACACCGGTGTCTTCAGCCATCAGATCTTGAATGATCTCATCCTGACCCTTCATTTACTTTTTACCTTTTTTACCTACCTTGAAAAATTACCGCGGTAAAAACTAAGAATCCCTCCAACAACCAAAAGAGTCTGGGCAATGAAGTCTAAATCCACCTTCTTCATTAATCGTATATATCATTAATCTGCAACCATAATAACACAATCAAATATGTTTGTATTATGTATCTCGTTATTACGAATCATTTGAGATCCATATTCAATATGTTTGGATATTTCTTACGAAATCTCGTCATTAAAATTTCACACAGCCTGCTTCTGTACTGCTGCATCCAAACTCATTGCCGTAATGTTTTGTGATGCAACAAACCAATGTCATCGATGTAGATGCATCCAAACTCATCGCAAAAACCAATGTCATCGATGTAGATGCATCCAAACTCATCGCAAAAACCAATGTCATCGACGTAGATGCATCCAAACTCATTGCCGTAATATTTTGCGATGCAACAAACCAATGTCATTGATGTAGATGCATCCAAACTCATACTAAATCATTATTAAGATTTTGAATATTGATTTCAATGGATTTAGTTGTATCCCAAGAATATATGGCTTAGATTTGGATGCAAATGCATATAATATTATGTATTAATAAATTCAGGATTGCGTATTAATAAATTCAGGATTAACAAATATTATTGTGATACTTCATTTACATTGATTTCGATTTATACATACGTACAACATGATTGATTTACAATGATTAAATGCAAACAATATAGGTAAATGCAAGCGAAATAGGTAAACGCAAGCAAAATCATATGCAAGGAATGATGCATTGAATTAGATGAATTCCTATTTTCAATGAATTAGCATGCAACCAATCTTCGATGAAATAGGATGCAATTGATGCGTATATAGTATGGCTTACATTAAATATAGTATGCAACGTGGATTAATTCAATATATTCAATCTGTTAAATCATAATTAAGATTTTGAATATTGATTTCAATGGATTTAGTTGTATCCCAAGAATATATGACTTAGATTTGGATGCAACAATATATGGCTTAGATTTGGATGCAAATGCATGTAATATTATGTATTAATAAATTCAGGATTAACAAATATTATTGTGATACTTCATTTACATTGATTTCGATTTATACATACGTACAACATGATTGATTTACAATGATTAAATGCAAGCAAAATCAAATGCAAGCGAAATAGGTAAATACAAGCAAAATCAAATGCAATTGATGCGTATATAGTATGGCTTACATTAAATATAGTATGCAACGTGGATTAATTCAATCTGTAAAATCATAATTAAGATTTTGAATATTGATTTCAATGGATTTAGTTGTATCCCAAGAATATATGGCTTAGATTTGGATGCAACAATATATGGCTTAGATTTGGATGCAAATGCATGTAATATTATGTATTAATAAATTCACGATTGTGTATTAATAAATTCAAGATTAACAAATATTATTGTAATACTTCATTTACATTGATTTCGATTTATACATACGTACAACATGATTGATTTACAATGATTAAATGCAAGCAAAATCAAATGCAAGCGAAATAGGTAAATACAAGCAAAATCAAATGCGAGGAATGATGCATTGAATTAGATGAATTCCTATTTTCAATGAATTAGCATGCATAGGATGCAATTGATGCGTATATAGTATGGCTTTCATTAAATATAGTATGCAACGTGGATTAATTCAATCTGTTAAATCATAATTAAGATTTTGAATATTGATTTCAATGGATTTAGTTGTATCCCAAGAATATATGGCTTAGATTTGGATGCAACAATATATGGCTTAGATTTGGATGCAAATGCATGTAATATTATGTATTAATAAATTCACGATTGTGTATTAATAAATTCAAGATTAACAAATATTATTGTAATACTTCATTTACATTGATTTCGATTTATACATACGTACAACATGATTGATTTACAATGATTAAATGCAAGCAAAATCAAATGCAAGCGAAATAGGTAAATACAAGCAAAATCAAATGCGAGGAATGATGCATTGAATTAGATGAATTCCTATTTTCAATGAATAAACATGCAACCAATCTTCGATGAAATAGGATGCAATTGATGCGTATATAGTATGGCTTACATTAAATATAGTATGCAATGTGGATTAATTCAATCTATTCAATCTGTTAAATCATAATTAAGATTTTGAATATTGATTTCAATGGATTTAGTTGTATCCCAAGAATATATGACTTAGATTTGGATGCAACAATATATGACTTAGATTTGGATGCAAATGCATATAATATTATGTATTAATAAATTCAGGATTGCGTATTAATAAATTCAGGATTAACAAATATTATTGTGATACTTCATTTACATTGATTTCAAAATATACATACGTACAACATGATTGATTTACAATGATTAAATGCAAGCGATATAGGTAAATGCAAGCGAAATAGGTAAACGCAAGCAAAATCATATGCAAGGAATGATGCATTGAATTAGATGAATTCATATTTTCAATGAATTAGCATGCAACCAATCTTCGATGAAATAGGATGCAATTGATGCGTATATAGTATGGCTTACATTAAATATAGTATGCAACGTGGATTAATTCAATCTGTAAAATCATAATTAAGATTTTGAATATTGATTTCAATGGATTTAGTTGTATCCCAAGAATATATGGCTTAGATTTGGATGCAACAATATATGGCTTAGATTTGGATGCAAATGCATGTAATATTATGTATTAATAAATTCACGATTGTGTATTAATAAATTCAAGATTAACAAATATTATTGTAATACTTCATTTACATTGATTTCGATTTATACATACGTACAACATGATTGATTTACAATGATTAAATGCAAGCAAAATCAAATGCAAGCGAAATAGGTAAATACAAGCAAAATCAAATGCGAGGAATGATGCATTGAATTAGATGAATTCCTATTTTCAATGAATTAGCATGCATAGGATGCAATTGATGCGTATATAGTATGGCTTTCATTAAATATAGTATGCAACGTGGATTAATTCAATCTGTTAAATCATAATTAAGATTTTGAATATTGATTTCAATGGATTTAGTTGTATCCCAAGAATATATGGCTTAGATTTGGATGCAACAATATATGGCTTAGATTTGGATGCAAATGCATGTAATATTATGTATTAATAAATTCACGATTGTGTATTAATAAATTCAAGATTAACAAATATTATTGTAATACTTCATTTACATTGATTTCGATTTATACATACGTACAACATGATTGATTTACAATGATTAAATGCAAGCAAAATCAAATGCAAGCGAAATAGGTAAATACAAGCAAAATCAAATGCGAGGAATGATGCATTGAATTAGATGAATTCCTATTTTCAATGAATAAACATGCAACCAATCTTCGATGAAATAGGATGCAATTGATGCGTATATAGTATGGCTTACATTAAATATAGTATGCAATGTGGATTAATTCAATCTATTCAATCTGTTAAATCATAATTAAGATTTTGAATATTGATTTCAATGGATTTAGTTGTATCCCAAGAATATATGACTTAGATTTGGATGCAACAATATATGACTTAGATTTGGATGCAAATGCATATAATATTATGTATTAATAAATTCAGGATTGCGTATTAATAAATTCAGGATTAACAAATATTATTGTGATACTTCATTTACATTGATTTCAAAATATACATACGTACAACATGATTGATTTACAATGATTAAATGCAAGCGATATAGGTAAATGCAAGCGAAATAGGTAAACGCAAGCAAAATCATATGCAAGGAATGATGCATTGAATTAGATGAATTCATATTTTCAATGAATTAGCATGCAACCAATCTTCGATGAAATAGGATGCAATTGATGCGTATATAGTATGGCTTACATTAAATATAGTATGCAACGTGGATTAATTCAATCTGTAAAATCATAATTAAGATTTTGAATATTGATTTCAATGGATTTAGTTGTATCCCAAGAATATATGGCTTAGATTTGGATGCAACAATATATGGCTTAGATTTGGATGCAAATGCATGTAATATTATGTATTAATAAATTCACGATTGTGTATTAATAAATTCAAGATTAACAAATATTATTGTAATACTTCATTTACATTGATTTCGATTTATACATACGTACAACATGATTGATTTACAATGATTAAATGCAAGCAAAATCAAATGCAAGCGAAATAGGTAAATACAAGCAAAATCAAATGCGAGGAATGATGCATTGAATTAGATGAATTCCTATTTTCAATGAATTAGCATGCATAGGATGCAATTGATGCGTATATAGTATGGCTTTCATTAAATATAGTATGCAACGTGGATTAATTCAATCTGTTAAATCATAATTAAGATTTTGAATATTGATTTCAATGGATTTAGTTGTATCCCAAGAATATATGGCTTAGATTTGGATGCAACAATATATGGCTTAGATTTGGATGCAAATGCATGTAATATTATGTATTAATAAATTCACGATTGTGTATTAATAAATTCAAGATTAACAAATATTATTGTAATACTTCATTTACATTGATTTCGATTTATACATACGTACAACATGATTGATTTACAATGATTAAATGCAAGCAAAATCAAATGCAAGCGAAATAGGTAAATACAAGCAAAATCAAATGCGAGGAATGATGCATTGAATTAGATGAATTCCTATTTTCAATGAATAAACATGCAACCAATCTTCGATGAAATAGGATGCAATTGATGCGTATATAGTATGGCTTACATTAAATATAGTATGCAATGTGGATTAATTCAATCTATTCAATCTGTTAAATCATAATTAAGATTTTGAATATTGATTTCAATGGATTTAGTTGTATCCCAAGAATATATGACTTAGATTTGGATGCAACAATATATGACTTAGATTTGGATGCAAATGCATATAATATTATGTATTAATAAATTCAGGATTGCGTATTAATAAATTCAGGATTAACAAATATTATTGTGATACTTCATTTACATTGATTTCAAAATATACATACGTACAACATGATTGATTTACAATGATTAAATGCAAGCGATATAGGTAAATGCAAGCGAAATAGGTAAACGCAAGCAAAATCATATGCAAGGAATGATGCATTGAATTAGATGAATTCATATTTTCAATGAATTAGCATGCAACCAATCTTCGATGAAATATGATGCAATTGATGCGTATATAGTATGGCTTACATTAAATATAGTATGCAACGTGGATTAATTCAATCTGTTAAATCATAATTAAGATTTTGAATATTGATTTCAATGGATTTAGTTGTATCCCAAGAATATATGGCTTAGATTTGGATGCAAATGCATGTAATATTATGTATTAATAAATTCACAATTGTGTATTAATAAATTCAAGATTAACAAATATTATTGTGATACTTCATTTACATTGATTTTGATTTATACATACGTACAACATGATTGATTTACAATGATTAAATGCAAGCAAAATCAAATGCAAGCGAAATAGGTAAACGCAAGCAAAATCATATGCAAGGAATGATGCATTGAATTAGATGAATTCCTATTTTCAATGAATAAGCATGCAACCAATCTTCGATGAAATAGGATGCAATTGATGCGTATATAGTATGGCTTACATTAAATATAGTATGCAATGTGGATTAATTCAATCTATTCAATCTGTTAAATCATAATTAAGATTTTGAATATTGATTTCAATGGATTTAGTTGTATCCCAAGAATATATGACTTAGATTTGGATGCAACAATATATGACTTAGATTTGGATGCAAATGCATGTAATATTATGTATTAATAAATTCAGGATTAACAATAATAAATTCACAATTAACAAATATTATTGTCATACTTCATTTACATTGATTTCGATTTATACATACGTACAAGATTTACAATGATTAAATGCAAGCAATAGGTAAATACAAGCAAAATAGGTAAATGCAAGCAAAATAGGAGAATGCAAACAAAATAAGGCTTAAGAATGTCAAATGAGTGTTGGAAGGTCCAAACCATTGCAGCCCAGCCCAACTTAAAAAAGTTACCTTACACAGAAGTTACCACGGTAAAAAAAACCGGTGTATTAATACAACGGTGTATAGTAGAATTACCCAAAGATTTGATATTATTTCAAGAAGATGTAAAAAGTTATCGAAACTATCAAAAGTATTTTTGAAAAAAGAATCAGAAAAGGGTCGAAATGTTTTTTTTTTTTTTTTTTACTATTTTCTTTCTCAAATCTTAGAAAATCAAAATATCTTCATAAATGAATCTGAAGTTTTTTCGGGTAGAAAATGCAAAGAATGATCGATAATGATCGGAAGAATTTTGGACAAAAGCTCAGTAAATGGTCTAAATTTCTAAAGAAAATTGAATTGTTTTTTCTTTCTTAAATCTTAAAAAATCTAGATCTTTTTCTCTGAAACGTAGTTGAAATTATTATGAGTAGAAATGCAGAAAATGATCGAATAGTTCTGAAGTATGTTGAAAGAAAAAACTCAAAAAAGGTTTAAAGTTGTTACTCAAATCTAAGAAAATTAACAAATTAACCACCGTAGATTGATCTGAAGTTTGGTCGAATGGAAGAAAATGATTGAAATGATTGGAAGTGTAGTCTTAATCCATATGGCCGATTTTGGGAAAGAAGGGAATGGCGTGGGTGGGTAAATTTAGACCCATTTATTTAAGTTATGCTTAGTTTTTAGATGACCCAAATAATATTTGGAAGTTGCATTTGAGGCATTAAATTATATTTTTATTAAACTTAGTTTATTTGTTAAATGGTTCAGTATAAATTATTTCTAAATGGCTTGAAATTCTATGTTAGCTGATCTAATTAACTATTGATAAGTTTTTTTTATATTTAAATATTAGTATTTTATTTTAGTTTTTGAATATATGTATGAGCCCTTATATTTGTTCAAATGTTTTTTTAGGTAAAATAAATTGATAATATATACACATAATTTAGTTTTTGATACTTAATAATAAAAAAATTATTAATTTATTTAAATTTATATCATAATATTGTACTAATTCTTAAAATTATTTTATTATTGTGATTTGTGACACAAATTGAATTTTTCATATGTGGTGAAGATAATGAGAATGATTGTTCAACGAGAAATGTATATAAAGAAGTTTTAAAAATTTATTAGTGTTAATTTTTTAAGTCATTTTAGATTCTTTTATGTTAATTTTTTTTTTTTTTAATTTATCAATTATGAAGTTCTTAATCCATAGGGTGTTTGGACTGGGATGTGCTAATTTGAATTTGAGATGAGAGAAATCTCAATCATATTTGTTACAGGATTTGTAATTCTACTTTTTTCTATTTTATCTTTTTTTTTTTTACAATTATCAATAAAAAACATTTGCCTTTTAAAATAAAATAATACAACACCATCCATCTACTTTTTCTACAATTTCCAATATGATGTGACATCTTAACCATAATCATATTTTATAAAATCTCAAAACAAACATAAAATTTTCCAAATCCACATTTTTCAAAATCAACTTAAATCCTAAATCCAAACTTGCAAAATCCACCTCCACTCCAACCCATACAATTTTAAAACTTTTGCACATATATCACAATCCATAGGGATCAAAGATTTTGTAATGTGGAGGTGAAGATGAATTTGTTTCTTCAATATAAATTTTCGTACATAATAAATTAAAAGGAGTTTTAAAATACTTAATAATTATCCATTATTTTGACATTGTAATTCGATCCATTATTTTCAGGTATGGAGAAGAATGCGCACCGTGCGCGCTTCTTTAAGATTTCTTTTTATTTTTATTTTTAATATCTCATATTATATCTTTTCTCACGTTGCCACTCCACATACGAAATTCTCATCTCACACATGATCTATCTCATCATCAACATATACAATTTGCATCTCATATATCAACATAGATCTTCTTCCCAATTATCATAATCAATGTACTTTTTAATATTTTATATTATTATACATATTTATATTATTATAC
Source organism: Scutellaria minor (assembly GCA_954870855.1). Taxonomy (NCBI): domain Eukaryota; kingdom Viridiplantae; phylum Streptophyta; class Magnoliopsida; order Lamiales; family Lamiaceae; genus Scutellaria; species Scutellaria minor. The sequence continues at coordinate 12,353,194 of OX940731.1, read as the reverse complement.
ACATAATTTTATAAATCATAATCAATATAATTTTTAATATTTTATATTATTATACACATATTTGTTTCTCACTCTACTACCACTTTTCAATTCTCATCCCAAAGGAAACAATAAAAATATCCAATTAATCAATTAAAGGAAACAATGAATAATATTCAAGTAATCAATTCTCAAAAAATTCTAAATTATAATCAATGAAATTTTTTATATTTTATATTATTATACACATAATTTTCTAAATCATAATCTATGTAATTTTTAATATTTTATATTATTATACATATAATTTTTTTCTCAGCCTACCACTTCACATACATAATTCTCATCTCACACATAGACATAACTCCTCATCAATATCTTCGTATACTTTCTTGTATAAATCATCAAAGGAAAAAATAATTTCAAAAAATAAGAGTTTGTCGTGGTTGTGGCATTAGTGAACACATAACTTCTTTTATAAATCATCAAAGAAAAAAATAATTTCAAAAAGTAAGAGTTTGTTGTGGTTGTGGCATTAGTGGACACATACTTTCTTGAATAAATCATCAAAGGAAAAAATAATTTCAAAAGCAAGAGTTTGTCGTGGTTGTAACATTAATGTACATGACAGGAGAAATTGTACTATCCTTGGGATGGTATAATATTTTCTTATCTTTTTTGAAAGTTTTTTCATTTAAAAAATTATGTTACTAATTTGTTTTAATTTTTTTTCACATGTGTACCTCCATTATATTTGAAGACACAAAATACAAGTAAATAAAGAGATTTGGGGATTTTTAGAATTAATTGAAGACTTCTTGAAAATTGAATTGGAGGACATGATTTGTTGATTTTTGAGGATTTCTTGAAAATTGAGTTGGAGGATATGATTTGTTGATTTTCGAGGATTTGTTGAGTTTGATGATATGATTTGTTGTTTTTAACAATTTGTTGAGAATTTATTCTCCTTGTTACTTAATTCATATTTCAATTTTTATTATTCATTTTGAAAATTTTATTCAATTTTTATTATTCATAATTAAATATTTTTCATTATTTTCTTTAATATATTTTTCATTCTTTTCTTTAATTATGAGCTACAATAGGATTGATCTTGAGGATTTATTGAAGATTGATTGAGAATTTATCATATTTGTTAACCAATTCATATTTTGTACAATCAACATCCTCACATATTGTTTAAATTAATTTGGGTGAGAATTGATAAGAAAATATGTGAAGATGTTGATGAGAGGTTATGTGTTCCGTATGTAAAGTGGTAGGATGAGAAAAAATTATGTGAATAATAATATACAATATTAAAAATTACATTGATTACGAGAATTGGGAAAAAGATCTATGTTGATATGTGAGATGCGATAGATCCATGTGTGAGATGAGAATTTCGTATGTGGGGTGACAGCGTGAGAAAAGTAATAATATGAGATATTAAAAATTAAAAAAAAGAAAAGAAATCTTAAAGAAGTGCACGAATTTCGTATGTGGGGTGGCAGCGTGAGAAAAGAAATAATATGAGATATTAAAAAAAAAAAAAAAAAAAATCTTAAAGAAGTGCGCACGGTGCGCATTCTTCAGGTGCGTGCTTGATCAATTCTCTTCAGGTATGCATAGTTTGTATAAATGTTTTATTTCAAATATACATATATTGTTTCCTATTTATTATTTATAATAACCTTATTGGAATATCTAAATGGATGTCAGATTAAATAACATTAATCTATTTCAAACTTTTTTTGTCTAATAGATCGTATAAAAAATGATTAATAATTAAGATGAATGCTAACATTTTTTTGCTTCCTTTTGACATGCATAACTCTTGTTTAAGTTCTTAAATATAATGTTTTTTTTAATACATCTAAGAAAGGCAACAGAAATAAAATATTTAAGTACTTAATATATTAACAATAAACATTGAAAACTTAACAACATTGTTGTGAACATTCAAATTAATTACATTAATTCTAAACTTTTGTAATATATCAAAACAAAAATATCAAATCAAACTTGCTACTTTTTTAATGTTGACTTTAAAAAAAAATTATTAAACACGAAGATTTTAATCTATCAATAGAACAATTTTATAATTTAACAATAAATATCACAATCCGTAGAATGCACAATAAAAATATACTAATATATATATATATATATTGATTTATAGAAATTATCACTAATTTATGATGTTATTTGTAAAATTATTTATTTATTTATTTAAGGTTGGGCCTATTCATTTTCTTCATTTGATTTAAAAAATTTTAATGGGAATATATAAAAATTGTCCTTTCACATGGAACCATTGCCAATTTGCAAAGGAGCCACCATTCCTCTCTCAGTGATGTCTTCCGACAAAGTTCTCCTCGCCTTTTTCTTTCTCGTTGCTCTGTTCTTTGCGGTAATACACTACTCTTAACTTCAGATTACTAATACCATGTCCTTTCTTGATTTCTCTAGTATATGCATTCTTTTCGTCATTTTTCTTTCCTTTTATTCCACGTATTTGCTTGTAATCTAATGGGTTGTTGGCTTGTTGCTAGTATTTTGGCTTTCTAAGATTTTAATGTTTAACTTTTATTGGTTTTAGTTTCTGAAAATTTTAATTGGCGTACGGATGGTATTCGATATGTGGTGAGGGATGGGGCAATGGAAGAAAGGGGATAATGATGATGGAAAGCTGAAAAAGTGAAATTAAAAAGTTATGAAGGATTGGTAGATTTGATAGGAGACGTATATATTTATATTTCATTAATCTATTAACTATGCAGAGTTGTATTTAGATTTGTGTTTTTGTTATTGATGCTTTGTGGCATATTTCTTGACTTAGACATTGGGAGATGAAGGTAGAAAGGATGGAAAATTCCCTCTAGTTGTGAGCACGTGGCCATTCTTGGAAGCAGTTAGAGCAGCATGGAGAACTGTAGATAGTGGGCTTTCGGCCATGGACGCAGTTGTGCAAGGTTGCTCTGCTTGTGAGCTACTCAGATGCGATGGTACAGGTTGGGATCCCCTTCTCATACCCTTCTTTTTTGGTATTTCGTTTAACGAAGATTACATAATGATGGAACTTGGAAGTGTTTGAATCTTGAATTGTTTTGTGTTGGTATTCATTCGATGAGAATCTTTTGCCACGGCCTATTCTTAGAAGTCTGTAAATGAATTCCTTTGCATTCACTCGGATTTCTTTGATTTTATTTATTTTGGTTGGATCTGTCTTTTCTTCTTAGCTGAATTTCCGTCTGTTTAATGTACTTGAGAGACTTGCCATCTTGTAGCTTTGTTTTTGCAACAAGACTACTTGATTTGTCAGGTTTTGCCTGGTTAACTTTCATAAGAAGTTCTTACTCAGGCTATTCTTTTCTTAACTAGTAGATTGTGATGGAGCAATGGGCTATTATTTTGAGTTCCTTGAAGATGTCAATGATAATAGATAAAAGTCATGGATGTTATTTGTGTTTATTTGGCTATCTTCTTTTGTTTGTTGGTTGGGAATTGGGGTGGGATGAAAATGGTTTCTGCTGAAAGTTTAGTTTAACTTAAATCTAAATTCAAAGCCTCAACTGTCTTTTGAAATAGGAAATTTCCTGAATTGTCAAACCCCTAGGCATCCGTTTGTTAAAAATTGTTCCAAAAGTATAAGAGGGAGTCAGAGATTTGTCCATTCAATCTAATACTCTGTATCAAATTTCTTCTCTTATATTTAAGATTACAAATGAAAACTTAGTCCTTATAGCATAATCTCCACTTTAGTATGAGTAGCAGCCACTTTTTATTGTTTAAAAATAACAAATCAGGTGGTGCGGAGAAGTTAATATTTGGAAAATCAAATTAAATTAGAACTATTCGCAATTATGGCAAACATATGGAAAATGTTAGCTATGTGGGAAGTACTTTTTAATTGGTTAAATTTTGTACTTTTGGTTCCGTTCTCTCAACTCTGGAGCTTTTCTTATCCTGAGAAGCTATTAACCACAACTACGATAATCACCCTGCCTTTTTGGCTGTAAAGTGCAAAAGAAACAAGATTAAGAGTTCTTGCATATTTTATGGTACTGGTTTATTTGCTAATTGTATATTTCAATTGGGATTATATATTTTATGGTTATTTTACTATCAACATAAGGTTTTTATATGTTATATTTTTTATAACAGTTGGTCCAGGTGGAAGCCCAGATGAGAATGGAGAAACAACAATTGATGCCATGATCATGAATGGGGTATGATTATCTGGCTTTCCTCATATCATTGACCAAATCCATTTCATAGAAAGGTACCTAAAGCAAACAACTGATTGTTTTAATTTCGATCTGCTAAGACATGAATAGGTGACAATGGAGGTTGGAGCTGTTGCTGCGATGAGGTATGTTAGTGATGGCATCAAAGCCGCAAGATTGGTAATGCAGCACACGGGACATACTTTGCTCGTTGGCGAGCAAGCATCAAAATTTGCCATTTCTATGGGTATTCCGGGCCCCACTAACCTAAGCTCTAAAGAATCTATAGAGAAGTGGTCAACCTGGAAAAAGAATAAGTGCCAACCAAGTTTTAGGAAGAATGTTCTGCCCATTGATGATTGTGGTCCTTATCATCCAATGAATAGCACAAATCTTCATGAGAAAGCATGCTTCAACACAGAAGGCGTGGTGGGTCTTAGTGAATCTGTGCCCTGCCATTTCAATCTCCATAACCATGATACAATATCATTGGCTGTTATTGACAGGGTAAGGTTCCTTGCTCAAAATAATATCATTTTCTTGATATACTTAGGACTGGATATAATTATATTTATGTGCTGGTATTTCAGATGGGACATATAGCAGTTGGTACCTCGACTAATGGGGCCACTTTCAAGGTTCCTGGCAGGTAATATCAGTGTCGGTTCTATATTTAAGTTTGATTATGGAGAAGGCCTCTTGTACCCTAGGGGCATGGATCCAACCCGCCCCGACCCAATTCCATATATATATATATATATAATTTTTTTTTTTTTTTAATTTTTTGGGTTGCCCTAATCTCCACGCTGCTTCTTCCCTACTTCTTCTTCTCTTTTTTTTTTCTTTCTTTCTCCATGGCTACTCTTTCTTTTCTTCTTCTCTTCATCACGCTCCATCAAAGGAAGAAAGAAAGGAGATTGATGTGGAGATGGAATTGAAGTTTAGAAAACAGGGTTTGAGATAGAGAAAATGGGGGCTTAAAAGTAAAGAAAAAGATTTGGATTTCTGTTGCTCAGGGATTTTAGTTTGATGGTTATTGATTGAGTTCAATGAATTTGCAGCAATTTTAGGGAAGAAGATGATAAAAATCGTGGATTTGAAATATTAAGCATTTAAACACATTTCAAAGTATACTGATATCTTAAGAGTATACAACAGATATTTTAAGAGTATATAACTAATACCTTAAACTATTAGCATTAATATATTAAAGGTAAATATATAATAACTTAAAAATACATATGTAATACTTTATATTATAAACATTAATACCTTAAAAGTAAATATGTAATATATTAAATGTGTACATATGTAATACTTTATAATATTAACATTAATACCTCAAAGATATGTATATAACACCTTAAAGTTATTTATGTGATACTGTATATGTAAAGGTGCATTTAATTAATATCTTCATATATTACATGTAATAAAAACATTTTTGCATATTTAATTATCTGACTGATCATCTCAATTGTAATACCTTTATAGTAAGTATATAATATCCTGTAGCATAATCATTAATACTTATGCCAATTAAATGTTATTAAAAATATGTGATACATTAAAGGTAAATAATAAAAACAAGAATATAAAGAAGAAGGAGAATAATGAACAAAACAAATAAGAAAAATAACAAATCGATAGGAAAAGAGATTAAGGAGAGAGAAAAAAAAAGAGGAAAAAAAAGAAAACAACGTTGTTTCTACATTAATAGTTTAAGAGTAAATGTGCGATATTTTAAGAGTAAATATGTGATACCTCAAAAGTATAAAGCTAATACATTCGCAAAATACAATAAGATGCGCGTGTAGCGCACACAAAATATGATGCGGCCGCACATGGGTGCGCGTTGGAGCGGGGGCACACAAGTTTTTGCCTTGATTATGTGATAACTATCAATTGTATCATCGATGTTAAGAAGGTTTCCTTGCAAGCCCTCTTATTTAGGAGGTTAAGATAAGGATAATAAAATTGGTTGACCTATCGAAGATATGAAAAGTTCCTGAAAATAACAAATAAAAAAACCCATAAATGAAAATAAATGCTCGAAAACTAATGGAGTCAAACTTTAGTTCATGCATCTTGTCTCTCTCCTAAGGCAAATGGAAATTTCTCCACTGTGTAGTTGACCAAACAGGCACTGTGAACATGGTCATCATTTTGTAATCTACTCTCGATGATCAAATGGTGCATTCAGGAGAAAATCGAGGTTTACCTCCCCGAGTTCATGATTTAGTTGAATATTAAAGCAATGTAACATCTATCTAGTACTACACGATAATCAATACCTTGGTGTATATCTTAGCTCTCTGATAAGTTGAGTTTAATGTTATTCTGGTCAAATATAACAAGTCATTCATTAGCAACCCATAAACTTAAGTTGTGCCATTTCCATTTAGAATAAAATGAAATTGAATATCAGGATGATTCAGATTACAATAGTTTATCTTGAAGAAAGTTTTAACGTTAGTGAAACCAATAATGGATGGTTACATTAAATCTACAATTCATGCTTATCCAGTAAATAAACTTTGATATTGCAAGTAACAACTTATTACGACACTTTATCTTACTTGATTTATATACATTTTTACCTTTTTTGGTTAGCAGGGTTGGTGATGGACCTATTGCTGGATCTGGAGCATATGCTGACACGGAAGTTGGAGCTTGTGGGGCAACTGGAGATGGTGATATCATGATGCGCTTTCTTCCTTGGTATGATGAAATCTATACTATATATTAAAGTAAGAAAGTTGGCAAAAATTACAAGATTGCCATTTTTCCGTCTAAAAGTGTCGTGTCAATAAAATAAAAATGAAAATAGTAAATCTTACTTAATAAATTATTCTTTAATAAGAATAAAAAAAAAATCATCTTACTCTAAAAGTTACTCTATAATCTATATAAAGCTAAGAGATGAAGAGGGATACATTGATTTCTCATTCATGTAAAATTAAAAAAATGAAGAAAAAATATAGTGATTTCTCAACAAAAGAGATGTATATAGAATGGAAAAAAAACATGATATACAAAGAATGAAGAAAAAAAACAAAAAAAAAACCGTAAATATAATTATTTCTCAAATCTATGTAAAACTAAAAAAAATGAAAGAATACAAGATTTGCTAAACATTCAAAGGTAGAAATATTCTTTCAGATCTTATTGTCTAAAGAAAAAAAGAACAATAAAAATTTATAAATATAATGATTTCTCAAATTTATATAAAACTAAAAAAATGAAAAACTACAAGATTTGCTAAACATTGAAAGGTAAAAAAGTTCTTTCAAATCTTATTGTCTCATATCTTCATCTAATGACATTCCACCAAATTGTCTTTTTACACTAAACACAAATTGAATAAATAATTTTGTGAGAGAGAAATGAAGAAATAATATAGGAAAACATATATGATGATTCAAATATGAGAGTGAAATATACAAATTATAAAAAATATAAAAGAAAAAATTAATTATTATGATTGAAGGAAATATTATTGTATATAATAATTTTAATTTGACAAAAATATAAATTAACAAATAAAATAAAAAATTTTAAAAATAAAATTAACAATTAAAATTATTAAGGGTATATGACAATTCGTGCAACGCACATGATTAATATGAAAAATCATTTGTATATGGTACATGTTTTAAATTAAAAACATAAAAGATGTGATGAATAATTTAATCTGTTAATTTATGCAACTTCATTATATTATTACAAATTGCATAATATTAACATAATAAATAATAAACTGCGCATCGCGCGGGTCAACTACTAGTTCCGTATTAAAAATCTTGAAGTATGCTAGTTTGTATTATGCTTGAATATTCTTTTATTGGATTAAGGGCCAATAAGTTATCATGCTAAGCTGTCTTGGTTGATTTCCCAGCTATCAAGTTGTGGAGAGTATGAGGTTAGGAATGGAACCTAAGGTTGCAGCTGATGATGCCGTTGCAAGAATCGCAAAGAAATACCCTAATTTCGTTGGAGCTGTTTTTGCAGTGAATAAGAAAGGTGTCCATGCAGGTGCATGCCATGGTTGGACTTTTCAGTACTCGGTGAGAAGCTCCGACATGGCTGATGTTGAGGTTTTTACTGTCAACCCGACAGTTTGATGCTGCTTATTCGTGATTTTATCACTAAGATTACGACAACATTCTTCCTCATGTTGTCGAAACGAAATGGCAGTGAATCAAGAAAAGATGGCAACTTTTTTGAAACTTTCTGTTTTCTGATGATAAAAACCAATCAAGTCATTTGTTGACTTGTTATACTTTGATAATCTTTAAAGATGTAACCAAGAATTACACCATATGCCAGGCTTTGTAATTTGACCAGCAGGGGTTTACATTCTTTGGTATATTGTAAACTAGAATTTCCTCAAACGGATTTTGGAAGTTCATTCATCAAGCACAATGTTAGAATTGCAAAATTGTGATGACAATTCTTGGAACTAGAAATGCCTTTGGAAAGCAATTTTGAAGGAGGAAAAGACAATAAGATCACACATGTAAAACTATTAGAATGAGAGAGTAATTAAATGCATTGGTACAAAATCATACATGAGAATAACATGAAATGGTGAAAATGGAAGACTGAATTATGGATGAAAATGGTACTTGACTCTTTTTATTGAAGGTTAATTGCCAAAGAAAACCTTTTACCACCTTTCACAATTTAATAACCACATTTTAAAATTTGCAATTCTATGCACGAACTTTTTAAATCAATTGATTTTCAATGAGATTTTGATGACGACTTTGAAAATTTGACACTATAGATGTCATGTGATTCAAAGTTTTGTAAGTAATGAAAATATTCATATTTATGACTATAGATTTATAATATCAACTCTTAATTTTTGTTACACTTAAAAATATTGAACTGAGTTTTCTTTTTGCTAAGTTATGATTAAAATCGAAAACGGAAATATATTATAAAATTAACATACATTATAATTTTTAAAAAGATGATTGAATAGAAAACGAAAAAAAAGTCATAAAAAGTTGTAGGGATGGAAACAAAACAAACCATTTGTGAGTTATTTGGAGTTCAACTCAAAAAACAAAAGTAATCATTTACTGTGATTTATTAAAATAAAATAAACAAACTCAAATTCAACGTTATTCGATTCGTTAGCTTGTAAGAAAGCTCGTAAAATAATAATACTAATGTTTGACATTTTGATTGTTTTTATACTTTTAAATATGCTCAATATATAAATATCTAATATAATTATTTTTATAATTAAATTATGAATTGTAGATAATATATTATATATATATTTTTAGAATATTATAGTTAATTTTTTAAATGAGTTTATAAATAGTTTATTAAGCTCGTTAAAACTCAATAAAGCTTGGAAAACTCGTGGTTTTGAATGCATTTGATAAATTAAATTCGGTAAATTCTTGACAAATTAAACTCGGATTCGTTCGATATTAGTAAACCAAACTCAAATTTTCAATAATCTAGTTCGACTCGATTCTTTTGATAATGCATCTTTTTTTACAACTAACTCTGTAATTTAGTAAGACTCACCTATGTAGTAAGATTCGTTCGATGAAGGTAAATGAAACTCAAATCTTCGATAGTCCGACTCGACTCGATTCTTTTGGCAATGTATCTTTTTTATAATTAACCATGTAATTTAGAAAGACTATCCTATTTTTTATGGATGTATCATGACATATGTTGAATAATAAAAAAATCTGGCATTTTATTTGTATAAATATGCAATCAAATTAAAGATTGTTGTATGAGAATTAATATGACATAATATTATGTAATCCATTTGAATCATAATAACTGTTGTTTTGAAGGTTAAAATTTTATTTCAAATTAAGGGTGATTATAGCTATTTTGCCACTTTTTTCTTCTTCAAATTAATCTTTATAAAATTTATTTACATAAGATTCTACAATTTTTCCTTATCTCAAATTTCCCTTAATTATTTATTTCTTTTATATTATCTCATCTCAATGAAATAATTGAGGAGAGAAAGAAAGAATTGTGTTAATTTAGGATTGAGTGAGGAGAGAGATTGACATTGTCATTTTTTTTTTCCTTATAAACCAACATTTATTAAGCTTAACTACAAAGGCATGAAGTAACAGGAAGCCCAACCACAAACTCCAGTGGGTTAATCCAACCTTGGAGGCTCGTAAATAAATGAGATGCATTAGCAAACACATGTGCTAAAACATTAGATCTACGTTTAACAAAATGAATAGAAAAATTCTAAAAATTTGCAAGAATATGCTTGCATTCTTATGTTATCAGATATGTTTGTCCAATTTTTATGTTCCTTAATCTATAAAAAAAACTCTAGAACAACACAATTATTTGTGTGCACCAGGTTAGTGGTGTTCAACCGATTCTGAAAAATCGAAACTGAATCAGAACCAAAATCGAACCGTATTCAACGGTTCAGAAAATGGTTGACTCGTTTCGGTTTAAAACCGGAATCGTGAATCGTTGTTCACCGGTTCAGTTTCGATTTTTTCTATTTTTGAACTGGTAAACTAACGATTCCAAATTGGTGGTTTGAACCGATAGTTAAACCATCGGTTTATCTATATTTTTTTAATTTTTTATATTATATATAAATAATATTATGTATGTATATTATTTTACTCTTTCATTTTAAGTTGTATTGATTATTAATTTTATTTTTTATTATAAATTGTAATTTTTTTAGGTATATAGTTTGTATTTCGTTGTGTTTATATTGTAATTTCTAGTTTTCAAAATTGTAACTTGTAAAGTATAATGTTGTGTTGTAGTAACTTGTAAGTAAAAGTTATAATTTTTAACTTATATCTAATTATTAACTCAAACAAAATTTTTATTTTGTAATATATGAAGAATTATAATATTTATATGTAAATATAATTTTAAATTTTTTAAAAATATCATAAATATAGAACAAATAAAAAATAGAAAAGACAAACCCACCGAACTAGAAGTTCGAACCAGAATTGATGATTTTTAAATCGGACCAAAATGGAGAATCCCACGGTTTGGTTTTGGTTTCACTTTTTGTAATTTTCCAAACCGTTGGTTTGGAACCGGAACCGACGGTTAGAATTGATTGAGCACTACTATACAAGGTGCAGGGTCACATATCTGTGCAACCAGGTCGACCTGACATGAAAGGTGATTTTTCCATGCCCTCACATGCCTCCACGCGGTCCACGTCCAGATTCCTACGCTTACACTTTGTTCCGCATATTATACCATTTAGTTATGTTAGTGTAACATTTATGGTATAATAACATTTATGTTATTATAATATTTACACAAATATGAATGTAATACCTTTTAAACTTTGATGTTATTATAATATAACCTTTATAATAATATAACTTTTATGTTGATATAAAAGTATTAATAATATCACATAAATGTATGATCAACATAAATTTATGATCAAATAGTGTCAAAAAATTGTTTTATTTTTTTTATGTTAAAGTATAACATAAATATTATGATATTTGTACATATTATACGAATATAACATAAATGTATGAAAAGTAAATGTATAATTATATTACATGAAATTTTAAAGGTATATGACTATGTTGTAGAAAAGTATATCATAAAAAGTTATAATACTTGTACATAAAGGTTATACTAATATAACATAAATGTATGACAAGTAAATGTATAACAATACTACATGAATTTTTTGAAGGTACGACTATGCTAATAGAAAAGTATAAGTAATATCACATAAATGTTATGATATTTGTACATAAAAGTCATACTAATACAACATAAATGTATGACAAGTAAATGTATGACTATACTATATGAATTTTTAAAGGTATGACTACACTGATAGAAAAGTATAAGTAATATCACATAAATATTATGATATTTGTACATAAATGTTATATTAATACAATATAAAGGTTACAACATGAATTAAAAAAAATTAAATATAATTCTAGTGCGGATCCGAGTCGCATCCAATTGTACAATACAACTTGTGCCCACAATTGTTACTCCTAGAACAATACCCATTTTTTAATCGGAGGGAGTAATAAAAACGAATTAAAAATGAATTTTTTTTTTTTTTAGATTACTTTTTGAGAAGTGTGTTATAAATTAAGAAATAAACAAAAGAAAGAATCGTCAATTTTCATTTTGGGTACGATAATGTGTGTATGTATGTATGCATATATATTTTGATTCCACAATAAAAAGGAACTGAATTCTATATAATATGCGTCACAACATGAGACAAAGTTTAGAAATGAAAACCACATAGATTTCAACCGGATTGTCCCTCAATTCGGTGGGACTTTTATCATTAATAATTGCTGCATGTTTTGTACAATTAAATCCCAAAAAACAGCACCATTAATTTCTGAAATTACAAACACAGGAATTTAAGAAAATCTTGCTTCTCTTTCCCCTGCTTTTTGTGTGGATGTCTGAGTATGACAGAGAAAAAACTACTATATACTTGAGAAAGATCTATACATTGACTCACTCCAATCACTACTACTTACATGTGAAAATAACAAATAATCTAATGTATTCCCAATCTCACAACTTGTAAAAAACAAACATTGATCAAATGAGAATGTTCTTTTTGTTTTGATGGAGGCACAAAAATGATTGACTTGATAACCATACTTGGTTTATGAACACTAATTCTGAGTATGAGTTCAAAAATCACTCTAACTACCCGATTTCTTGAAGCTTTTTGATGATTTGATTGAAATTGGGCCGAAGTTGAGGGGATGGAGAGCAACAAGCCATTGCAAGTTGGAAAAATCTAAGAATAAATTCTTCGGTGACTGCTCTCTCAACATCGTCTAGGCCATCAAGAATCTCCAGCTCAAACACATCCGTGATTCTACCATCAAGAACACCACTACTCAGAGCACTTAGAAAATGAAACTCTTGATCAATTGCCAACTTTCCACTCAATAATTCTATAAGAACTATTCCAAAGCTGTAAACATCGCTGTCTTTACTAGCATCTTTCATTTTAATCAACTCGGGAGCTTTGTAGCCTTGAGAGGCGTATGCTTCTAGCATTTGCTGCCCTGAAGTTGGATTCAAGAGAAGATGTAATCCAAAATCTGAAACGTACGGATGGTAATTCTGATCCAACAATACATTCTTCGACTTTAAGTTTCCATGGATTATCGGCTTTTCCATAGCTGAATGAAGATGATGAACTGCCTTAGCAATGCCTATCGAGATCTTATGTATGATGGGCCATTTGTGAGCATCACCATTCCCATCTGTGAATTAAAAGACACCATTTTCAGCTCATTCTTTCTAATTTCACTCTGTAAATTTTAATCTACATATAGTTGTATAGAAAAATTGATACATTATTGTTAAACTTTAGATAATAAGCAAACCGATATCATATGTGGAAAAGCATATGCAAGGAAAGAAGGCAAAAACTTGAGTGAAACCGTTTCAGTGATTACATTTATATGAGACGGAACATCACCAATTCATTCAACCGTACTATAAAGTTTAAGATGGGTCATCTACATACGAGAATATGGTTTTACAAGAGAGTGACTCAAGGAAGAAAACTATCATATCTCTACACCCTTTTGGTCTTTGTCCGACAGCTTACAATAGTCCATTTAAAATATAAAATCATCATTATTTAAAAATAACATCATAAATCATATCTTTATGCAGATATCAAGATGGTGAAAGGCATCTAGTATAGTGGGAGATCCATGATTAACAAAATCCAATAAAATGATCAAGAAGACAAATAAGAAAGGATTAAAATAGAATCAATATATAAAATTTGAAGAATGAATAATATAAAAAATCTACATCACAAACTTGGCAGTAAATATATGCACCAGAACAAAAAAAAAAAAAAAAAAAAAAAAAAAAACTTACCTTTGATAAATTGAGCCAAATTTCCATAGGCATAAAATGGATGAATGATGAGGTTTTCTCCTTTAGGGCCTCTATAAAAAGCATTCAAAGGCACGAAATTGGGATGGGTTATAGAGGCTAGCAACTCCACAATGGGCACCACTTGTTTTGTACCCAATGTACAAGTAGGCCTCAAGAATCTGAGCAATGCAACTGAATTTGAATTGACTAAAGTAGCCCTGTACAGAGTCCCATAACTAGACTTCCCTATTACTTCACCAGGGGCATCCAGAATCTCCTCCACCGTTAGATCTTCACAACTCCCAAACTTGATCAAATCCTCAGCCCCATCTCCTTCTCTACATGACTCCAAAGGTGATTCTATATCTCTCCAACCACTTCCAGATTTTCTTCTTCCACACCAAATGATTGACAGTACAAGAATTGTTAAGACTGTCAGTGATGAGGCTAGTCCTATGATTAATATCAGTTTATGTTTTTGCTTCATTTTCTTAGTAAATAATGAAGATCGAAGATTATCGGGTTTTGGAAGAATTGGATGGTGAGTGATGTGGAAATGGTATGAAGATGAAAGTAAGAAGAAGCAAAGAAGAGTAAATGCTTTGTAAAAGTATATGTAGCGCTCGTTGGAGTTTATAGATTAAGGAAACGAAAATATGCTCTTATTGGAAAATGGGGGAGAGAGAGAGAACATATATATATCAGTCATTAAAATTTGAAAATATGAATATACAAAACTTTTTTTTTTTTTTTTTGAGGGAAGAATTATACGAAACTTTAAATCATCATAAAAAGATAGTTCTATATATATAATTTTCGGTAAAGGAACTCTACTATCAACGAAACAAAGTCAATTACGTAAATAAATATTTATTTGGTGGGTTGACACATTTTATAAAATTAGATTTGTAACGGTCTGAAAAATATTCTACTATTAAAGTATAAATGACATTTTTGGGGTGAAGTTTGTTAAAAATATTAGGAATCACTTTGGGTGATGTTTGGAAGGGGTTTAGTGGGTTCGAAAAATTTGATTTTATAATCCCGAGTTAAAAAAAAAAAGAGTGAATAATTAAAATTTATATTTGTTAGGAGAGTTTATAAATATACTCTTTTATCAATGAGACAGTGTCACGTTTAGAATGTTTGAATATTAAGGTGAATTGAATTGTGTAAGACTAACTCATCTCATAAAATGTGATCTATTAGATTGTCACACAAAGAGGGTGTTTGAGTGAGATTATATAATGTCACCATCACCCTTACTCGATCGCATATAAAAACAAATTTTAAATATAATCTGATTTAAAAACCTGTTTTTTTTTTTTCAACATAATGTTATATACTACATAACATACTCAAAAGGGCTTAATATCCAAAAACAAAAGCAATATAAAACACAATTATGCCCAACAGGTCGCCATCTATGTACACAAGTGCTCAAAATCCTGCAGGAGCTCCACAGCTTGCCCGATAAATCCACAACGTTACACATCATCATGATTACCTACAAAACATGAATTTACGTGAGATGAATCTCAGTAAGCAGAAATTATAGAAATTATGCATGATAGTATGGTTCTTCACCATTCCTTCTCTTAAATCCACTTCTCGAATCACCTATTTTATTCATATTTTCCCACTCAAACAATTAACTAGTTTATTTCTAAAATATTTTGTGCACACGACACCCACCTCGCATACACAACGCTAATTTTATGCACACAGCGCCAATTCATGCACACAACACCACCCTTGCGCACACAACGCCAATTTTACCAACCTTGCACGCTGCCAACCTTGCACACACAGTGCTAATTTTGCCAACCTTACACACACAGTGCTAAATTTTTTTTGTCAACCTTGCACACACAGTGCCAAAATTTTGCCAACCTTGCACACACAGTGACAAATTTTTGCCAACCTTGTACACATAGTACCAATTTCATTCTCTTTCTGTCAAAACACATCATTTGATAGGACCCACAATGTCATCACAATGTTTATTCAACTATCAAATTCATTGAGCTCGCAGGTTCATCTATTTTACGATAGTCACTGAATGACAAACCAAAACTCATAGAACACGTAGTATACACGTATCATCAATTAACACAAATAATTCACAACATATCATTTTATGCTTTGTAGTTATAATAAATTTCTACTTACCTGAATTTCGGAGGTTTGATTTCTTAAACTTTCTTGGTATAAAATTCGATTGTCCTTATCTGATCAAGAGCTAGGGAACTGTTCTTTTTTTTTTTTTTCTAACCAGTCGAGCTCATTTATGCTGCCAAAGATCTATTCTCTCTCTCTGTCTTCTCTTAAATAATGAAAACTCTATATATATATAATTATCCTTAGTCACCGCCTCTGCAAAAGCTTCCACACTAAGCTTTCCCTTTTTTTTTTTGTTAGAATATTAGTATTATTATAATAATATAATATGTTAAGTTCATTTGCTGTCAAACTTTCAGCATCACTTATATTTATATATTATAATAATATTAAAGAAACTTATTATGCATATGTATATAAATAACATTCACGGCTACATCTAACTAAATGCACATATGAATTAATATATTCACATATATATATTTATATAAATTTTTGATTTATTTCTCTGTCATACTTCATACTTAATATTTTATATATCATTTATCAAATAAGTTACTTTGTGCACTCAAACACCATTAAAATCACAACCAATTATGATAAGGTTTTCTCCTCATCAATTATGTAAGAGCATGTAAATAATTCAATATTTAAAAGTAAAATATAATTATGCAAGTTCGCATGTAGCACAAAAAATAACTTTTGTCCGCATAACTTTTCTGTCGACTTTGAGCAGTCTTCATTCTTTTTCGAATCTGGTCCACTGCTTCACTCATCTCTTGAATCATATCTGGACCCAAAATTTTTCTCTCTCCAACCTCATCCCAATGTACTGGAGATCGACATTTTCTACCATAGAGCGCTTCATACGGAGCCATTTTGATAGTGGATTGGTAACTGTTATTATAAGAAAACTCTATCAAAGGTAGAAATTTACTCCACTGACCCTTGAAATCTAACATGCAGGCTCTCAACATATCTTCCAAAATTTGTATCGTTCGTTCTGATTGTCCATCTGTCTGTGGATGATACGCAGTACTGAAAGATAACTGAGTACCTAATGCTTTGTGTAGGCTTTTCCAAAAGGCAGACAAAAATCTGGTGTCCCTGTCTGAAACAATAGTAAGTGGTACGCCATGAAGCCTGACAATCTCTTGTATATATATTTGAGCATAGCGATCCATAGGATATGTGGTACCAATCGGAAGAAAATGAGCTGATTTAGTTAATCGATCCACAATAACCCAGATTGCATTATAACCTTTAATGGTCCTGGGTAAACCTGTGATAAAATCCATAGTTATATTCTCCCATTTCCACTCCGGAATGAACAGGGGTTGCAACATTCCTGCAGGTCTTTGATGTTCTGCCTTGATTTGCTGACAAGTTAAACACTGTTCTACATAGTGTGCAATATCGTTCTTCATACCCGGCCACCAGTAATGCAATTTCAAGTCTCTACACATTTTAGTGGCTCCTGGATGGATTGAATATGGTGTCGAATGTGCCTCTGTCATCACGTTTTCATGAACTTTATCCACATTAGGCACATATAACCGATTTCTGTATCGAAGTACATCATTCTCCATTAACTGAAAGTCAGATGGTTCTCCCAAAGTAATGTCTCTCTTCACTTTTGCAAAGTATTCATCAATTTGTTGCCCTTGGTAAATTCTATCCATCAAAGTAGGTTTAAGGGTTAGCGCTGCAAGTTTTGCTGTCACTAGCTCATGATCAATAATTTCCACATTCATTCTACAGAGGTCAAGCAGCTCGGGTTTCTAGATTAAGGTCATAGTTGCTGATCTTTCTATTGACTTTCGGCTTAATACGTCTGCCACCACATTAGCTTTGCCTGGGTGATAATTGATGACACAATCGTAATCCTTCACAAGTTCTAACCACCTTCATTGCCTCATATTCAACTCTTTTTGGGTGAAAATGTATTTCAAGCTCTTATGATCCGTGTAGATCTTGCAACGTTCCCCATACAAGTAATGTCTCCAAATTTTCAGTGCAAATACCACTGCAGCAAGCTCTAAATCATGGGTAGGGTAGTTCTTTTCATATTCTTTCAGTTATCGGGATACATATGCAATCACCTTACCATTTTGCATCAACACACAACCAAGACCATTCCTCGAAGCATCACTATACACCTTGAAGCCTCCAGTTCCCGTTGGAATCGCTAAGATAGGAGCTGATGTCAGTCGCTTTTTCAGTTCTTGAAAACTTCATTCACATGTCTCCGTCCACGTATAAGCCACATTCTTCCTAGTTAATTGCATCAATGGAGAAGCAATTTTGGAGAATCCTTCTACAAATCTTCGATAATATCCTGCTAAACCAAGAAAACTGCGCACCTCTGATGAATTTCTTGGTTGAGGCCAGTTATCAATAGCTTCAACTTTACTTGGATCAACTGAAATTCCCACACCTGATATTACATGTCCCAAGAAAACAACTCGATCTAACCAGAATTCACATTTCTTGAATTTTGCAATTAATTGCTTTTCTTTCAAGATTTCTAACACAAGCCTCAAATGCACCGCATGATCTTCTTTATTCTTGGAATAAATCAAGATATCGTCAATAAAAACGATGACAAATTTATCCAGAAAGTCTTTAAATACCCTGTTCATCAAGTCCATGAATGCTGCTGGAGCATTTGTCAGTCCAAATGGCATTACTAGAAACTCATAGTGTCCATACCTCGTACTAAATGCGGTTTTAGGAATATCTTCCTCTTTTATTTTCAATTAATGGTAACCTGATCGCAAATCGATCTTTGAAAAGATGGATGCACCTTGCAGTTGATCAAACAAATCATCAATTCGAGGTAGGGGATACTTATTCTTGATTGTGATTTTGTTCAACTCTCGATAATCTATACACATTCTCATGGTACCATCTTTCTTTCGAACAAACAAAACAGGTGCTCCCTACGGTGAAAAACTAGGCCGGATAAAACCTTTGTCCAGTAGTTCCTGTAACTGTGTCTTTAGTTCCTTCAACTCACCTGGTGCCATTCTATATGGTGATTTAGATACAGGGGACACTCCTGGGTGTAGATCAATCACAAACTCAATTTCACGATCTGGTGGTAATCCTGAAAGATCCTCTGGAAATACCTCTGAATACTCCTGCACTACTGGTACTTCACTCACAGTCGAGCAATGATGTCCCT
Organism: Scutellaria minor; assembly: GCA_954870855.1. Taxonomy (NCBI): domain Eukaryota; kingdom Viridiplantae; phylum Streptophyta; class Magnoliopsida; order Lamiales; family Lamiaceae; genus Scutellaria; species Scutellaria minor. Next base: position 12,333,775 of record OX940731.1, on the reverse strand, counting down.
CGATACTCATTACACTCACCAAATAAAAATCACAACCACTTTTCAGTAATCTTTGTGCCCTGGTTGCTGATATCATTGGAAATTTAGAACTTTTCTTTAATCCGACAAAAGAGAAAGGTCCATCTCCTACTGGCTGAAACGTAATACTCTTTTTCTGGCAATTGATTATAGCACCATATTTTGATAACCAATCCATACCCAATATCACATCATAATCATTCATATCTAGCACAATCAAATCAGCACACAATTTTCTACCTTCTATCAAAATAATACATCCTTGTAGAATTTGATTGGTTTGTTTCGAATCACCAGATGGAATCATCACATTAAACTTAGCTTCCGTTAAGGTAGGTAGTTTACCCAATCTCCTATACATACTTAGTGGATGCAAATGAATGGGTAGCCCCAGAATCAAATAACACAAAGGTAGCAATACCAAAGATAGAGAGTTTACCTATGACAACTGGATTATCTTCAACATCTTCCTTGGTCATCGTAAGCATTCGTGCCGAGGTTCTCCCCTGATCTTTTTGTTTACCATTACTTGGACACATACTGGCTATATGTCCTTTTTCTCCACAAGAGTAACAGTTCCTTGGGCTGAAAAGACAAACCCCAACATACGCTTTGCCACAATTTGGACATAAGAGTGGTGGTGGTGGCACTCTACTCTGATCAATTTTAAAACGTTTATCCGCTCCTTCCTGTTCTAGTCGTTGCCCTTGTTTGGGTTGAAAATCAGGTCTTGATCTTTGAAGTTGCATTGGTCTTTTCTTATTATCCCCATTCCACTGTAGTGCTGGCCTCTGTTGAAACTGACGGCGAGCCTCTTGCGCCTGCCTTATCCGCATCTCAGCTTGTTCTGCAATCTGGGCTCTTTCTGCGACTTGAGAATAAGTCACACCCTGGATCCCTACCATACTGACGTCCCTGTAAAGTTCGGGCCTTAAACCCTCAAGAAATCTTTCCACCTTCAGAGCTTCAGTACTAACCATATGTTCGGCAAACCTGGATAATTGCTCAAATTTATTGAGGTAGTCGGTAACAATCATGGTTCCCTGTTTCAACTGTATGAATTCATTCATTTTCATTATCCTAACAGGGGTTGTGAAATACTTATTTTTGAAAATTTCTTTGAATCTCTGCCAGGTCATATTGATAACATCTTCAATGCTTTTAACTGTGTCCCACCAGTGTCCAGCACTACCCCGCAACATAAAAGATGCACACAAAACCTTCTCTATTTCAGGAATTTTGCTGTACTGAAACATGTTATCCAAAGTTCTCAGCCAATCTTCCGCAATTAAGGGATCTTTAGCATCCTCAAATATAGGTGGGTTCAATTTTCGAAATCGTTCGCAAACCATTTCAACATGTTCTACTCGGGGCTGTGGCTGGTTAATTTCATCACACCGCCTATCAACATCCCTTTGTTGAATAAGTTGTTGGATTTGTTGAGACTGCCGCTCAACCAAATCTGCTAGCCGTACAATGATAGCATCACGTTCGACACCCATAGCTTGTGTCTCAAGTTCAGGAGTTCTTTCTGTTCCACTACTCTCACCTTCCCCACTTACCATATTTGAATAACAACACTATAATCCTACACCACATGATCAAATAAATAATTTATGATACACACAGAATAAACAGAATTTAAAATAACTTACTGGCATAGCTGCGCTCCCAAAGTTTTGAGCTCATGTACATAGACAGTCTACAGGACCATCAGCTGGGCTTTGATACCACTCTGTCACGACCACCCTTACTCGATCGCATATAAAAACAAATTTTAAATATAATCTGATTTAAAAACCTATTTTTTTTTCAACATAATGTTATATACTACATAACATACTCAAAAGGGCTTAATATCCAAAAACAAAAGCAATATAAAACACAATTATGCCCAACAGGTCGTCATCTATGTACACAAGTGCTCAAAATCCTGCAGGAGCTCCACAGCTTGCCCGATACATCCACAACGTTACACATCATCATGATTACCTACAAAGCATGAATTTACGTGAGATGAATCTCAGTAAGCAGAAATTATAGAAATTATGCATGATAGTATGGTTCTTCACCATTCCTTCTCTTAAATCCACTTCTCGAATCACCTACTTTATTCATATTTTCCCACTCAAACACTTAACTAGTTTATTTCTAAAATATTTTGTGCACACGACACCCACCTCGCACACACAACGCTAATTTTATGCACACAACGCCAATTCATGCACACAACACCACCCTTGCGCACAACGCCAATTTTACCAACCTTGCACGCTGCCAACCTTGCACACACAGTGCTAATTTTGCCAACCTTACACACACAGTGCTAAATTTTTTTTGCCAACCTTGCACACACAGTGCCAATTTTGCCAACCTTGCACACACAGTGCCAAAATTTTGCCAACCTTGCACACACAGTGATAAATTTTTGCCAACCTTGTACACATAGTACCAATTTCATTCTCTTTCTGTCAAAACACATCATTTGATAGGACCCACAATGTCATCACAATGTTTATTCAACTATCAAATTCATTGAGCTCGCAGGTTCATCTATTTTACGATAGTCACTGAATGACAAACCAAAACTCATAGACACGTAGTATACACGTATCATCAATTAACACAAATAATTCACAACATACCATTTTATGCTTTGTAGTTATAATAAATTTCTACTTACCTGAATTTCGGAGGTTTGATTTCTTAAACTTTCTTGGTATAAAATTCGATTGTCCTTATCTGATCAAGAGCTAGGGAACTGTTCTTTTTTTTTTTTTTTTTTTTTCTAACCAGTCGAGCTCATTTATGCTGCCAAAGATCTATTCTCTCTCTCTGTCTTCTCTTAAATAATGAAAACTCTATATATATATAATTATCCTTAGTCACCGCCTCTGCAAAAGCTTCCACACTAAGCTTTCCCTTTTTTTTTTTGTTAGAATATTAGTATTATTATAATAATATAATATGTTAAGTTCATTTGCTGTCAAACTTTCAGCATCACTTATATTTATATATTATAATAATATTAAAGAAACTTATTATGCATATGTATATAAATAACATTCACGGCTACATCTAACTAAATGCACATATGAATTAATATATTCACATATATATATTTATATAAATTTTTGATTTATTTCTCTGTCATACTTCATACTTAATATTTTATATATCGTTTATCAAATAAGTTACTTTGTGCACTCAAACACCATTAAAATCACAACCAATTATGATAAGGTTTTCTCCTCATCAATTATGTAAGAGCATGTAAATAATTCAATATTTAAAAGTAAAATATAATTATGCAAGTTCGCATGTAGCACAAAAAATAAGAGATGCATATGATGCACGAAGTGTATGAGAAGCTCGGGTATCACATATAAACTCTTTAAAATATTTTATAAGATCATTAAGAGCTTATAAACTTTTAAAAAATGTTTGGTAAAATTTTGAAATAAAATATTATTTAATTATAGAATAAGATGTTAGGAGCTTATAAGTTTTTTTTAAGTAAATGAATCTCAACTTTTTTCTAAAATAAAATCTTAATTTTATGAACCTCTTCAATTTAGTCATTTAAATTATACATTTGTCATTACTAACATCTTATAAGTCACACCATCTTATTTATCCAAACACTTTAACAATTTATTTTTAAAATAAAATAAAATACCTTATAAATTCTAAAATCAATCTTACAAAATAGAAAATTTTATATAAGTTGTTTCAAAGAAGTGTAGTCAAACTTTAATTTTTCTCCATAAAGTAAGTTGGAACATTAAATTGACTATGTTTGTATGATACAATGCGAAGCATCTTTAAATGTGTTACTTCTCAAGAAAATGTGATACTACAATTGATATTAATCTTAAACAGCACATATACTAAAATTTAGAACTGCAGTCCCAAAATTATGTAATTAATACGATATACATTGAAAGTTTTAGCATGGGGATAACTAGATAAATATATATATATATATATATATATATATATTTATATTCCCTCCGTCCCAAAATAGGCTTGTATATTATTTTCGTCAGTCCCACAAATATAGGCTCGTTACTCTATTAGTATGATTTTTAATTTTTAATTCCATATATGCCTTTAATTAAATGTATATTAAATCATCACACTTCAACTTCCTATGTATTTTTTGAAACAAAAAAAAAAAACTTTCATTCAATGCTATAATTAATGAAAGATAAGGATACAATTGGAATTTCAAATATTTTCTTAATTTGTGTCAAAATACAAGTAGACCTATTTTTGTGGGACGAAGAGAGTATTATTTTATAAAGATAGACACATTTCACATTTCAAACATATTAAAAAAGAGTTGGTCTGGTGTGCAGTAGGTGCACATGCAATCTAGGTTGACCTGGGTTGACCCGGATCCGCGAGTTTTTTTTTTTTTGCCTTTTTTTTTTGTGATTTATGTGTTACTTTTATATTATATTTGTGTGATCTTTATGTATAAATATCCTTATCTTTATGTTTTGTAACTTAGGAAAAAAAGAAGAATTTCAGCACAATTTGTACATATACATTTATGTGATATTCACCTTTATGTACAAATATCTTTACCTTTATGTAACATATAAATATGCAACTAACATAACTAAAATGTATGAGTTATATCACATAAATGTATGTTGATCCAAAAAAATGGTGAATTTCTTTATTTTTTTTCTAAGTTACAATACATAAATGTCATGATATTTGTACATAAAAGTCATACTAATATAACATAAATATCACATATTTATAACATAAAGATCAACATAAAATCCCAAAAAAAAAAACAAACCAAAACTCATGGATCCGGATCGGGTCGACCCGGATTGCATGGATCTTAGATCTGTGCACCTAATGCACAAGAGTTTTTGCCATTAAAAAAATATAGTAAATTTATTTGAAAAAATAATTTTACTCCACAAACTTCCTATTATATCATTATTTATACACATTGATGACTAAACAAAAAATCACAAACATTTATATATTCTTACGTAAGTTTCTAACATTAATTAAATGTATTTTAAAGAAGTAAATTCCACAAATAAAAAACTATAATTTGGGATAAATTAATAGAAAAAGCACAAAAACTTCTATATAACTGGTGTACGGATCTAAGGTCCGTGGAACTCAACCCGATCCGATTTCACACGTCCCCAAACACATTCACGTGCCCCATATGCCTCTATGTTAGCGTACACATCCTATAAAATCTGTGAAATATGTCATACATTTTAGTTGTGTGATTCATACCTTTTAGTTATGTGTCTCGTCTTTTACATTATATCAGTAAATAAGCTAATATCTTTAAATAAATGTAGATACCTTTAAATATATGTAGTAATACCTTTATGTTATATGATAAATACATGTATGTGATACAAAATTACAAATACTACCTTTATATTGTATTTCTGTAAAATGAGGTAACACATTTTTGATGTAATTCATACCTTTATGCAATAAAACTAATAAATACTACATTCATATTATATCTCTATAAAATGAGGTAATACCTTTGTGTGATACAATTCATACATTTATGAAATAAAACTAATACATCTATGTGATACAACTGGTATATTTTATTAAAGTAATAAAATCATTTTTAAATATAATGAGGTGATACCTTTAAGTAAATGCACTAATACATCATGATACAGATAATAACTTTATGTTCTATTTCAGTAAAATGAGATAATACATTTATATGAATGATGTAATACATTTGTGTTATAGCTCTTACCTTTATGTGATATATCTAATATATTTATTTTATATAATTCATATTTTCTCAAAGTTTTAGCAAAATATTATCATGTTTGATCTTGTTGAAATAATTGATTTTCAATACTTAAAATATTAGTAACAAAATATAGAGTCGTGAGAAAGAAGATGGAGATGGAGAAGAAGAAGAAAAAGAAGAAAAAGAAGAAGAGAAACATGTGTTTTGAATAAGAGAAGAAGATGATCAGAACAAATTGGCATTTGAAGAAGATAAGAATGAACCAGTATATGGAATATTGTACTTCTAACCCGAGTTGAATAAAACCAGACACGTAGAGGATCAGAGGTTGGCCGAGCTAGGTGCCGACCGGACCTGAGATTGGCTGAGTTAGGTGTTGACCAGACCAAAGAGTGGCCAAGCTAGGTGCCAACCTAACCTTGGAGCCCAGCTGACTAGAGTCGTCAATGAACCGAGCTGAACTAAGGTTAGATGACATCAGATTGGCCGAGGTGTTGGAAGACCACAAATGAGCCGAAATGAACCAAGATAGGAAGACCTCAGATTAGGCGAAGTGAACCAAGATCAGAAGACCTCAGATTTGCCAAGGTGAACCAAAGTTGGAAGACCTCGAATGAGATGAGTCCAGAAGAATCAAGACTGAGTTGACTAGGGTCACAAGTCCAATACTTGAGCTAACTAGAGATAACAAGGCTGACCTAAAAACACAAGCCTACTAGAGATTCTTTAGCCCTTGCATATCACTCAAGGTAGACCTAAAAGAAATAATGATGAGAAGATGGCTAGAGAGTATTTAGAATCTCATCTGAGAAGAGCTCAACCGCCTTAGAAGTTTATTTCAAGATGAGATTTTTAAGCTCAAGACATCCAAAGAAGGAAACAAATCAAGACCAAATCATATCTGATTTAAATAGGATTAAATCTATACTTTCCTTATCTAGACCCTAAAATCAAGGGATTTAGTTCTTATTCTCTAAGTAATGTATCTTAGGCTAAGTCTATAAATAAGGCCTCAATTATCATTAAAAGAGATCCGAATTTCGATTTGGATTCCGTTCCAAAATCATTGTATTCAAAGCAAATAGAGAGAATTTTTCCTCTCAATTTTATATAACAAACATTCTGACTGGCCAGCATTGACCGACTAGAATAACCTAACCTAATTTGCTCGAGTAGGTATCGGGCACCGTCTTCACTTCATTTTATATATTATTATTATTATTATTATTATTTTTCGGTTCAATTCATTCAAGTTGGATTGACCTATTTTGGGTGTTAGACTATGATTTTGTACTGTACAAAATCTGACGTCAATATTTTGACGTAGAAGGAAAGGGCTTATTGTCATAACAGAGCATAACACGTTGACTACACACACAATGACCGACGGTTTAAATCAGAACATCTCACCGGGCTTCTAATCCCAAAACTTATTACCTGGCGGGTCCGTCCATCCCACATGGAGTATCTTTGAACATTCCCATCTTCGGAGGGACTTGACAAACCATGATGTCCTTAGACGATATCAGAACAGTGATGGCCCAACTGGGAGATTAGATGAAAGAGGCCGAGACAAGATAAAAAAGCCACAAGATCCAAGAGCTTGAAAAAGACGCCCAGTCTTCAGATGAGCCAAGACATAAGAGGAGAGACCTAGGCAAGACTCCAATTGGTGATGAGAGACCAGAGAGAAGTCCATAACCTAAAAGGATCCGAACAGAGAGAAGGGTAAGGCCAAGCCAAGCTGAGCTACCGACTAAGACCAAAAGTGTCTTCGACAGAATGGGCCGAGCTCAGCACTAGAGGCTAGAAAATCGCAAAGGAAGCTGGAATTCCAGAAAGAAACCTACTAACATGATGATGGAAGAGCTGAACAGAATGCGAGATGTCCTCAAGTATATGATGATGAAGAACAAATTTAAGGAGAAATCTAACCGAAATTTAGGCTAGGAAAGCAAGATCAGAGAAAAATGGCTGGAGAAGGACTTCCCCATTCACAGATCAGATCTCGAATAAGGTCACTCCAACTAAGTTCAAGATGTCCCCAATTGATCTCTACAATGGAGATACCGACCCTAACACACACCTGAATAATTATGTATTATGGATGTAATTACAAGATGTTAGAGAATGACTAATGTGCAAGGGAATTTCTCCCAAATACATCGAGCTCATTTATTGAGCCGACCGGATAAAAATCAAGGGAATCACTTCCTAGGATGCCAAGCTCATTTTCCAGCCGACCAAGAAAGGAGACCACATGCCACATCCGAGCTGATCGGGCTCGGATGAAAGACAAAGACTACGGCCACACCAAGCTGAATAGGCTCGAATAAAAAGAAAAATGCTACAGCCACATCTAAGCTCGTTGAGCTTGGATCAAAGAAAAATGCTACAGCCACATCCGAGCTTGTTGAGCTCGAATAAAAAAAAGGCTACGGCCACATCCGAGTGAACTCAGATAAAAGAAATATGATACGGCCACATTCGAGATCATTGAGCTCGGATAAAAGAAAAAAGCTGCGGCCACATCTAAGCTTGGATAAAATAAATGAGCTATGGCCACACTTAGGCAGACAAAGCTCAAATAAAAAAATATTATGACAAAAAAATAAGGCAACATCCAAGATGATCTAAAAATAAGGACACATCATCCACCTTGTTGACCTAGCTCAGATGGTGAGCGAAGACCTCAGCAGCGCCCAAGTTGACCTAGCTCAGATGATGAGCGAAGACCTAGACAGTGGCCTAACCGACCTAACTCAAATGGTGAGTGAAGACCTCGGTAACGACCTAGCCGACCTAGCTCAAATGATGAGCGAAGACCTCAGTAGTGACCTAGCTAACCTAGCTCAGACGGTGAAGGTAGACCTCAATAGTAGTTGAGCCGACCTAGCTCAGACGGTGAAGGTAGACCTCGACAGAGCTTACCTACCTTAGATAGTGAAGGTAAGACGGCAAACGAAGACCATAGAGGTGGCCGAGCCGACCTTGCTCAGATGACATGTGAAAACCTCAACTATAGTCGAGCCAAGAAAAGTTCAAGCTAAACTACGTAAAGCAAAAAATACACAAGTATAAGTTAGCCGACAAATCAAGCTAAATACAAGAAGTAAGACAATAAACAAAGAAAAGAAATACAAAGCTTCACTAGTTGGGGCTAGATGAGCCAAAGAGTGAGGTGGGGCTAGATATGCTAAAAAATCAGCTTACTAAGCTTAAGAAAAACAAAGTTTAGGCCAAAAGGCTTCAAGCACCAAGCACGAACCAATCGGGCTTGGAAAGATAAGACATCAACCACCAAGGCTGATCAGAAGCAAGTTTGGCCAAAACCATTTAGAGCCAGGCTTAGCATGAATGAAAAATCACAAAGGGCAAAGTCGAGCACAAAGTACAAAGCACGAATATATCATCGAAATGATAGACCTCAAGTTCGAAATTCATTCACGAAGTATAAAAATGCTCGGGTCAGGTTTTCTACTTGGTCCAAGTCTTGGAACATTCTTAACCTACACCACGATCTGAGGGGCTATTGTTGTACTCCTAATCCGAGTTGAACAAAACCGAACATGTGGAGGACTAGAGGTTGGTCGAGCTAGGTATCGACTCGACCAGAATGTGGTCGAGCTAGATGTCAACTCGACCTTGGAGCCCGACCGACCAGAGTCTTCAATGAGCCGAGGTGAACTAAGAATAGAAGACCTCAGATTGGCCGAGGTGAACCAAGATTGGAAGACCTCTAATGAACCGAAATGAACTAAGGTTGGAAGACCTCAGATTAGCCGAAGTGAACTAAGGTCGGGAGACCTCAGATTTACCGAGGTGAATCAAAGTTGGAAGACCTCGAATGAGACGAGGACAGAAGAATCAAAGCTTAGTTGGCTAGGGTTACAAATCCAATACTTAAGCTAACCAGAGATAAAAACAACTCCGACCCAAGCTCTGTTTGACCAGACACTTAACCAGCCAAGAAGACCGACATGAGATGGTCGAACCGACCAAAGATGAATTTCGGATGACCTATCTGGGATTCAGCCGATCAGAGATGGTTGAGCCTACCAGAGATTCATTGGCTTTAGTAGGCCGACCAAGAAAAAGCAAAAGTTCCAGTCTATAAGACTCAACCACCCCAAGCCAACCAGGCTCAGGAAGATAAGACGTAGGCCACCAAGACACACCACCTAAGCTGACCAAAAGCAAGCCCGATCAAAACTATAGGGTGCTAGGCTAGGCATGGATGAGCAATCACTAAGGACAAAAGCCGAGTAGAGCTCAAAGCTACAAGACAAGCAAGACTTGAAAGCTGAAAGATAAAAATCCAAGCAGAAGAAAGATGCATATATAATTGAAGAGTAATCAAGTGAATACCAATTATATATCCAAGATGAACATAAAATAAAAGAGCAACTACAAGCCTAGTTAAGCAAACAAGTCAGTTAGTTATAGGGATCACCTTGCATATCACCCAATGTAGACCTAAAATAAATAAAGATGAGAAGATGACTAGAGAGTACTTAGAATCTCATTTGAGAAGAGCTTAACCGCCTTAGAGGTTTATTTCAAGAAGAAATCTTCAAGTTCAGGACATCCAAAGAAGGAAACAAATCAAGACCAAATCATATCAGATTTAGATAGGATCAAATCTATACTTTCCTTATCTAGACCCTAAAATCAAAAGATTTAGTTCTTATTCCCTAAGTAATGTATCTTAGGCCAAGTCTATAATAGGGTCTCAATTATCGTTGAAAGGGATCCAAATTTTGATCTAGATTCCGTTCCAAAATCATTGTATTTAAAGCAAATAGGGAGAATTTTTCCTTTCAATTTTATATAACAAACATTTTGATTGGCCAACATTGACCGATGAGAATAACCTAACCTAATTTGCCTAAGTAGGCACTGGGCACCGTCTTCTGTTCATTTTATCTGCTATTATTATTACTTTTCGGTTCAATTCATTCAAGTTAGATCGACTTATTTTGGGTGTAAGACTATGATTTTGTGCTCTACAAAATTAGATGTTAACATGGAAGATAAGCATATCACGATTTGGAGAGGAGATGAAGAAGGAAACACTATCCAAATCCATAATAGATTGAGATTTGTGGATTCAGAGGAGGAAAGACGCTTCTGTTGTTTAAAAAAAATCTATTTATATATAGATCTTGGGTTACAGTTGGATTAAGTTGTACGGATCCTAAATTCATGCAACTGATTCACAAAAGAGTGGTGGATATATATATATATATATATAAATTTGATTGGGCACGCACCTGAAGAATGCGCATCGTGCGCACTTCTTTAAGATTTTCATTTTTTTTAATTTTTAATATCTCATATTATTTCTTTTCTCACGCTACCACTTCACATACGTAATTCTCATCTCACACATAGACCTTACCCATCATCAACATGTACAATTTGCATCCCACATATCAACATAGATCTTCTTCCCAATTCTCATAATCAATGTAATTTTTAATATTTTATATTACTATACACATAATTTTCTTAATCATAATCAATATACTTTTTAATATTTTATATTATTGTACACATAATTTTTTCTCACCCTACCACTTCTCAATTCCCATCCCAAAGAAAATAATAAAAATATCCAATTAATCAATTAAAGGAAACAATGAATAATATTCAAGTAATCAATTCTCAAGAAATTCTAAATCATAATCAATGAAATTTTTTATATTTTATATTATTAGACACATAATTTTCTAAATCATAATCAATGTATTTTTTAATATTTTATATTATTATACACATAATTTTTTCTCACCCTACCACTTCACATATGAAATTCTCTTCTCACACATAGACATAACCCCTCATCAATATCTTCACATACTTTCTTATCATTTCTCATCTCAAACATAGACCTAACCCCTCATCAACATAAACCTTCTTAACAATTCGCATCAAATTTTGAAGGTGTGACTTTCTCTCTTGTTGCCTTTGAGAACTTTCGTCAATATTTTTTTCTATATTTCATTATATTTTTTTATGGTTTCCATTAATTTGGGTGAGATATTATTATCATTTTTTTTATGTTTTCTATTGATTTGGGTGAGATATTAGTTGAAATTCTAAGATTTTCAGCGTTAACTAAATTTTGTGTAGATGGAAGAAGATTATCCAAATAATCAGTTTATCCCGCAAGTTTCAGAAGAAAATAAACCTAAAATCGGGCAGAAATTTCTTACAATCGAAGAAGCATTTGAATTTTATAATGCTTATGCAAAGGAGGCAGAATTTAGTACAATGTTGCACAACAGTAAAAGAAACAAGGAGATAAGTGAAATAATATGAAAATCATTTGTATGTTATAAGAAGGGTAAAAAAAATGAATCAAATAAGCAAAAGGGTGAAAGGAATCGGGGAATAGTTCGAGTTGGTTGCAAAGCCAAGTTAGCAATTGTAAAGAGAGAAACCAGACCAAATTGGGTTGTGAGTATATTTATTGAGAATCACAATCATGAACTTACAACTCCAAGAAAGGTACATATGTTGAAGTCACATCGTCATGTGTCAATGGCAAAGAAAGTGTTGACTGAACAATTATCTGAAGCCAATGTACCAACATGTCAACAATTGAGATTGATGGAAATCGAATCTGGTGGCCCAGAACATGTTGGATGTACTGAACGAGATATTAGAAATTACAAAAGAAATTTGTAGGAAGAACAAAAAGGAATGGACGCAGAAACATTAATTGAGTATTTCTGGTTAGAGAAAGAGAAAAATCCTTCATTTTTCTTCGATTTTGAACTAGACATGGAGAACAAACTTATAAAATATTTTTGGGCCGATGCTGTAGCGAGAAGGTCTTACAATTATTTTGGTGATGCTATAGTATTTGATTCAACATATAACACAAATAAATATAGCATGTTTTTTGCTCCAATAACTAGGATCAACTACCATGGACAAACAATCATACTTGGATGTGGATTTTTAAGTGAAGAGAAAGTAGATTCATTCATTTAGTTATTTAATAAGTGACATGAGGTTATGCCAGGTAGTCATCTTTCTATTATTGTTGTAGACCAAGATCCTACAATGACCAAAACTATTGCACAAGTGTTTTCAGCCACACTGCATCGATATTGTATTTGACATATTCTTAATAAATTCTCTGAAAAGATTAATGTGTGTTGGTCCTAAAAGTCCTAAATGGTCAGAGGTTCAGAGGGGGGTGAATGAACCTCTATCGATTTTGTAAACTCTTGAAAACTTTCTGTAAGTCAGGTTCCTGATAAGGAGGGAAGGAGCAACTTGACTCAGATCAGTAACCTGACAAAATGCTTGGTCAGGTTCCTGATCTGTTTATACAGTACGCAACGGAAAACTTGATAGAGTTCTTTTTGGAAAACAATTTTCTTTTACAATAAAGCTTTTTATGCCAAACCTTTTATGCACGATGCTTATGATGTAAACTGTAAGATATATATATATATATATATATATATATGATAAGGTAAATGCAACGCAGTAAGTAAATAAAAATAGATAAGTACACACGATATATAGTGGTTTGAAGGTGGTATAAGCCTTCTACGTCCACTCTACCCTTCTCACAAGGAGGATCTTTGTTAGGTCAGTTCGAATTACAAGCCTCACTTTACAAACTTCTTCCTAACAAACTACGCCTACTAGAATCCCAGACTCTAGTTTGAGGCCACAACCCACAAAGGGTTCACAATTCCACAGAGGGCAAGTAGCCTATTTCTAGACTACACACTTAGCAAGGATCTAATCCTCTCAACTAAGTTACACCATAAACAACCTAGCGCACACAACACAATGGTTAAGAAATAAAGGGTTCTTCAATTGGTGCAGAGCTGTCTTGATCTTTGAAAGCTTTAATGCTATGGTAGACTGCTCTTGGACGGTTGAGTGACTGAGCTTAATGTGAGCTTTTAGAGAATGAAAGACTTGAGGGATTTTGCAGTGTGTTTCAAAGCTTCAGTAGTCTTTATGGTCACTCCATCCTTCTATATATAGATCTTTGAAAAATGCCCGTTGAAAAGAGATATTGTTCCTATTTCAGTTCAAATTTGATCTTCCGTATCTTTGCATTTAATGCGATTGACAACTTGAGAATATAGGGTATGTCTTATTTTTCTTTCGCATTAGACGCCACTCCCTGGTTGCAGACCTTTTGCAGAGCCGCAGGTCAGGTTTAGGTGACATCTTCTCATTGGCTTGGCACAAACTTCTGTCTAACGAGTCTTTGTCAGTAACCTTCCTTATTCTGCATTCAATAAACATTCCTTGTATAGTGATAAATGCGCTGAGCGAGAGTTGTCAGCTTGCTGCTTTCTACTTCAATGTTTGTATATCTTAGATGTCAGCTTTCTGATGTGGATTAGCTTTCTGTTGTGACTCAGCTTTCTGTCGTGGCATCTAATCTTCAGCATCCTGACTTGAGTAGCTTTCTCTGTTTTGACAGTTGTTTAGCCTTCTCGTGACTTCTTGATCTTCTGATTGCTTGATTCTTCTTTGAACACGAGTGTTCTTTGAAATTCTGTTTCAAACATTTATCTCTTTCTTTTTTTTCTTTTTTTTTTCTTTTCCAAAGACCCATTATAATGTTCATGAAGATATGCTTATAGGTCTATGTTCCCATTTATAACACGTGGAGAATGGGTACTCTAACTTTCTATCCAAAGTTAAATTGTCTCATCAAAACCTATGTAGAAATCTCTCAACAATGTGATAACAAATCGAGATGATTATTACCGTTTGAAGGATATAGTTATCAACTCCGAATCTACTAAAGAATTTGAAGAACATTGAATGGAGATCATGACATATTCCACGCTGAAAAATAATGAATGGCTCAACCACATGTATGAGTTGTGTAGTAAATGAGTTCCTGCTTATGTTAAACATGTATTTAGTACTGGAGTTTATAGTAGTCAAAGAGTTGAGAGTTGTCATTCTTTTTTCAAAAGATATATTTCAGCCAAAAATTCATTAATGGATTTTATCACACGATTTAATAGAGCTCTTAGACATCAACGATATAAAGAATTGGAAGCTGATCATGTTGATATTAACGAGCAACCAACACTGAGACATTTTGGCCAATGGAAGCACAAATGACAAAGATATACACAAGGAAAAGTTTTAACTTTTTCCAAGAAGAAATGTGTCAAAGTCATGCTTATTTTGTGAATTTGAAATGTGATGATGAGTTGCAAACAATCTATACTATATTAAGAGCTGAAATAAATTCAACATCAAAGACAACGGGAGTTTACATACATTAAGAGTTCAGATGCATTAGCATGTAATTGTCTACAATTTGAGTTCAAAGGAATTGTTTGTGGACACATTTTGACATATTTTCGTTTGAAACAGATCTTTGAACTTCCATCTAGATATATTCTACTAAGATGGACAGTAAGTGCAAAGAGTGGAAGAGTGAATAATAATCATGGTGCTGACATTTATGATGTTCATAATATATCTCTTCTAACAAGACATTCAAAATTATCACAAATGACTTCTATTGTAGTAGATGATGCATGTCTCACTAAAGATGGTTCTAACTTGCTAATGCAACAATTAGAACATGTGTACAATGATATAAAAAAATTGCTAATGCAACAATTAGAACATGTATACAATGATATAAAGAAAATAAATATTTGTGAAAGAGCGCAACGATCTTTTGTACGAGAAAAGAATATGCCTGAGATTAATGACCCTTCACAAGTGAGAGTAAAAGGATGTGGTAAAAGGTGTAAATCAACAAAGGAAAAAATAATTTCAAAAGCAAGAGTTTGCCGTGGTTGTGGCATTAGTGGACACGACAGGAGAAATTGTACCACATCCTTGAAATGATATAATATTTTCTTATCTTTTCTGAAAGTTTTTACATTTAAAAAATTATCGTACTGATTTGTTTTAAATTTTTTTCACATGTGTAGATCCATTATATTTAACGACACAAAAGACAAGTAATTAAAGAGACTTGGAGATTTTGAGAATTGATTGAAAACTTCTTGATAATTGATGATTGAGTTGGAGGATATGATTTGTTGATTTTGAGAATTTGTTGAGTTTGAGGATATGATTTGTTGATTTTAAGGATTTGTTGAGAATTTGTTCTCTTTGTTACTTAATTCATATTTCAATTTTTATAATTCATTTTGAGGATTTCATTCAATTTTTATTATTCATTTTGAGGATTTCTTGAACGTTGATTATGATTTTTCTTGAGAATTGACTAATTGAATATTTTTGGTTCTTTTCTTTAATTGTGGGCTACAATAGGATTGATCTTGAAGATTTATTGAGGATTGATTGAAGATTTATCATATTTGTTAACCAATTCATATTTTGTAATTTTTAACAAATGACTTTTAATGATAACCAAATTTTCATGGTGTAGCATCTGTGAGATGAGAATTGAGAAGAAGATTTGTATATGTTGATGATGGGTTAGGTCTACGTGTGAGATGAGAATTTCATATGTGAAGTGGTAATGTGAGAAAAGAAATAATATGAGATATTAAAAAAAAGAAAAAAAAAAGAAAAAGAAATCTTAAAGAAGTGTACGCATTCTTTAGGTGCATGCCTGATCAAATCTATATATATATATATATGTATATATGTGAAGCAGTCTTAGCCTATATATGGACGGTTTTATCAATGCTACTTAATTAATCGTGCGTATCAATTTATGAAATATCATGTAGGTGGTGGTGTAATGACCAGGTATTTATTAGCATTAATGAAATCATATGGATAACTATTTTAAAATGTAACAAATATTTTCTCATCAATAAGATAACTTATCTATCCTTATTTAATAAAGTTGTGGCCTTCCTAATACTACCATTACATACGTTGGATTCTTAAGTACTTATTGATATTTATTTATTTTAAATAAAAAAAATCGTTGGATTCTTAACTAGATCTCTCACATGTTTTCTTCTTGTGCTTACTAATTCAACATTAAAATCCAAACATATGAGCATTTCAACTGTATCAGAAAAACAAAATATTATGTAAAATCGTTTACAAATATAATTTTGTGAGATGGAATCTCACTATCCATATTTTAATTAATTTTAAAATATAAATTTTCATTTTGTGGATTATAATTTGTAAATCAATATATTTGATAAAATTAAATTAGATCCATGGAACAATTTTATAAATTTCTACTCTTATTGAAATAAGTACAAATTTGGAACCTGAACAGTCACCTATCAATTGGACCACTCACTTTCCTTCTAAGCACTTCCAAATAATCGAATTATTGAACTGTGATCAATGTATTGTTGAATTGGACCACAAAAATGGTCCATTTGATTAGCAACGAAACGCGCATATCATTTGGAATTTTCCCAAACAAAAAATTATCAACTTTCAACACATGCAACCTACCTAACTAAATAAGATAGGAATTAATGGATTTCATCTTTATGTCTCAATAACTTCTAAAGTAGTAATGTACCTAATTACTCATGATTTCATATCTAAATTTCTAAATGGTGGTTAGATATCTTGATAACTAAAATAGGAAGATTTTAGTGCTTTCATTATTAGCAATCATGGTAATTTGCTTTTTATTGTTCCACAACAAGTTACATTAGTTTAATTTTCAAGTTGTTTCAATCTCACTTAAATATCGTTTTAATGTTTTGTCATGAATTAAGGAACATAAAAATTAGACAATTAATTAGGAAATTTAGGATTAAAGATTGAAAAGAGAATCAAATTAATTCAAAAAATGAGACTCGCTATTAATTTCCTAAAAAATCTAGGTAAGTAATGATAATAGAGATAATCTTTAAATAAAGTTGTATAAAAATCCAAAAAGATAAATATTTAAAATCAAGATTTGACGTTTAAAACGATACTTGATTTAGGTTTGAGACACTACTTCTTACACCAATAAAATAAATTAAAACATGGAAATATGACTTTTATTTGACGTTATTGCAAAAGAAAAAATAATCAAACATTTTTATACAATTACAATTTAATCACAAATTTCCAAATTGAGCATATAATAGATCATAAATTATGTCAAAGGAAACTTAATGAAACACAGTCTTTAAATTATTTTATCTGCATGAATTCCAAAAGAGTTGTGAAATTATTATACGAAAAGTACGTTGTAGATCTCGCAAATTTGTTCACTAAATCTTATCTACATCTAATTTTGAAAAATACGTTAATGGTATCGTAATGCATAGACTTGGAAGACTGTTATCTTCAGGAGAGCAATAACTTCAAAACAATCGTGAAGGTTGGGTTCTGAAGACTAGTGGTTGTAGTCTTTTCCCTTAACTTAGTTTTTTCTCACAAGATTTTTTTTAGTTAAAGGTTTTTAATGAGGTAGCTAGTACAACACATAAAGACATGTATGTCACATGTTCTTTTCTTGTCTGTTTTTTTCCTATTGAGTTTTTTTTAGCAATTTTTTATTGGGACATGATCATCAAGTTGGAATGTTCAAGAGGGAGTGTTATAAATTTATAGAAATTAAATGTGGACATTACTTATAGGGCCTTCAAGATTCTTTATCCTTTGTCTTTTCATTTTTAATCACTTTTGGAATTCAAGGTACATGTATATAAGGTAAAATGTATGAAACCCCTTATGTTTACAAAATTACGCACGCTTTCCCCTCTATTAAAAGAATGACATCATTCACATGTGGATTATAAAGTATTCTATACACGTTCCATTTCGTGTAACAAACTATATCTCCATCAATATTTTTAAAAATTGCATGTTATGCTCTTAGGATCTCTTCTCTCTCCTTTCACAACTCTCAATTCTGCAACTTAAATTAAGATTCTTCTCCCCCAACATCTGCAAACTCATGTTGAAAGTTGAAACCCTTATAGGACCGGACCTTCCACTAGATAGACGAGTCGACCGACAGCCTCGGAAAAAATACGAATTCTCAGGGGCCCACAAATATTTTATATATTTAGTTATGTATATGTAAATATTGTGATCATAAAATTTTACAATGAAATTGTGTAGCCAAGTGGAGGGCCCTTGCTCTATACTTTACCACCAGTGTTCGAAATCAATATAATGTGTCAATCTCAGAATTTTTTTTCCTTATTATACACAATTTCTTAACTAATATTTTGACTATTTTTTTAAAATTTTCCTTAAATTATATTATAGTTATTAAACAACATTTTTGTTGATTATTAGTTTTAAAATATGTTAGAGGAATCAAAGTTTAAAATTAGTATCCTAATATATTATGTATTTATTTATGTATATTTTCAAATTTTAGTTTAATTTGATAAAATAATTCATGGTTTGTTAATTAAAAATTTTCACTTTAATTTATATTTCTAATAACATTATATAATGTCTCTCAATTCATGGTTTGCTAATTTAATTTTTTTTACAAAACTATATATTTCTAATATCATTGTATAATGCCTTTTAATTTGTTAGAGAATAAAACAAAAATCAAGGATAGAGAAACTAGTTCAATTAGGCAAATAAGTATATTTTCAAGAATTAAGTAATTATTTTAAATTTGCTCATTTTTTTAGTTTTTTACGATAATATAAGTATCTTGAAAATATATATTGTAAATAATGTTATCATAAACGCATTCTTTTTTTCGAAAATATAAATACCTGAATATAATTGCACATGTTTATATAAATTTATTCATTTTTTACTATAATATATTTATTTTGAATATTAGAAATGCTTTAAATATTTTACACTGAATATAAAATTAGGGACCTATTTTGAAAATTCTAACTCTGATCAAAATATTGGTAGATCCGGCCCGAACCCTTATCTTCCCCCACCTCCACCCCTCGCTCTTTCTTCTCCTCTCCCATCCTTCCTGCCAAGTTCCAATCTACCTGCTTCTCTCCCTACTCTCCAACTCAAACAATCCCCTTCTCCTCCTTCCTCCTCTGTAAGATCATCAATTCCTCCACCCGTCACGTTGCGCCCTTCCCCTAATTCATAATTTTGAATTTATATTAATAGATTATAATGATTTTTTTAATTTTATAAATGGAGGAGACATTTTTTTTCTAAATCTTTTAGTTAAAATTTTAAACTCAATAATTTATATTAATAAATTAAACATAGAAGATAATTTTTCTAAAAACATTTCAATAAAATGAAAATAACATGTATATATCAAATTTCTATATAGAAAGGTTTTACAAGTGAATTGTTTTCTAAAGGTAGGAGACGTTTTGTCTAATTTTTTTAGTTAAAACTTTAAGCTCAATAATTTATATTAATAAATTAATTATACAAGATATTTTCCTATAAGTATTGTAATAAAATTAAAAAAATATTTATATATGAAATATATATATATGTGTATATGTAGCACCCCAAACAAAAAACAAAGCATAATTAATTAATTAAATATTTAAACCTATGATTTAATAATTATGTGCGTATGTTTTAACTGTTTAATTTATTTCGTGCGTTTCAGATACGTGTTTAATGCAAGTTTAAGATAGAAATATTTTCTAGACATGGAACATAGAATTTTATTTAATCATTAGATGCGTAATGGAAAAATGAGAAGATAGAAACGAAGTAGGGGTCAATCGGAGACCCGTAGCTCAACCGGCGACGAAAAGGGCGAAACACGAAGTTTCGAAAAATCGAAAGATATTTCCGGTGAATAGTAACCCGAGATATTTCGATGAATAGTGACCAAGATTTTTTGGGTGAATAGTAACTTTCGAAAATCTATAAATAGACGCTCATTCGATTCATTCTTCACCGTTTTTCCGAACGAGCCGAAAGCGACGAAAACCTGTAAGTCTCTCTCTCTTCCCGTTTTTCTGCCTCCGGCACGGTGGTGCCGCCACCGGCGGTGGCTGGAAAATCTAAAAGTTGTCGATTTCGGTCGATTTTCACACACGACGTTCGTCTCGACGAGATGAATTTAGTATAGGTCTCAGAATTCAATTCTGATTTCTCGTTCACCAGAAAACGGCGAAAAACAACCCCAAACCCTAAACCCTAGGATCTCCACCACCTTCTCTGTCTCCTCTGATTTCTCTCTCTCTCACTCCACTTCGCTGGAGCTGCTGCCGGAGGTCTACCGGTGGTGAGGGGGTGTCGCTGAAGGGCCGGTGCCACCGTGGGTGGCGGCACCGGAGATGGACAGTGAGTGTATATATGTATATCGTGTGTGTGTGTGTTTGGTGTGAGTTCTGGTGTGAGTTGGCTATTGAGGCGGCGCCGCCGTATGGGAACCTGTGGCCGGCAACGGGAGGTCGTCGGGGGGGCCATGGGGAGGGTGGTCGGCGACTGGAGGTCGCCGGCCAAGCTGTTCAGTATATGTGTGTGTGTTTATAAGCATGCATATGTGTGTGTTGCTATGCATGGGTGTGTTTGTGGCCGGGTTTGAGGGGTTGCCGGTGATTAGGAGGTCGTCGGCCGGAGTTGGGAAAGGTTGGGGTTTGGTTTTGCATGCATGGTATCGAAGGATTTTGCGGTGGAATTCTGGGCACTATTCACCACCGGAATCTGGTGAGGGATGGCCGGAGGTGGTAGCCGGCAGTGCAAGCTCGCCGATGGTCGAGGTGGCGGTGGCACAAGGCGGCGCCGCTGTGGCTGGTGGCGCCGGGAAGGTGGCTGGTCGAGCAGGACGATGCCGGGAGCGCCGGGTGCCGGGCTGCCGAAAAAACTCGGCAGCCGCCGAGACACGCTGCTGGGCTGCCGAGGCAGCCGCCGAGAGACACAAGACCCGTTGCCGAAAAAAACTCGGCAGCCTGCCGAGCCGAGTACCCACTGCCGAGAAAACTCGGCAGCCTGCCGAGACGGGTGACGACGCTGCCGAGAAAACTCGGCAACTGCCGAGGATGCCGAGATTCGCTGCCGAGAAAACTCGGCAGTTGCCGAGCCACCTACCCGACTCTGCCGAGAAAACTCGGCAGCTACCGAGAAGCCGCCGAGGACACCGGGTTTTCCACCTGGCAACGGGTGCGTGCGCGTCTCGGTGCACGCAATGCCATGTTTTCGATCCGAATCCAATTTTTTCTGTCGTTTGTCCGTATCGAGTCATCGCTGACGAGACGTCGTTGACCGGGGTTCGTGGGCCCGGTCAAAGTCAACCCTTTGACCAAAATTACCAAAATACCCCTAAACTTAAAATGCTCCGTTCGAGCTTGTTTTAACTCCGATTGAGCTCATTCTTTTTCCGTTGTGACCCAAATTTCATTCCCTATCATCTCACCCACTTAGACTGATATGTCCCTCTTGTTTCTTCAACTCCAATCTTTAGATCACTCGATCCTTCGCGTATTTAATGATCATTTTTCCACCGGAACCTTTTACAGCTTTAATTATACATTATTTAGGATCTAAGAAACCCCGTAATTCTGTAGACTACTTGTTGGATTGAGCATTAAGTTATCAGGCCTTTGGTACTTGCGACTCACATGGTAACCACCGAATAAGGTGGGGGTAATTTCTATCCCTTTATCTGTTTACTGTTTTTCCTATTATTTGCATGAATGTGGAATACTAAATGCTGTGAATATAATTGCTGTGCCATACTTTATACTGTGAAAGGACTTCAGTTCACATTGCATGTTCGGAGGGTCCTATGGACCGTAAAAAATTGTCTCACTCCCCTTCTACTACTCTGAAAGGTTTGGTGGTCCTTGAAATGCACCAGCGGTATTGAGACCGTTTTATAGGGTAAGACGGGGAATACTCGCACCTATTCATCCCTTGCCATTTCTAATATCTGTTTTGCATCTTATGTGCTGTGATAACGTGACTGAAGGTTATATTTCTGATATGTTATATCTGATGTATGTTTTAAGAGACAGATTTCATCCCCACGAGTGTATTCCACGCACTCATCCACTATTCTGTACTCACACTACGGGCGATGATGAGCATGTCACGTCCCGTTTTCTTTCACAAAATATCAAAGTTTTCATACGGGCGTGAAGAAAGAAATAGAAAGAGACACATATCACAACAGAAAGAAGTAGTAGGAGATGACAGAAGAAAGAGGTAAGAGACGATGTGAAACATCATATATCAACAATCGGTCTCAGTACCGACAAATTCAACATTCGCAGCGGATCAAAACATCAGGATCTCACATCTCAAATATATACAGAAATATTCCAAAACGTGAGCTAAAATTTAAAACATTGTTTTAGAAATGTTTGAGAGACATCGTCTCATTACAACAAAGCCAGAAACAACACTTCCTCTCTCCAACTAGGGTTCCTCATGCTCATCATCGCCTGTAGTGTGAGTACAGAATAAGGGGGTGAGTGCGTGGAATACACTCGTGGTGATAAAATCCACCTCTTGCAACTCTCAACAGATATAAAAAACTAGTAAAATAACCTTAAGTCACGTTGTCACAACACATAAAATGCATACCAGATATTAGAAATGGCAAGGGATGAGTAGGAGCGGGTATCGCCCGTCTTATCTTATAAAATGGTCTCAATACCGCTGGTGCATTTCAAGAGGACTACTAAACCTCAATAGTGTTGGAACCGACGGATCGCTGGCTCTATGCTATCAGAATCGGGATCCAAAGATAATACGCAGCGGAAAGAAATTATACCCTTGTAGACCTCTTTGATCTTCTGATGTATTCCTAAGCCTTTCTCGAACGTTGCGTGGCCAACAATCCTTCGAGAAAACTCAGTTCTGCTCTCTCTCACTATCACATGTTTTCTGTGATCTGTGTATTCTTGAGGCGCTGATGAAAAGGGCTATATATAGGCTACACCAGGGACCTAGAGGAGGAATTGGGTTGGGCCTCCTGTTGGGCTTAAGTATCCTGTATTCGGCCCGAACATATAACTTAAACCCATCAATAATAATTCAGTCCACTAAAGAATTATTATTGAACTACCGTCCCAATCCCATATTTAATATGAGCTCCTTCTTATTATGTGCATGTTTATCTCCCTGTGTTTAAGATATCGAATGTCCGTTAATTAAATAAGTTACTGACAACTTAATTAATTAATATCTAATTCCAAGAGTAGTACCACTCAACTTTATTATCATGTCGGATTAAATCCACCTGCAGGGTTTACATGACAATCCTTATGAGCTCCTCAAGGGGACATCATCATCCTAAATAATTAGGACACAGATTCCTTCTATAATCAATAGTACACCATATAGACATATTGTTTCCCAATTCACCGAGTTTATTGATTTAATAAATAAATCTCACTCATTGGCAAATTAAAGAAACAAATATTGTATATACGTGGTTGTTATTATATAGGGATTAAGAGAACGCACATCCATAATAACAGAGGTCTTGTTCTATTATATAGTCAGTATAAAACGAACAACCTCAAATGGTCCTGCTCAATACACACAAAATATACTAGTGTAGTTTTATAGTTAAGACAGACTAATACCAAACTACACTACAACCATTCCGATGATTTGTCCAAATCCATCTTGGTTGTGAGCTACTATTTATAATTTATAAGAAACTGATAACATGATCTTTTGTGTGACACCACACACCAAATTATCTATAATATAAATTAATTGGACATTGCATAAACATATATAACAAATATAAAATGCAAACATATGACTAAGGTGATTCTCATTCCATAAAAGATGTTCATACAAAAGCTAGGCTTATAGTATACATCCTAACAAATAGAGTATTAGAAAGGAGCAAGGGACGAATGCATGATCAGAGTGGACCTCAGTCCTTTCACAGTAATAATATGGTACAACAATTATATTCACAACATTTAGTATTCCTCAATCATGCATTTAATAGGGAAAACAGTAAACAGATAAAGAGATAAAAATTACCCCCACCTTGTTCGGTGGTTACCACGTGAGTCGCAAGTACCAAAGGTGTGATCACTCAATGCTCAATCCAACAAGTAGCCTACACAGTTATGGTGTTTCTCAGATCCTAAATAATATAATTAAAGCTGTAAAAGACTCCGACGGAAAAACAATCGTTAAATACGCGACGGATCGAGAGCTTTAAAGATTGGAGTTGAAGAAACGAGAGAGGCAGATCAGCCAAAGTGGCTGAGAAGATAGGAAATGAAATTTGGGTCACGATGGAAAAAGAATGAGCTCGATCGGAGTTAAAACGAGCTTGAACGGAGCATTTTAGGTTTAAGGGTATTTTGGTAATTTTGGTCAAATGGTTGAATTTGACCGGGCCCATGAACCCCGATCAACAACGTCTCCTTGGCGACGACTCGAAAAAGATGAACGACGGAAAAAATGGGGTTCGGATTGAAAACACGGCATCGCGTGCGCGTCGGCACGCACGGACCCAGAACCGGGTGAAAAAACCCGGCGGCCTCGGCATGGGCTCGGCAGCTGTCGAGTTTTTTCGGCAGCTCAATACCCGGCATTTCCCGGCGTCAGCCCTGCTCGCCAGCCACTTTCCCAGTGCCACCAACCGCGGCGGCGCCGCCGTATGCCACCACCACCAGGTCCACCGGAAACCTTGCATCTCCGGTTACCACCCCCGGCCATCCCTCGCCGGATTCCGGTGATGAATAGTACTCGAAACTTCTCCGCAAAACCCTTCGACACACACGTACACAAAACCCAACCCCAACCATTTCCAGCTCCGGCCGGCGACTGGAGTCGCCGGCCACCACCTTTCCAGTCCCTTTAACTCCAGCAGCTTCAATTACACACACACACGCATACATATATGTAAACACACACACACTGTCCACACTTGGCTGGCGACTTCCAGTCGCCGGCCAACCCTCCCCATGGCCCCGCCGGCCTCAAGTCTCCCCATTGCGGCGCCACCCGGTGTCGCCCACAATAGCCCCAACTCAACACACACACTCAAACACACACACATGCACGTATATGCATATACACACACTGTCCTCCAGCATCTCAACCTATCTCCGGCGGCCCTCCGGTTATCAGGTCCGGCGATAAGAGAGAGAAAAACAGAGGAGAGAGAGAAGGTGGTGCAAGATTAGGGTTAGGGTTTAAGAGGCTGTTTTTCGCTGTTTTCCGGCGAACGAGAAATCGGAATTGAATTTGGAGACCTATCCTAGATTCATCTTGTTGAGACGAACGTCGTGTGCAAAAATCGACCGAAACCGACAACTTTGAAATTTTTCGGCCACTGCCGGCGGTGGCACGCCGGAACAGAAAAACGGGAAGAGAGAGAGAGGAGAGAGAGACTTACGGGTTTTCGTCGCTTTCGACTCGTTCGGAAAAACGGTGATTTTCGAATCGAAACCACCCCTATTTATAGATTTTCCGAAAATACTATTCATCCAAAATATCCCATCACTATTCATCGGTTGAAAAGTCTCCGTTACTATTTACCAAAAAAATCTTCGTTTTACTATTCACCAGAAATATTTTTCGGTTTTTCGAAACTTTGGGTTTTTCCCTTTTTGTCGCCGTTTGAACTACGGGTCTCCGATTGACCCCTAGTTCATTTCTATCTTCTCGATTTTCCATTACGCATCTAATGACATAAAAATATCCTATGTTCCACGTCTAAGAAAATTATCCATCTAAACCTCGCATTAGAACACATATCTGAAACGCACGAAATAATTTAAACAGTTAAAACATACTCATATAATTATTAAATCATAGGTTTAAATATTTAATTAATTTATTATGCTTCGTTTTTGGTCCGGGACACTACATCCCTTACCTCTTAAAAGAATTTCGTCCTCGAAATTAAACGCGTACTAAGAACGACTCAGAATTAAACATGTACTAAGAGCTGCGAAACTGGATACTCTGCCAAAAATCTCGTTATCGTAAATCTGTGTTGTTTTTTTCTTTCCATTTCTCGTCAAGGAACTTGTAAGCCTCGAATATTTGGCTAAGCTCAATGTTCAGAACTTATGCCAATCTTTGAGCTTCTCCAATACTTTCTCGAACTTTCCTGTCCGGATCACACTTTTGTTTCTCGTTCATCTCCTTCTTCAGTTCATAGTACTGATCATTGTATTGATCATCCTATATACTTCTCGTCTTCACCGTTTACTTACGGAGTAAGATGAGGAATAGTTAGCGCTGGAAAGTCGTATTCCTCCATCAGCGAACATAAATAAATTTTCGATAAAGATAAAGAAGAGAGAGAGAGATCGAGGGTGAGAAAGAGAGAGAAAGAGTTGAATAGACGGGTGAAAAGTTGTCGAATAGCACTCTGATACTCCAGTTGGATGCGACAACTCCTTTTGTTGAATTTCCAATGCGTTCTTGAGATATGATTCGCGGTGCGTTCTATTGCAAGAATTTATGAGAATATCATCAACGAACACGATGACAAAAAGATCGAGATACGGATGTAGAATGCAATTCATCAAATCCGTAAAGACAGCTGGAACATTACTAAGTCCAAATGGCATTACTACAAACTCGTAGTGGCTATTTCTTATCCTGAATGCTGTCTTTGATGAATCCGTATCTTTGACTTTCATCTGGTGAGATCCAGACCTTAAGTCAATCTTTGAGAACACACTGGTACCTCTTATTTGATCAAAAGATCTTCAATTCGAGGCAGTGGATACTCGTTTTCTAGGGTCCGCTTGTTCCGCTCTCGGGAATCCATACACATCCGAACGCTTCTACCATTTTTTCTTCACGAAAAGCTCTGGAGCTTCCCAAGGCGACATGCTCGGTTTTAATGAAGCCTTTGCCCAAAAAGTTCTCGTAACTGAACCTTTCGTTCTCGCAATTCCTTCGGTGCCATTCGATAAAGAGCTCTTGACACCAGTGTTGATTTTCAGACGAGATCAATCTCGAATGTTACTTGTCAATCCAGCGGAGGACCAAGTAACTCCTCTAGTAACATGTCCATGTATTTCCTGATTATTGGCACCTTCTCAATAGAAGTTAATTCTTTTCTGGGTTTCCCCATGTTGACCAACCACACTTCGCAATTTCTTTTGCTAAGCATCTCGGTTGCTTCCATGGCCGAGATAATCCTTATGTCGGCTTTATCTCTTGTTCCATGGAATGTGAACTCCAGTTCGCCCGGTGCTTGAACGATGATCTTCCTTACACGACACTTGATTACCGCGTGGTTGGACTCTAGCCAGTCCATCCCCAAGATTGTATCAAAATCCTTCATCTCTAAAAGGATCTTATCTTCGAAAGCAATCCTAAGGTGACGGTACAGATGTTTTGTCCTTACCGTCTTTCTTGAGAGAAAGCTAACTTCTAAGGTTGGAGCGATTGTCCTACCGTTCTCATGCTTCAGCAATTACAGATGTTGACAGATAGAAAGGTGTGTTTCACTCCAGCATCAAACAGGATGTAAACATGTATATCACATACTGGTAACGTACCTGTCATTGCCTCAGCTCCCTCAACGGCTTCCTGACGAGTAAGAGCGAAAGCTCTCGCTCTGCCTGCCACCGGCCTCGAGTTCGGCCCTGTAGCCGGCGTATTCCTCGCCTTCCAGTAATTGGCCGCTATGTGTCCCGGTACCCCGTAGATGAAACAGATCTGTGTTTCTTGCTGACACGATCCCGTGTGCACCTTTCTACATCTAGGACATGGATTTCCAGGTCGGGGAATAAGAAGGAGTGGAGCATTGCTTGCCCATGGAAACTTGTTCGGGGCAAAGCTCTGGCTTGGGCCAGTCCACTTCCTCTTGACAGGCGCAGGGAAGACTCTTTTGAGGGGTGTAGCATCCAAACCCATCCGGGAGGTGATCGCCTGGGCTCTCTCGATGACACTTGCATACGTCATCGTCCCTTGCCTAGCCAAAATCGAGCTAATCTCCAAGCGGAGGCCCTTCTCAAATCGTTGAGCCTTCTTGAGGTCGGTATTCACTAAGTGTGGGGCATACCGGCTCAAGTGATGGAACCGTCACTCGTAATCTTAGACAGTTGAGCTTCCCTGTTGGAGATGAAGGAACTCTGTCTCCTTCTTGTCCTTGTAGGACTGAGGGATGAAGTGATGAGACACCACTTCTTTGAATTCTTCCCAAGTCATCCCCTTCCTCTGGGCAGGTGGTAGGGTCCGCTCGTACGAGTCCCACCAATGAATCGCTTTATCAGTTAGCTGGAAGATGACACAGCTGACCCTCTGCTCTTGGGAGCAAGTCAGGTGTCCAAACAATCGGTCGAGTGATCGTAGCCACTCTTCTGCCTCCATCGATTCCCCCTTTCCGTCAAAAGTCGGCAGGTTGAATCGCCGAAATTGTTCATAGATAACATTCGGGTCGGCTCTGGCTAGCTGTGGGGCGGCTCAGTTAGCTTCAAAGTGTTGTGCTAACCCTCGTAGTACGGTAACCAGGTCTCCTACGTTGGCGGTCTCCCTACGTTCTGGTTGATTGGCCGACTGCGGTTGCTCCTTTCGAGGTCTTCCTCTCGACATATTTCTATTACGATATATGTATATATATATAAATCATTGGGATAATACGATACTTACTATACGTAAGTAGATTAACGCGATACATGTGAAGAGGCATAAACGTATATTATATAAAATAAGCGAGAACGTATATACGCGTTTATACATAGAAGCCTATTAAGGGTAGCCTTACACCATCCAAAAGGTGTATGTATACTATCTATGATGTAAAAACTACTCTATACATATACATATAGAATACTAAAAGTTTATCGTCTGTAATCTATCTCTCTGCTGCCTTTGAGTGAGTGAGGGAAAACACTCAAGCATCGCCTGTTCCTGGCTTCGAATTCGGTGTGGTAGCTGGTGGTTTCCTAGACCTTAGACAGTGGGTGGAGATATGTCCTGGCATTCCACACCGGTAGCAACTCCGTGTCTCCTGTGGGTACGGTCCCTTGTGTAATTTTCCACATTGGGAACATAAGTTCCCTGTTCTCGGTGTTGGGGCGGAAACTCCTAGATTTCGGGAATTCTGGCAGTTGTATGCCATATGGCCCGGCTCACCGTATTTAAAGCAGTTTCGGGTCCCTTGAAGGCATGGCCCCACATGTATCTTCCCACACTTGGGACAGACATTTCCCGGCCTGGAAGTATGGAGGATCGGGGCATTGTTGATCCGTGGAAGCTGATGTTGGTCAAAGTCTTGACTAAGACTGATCAGTTTTCTCCTTCCTGTTGCTACTTCCACCCTCTTGGATGGCTCCCCGTCTAAGCAGAGACGAGAAGAGATCTCTTGGGCTCTTTCTATAACCGCGGCATAGGGCATTTCTCCATGTCCTGCCAGAATGGAGCCGATCTCCCAACGAAGACCCCTCTCAAAGTGTTGGGTCTTCTTGGCAGTCGTTGTAGCGACCCGAACCAAAAACGAAGAATAAATGATTAATTAAATATTTAAACCTATAATTTAATAATTATGTGCGTATGCTTTGATTGTTTAATTAATTTCGTGCGTTTCAGATAAGTGTTTAATGCACGTTTTAGATCGATAATTTTATTAGACGTAGAATATATGATATTTATATACCATTAGATGGGTATCAAGAAAATGGGAAGATAGAAACGAACTAGAGGTCAATCGGAGACCTGTAGCTCGAACGGCAACGAAAAGGGCAAATCCGAAGTTTTGGAAAATCGGAAGATATTTTCCGGTGAATAGTGGTGAAGAATTTTCAACCTATGAATAGTGATTTGAGATATTTTGGATGAATAGTAACTTTTCGGAATTCTATAAATAGGGCCTTTCCCGATTCATTTTTCACCGTTTTTCCGAACGAGCCGAACGCGCTGAAAACTCGTAAGTCTCTCTTTCCTCCCTTCTCTCTTTCGTTTTCAGTTTTCTGGTCGGCGGCGCCACTGCTGGCGCGGTGGCGGCGGCGCCAGTCGGTGGTCGGAAAAATCCAACGTTGTCGGTTTCGGCCGATTTTAGCACACGATGTTTGTCTCGACGAGACGAGTCTAGGATAGGTTTCGGATTTCAATTCCGATGTCTCGTTCACCAGGAAACGGTAAAAATGTCTCCGCAAAACCCTAATCTTCATTTTTTGTGATTTTCAACGTTTTCTCTCTCCTCGGTTCTCTCTCTCTCTCTCTCTCTCTCTTCTCCTTCGCCGGAGTGGTGGTTGACCTTCCCAGGATGTCGGACTATCAGTTGGGGGTGGTGGCGCTGCCATGGGTGGCGGCACCGGAGCCGAAAGTGGTGGTGGAAAGTGGTTGTGTGTATGTATAAACTGGTGTGTGTTTTTACGTGATAGTGTGTGTGTGTTTGGGCTGTTCGTTGCCGGCGATCAGAGGTCGCCGACCGGAGTTGAGTGTTGGGGCAGCACCTCGTTGTGTCGCTATATCTGGTGGTGTCGCCGGTGATGGGAGGTCACCGGCCATGGCCGGAATTTGGGGGGGGGGGGGAGAAAACGGCTGAAAGGCTGGCCGGCGTTGGGAGCTGGGCGCGCTGGGCCCGCCGGCGTCGGGTAACTGTCCCTCAAACTTAAAACGCTCCGTTTGAGCTCGTTTCAACTCCGATTGAACTCATTCCTTTTGCGTTGCGACCCAAATCTTTTCCTCTATCTTATCAGATTGTTGGATTAACTTCCACTCTCATTTCTTCATCCTCGATCTTTAGATCTTAAAACGCTCCGTTTGAGCTCGTTTCAACTCCGATCGAGCTTATTCTTTTTGCGTTGCGATCCAAATCTCCCCCTCTTTCATGTCAGTATACTGAACTGATCTTTCCCTCTTGTTACTTCAACCTTAATCTTTAGGTCTTCCGTTCTGACTTGTCTCTATCGATCGTATTTTCACCGATATCGTCTATACTTTTAATTATACATATTTAGGATCTAAGAAACGCTATAACTTGTGTAGGCTATCAGTTGGAAGGTGCCTTATGATACTTGACTTTTGTTACTTGACAACTCACGTGGTAATCACCGAACAAGGTGGGGGTAACTTCTAAACTCTTATAATATTACGCTACAGTATTTAATATACTATGATGATAAATGAACGCATGCTTATGAATTTAATACTAAATGACATGTTGAACCTTATGTGTTGTGTTTATATGCTATGATTAATGTGTTCATGCATGGTTCTTCTGTCGTCCCTTACTATCTTCTACTACTCTGTTGAGGTTGGTGAGCCTCTTGAAATGCACTAGCAGTATTGAGACCGTTATACAGGGATAAGACGGAAAATAACCACACCTGAGATTTGTGAATGGACAGAGGTCCATATTTATATGAAGAGACAAAGGTCTGCTTTATACTACAGGAGAACAACGATACCCGTATTACGGGGGAACTATGATACCCGTATAATAAGTTGGGGAGTACCCGCATCTGGGGTCAACGGGGAGTATCGGCCCTCGTTGCAGATATGAGCGCTAATGGGTCAATGTGTCCATAAAAGTTTCGAATTATGTGCTATGCATTCTATATGCTGTGTCTATGTGCCAAACTTGAATATGTTTAATTTGTTATGCCTAACTAAAAGACTGTCAAAACCATGGAAAGTATCCCCACGAGTGTATTCAACGCACTCACCCCCTATTCTGTACTCACACTACGGGAGATGATGAGGATGATGAACCCTAGAGGTAGAAGCTAAACAGAAAATGGATCAGGACCTGGTCTTATATACTCAAGAGGAATCAAGATTAGGGGCTAGGGTTGAGACCCATACTGATTCAAATAATCTAACTCTTCAAGGTGTCATTAATGTCGTTCAAGGTTTCATGAGAGTCATGGAAGCACATCAGATGAATCTGGCTACAAATACCATCTTAAGATAATGTGCACACGCAGAAACCTTGCAAGCTCTGAAGGATCAACTTGATAATCTCCTAGGAAAAAATCAAACAAGGATGAACTCCGAGTTCAATACTCAATATGCTGCCAGAACATGGTTTGAAAGAGAACAGCAAGCCGCATCTGAGGCTCGAGACAAGATCATAGAGGAGATGATGAGCACTCAGGCAGCACAGAGTTTGGCTCAAGAAGAAATCATTGTCACAACTCGAAGCAATAATGTCAGTATTCTTAATATTGAACTGCTGCTAGGAGAGATGAGGACACTCATGGAAAGAGTCTATCCGAGGGAGATTGCTGTGATTACTAACCCCACTGTTGCCGAGAGGGATGATGCCAAAAAGGGGGAAGGTAGGCAGCTTGAACTAAATGTTGAACCAGATGCTGAGATGGTTGAAACCTTCACCAAGGAGCTTGATCAAGATGATGATGATGAACTTCCCTTGACCGAGGTTAAGCACAAGAGATCAGATGTTATTGAACATGGTCATGGTAGTTTTTCTTGTTAGGATGTATACTATAAGCCTAGCTTTTGTATGAACATCTTTTATGGAATAAGAATCACTTTGGTTATATATTTGCATTTTATATTTGTTATATATGTTTATGCAATGTCCAATTAATTTATATTATAGATAACTTGGTGTGTGGTGCCACACAGAAGATCATGTTATCAGTTTCTTATAAATTATAAATAGTAGCTCACAACCAAGATGAATTTGGACAAATCATCGGAATGGTTGTAGTGTAGTTTGGTATTAGTCTATCTTGACTATAAAACTACACTAGTACACTTTGTGTGTATTGAGCAGGACCATTTGAGGTTGTTCGTTTTATACTGACTATATAATAGAACAAGACCTCTGTTATTATGGATGTATATCTTCTTAATCCCTATATAATAATGGGCACGTATGCTCAGTATTTATTTCTTTAATTTGCCAATGGGTGAGATTTATTCATAAATCAATAAGCTCGGTGAGTTGGGAGATAGCATTGTTTATATGGTGTGCTGTTGATTATAGAAGGAATCCGTGTCCTAATTATTTAGGATGATAATGTCCCCTTGAGGAGCTTATAAGTATTATCATGTAAACCCTACAGGTGGATTTAATCCGACATGATAATAAGGATGAGTGGTACTACTCTTGGAATTAGATGTAAATTAATTAAGTTGTCAGTAACTTATTTAATTTACAGACATTCGATATCTTAAACACGGGGAAATAAATGTACACATAATAAGAAGGAGCCCATATTAAATATGGGATTGGAACGGTAGTTCAATAATAATTCTCTAGTGGACTGAATTATTATTGATGGGCTTAAGTTATGTGTTCGGGCCGAACATAGGATACTTAAGCCCATCAGGAGGCCCAACCCAATTCCTCCTCTAGGTCCCTGGTGTAGCCTATATATAGCTCTTTTCCTCAGCGCCTCATTTAACACAGATCACAGAAAACACGTGATAGTGAGAGAGAGCAGAACTGAGTTTTCTCGAAGGATCGTTGGCCACGCAACGTTCGAGAAAGGCTGTAGGAATACATCAGAAGATCAAAGAGGTCTACAAGGGTACGATTTCTTTCCACTGCGTATTTTTTTTATGGATCCCGATT
Organism: Scutellaria minor; assembly: GCA_954870855.1. Classification (NCBI taxonomy): domain Eukaryota; kingdom Viridiplantae; phylum Streptophyta; class Magnoliopsida; order Lamiales; family Lamiaceae; genus Scutellaria; species Scutellaria minor. The sequence goes on along the minus strand of OX940731.1, from coordinate 12,299,663 downwards.
CTGATAGCATAGAGCCAGCGATCAGTCGGTTCCAACAATTCTAAGAGAAAGAAACCAGATGATGATGATAGTGCAGGTGCTGGTGGTACTACCTCTCGAATAGTAAGCAGCACTACATTACAGCAAGCACAAACAAGACCAAGGACCTAAGACAGCAACCTGGTCGAGGTCGAGGAAGAAGAAGGCAGCAAACAGGTCAAGCTTCCAGTTCAAAACCCTATATGGCCTTACCTGTTGACCCAAGATTAAAGCTCTCTGAGGAAAGATGGAGGTAGCTTAAAGCTGCAGATGAGGAAAGTGGCTGGCGAGCAGGGCCGACGTTGGGAGACGCCGGGTACCGAGCTGCCGAGAAATCTAGGCAGCCGCCAAGAGAAGACTCCCGCTGCCGAGATGGGAAGCTCGCTGCCGAGAAAACTTGGCAGCTGTCGAGCCCATGCCGAGGCCACCGGGTTTTTTCACCCGATGTCGGGTCCGTGCTTACTAATGAGCACGTGACGCCGTGTTTTCGATCCGAATCCCATTTTTTCCGTCGTTCATCTTTTCGAGTTATCGCCGACGAGACGTCGTTGACCGAGGTTCGTGGGCCTGGCCAAAGTTAACCCTTTGACCAAAATTACCAAAATACCTCTGAACCTAAAATGCTCCGTTCGAGCTCGTTTTAACTTCGATCGAGCTCATTCCTTTTATAGTCGTGACCTAAATTTCATTTCCTATCATATCAGTCACTATGACTGATCTGCCTCTCTCGTTTCTTCAACTCCAATCTTTAGAGCTCTTGATCCGTCGCGTATTTAATGATCGTTTCTCCGCCGGAGTCTTTTACAGCTTTAATTATATTATTTAGGATCTAAGAAACACCGTAATTGTGTAGGCTACTTGTTGGATTGAGCATTGAGTGATCAGACCTTTGGTACTTGCGACTCAAGTGGTAACCACCGAACAAGGTGGAGGTAATTTCTATTTCTTTATCTGTTTACTGTTTTTCCTATTAAATGCATGACTGAGGAATACTAAATGTTGTGAATATAATTGTTGTGCTATATTATTACTGTGAAATGACTGAGGTCCACTCTGATCATGCATTCGTCCCTTGTTCCTTTCTAATACTCTATTGAGGTTTGGTAGTCTTCTTGAAATGCACCAGCGGTATTGAGACCATTTTATAGGATAAGACGGGTGATACCCACTCCTACTCATCCCTTGTCATTTCTAATATATGCTATGCATTTTATGTGCTGTGACAACGTGACTTAAGGTTATTTTACTGGTTTTTTTATATCTGTTGAAAGTCGCAAGAGACGGATTTTATCACCACGAGTGTATTCCACACACTCACCCCCTTATTCTATACTCACACTACAGGTGATGATGAGCATGAGGAACCCTAGTTGGAGAGAGAAAGTGTTGTTTCTGGTTTTGTTGTAATGAGACGATGTCTCTCAAACATTTCTAAAATAATATTTTCAATTTTAGCTCACGTTTTGGAATATTTCTGTATATATTTGAGATATATGTGAGAAGATTCAACCGATTAAGTAGGTACGCACCCCATCTGGTGGACATGACTGTCACGTCCCATTTTCCTTCACTTAAAAATATCAGAGTTTTTCATTTTGGGCATGAAGAAAGAAAGGGGAAAAGACGAACATGATATAAAATAGAAAGAAAAATGAGAGGATAAGAAATGGTGCACTTGAAACACCGGATACAACTGATAAAATAAAGTTTTGAACCTTACGCAGTGGAAAAACATCAGAATCTATTACAAAAAAGGAGAAAGAGACGACAGAAGAAAAAGATAAGGGGACGAAGTGATATAATCACATATCAATAGTCGGTCTCATTACCGACAATCTCAAAATAACTTAGCAGCCGAAACAAACCATCAGGATCTCACATCCACAGAATACTCAGAATATTTTACAAAAACGTGACTAAATATAAACATTGTTTGAAAATGTTTGTGTGACATCAGCCTAAACATACAAGTCCAGATGCAGCACCTCCTCTCTACACAGCTTAATACTTCTTTCTTTCCTCTATTGTCATTTTAACCTTCACAAAGACATTGTTAGCAGGGGAGTCTAATGGTGCATCCTCGCTGGAATTAGATGAATCGTCATCATCATTTTGAGCTGGATCATTACCAGCATCCATCATAGTTCTGTCTCCAATCGGCACATTATCTTTCAACTGAATTCCTTCCAAATCCCCCTTCAAAGTCGTCTCAACAGTGCCCGTGCCCGCAGTCTCTTCTGGGTTATTTATCACATCAGCTTGTTGAGGATCAGCATCCTCATTGGGTTCATCAGTCTGCAAAACCGTTGCTGCCACGGTAATCTCAGTTTCCGGTGGGTTAGAGGCTTCGACTACCTCAGCAACCTCCTCAACTACTTCATCAGCAACCTAACCAGCTTCATATGACTGATCAATGTCAGTAATTGCTTCAGTAGTTGGATTATCAGCAATTTCTTGCATAGAAGTAGCAGAATCTGGATTTACTTTTTTTAATCTGAAAGCAGCTTCATGTAGAAGTTCGAGAGTTTGATCAGGATTCTCCCTAGAAACTTGTTCTGCTTCTAGTTCTTGAGCTTTCTGTACTATAATGCTGGCTAGTACAGGGAGTCCTGCATCTGCATCCTCCTCCACAAATACTTCATCGGCAACCTCCTCGTCAATCTTCCCTAGAACACTATGGATCAGTGATGATGCTTCCCCCTCAGTCGGTTAATCAAGAATCACAGGGGAAACAGAGTAGTCAAGCAACTAAATAACAGTATCCACAGTGTCTAAACGAGTCATAGGGGAGAGAGCTGCAGTACCTGTAAAGGTTGGAGAGTCATGGGTCTCCGCAGCCTTTGAACTTCCTTCCCCTTGCTGCAGTATTCTGGAAGGCCTCATAGATTCAACTCGGCTAGCTTTCATTCCCAGACGCAGCATTCTTGCATTAGCTTCCTCAGGAGTGAGGTTGGCTAACTGAGCTTCAGCCATCTCCAGCTCTGTAGGGTTCCCAACAATCTTTGCTATGGGGTTCATCAATGTGTTGTCTTCCCCTAGCTTCATTGACTGTTCACCTATATTCTTTTCTGTTTCACCCTCGGCCATCAAGTAGGCTTCAGGGTCTCCTGCCTACTTTGTATGAGGGCTGTCATTTCTTCAGCTTAGCAATGAATGTAGTCCTCACTAAAGAAAGGTAGAAGTACTTGAGATAGATCCTCTTCAGTTACGAAGTTTTATACCCATGCCAAGATGATATTCTCCACCGTTAGCCAATCAGACCACTTTACCAATTCCACTCTAGGACCCAGTTGTATCATTCTCTAATCATCATAAGCAGCCGTAAATCGATTCCAAATGGAGTGGGTAGATTCTCTCAATGCTCGGCTTGCGTCTACTGCAGTGATGGATTCAATGGATGTTGCTACTTTATTAAGGGTGTTGATCTCCCTTAGTTCCACTTTGGGTCCTAACCATTTCCTCTTCTTAATAGTGGTGTCAGCTTTCTTGACTAACTTTCTTTTCTTCTCCCTTGGTTCCCGTATTTCTTCATCAGCAAGTTCTGTATTTTGATCAAAAATCTGATCAGTAACCTCCTCTGTTTCTGCCTTGTCTGATTCTCCAGAAAGTTGGATTATTGGAGCAGCAACCTCAGTCTCCTGAACTTCTTCAGAGTCTGCTTTATCTACTGGAACAGTGATCTCTTCTTCTTCCTGTTCAGAAGACACTGAGGCCTTTTCAGTAACTGGTTCCTCTAGCTGATTAGAAACCTGTTCTTCACCATCTGATGGACTGACATCATCAACGGTTTTGGTAGGAGATGTTACAAGCTGAGAAGGAACAATATCTTTCTTTGGTGCTTTCTTCTTTGATGGAGCTACCTTCACTGTCTTTTTCTTTGGTTGCTTCTTGTCATTATTTCCTGAATTACTGGTAGAATCAGGGTCTTGTGATCTGGTTGTTGGTTTCTTCCTGGGTTCTTTTTCTTTCTTTTCACCCTTGGTGTACCCCTTCTTTACTCCTAGGTACCACCCTGCAGCATAGGGTACCCTTTTCTCTAAAGGCATCTCAATGAAGTTAGAATTGATGAGAGTACAATTCCAAACCCTCTCATCTCCAAGGATTTGATTGTTTCTTCCCAAATTCATTGAAAAAGGACTTGAGCCCAGTTTACTTCTTCTTCCCTGATGATAGCAGTCATCATCCGGAACTGGAGATTGGTACATTTATCATAGCTTCCACATCTTCCCTCCACGGTATAGACAAGAATGTCATGTAAAAACTCATATTCTGGCTTGAGTTTCTTTTTGGGAAAATTACTGGTGGCAGCCTCTTCTTTTACGGAGTCCAGTGTAAATTGGTTCCAACTTTCTTCCAGATAGTCTTCTCTATATTCTGTCAGTTCGGAGAGTGTCAACCCTTTATCCGAGATACCAAAGGTTTTAGCAATGTCTGCCACAGTGAGTGTTAACTTCATCGCTGTCCTCATTGATCCTGAATGAGATGGTCTCCTTATCATCTGAGAGTTCTACCCTAGCATAGAATTTTTCAACAGATATACTAGAGAATCCTTCATATGTTGTTGTGAACAGTCCATCTAGCTTGCTGTTGCACACATGGTCCCAAACTTCAGAGATAAGATCATTGTCGTCGAAAGGTGTTTGTCACCCAGCAACACTCTAGTGTCAACAAGTCTTCCTTCTAATACTTTGGTGGTGATTCTTTCTTCTTCTATTGTAGTTCTTGAAAGGCTAAAAATGCGAAGATAGTTTTGAGGAATTTTGTTTGAAGAGATTGTGGTAGATTTTGGTAGTAGTTTTTCATTTTGGGATGTAACAATGGAGACGTGACGATGAAGATAAGAGAATATGAACAGTTTATTTTCGAAATCACGTTCCAAAAATATAGATGATCCAGATTGAATAATTAGAGAGTGTGCATGATCCAATGGTTGGAGTGAAGTGGTGGAAGAGCAGTTATGTAAATTGTTGTTGACGTGTTAGAGATTTGAACCGCACATTTTCCACCTCTACTGAAAAAGTGGTTTTTTGCATTAAATGTGAGAAATAAATTCTCTTTCATAATCATCACACGAATCAGGTTACTATTCCTGGTACGAGGTTGCATGGCTTAATGAATGCTGGTACTGTTTGCAACCTCTAGAAACCTGTTTTAAGCTTTTGTGACAGAAACCTATTGCAAAATGCTGTATCTTGAAGTTGTATACTGTAGGGAAATCCTGTTCTGATTAAAGACAGTATCCTATTCCAGTATTCTGAATTTTTCAGAGACGTGGATAACACAACTTTAGATTCCCCCTTACTTTAGCAATCCTTGAAATTTTGCACATCAGAGCTTAATAATCCCAAGCTCAGTTCTCAGTAAGGAAAATCTGGATTCACATAAAGGTTTTGTGAAAATGTCAACAAGCTGCATGTCACTATATACTTTGTTTAGAACAATATCCTTTTTCTCCACATGATCCCTTATGAAGTGATGTCTAACGTCGATGTATTTAGTTCTTAAATGAAAGACAGGATTGTGAGTTATGGCAATAGCACTTGTGTTGTCATATAGGATGGGAGTTTCTCTTTCGATAATCCCATAGTCTTTTAGCTGTTGCTGGATCCACAAAATCTGAGCACAGCAGCTTCCAGCCGCTACATATTCAGCTTCCGTAGTTGATGTCGCGATGGATATTTGTTTCTTGTAAAACCAAGAAACCAACCTGTCTCCCAAGAATTGATAAGTTCCATTGGTACTCTTCCTGTCAATCTTGCAACCTGCAAAATCTGAGTCTCAGTATCCTTTGAGATTGAATCCTCCATCTTTTGGATGCCATAGTCCAACATCCTGAGTCCCTTTCAGGTACTTGATAATCCTCTTTACTGCTGATAGATGTGATTCTTTTGGTGCAATTTGGAATCTTGCACATACTCCTACTGCGAATACTATATCTGGTCTGCTTGCTGTTAGATATAGTAAGGATCCAATGAGTCTTCTGTACTTAGTAATCTCCACATCTTTTCCCTCTTCATCCTTATCCAGGCTTGTGGATGTAGCCATTAGTATGCTTACAGATGAGTCGCCTTCCATTCCAAATTTCTTGATTAAATCCTTGGTATATTTGACCTGACTTATGAAGGTCCCTTGATCTAACTGTTTGACTTGTAAACCAAGGAAGAAACTTAACTCTCCTATTATGCTCATCTCAAATTTGCTTTGCATAAGTGATGAGAATTTGTCACATAAGTTCTTGTTTGTAGACCCGAAGATTATGTCATCCATATAAATCTGAACAAGCAGTATGCTATCACCATCCAGTATTCTGAAGAGTGTCTTGTCTATAGTTCCTTTCTGGAAACCATTTTCCAAGAGATACAGGGACAGTGTGTCATACCAGGCTCTGGGAGCTTGCTTTAGTCCGTATAAAGCTTTCTCTAATTTGCATACTCTTTCATCTGCCAACTCTTCAAAACCGGGTGGTTGTTCCACGTAGACTTCTTCTGTTAGAAGTCCATTAAGAAATGCACTCTTTACATCCATTTGGTAGACTTTGAAATTACTGTGAGCAACGTAGGCCAACAATATTCTTATTGCTTCAAGTCTAGCCACTGGAGCAAAGGTCTCATCGAAATCTATGTCTTCTTCTTGGCAGTATCCTTTTGCTACCAGTCTTGCTTTGTTTCTTACCACTACACCAGACTCATCCAACTTGTTCTTGAATACCCATTTAGTTCCAATAACTCCTTGATGATCAGGCCGTGGAACCAGTTTCCATACTTGGTTCCTCTTGAATCCATTTAATTCTTCCTGCATGACCTGAACCCAGTTACTGTCTTCAAGGGCTTCCTCTATGTTCTTGGGCTCTACTTGTGATATGAAGCATGTTAGAAATGATTCTTGATTTCTTGTTCTCCTTGTTCTTACTCCTTCATTGATGTCTCCAATCACAAGTTCTCTTGGATGATCCCTAAGCCATGTCCTGTCAGGCTCGAAGGACTGGCTCGGTTGGTGGATGGTTGTCTGTTGATCTTCAGTATTCTGTGTGAGATTACTGTTGATTTGCTGAGGATTGCCTGTTTGCTGTCCATCATTCTGCATTATCGTATCATGGTTTGTAGTGGCCTTGAGCTGCTTGCAGTCATTTTTTCAGCAGACATTGGAACACCATCAATGTATCTTAGTGTTTGATCGTTGATCTTCATATTCGATACTCCGTCCTTCAATTTATCCATCTCGGTATTATCATAATGTGGTTCATTAAATACCACATGTATTGATTCTTCCACAACCAGGCTTCGTTTGTTGAAGATTCTGAAGGCCTTGCTTACAAAAGAGTATCCTAAGAATACTCCTTCATCTGACTTTTCATCAAAAGTCTTCAAATACTCCTTTCCATTATTCAGTATGTAACACCTGCATCCAAAGATATGTAGATAAGAAATATTAGGTGTTATGTCATACCATACCTCATAAGGAGTTTTGTTATGATCTTTGTTGATCAGGCATCTGTTCTGAGTGTAGCATGTTGTGCTAGTTGCTTCTGCCCAGAATCTCTTGGGAATTCCAGCATCGGCAATCATAGTCCTTGCAGCTTCCTTTAGGGTTCTGTTTCGTCTTTCTGCAACTCCATTCTGTTGAGGAGTTCTTGCTGCAGAGTACTCATGATTGATCCCATTTTCTGAACAATATTTTTCAATGAATTTGTTTGTGAACTCAGTTCCTCTGTCAGATCTTATCTTTACAATACTTAAGCTCTTCTCATTCTGCAACTTCTTCATGAATTCTGGCAGCCTGTTTTGAGTTTCTGATTTCTTGGCCAGAAAGATGGTCCAGGTAAATCTAGAGTAATCGTCCACAATTACTAGGGAATACTTCTTCCTACTTACACTAACAGGCTCCACTGGTCCAAATAGATCCATGTGCAGAAGATCCATTATTCTATGTGAGGATTTCTGAACCTTATCATTGAATAAGCTTCTTACTTATTTTCCCTTCAGACAGGCTCCACATACATTCTCCTTTGTATAAGCAACATCAGGTAATCCTCTTATTAGATGTTTTCTTGCCAGTTTGTTGATTGTCTTGAAGTTCAAGTGACTCATTCTCTTGTGCCATAGCCAACTCAATTCAGGATTACTTTTTACAATAAAGCATGTTGGCTGCATTGTTGAACTCCAATCAGCAAGATAGATGTTGCCTCTCTTAGTGCCAGTAAGCTTAACCTCATTCGTTTTATTATCTCTAATTAGACACTTGTTGAGGTTAAACTCAACTGAGCATCCTTTGTCACAGAACTGACTGATACTAAGAAGGTTGTATTTCAGTCCTTTGACATATGATACATCACTGATACTTGCATTGCCTCTGATCAAACTTCCTGTGCCTCTGGTGCTTCCTTTGGAATCATCTCCGAAGATAACCTTAGGTCCTTTACATAGTTGGAAGTTTCTTAATCCGGCTTTGTTGCCAATCATATGTCTGGAGCAGCCACTATCTATATACCATACATCACTGCTGCTTCTTGGCAACTGTATCTGTAAGTAAATCAAGGTGATTTAGGTACCCATACAAGTACGTGTCCTGGATGGTTAGTCTTCTTTGGAACCCACATCTGCTTGATGATAATTATTTTACCGTAAGCATTGGTGGTTCTCCTTCTGTTGAAATTCTTGGCAGAAACCTGTTCGTGATGTGTGTGCACTGGATGTTTCCAGATTCTGTACTTCCTGTTTGAAGAAGGTACTTCCTTATACCTTTCCTGAGCATAAGCTCTTTGGAGTTTTGGCATGTAGGCATTGGTATATGAGAGATAGAGTTTTTGTTGTTTTCTGGAAGTTTGAGCAGACTTATCATAGTTTTCCTGTAGCAGGGGTTTCTTACCCTTATCCTTAGTACTAGTTTTATTCAGACTATCTTTGGTTGGAAGTAGTTCCTGAGTATAGGAGACTCTAGCTTGAATAAACTTTCCTTCATTGGATTTATTAGTAGATCTTTGAGAAGTACTGGCACAGTATCCTATACCATTCCTTGTGAAGGTACTTTGAGTTTCTTGGATACATTCCTGTGCTTTCCTTGCTGACTTGCTATACACATTGATTGTGTTTTGCAATCTAGCTTTCTCAGATTCTAGCTTAGTGACTAGCAGTTTGAACTTAGAGATCTCAACTCTAAGATTATTGCATTCTATATTGTAGTACTCCAGGTCAGAAACCTGTTTCTTTAGTGCAGTATGCTCACTTTTGAGCTGGAGATTTTCCTCTTTGAGTTCTTCATGAGCTGAATTTATCTGCTCAAAATCACTCATGATTTGTCTAAAGGACTGGATCATGTTAAGCTTTTCACAACTTGAAGTATCAATAGATTGTGAAGTTACCTCGTCTTCTTCATTACTTTCACAATCTTTGGCCATTAGACACATCAGTGCCTCTTCGTTGGAGGTAGAACTGTTAGACTCGCTCTCAGATGAACAGTCATCCTTGGTTTCTTCCTTGGTGCTGCTTGCTCCCTTTAAGGCTTCAGCTTTACCAAGAAGAGCTCTGAATCTTTGTTTTTCATCCCTCCTCTTTTATCTTCTCAGCGCCTTTTCATCCTCCGTATACTTGTGGACTTGAGGATGAGGACAATCTCTGGCAAAATGACCAGGTTTCCTGTAATTATAACACAAGTCAGATATACCTGTGTTTGTTTGCTGTTGTCCTCTTTTCGGTGTACTCCTTTCAGATGTTTGAGTCTTCCTTTTGTAGTCACTTCCTCTGTGGTTGGTTTTCAAAAACCTTTTGAATCATTTTAATAGAAGTGTCATCTCTTCTTCAGTATCATTGATAGGTGCTTCTTTTTGTTTGCACTTCAGCTTGCTACTGCTTGTGGTGACAGTATCATGTGCCCTAGCAGCAAGTGCTATTATTCTGGATGTTGATCCTTCAGCCTCCTTTTTCCTTCTTTCAATGTCAAATTCAAAAGCTTTGAGGTCTGAGAATAGATCAAAGGTGCTCATTGCATTGAGGTCAAGTGAGACTCTCATTGTTGTTTCCTTGCCATGCCATTCCAGAGATAGTGCTCTCAGAACCTTCAAATTCTTCTCATTCTGTTTGTAGGTTTTTCCCAAAGATTCCAGCTCACTGATAATTGTTATGAATCTTAAATCAAGTTCTTCGAGAGTTTTTCCAAAGTTCATAGTGAATTGTTCATAGAGTTGTGTGACCTTTGAAATCCTGTTTTCCTTGGCAAGTTCATTGTCTTCACAGATTAATCCTAGTTTGCTCTATATCTCTTTGGCAGTTTTGCAGTTTTTTACTTTGTTGAACGTGCCTCTGTCCAGCGTAAGAAATAGAGCATTCTTAGCCACGCTGTCAAGATTAGCTCTCTTTCTTTCTTCAGGAGTGTATTCATATCTTTCCTTGATAATATATTCTTGTAGTGGAGGTGCTCTTCTATTTCTTGGTGCAGCTTCTCGTGGGCCGTTCCCTGGAGTGATTTCGGCATCATCATCGATGATTGCTGCGCCTTCTGTTTTTTCCACCTACTGTAGCTGCAGCTTTCTCTGCTCGTCTATATTCGCGAAGCTGTGCTACGTAAGTAGGGTTTACCTTGTAGATTACTGGGGGTCTTTCAGTGATGACATACCACATTTCATCGTGCATGGCTGACAAGTGAGCTTCCATGCGTATTCTCCAGTCGTCATATTCATCTATGGAAAACATAGGTAACTTGTGATGTGAAACGTCTATGCTCATGCTAAAATTATGGATTTTGGTCTGAAAACAAAACACGATTTAACCAGCAGAAAAAGGGTGGATCTGGGTAGGTAGCCAGAAAAGTTGGTTGTTAACCCAACTCGCTCTGATACCACTTGTTGGGTCCCAAGTGGTCAGAGGTTCAGAGGGGGGTGAATGAACCTCTATCGATTTTTCAAACTTTTCAAAACATGTAACTGAATAACAGGTTTCTGTCTCACTAGGAGAACAGTATTCTATCTCGAGTTAGCAACCTGGCCCTTGGCTGAATCAGGTATCAGATTTCAACGCAGTGGAATAGACTTGATAGAGTTTCTGATTAAAACCAGTTTTCTTTTCAAAGTATGATTTTGTAAAACGCCTTTCAACAGTATGCTTATAAGAGATGCAACAGGATAGATATGCAAGCAAAACAGTAAAGCAAATAAGATAAGCAAGAAACACGTATGGCTTATAGTGGTTCGAAGGTGGTGTAATCCTTCTACGTCCACTCTACTCCTTCACTGAGGAGGAACTTCGTTATGGTCAGTTTGTTTTATAAGACTCATCTTTACAAACCTCTTCCAAAATAAGTTATACCTACAGAATCCCAGATTTCTAGGTCTACACCCACACAAGGTTTACAAACTCCCACACAGGGACACACTCCCACACAGGGAAAGATAGCCTACACAAGACTATACAAACTTAGCAAGGATATAATCCTATCAACTAAGTACACCAAATAAAACAACCTAGCACACACAGCATAATTGTTAAAAGTATATATATTTCTTTAACTGGTGGAGCTTGAAGTCAGTCGTGAGCTTGTAAGTTCTGATGCTTGGCTTGACTGCTTCTGTAGGTTGAGTGACTGAACTTGAAAGCTTGTAGAGATGAGGAATAGTAGAGTAATTTTGGAGAGCTCAATTTGTTCAGTAGTCTTCACAGTCTCCTCAACCTTCTATTTATAGATGTCTGGAATATGCCGGTTGAAGAGAGGCATGATCCAAGTTGTAATTCAAAAAAGATCTTCAAATCTATGTAATTAATGCAGTGTGAAAGATTAGATCTTCATAGCACATCCTACTCTGAATCCGCATTAATGATCCATACTTTAGATATAGTACTTTGCAGAGCCGCTTTCCACATGGCAGTTTGTCAATGGCTCTTTACGAACTTCTATCTACTGGTAACTAATCAGGATTCCATCCTCGTATTGTTTTCAGCATTATCCTCGTACTGCATTAAGTGAATTAAAAACTTACTGTTTATCATATAGTTTGCAGTAGTCACCTTGTCGTGCATCAGGATTCTCTTTATGATCAGCTTTCTGTTCTTGATTACTTTAATCAACTTCCTGACTCGCGTAAACTTCCTGATGTTTCCTGTCTTTTGATCAGTTTCCTGCTTCAGAATCCTGTTGATTATTTCCTGTTTCTGGCTTCGATTTAACTTTGTTGACTTCCTTCAATGCTTCCTCAAAGTCTTATGGCCCAGAAACTTGCCAACAGAGTTCTACCTACCTTTCTGATACTATGGATTCCTCAAAATACAATCAAAAGATTTGATAGGTAAACAAAAAGTTCACTTATAAAACGTTTCTCACCCGTTTTAACCCGTTCTCGTCTCTAAAGCTTCCTTTTTGAATCCTCTATATTTCTGAACCTAGTCGGGTCGGGTTATGTTCTATTTTCAGTTCGTTGCTTCTTTCGAGCATTTAATTATAAACGCTTAATTAATTATATAACCTAATAATTTACGTTGTATGTTTGTAGGCCCAAACGCTCCGAACCCATCTCAGAACTAAAAGGATAAGAACGTGAAAGTCGCACCGCCCAAGCTGAGGTGCGGGTAATTTCTGAATTAACGTTTAACTTTACGTGTTGTATTGTATAGTCGCATGCTAGGGTTTTCGATAAGCTATGATATGATGATGAATGTTATATGATTTATGATATGAGATTACGAGCATGAAATGTGATTGATGATATGAGCATGCTAGTAATTACTGTACATGTTCATGCTTATGTGCTTTGTCTTACGTGTTGTGAATTAAATATATTGTTTCGGAAAAGATAAGGATATATGTTCATGATGCATTGTCTGGAGAAGACAAGATGAGATTAAGTCCTATCGGATATATGGAGGATTGGTGAAGTCTCCCTAACCAAATAATCAGCCTGTGGATTCCGTTGTGGGGTAAGGCAGGATATACCTGCACCCACGTCATTTATGTGCTGTGCATTGTACTTGCTGTGTTTAACTGTTTATCTAATTTAAAGTTTTACGTTAATTTATGGACTTATCTCCACGGGGTGTATTTTCATGCACTCACCCCGCTTATGTGTTCAATACATGTAATGACTTTGATGGGAGGAGTTGAAGGGAGAGATGTGCCTTGTCTGATAAAAATATTTTGTTATGACATTACGTTAAAACTGTTTTGGAACGACATACACTTACACTTTTCCTTTGTTTAAACTTGTGTACTTATAATCCGCTGTTATAAATCTTTAACTTATATAGTTTGATATATATCTTCTTCGTTTCTCCCTCCTTTCTTTTCTTCTTTCCTGCACGCCTGTCGAGGTTACTCTGATAATCTACAAAATGTTTTTCCTAAACTTTTATAATAATTTATGGTTAAGTTTCGGGGCGTGACATAATTGGTTTATTATGAGCATGTGTGGTTTCAACCACCATTTCCTCCACCATAATGATATTTGGAAGGCCAAAAATGCTCATCACTTCAGGGATGTTTATACTTCTTATATTTTATTTCTTATTTTGAGCATTTATTTACATTGAGGACAATGTAGGTTTTAAGTGTGGGGGAAGAGTTTTAAGAAAGTTGCCTTTTATTTTATTTTTTTAACTTTTTGCAAGTCTTAGGTATTTAGTTCATAATCTGGATTTCTTCTCTTTGAAATTCTTAATCTTCTCTTGCTCATCCATGATATCTTTGATGATTTTGATGTGTGCTAAAATTATTTTGAGTTCTCATTGTTATACCGTGATTAATTGCTATCATTGTTGATTGAAGAATGCGAGATTTAGCACAAATGACCTATTTTGCTGGTGAGATTTGAGCCGTGAGCATTCATTCTTATTTATATGCTCAAATTCTTTGTTGTGTGATTTTCAAGCATGGTTGATCTTTCTAGAACTTGCATTGTTATGCATTTCTATGTTGAACCCCTTTGGTGAATCGAATGTGCAAAATAAAAAAAAGAATCAACTAGAAAATCTTGAGCTTAACTCTTTTTTTTCCTGTGTTTAAGATCCAATGTCCATTAATTAATTTAAGTTATTGAATGCTTTAATTAATTAATATATTTTATTCATTGGAAAAAGACAGCTCAACTTTATTATCATACCAAAAATTAATCCACTGGCCAGATTTGATATGATAAATGTTCTGAGCCAACCAAGGGGATATTATCAACTTGACGTATCAAGACACGATTTTCTGTATTAATTTAGCAATCTGTCATATAATTAATAACATTACCCAAAATATAAAGTATTGAATCCTTTTTGATCCTTTACCTAAAATAAATCAAAACAACATTAATTAGTTATATACAACCCCAATTAAGTGACAGAAATTAAGAAATCAATAACCACTGAGATCTAATTCTTCTTTCCAAGTCAGTCTAGAAGAATTATCTCACTGTAGGTCCTATTCAACACATCAAATGCACTAATGTAATCTCTTGGTCAAGACAAACCAATCTGAGCCCTACATCTTAACTTCTACCAATGGATTGTTCAATTTCATCTAAGTTGTGAATTTTACTATACTTATTACAAGGAATTGGCAATGTGACCTTCTGTGATCTTCTACACACCATATTGTCTACAATGTAAAGTATATTGAACATTTATGCAATAAATAAATAACATTCATAATATTTAATGCAAACAATGATAAAAGATTTATTCTCATAAAATGCAAGAATCGGTTTATATACAAAGTAGCACTAAAAGCATACTTTTTAGTATATCCCTAACAATCTCCCACTTATACTCAAAGTCTGCTTTTAAGTATACTACAACATGGCTTAGCGACGCACTTGACTCTCATTCCTTCCACATGTCTCTCAAATGTAATCTGAGGCAGACTCTTTGTGAAAGGATCAACTAGGTTGTCTGTCGATGCTATCTTTACCACCACTATATCTCAAACTGACCATAATGAAGTTCTTCCTCTGAGAAGGAGTAGAGTGGACGTAGAAGGATTACACCACCTTCGAACCACTATAAGTTATAAGTGTTTACTGCTTATCTTACTTGCTGCATTGCATTGTTGCATATCTATCTTGCTGCATTTATCATAAGCATTCTGGTCAAAGATTTGTGATAAAATCATATTTGAAAAGAAAACTGGTTTTCATAAAGAAACTCTATCTTTACTTATTCTGCTGCATACTATGATACCGAGTCAGAAACCTGAATCAGCATTCTATCAGGTTACTGCCTTCTTTGTAGAAACAGGAACCTGTTCATAGAAAAGTTTTAAAACGCAAAATCGATAGAGGTTCATTCACTCCCTTTGAACCTCTAACCACTTGAGACCCATACTTATATTTGAGAAAAATATATATTTTATATTGAGAAATAATAATACATTGATATATATATATATATATATATATTTATTTTGAAACTGTACAAATCTAAAAAAATAAAGGACAAAACATTTTTAATATTCAGATGCTTAAATGTTGTCTTATAAAATTAATTAATTGTGTTGTCTATTTTTGTAAAAATTTAATTAACCATACCTTCAAAAAAAATTTTAATTAACCATTTATATATAAATAGATTAGATATTAATGGACATTCCCAAGTCTTCTCTTGCATGTATGTCGTGTTGAGATGAGTCTACTTTCATTAAGACTGATCGAAACTCATACTATATATAGGTTGAAGTATAGTTCATCCTTACATTAATATAAATTATTTTGTTAATAAACCTTATTGTAATAATAATAAAAATAATAATATACAAAATTTTACATATATATAATGATATTGTATATTATATTATATTTATATAATTATCTTTCATCATTACATACTTGATCCAAATGTCATTTAAACCCAACTTGTATACTTGATCCAAATATCATATTAAAAGGCCCAAGTATGCAGCCAGTCCCGCCCAACACAAACCCAACTTGCAGCAGCAACCCAAATGAAAAATCATATCAACCAGAAATAGAGTAGGAATAGAGGACCAACCAACCAGCTGCAGAATGAAAATCCCAACCCCAAGCCACGACAGCAGCACTGGAGAAGCTCAACAGCAAACCAGAAAAAGAAGAGAAGTATCACAAAAATCATCAACAAAGAGATCAAACAGCAACACATTCCCCAGATTAGCAATCAAAACTTCCAACAAGGGGGAAACATGCTACTATCTTTAGCAGAATAGAAATGCGCAACAACACCATATGAAAGATCCGGCCATAGAATCATTCAGCAGAGAACTCCAAAAACAACAAATGTGACAGAAAAGAAGGAGCAAAGGGCCACCACCTAAAATCCAAATTTATCTTCATAAGATCAACAGTTGAAATCTCTACATTCATAACATGACATTAACACCCAATTTCAATCCAAAAAAAAGGAAGGAAAATCATACTTGTGTCATATCAGCAACAGTCAAAAAATAAAAAAATGACAAAATAATCTATATTGCAAATAATTTTTCAACATATAATCTGATGTTCGTATAAAGTTGTTGAATCTTACCTCATATGATGAAATCAAGTTTCCTAATTGTCATCGTCACTCTCATCATCTGAGTTAGAACTTTTCTGTGAGCCTTCTTCATTACTACAATAATCGATCAAAGTTTCGTCTAACTCATCTTCCATTTCAACATCATTTAAGTTATGTTCTTCAACATCTTCAGGTAGTCTAGAAACTATTGAAGCATCTAAGTCTTCAGGATCCAAATCCTCTCTATTTAGTGATTGTATTTCGTTATAACCAACTTCAAATGTATCATTCATTCCGTTCTCTTGATATACCCCATCTTCTACTAAAGTAGCTACTAAAGTAGAACTATCATCATCCATTACTTCATTTTGCATCTCATCAACATTATATATATACCTATGTTGGAATGGTTGAACCACTCGCCAATCTTGTCCCAATTTGGGATCATTAATGTAGAAAACTTGCTTTGCTTGATCAGCTAATACATAAGAATCATTTTCATACCATTTTCTACTAATTCTGATACTATATTTCCATCCCTTTGTATCCTTGGTCTTTTTTTGCTCCCAAGATCAAACCAATCACATTTGAATATAATAACATGTTTATCTTTTACATAATCAAGTCGAATTATATCAGTCAAAACACCATAAAAATCTATGATATCATCACCATGATTCCCTTCCACAACAATCCCACTGTTTTGACTCTTATGGTTGTTATCACGTTCATTAGTTAGAAACCTTACTCCATTTACGATGCATTCGGTGTACTTTCTTACACACTTATTTGGTGCACATGTAAGTGCATATAGAGACTCATTTGCAGGTGATTGTTCTTCATGATATACTTGAGTCATCTGAAAAGAAAATATACATATATATATATATGAAATCAAGTATATCAATTATTAGATGATAAGATATTCTATAAATGGGAAGAAAAAAACTCATTGTTTGCCTTGACTTACATGTTTCTTGAACCATGTTGGAAACTTCTCTTTATGTTCTTTACCTATATTTTCGCATCCTTTTAGGATAAGCTCCTCTTTATGCCTTCTGTAAATGACAACATGTTTGGTGTTTGTAACAACTTATAATGATTTTGTAAGTTATAAGAAAATAATACACTTACTTAAAATATGGTTCAACCTTCGCACAATTTTGGAAGACAAACCATTGTGTGACATTGAACTCTTCCTCAGATAATTCAATATATTTTGTTGTCCCAAAGTGTCGACATTTTTGCTAGAAGATTGATAAACTATCATCAGTTCCTAAATCAGTGTTCCGCTCATCTCTGTTAAACCTAGTCTCGATTCCTCGTAATTACATTGAGCAAAATGTTAAACACTCTTTTGCAATATAAGCTTTCGCAATCGAACCTTCTGGATGAGCTTTATTACGCACACTCTGCTTCAAATCACATAATAATCTATAAAATAAAGACACAAAAATTTATAAATTGTCTTGTATGAAAGTATATATATAAAAAAGATATTGAAGTGTTACCTTTCAATCAGATACATCCATCTAAATTGAACTGGTCCACCAAGTAGCGCCTCATTTGGTAAGTGAATGGGCAGATGAACCATAATGTCAAAAAAAGCAGAAGGATATATCTGTTCTAGTTTACACAAAATCAAACAAATATCTTCACTCATTTTCTAGTTCAGATCTTTTCAACTTTTTACAACACAAACATTGAAAAAATTGGCCTAACTCAGCTAACACACCAGATACATCCTTATTTAAAACTCCACGAACACCAACTGAAAGTAGTCGTTGTAAAAGAACATGGCAGTCATGACTTTTCAGTCCAAATATCTTTTGATCTCTCATACTAACACAACGAGAAATGTTAGAAGCATATCCATCTAGAAATTTAATAGATTTTAGAAACTCACAAAAGTCTTGTCTTTCTTTCTTTTTCATAACATAACATGCGGTAGGCTTCACATATTTTCCATCACTTCTCTTAATTAAGTGCAACTCGTTGCGAATTTTCATATCCTCCAAATCTTGCCTTGCCTTTATAGTATCTTTTGTTTTCCCATCTATATCTATCAAAGTTCCTAATATACTCTCACAAACATTCTTCTCAATGTGCATTACATCTAAATTGTGCCTCAACTTTAACTTACTCCAGTAAGGTAAATCAAAGAAAATTTTACGTTTAGCCCAATTCAGCTCCTCAAGCATACGCTTTCTCTTTTTACTAGCATGTTTTCCTGGTGTCAAATCTTCTAATCTACCAACTGCATTAACACATCATCACCCGACAAGTCCCTTGGTGCCTCGTTATCTTCTCTTTTATTATTAAATTTCCTACTTCTCCTCCAATAATGATTCTTAGGTAAATAACGACGATGTCCCATATAACATATCTTGTTCCACAATCTCAGAGAATATGTTTGTTCATTACAAACTAGAGAAGTCATGTATCCTTTAGTACTCCATCCGGAAAAATCACCATAAGCTGGAAAGTCATTAATCGTCCACATAACAGTCGTATGCAGTTGAAAATTATTTTTGCAAGAAACATCATAGGTTTGTACTTCTTTTTCCCATAATTCTATTAATTCTTCAATTAATGGTTGTAAGTAGACATTAATGTTTTTACCTAGTGACTTTTTTCCTGGAATAAGCAAAGACAACATAAAAAATGATGGTTTCATGCAATCCCAAGGAGGAAGGTTCAATGGGGCTAAAATTACTGGTCACATGCTGTAAGTGGTGCTAAGGTTTCCAAATGGGTTAAAACCATCTGAAGCTAGGGCTAGTCGAATATTTCTCGATTCTTTAGCAATTTTTCTTTATGTCAAACCATCTTTTTAGATGTTTTTGAAGACATAAAAAGACGACGAAGTCTGGGTGTCAATGGAAAATACCTTCAGATATTTTGTGGTATCTTCTTCCCTATACCATCATTAATTTTCCAACGAGAAGTCCAACAAGTAGGGCAAATGTCTAGGTTTTTATTTTCCTTCCAGAATAAAACACAGTCATACTTACAAGTATGGATGCATTCATATCCCAATCCCAAATCACGCAAAAATCTTTTAGCTTCATAGCAAGAACCTGGAAGTATTTCACCATCTGGAAAAGCTTTCTTCATCAACCTTAACATCATATCTATTATTTTATTATTCAATCTATTATACACTTTCAAGTGGAGCAATTGAATAATAAAATATGTCGGTGATATCTTCTTACATTCAGGATATAATTCAGTTTCAGCATCATTTAAGAGTGCCTCAAGATATGCTGGAATCCCACAAATATTGGTGTTATCGTTATCCAACATGTTATTAGTATGTGTTTGATAATGTGTTCACCAAGATCAAATAACATATCGACAATACCATCATCTTCCTCATCATCTTCGAGAGAAACACTATCAATTCTTTCACCCTCATTAACATCTTGATTCATGTGATTATTTAAACTTGGTTCACCATGATAAAACCATGTAATATATCCCGGATCTATCCCCCATTCCAAAAGATGATTCTTAATTGTTATCTTATCTATATTACTAAATTCAAACAATCTCTATATGGACATCTCATTTCAATCTCTTAACCCATATGTGTTTCAACAAACTTCATAAAACTATTTACTCCATTTATATAAGTCTTAGACCATTTAATGGCATGCATCCAACATTTATCCATTTTGTATTCCACCTAATATAAAGACAAATCCAATATCACAATTTTGTAAATGAAGAAAATGTTAAAGTTAGCAATTCTAAAATTTTATACAAAATCGATTCTTCATATTCCCAATTATTGATGAATTGTATACAATTTCTTACAAATGGCATATAGAATACAATACTTTATACAAAAGCAATAGATATAGAAAAAAGGCATACCTTTAATTGGGGATTAAAATTCATGTGTATCAATTCCCACGCAAGTAAATTCAACAACTAAATCTTTTCGTTTGCTTCCGAATGAGTTTGGCGATTGTGGGATTTTATTTTTCAAATAGACGGTGTAGGAAAATGAAGAAATCACGATTTAAAGGGATAATATTCACAATTTAAGAATTTATACAAGCAGAAAATAGAGAAGAAAAATAAAGGCAATCGAAGAGGTATTTGCAACCTTGAAGAGGTAGGAAGCCACGATGCAGAGAAATTTCAAGTTGTAGAGGTTGAGCAAAAATTTAGGTTTGAAGAGACTTTGTTTTGATTAAAAATCTTCTGACTTGGGGGTGATTCACATACGTTATGTTATTAATTATTTTGTGCAATTTTAAGTATGTTTTAGTAAGGTGGATAATTGGTTGGTTGTGCTTACATTTGCCTAGGAGGTCCCAGGTTCGACTCAAGTGTTTGTTTATTTTTTTCATGTCTCGTTAATTAAATGATTAAATATAATTATACTCAAAATTTTCGAAAATGAGCAGTTGTTGGGTAAATGGTTATTTGACCTCCTAAATGACCACAAGGTCTTAGGTTCGATTCCTGATTAACTTTTCAAATAATTAAAAAATCGAGATGTCTAAGGTTCGATTCAAATTCATTACAATTTTTCTTTTTAAATTTAATCATATAAATAAATATTGAAAATTACAATCTCTCCATATATAATTGAAATATGAAGTTGATATAGATCTTCTAGTTATATACAGAAACATAAATTAATTAATGCTGAACCATTATCTTATCATATATAATTTAAGTCAAATAGGTCACAAATTAATGATGATTCGCTTATTTCATACGAATTTGTCATATGTAACAAAAACAAGTTGTCATAAATAATTAACATATAATTGTGCTTTCAAATGATATTATAACGAATTACCACAAATTGTCACTAAAAATATATTTTATTGTGTTATGAAACTAATTGTGATGATCAAATTTGTCATAAGTAATAATATTAATTCTTTTAACAAATCATAATGTCTTCAGATGATATAATGATAAATTGATGTCTATCGTCACAAATTATTCATATTGGTGACAAAATACAATTATCATTACTCTTTTCGAAGAATTCATGACAAAAATATCATTGTCAAGAAAATTAAACAATTTAGACGCAAAATGTCGTCACCAATTGCAATTAATTTGTCATAGAAAAATTTTCTTTTAAAATTTGGAGGGAAAATTCTACCTTACAAGAATATAGTGATAAATATTTTTTAATCATCATAATATAGGCAAATTAATGATGAAAAAAATAATAAGTGATGTCAACAACAGATTGCGTCACAAAAATGCATACATAAATAACAAAAATAAAATTTGTCGCAGTTAAGTAAAAATAGTGACAAAATATCATGTGTCGCAAAAATAATCGTTATGAAAAGTGTGATTTCTTGTAGTATTAGGGCATTTACATGGTTGGAAGTCCTTCAAGGCTTTCTTGTTGCCCCAGTCATGTGTCTTGAGCAGCCACAATCAATATATCACACATCACTGTTGTTTCCTAACAACTATTCTTGCATACAGTTCAGATAAATTTAGATACCCATACAAGTACGGGTCCTTTGGGGTTAGTTCATTTTAGAATCCACATTTGCTTCTCAACAATTGGTTTGTAGTAAGCTTTGGTGATTCTCTTTCTGTAAGCAGTCCTTGTAGGATGCTACTTGTGAACAGTGTGTGAAGGGGTTTTTCTTGTGTTACTTCCACTGCTAGAGTGTGGTCTTCTCTTATACCTTCCTAGATTATGAAATCCTTTTGGTTTAGACACATATGTCTTGGTATAAAATAAATAGAAGTTCTTTTGTTGTAATTTAAGAGGTTGTTGTATTCTGACTCTGGTTACTGTAGATTGATTCTGTTGTATCCTATGAGTTTGTGCAATCTTACTTCCTGCGATTTCCAGCAATGGTTTCTTTCTCTTTTTAGTTGTGTTTGGTTTGTTCAAGACTTCCTTTGATTAGTAGAACTCTTTGTGGAAATGAACTTTGGCTTGAACAAACCTCTCAGCTTTAGATGTGCTTGTTATATCCTAAGAAGTTTCAACACTATATCCTAGACAATTTCCTTTATAGACATTTTGGCTCTCCATGATATATTCCTGTGTTTTTCTTGCTGATTGATGTATACATCAATTATATTAATTTGTAGGCTTTTCTTCTCAGTTTCTAGCTTAGTGACCAGCAGCTTGAGCCTAAAGAATTCTACTCTGAGATTGTTGCATTATGCACTGTAATACTCATAATCTGAAAGTTTGTCTTTCAATGCAGTTTGTCTTTCAATGCAGTTTGCTTACTCTTGAGCATCAGATTCTCCTATTTAAGTTCCTCATGAGCTGAGTTTATCTGCTCAAAGTCACTCATGATCTGTCTAAAGGACTAGTTTATCTCTATCAGAATCAATAAAGAATTGAAAGGATACCTTATCATCTTCACATTCATAGTCCTTGGCCATCAGGAATATTAGTGTTTCTTCATCAGAGGTATAGTTTTCAGTGTCGCTCTCAAATGAGCTTTACTCTCTTGCTCCTTTCTTGGTTGAGTTTGTTGCTATCATGGCTTCTACTTCTCCAAGAAGTGCTCTCAGCTTTTGTTTCTCATCTCTCTTCTTTTTTCTTCTTTGTTTCATGTCCTCTTCAGGGTACTTGTGTACTTGAGGATAAGGGCAATTCCTTGCATAATGATCTGGTTTCCTGCAGTTGTAGTACAGATCAGAGAAAACTGTATTTGACTGTGGGCTGGGGTTTATATGTGGTGTTGATGGCTTCTTCTTGAAGTCATTTCCTTTTTTGTTGTTCTTCAGAAATTTCTTGAATTTCTTCAGAAGTAAAACCATATCTTCTTCAGCATCTTCTGCATGCAACTCTTTTTGCTTGATGCTGCTTGCAACTGTTGTATCCTTAGATCTTACAGTAAGTGCAGTGACCTTGGTGCTTGATTCTTCAGCCTCTATTTTCCTCTATTGATGTCAAACTCAAATACTTTGAGATCTGAGAATAAGTCAAATATACTTAGTCTTCAGATCCATGGATACTATCATGGTTGTAGTTTTGTTGTCTCATTCACCTGGTAATGCTCTAAGCACTTTAACGTTTTTCTCTTTCTAACTATAGTATTTTCTCAGTGATTCTAACTCGCTCACAATTAATATGAACCTCAAATCCAGTTTTTCTAATGATTTTTCAGGCTTCATTTTGAAGAGCTCGAACAACTGTGTTGCAGTAGATATCTTATTATCTTTTACGAGCTCAAATTTCCTTATATCAAATTTCCTTGGTAGTTTTACATGTCTTCACCTTGCTGAATATAGACTTATCTAACATGATGAATAGTGCATTCTTGGCAACATTATCTAAGTTGGCTTTTTTCTTGTCCTTAACAGTATACTTATGTCCTCAAATCCGGTTTTATCAAGTATTCTGCTGGTACTCTTCGGTAGTCAGGTACTTCTATTCTTGCTGCTGCAGGTGGTGCTTGTGCAGTAGGAGGTCTTTGGCTAGCGCCCTAATTAATTACAGCTCCTTCAATTGTTGTTTCCACCTTAACAATTACTGCTGCTGCTACATGTGCTACAGCTGCTTCAACATCCTCATTGATTATAGCCCCTTCAATTGTTGCTTCTACTTTAGTAATTATTGTTGCTGCTGCATGAGTTGAAGTTGTTTCAGCTTCAACTCTTTCTTTCTGTTTTCTTCCAAGAGAAGGATTGAGCTTTGTGATGGCTGGTGGTCCTTCAGTGATGACATATCACATCTCATCATGCATTGCAGAGAGATATGTCTGCATTCTAATCTTCCAGTCATCATATTCTTCTATGGAAATCATGGATAGCTTGATATGTGATAGATCCATGATATGCTAAAATATGTGACCTTAAGGAAAAATGAAATAGTTTTCATAACAAAAATGGATGGATTTGGGTAGGTGACCAAACAAGTTGGTTTTTAGCCCAACTTGCTCTGATATCATTTGTTAGTCCCAAGTAGCACAGAGGTTTAGAAGGGGGGGTGAATGAACTTCTATCGATTTTTCAAATTTTTTCGAACTTGCAGCAGTATATCTTATAACAGAATACAACACAAAATGCAGTACAGTTTACTGTACCAGAGTTCTTATGCAACAGAAACTAAAACTTTTTATAAAGTTTCTTTTGAAAACATTTTCTGAAATATGAATTTTACCAACATTTTGATATAGTATGATAAAAATATAAATACAACAAGATGTATAGCACCCCGGACCAAAAACGAAGCATAATAAATTAATTAAATATTTAAACTTATGATTTAATAATTATGTGCATATGTTTTAACTGATTAATTTATTTCATGCGTTACAGATACGTGTTTTAATGTGAGGTTTAGATGGATAATATTTTCCTACACGTGCAACATAGGATATTTGTGTACCATTAGATGTGTATCGAGAAAACGAGAAGATGAAATGAACTAGGGGTCAATCGGAGACCCGTAGCTCGAACGGCGATGAAAATGACAAATCACGGAGTTTCGAAAAATCGAAAGATGTTTACGGTCAAATAAAGCGAAGATATTTACATGAATAATAACTCGGAAAAGTCAACCGATGAATAGTGACTTGGATATTTTTTGATGAATAGTAACTTTTCCAAATTCTATAAATAGGCCTTCCCCGATTCATTTTTCACTATTTTTCCGAACGAGCTGAACGCGCCGAAAACTCATAAGTCTCTCTCTCCTCCAATGTTGTCGGTTTTAGCCGATTTTCGCACATGACGTTTGTCTCGACGAGACGAATCTAGGATAGGTCTCGGAATTCAATTTCGATTTCCCGTTCATCGGAAAACTGGGAAAAACAGTGGCAAACCCTAAACCCTAGGTTTTGCACCACCCTTTCTCTCTCTTCGTTTTCTTTCTCTCTCTCTCTCACTCTCTCTCACCGGAGCAGCCATCGGAGGACCCCCTGGACATGTGGAGTGGCTGCTGGAAAGCTGGCGCCGGAGATGGACAGTGGATGTATATATATATATGCATGTCGTGTGTGTGTATACGTGGGTGTGTGTGTATTTGGTTGCTGTTGTGTTTGGTGGCCGGGTTTGGATGTTCGTCGGCGACGGAGAGTCGTCGGCCGAAATGCCAGGAGGTCCGGGGAAGGGTGGCCGGCGATTGGAAGTCACCGGCCGAAATGCCAGGAGGTCCGGGGAAGGGTGGCCGGCGATTGGAAGTCACCGGCCAAGTTTGAACAGCGTGTGTGTGTGTGTTTATAAGCGTGTATGTGTGTGTGATGTATGGAGGGTGTATGCATGGTTGCAGGTGGCGACCGGCGATTGGGGGTCGCCGGCCAGTGTCTCCGGTGGCTGGTGGTGGTGGCCGGCGGCAGGTGGTCGCCGGCCAAGGCTGTTGGTTAGTTGAGTGTTTACACGAGGGTGTGTATGCATGAGCGTGTGTATATATATGTGTATGTGTGATGGTGGCCGAAGTTGGGGGGTTTCCGGCGAGTGGGGAGTCGTCGGCCGGTGTCCGGAGGTCAGGGGGTTGGTCGCCGGCGACTGGAGTCGCCGGCCGGAGAGTTTTTGGGTGAAGTTTGGTTTTCAAAAAACTGGGTATCGAATGTTTTTGCGGCGAGGATTTGAGTACTATTCACTACCGGAATCCAGTGAGGGATGGCCGAATGAGGTAGCCGGCGGTGCGAGGTATCCGGCGAGCTAGATGGCGCCGGGAAGGTGGCATGTTGGTCAGGCCCGGTGTCGGGAGCGCCGGGAAAGGAGCTGCCGAGAAAACTCGGCAGCTGGTCGAACACCAAGAAGCCTGGTCGAGAAAACTCGACCACCCTCGAGTCATGTCACGTTGCTGCCGAGAAATCTCTGCAGCTGCCGAGAAATTGCACGAGGCCGCCGGGTTTTTCACCCGGCGCCGGGTTCGCGCGTGCCGACACGCACGCGACGCCGTGTTTTCGATCTGAACCCTGTTTTTTCCGCCGTTCATCATTTTCGAGTTGTCACCGACGAGACATCGTTGATCGGGGTCCGTGGACCGGGTCAAAGTCAACCCTTTGACCAAAATTACCAAAATACCCCTGAACCTAAAATGTTCCGTTCGAGCTTGTCTTAACTCTGATCGAGCTCATTCTTTTTTTATCGTGACCAAAATTTCATTTCTATCATCTCAGCCCTTTGGACTAAACTTCCAGCTTCGTCCCCTAAATTCCAAACTTTAGAGCTCTTGATCCGTCGCGTATTTAACGAACGTTTTTCTGCCGGGACCTTTTACAGCTTTAATTATATATTATTAAGGATCTAAGAACACTGTAACGTATGTAGGCTACCCGTTGGATTGAGCGTTGAGTTATCTGACCTTTGGTACTCGCTAACTTATCAGATCTTCGGACCTTGCGACTCACGTGGTAACCACCGAACAAGGTGGGGGTAATTTCTATCTCTTTATCTGTTTACAGTTTTCCCTATTTAAATGCATGATTGGCGGAATACTGAATGTTGTGATTATATGCTTTGAATACATGTTCATGATATACTATGAAAGGACGTGGGTCCACATTCATTCTTACGTAGGGTCGGGAGATGCCCGCACCTGAGTTTCCGTAAGGTCGGGAGATACCCGTACCTGAGATATTGTAGGGTCGGGTGATGTCCGTACTTGAGTTTCCTTAGGGTCGGGTGATACCCGTACCTGAGATTTAGTAGGGTCGAATGATACCCATACTTGAGATGTTGTAGGGTCGGGTGATTCCCGTACCTGAGATAATGTAGGGGTAAGTCAGGTAATACCTGCACCTGAGATTTGTAGGGGTAAGACGGGGAATACCTGCACCTGAGTTGGGTTGCGAAATACATGTTATGCATTTTATGTGCTGTGATAATATGACTGAATGTTACCATTCCAGTATTTTATATCTGTTGATTGATAAAAGAGACGGATTTCATTCCCACGAGTGTATTCTATGCACTCACCCCCTTTAATCTGTACCCCTAGATGGAGAGAGACGGTGCCGCTTTTGAACTTGTGATTTTAGGATGTGTCGCACAAACATTTTCAAAATAATATTTTAAGTCTATTCACGTTTTGTAAATAATTCTGAGTATACTGTTGACATGAGATCCTGATGGTTTATTCTGCTTCTTTATTATGTTGTATATATATCGGTATTGAGACCGAATATTGTTGGTAGTGAGACCGACTGTTAATATGAGAACGATCCATATCATCCCTTACCTTTTTCTTCTGGCGTCTCTTCCTCCTTCTTTCTGTTGTGTTTTGTGTCCCTTGCTATTTCTCTCTTCATGCCCATGTGAAACTCTGATAAAATTACCAAAAGATTTTGGGGCATGACGAGAAATGGAAAGAAAGAAGCAACACAGAAATAAGAAGATGAGAGCTCTAGCAAAGTATCTAGTTTCGCAGCTCTTAGTACACGTTTAGTTCCGAGTCACTCTTAGTACGTGCTTAATTTTGAGGATGAAATTCTTTTAAGGGGTAAGGGATGTAGCACTCCGGACCAAAAATGAAGTATAATAAATTAATTAAATATTTAAACCTATGATTTAATAATTATGTGCGTATGTTTTAACTGATTAATTTATTTCGTGCGTTACAGATACGTCTTTTAATGCGAGGTTTAGATGGATAATATTTTCCTAGATGTGGAACATAGGATATTTGTATACCATTAGATGCGTATCGAGAAAATGAGAAGATAGAAACGAACTAGGAGTCAATCGGAGACCTGTAGCTCGAACGACGATAAAAAAGGCAAATCACGGAGTTTCGGAAAATCGGAAGATGTTTACGGTGAAATGAAGCGAAGATATTTACGTGAATAGTAACTCGGAAAAGTCAACCGATGAATAGTGACTTGGATATTTTTGGATGAATAGTAACTTTTCCAAATTCTATAAATAGGGCCTTCCCCGATTCATTTTTCATCATTTTTCCGAACGCGCTGAAAACTCATAAGTCTCTCTCTCCTCCCTTCTCTCTCTCGTTTTCAGTTTTCTGGTTGGCGGCGCCACCGCCGGCGCGACGGCGCCGCCATCGGCCGGTGGTCGGAAAAATCCAACGTTGTCGATTTCGGCCGATTTTCGCACACTACATTCGTCTCGACGAGATGAATCTAGGATAGATCTCGGAATTCAATTTCGATTTCCCGTTTGCCGGAAAACGACGAAAAATAGTAGCAAACCCTAAACCCAAAGTTTTGCACCACCTTTTCTCTCTCTTCGTTTTCTCTCTCTCTCTCTCTCTTTCTCACTCTCTCTCGTCGAAGCAGCCACCGAAGGACCCCCTAGACATGTGGAGGGGCTGCTGGAGGGCCGGCGCCGCCGTGGATGGCGGCGCCGGAGATGGACAGTGGATGTATATATATATGCATGTCGTGTGTGTGTATACGTGGGTGTGTGTGTATTTGGTTGCTTCTGTGTTTGGTGGTCGAGTTTGGATGTTCGCTGGCGATGGGGAGTCGCCGGCCGAAGCGCCAGGAGGTCCGGAAAAGAGTGGTCGGCGACTTCCAGTCGCCGGCCAAGTTTGAACAGCATGCATGTGTGTGTTTATAAGCGTGTATGTGTGTGTGATGTATGGAGTGTGTATGCACGGCTGCAGGTGGTGGCTGGCGACTGGGGGTCGTCGGCCAGTGTCTCCGGTGGCTGGTGGTGGTGGCCGGCGGCAGGTGGCCGCCGGCCAAGGCTGTTGGTTGGTTGTGTTGGAACCGACGGATCGCCGGCTCTATGCAATCGGAATCGGGATCCAAAAGAATATACGTAGCGGAAAGAAAACATACCCTTGAAGACAAACAGATAGAAGATATAGACCTCTCGATCTTCTATTGTATTCCCAACCCTTTCCTCGGATGTCGTGTGGGCGACGATCTTCCAAGGAAACAGCGATCTCGTCCCTTTCTCTCTCTTTCACGGTTTTGTAGTTTTTTCGCGTGAGATTGAGAGAGTCTTAAGGGAGGCGCTGATTTTTGGGTATTTATAGGCTACAATAGGGACCTAGAGGAGGAATTAGGGTTGGGCCTCCTGATGGGCTTAAGTGTCCTGTGTGCGACCCAAACACCCAGATTAAGTCCATCAATTATAACTCGGTCCACTAAGGAGTATAATTAAACTACCACCCCAATCCCATATTACAATATGGGCTCCTTTTAATTATGTGTACATTTATTTCCCCGTGTTTAAGATATCGAATGTCCGTAAATTAAATAAGTTACTGGCAAACTTAATTAATTTACATCTAATTCCAAGAGTAGTACCATTCATCTTTATTATCATGTCGGATTAAATCCACCTGCGGGGTTTACATGACAATCCTTATGAGCTCCTCAAGGGGACATCATCATCCTAAATAATTAGGACACGGATTTCT
Source organism: Scutellaria minor (assembly GCA_954870855.1). Classification (NCBI taxonomy): domain Eukaryota; kingdom Viridiplantae; phylum Streptophyta; class Magnoliopsida; order Lamiales; family Lamiaceae; genus Scutellaria; species Scutellaria minor. Next base: position 12,269,915 of record OX940731.1, on the reverse strand, counting down.
TCTATAATCAACAGCACACCATATAAACAGTGCTATCTCCCAACTCACCGAACTTATTGATTTATGAATAAATCTCACTCATTGGTAAATTAAAGAAATAAACATTGAGTACACGTGCCTATTATTATATAGGGATTAAGAAGATGTACATCCATAACAACAGAGGTCTTGTTCCTTTATATAGTCAGTACAAATCAAACAACCTCAAATGGTCCTGCTCAATACATACAAAATGCACTAGTGTAACTTTATAGTCAAGATAGACTAATACCAAATTACACTACAACCGTTCCAATGATTTGTCCAAATCCATCTTGGTTGTGAGTTATTATTTATAATCTATAAGGAACTGATAACATGATCTTCTGTGTGGCACCACACACCATGTTATCTACAATATAGTCCAAATCCACTGTAACGTATGTAGGTTACCTGTTGGATTGAGCGTTGAGTTATCTGACCTTTGGTACTCGCTACTTGAGCTCTGAGTTATCAGATCTTCGGACCTTGCGACTCACGTGGTAACCACAGAACAAGGTGGGGGTAATTTCTATCTCTTTATCTGTTTACAGTTTTCCCTATTTAAATGCATGATTGGCAGAATACTAAATGTTGTGATTATATGCTTTGAATACATGTTCATGATATACTATGAAAGGACGTGGGTCCACATTCATTCTTACGTAGGGTCGGGAGATGCCCGCACCTGAGTTTCCGTAAGGTCGGGAGATACCCGTACCTGAGATATTGTAGGGTCGGGTGATGTCCGTACCTGAGTTTCCGTAGGGTCGGGTGATACCCGTACCTGAGATTTAGTAGGGTCGGGTGATACCCATACCTGAGATGTTGTAGGGTCGGGTGATTCCTGTACCTGAGATAATGTAGGGGTAAGTCAGGTAATACCTGCACCTGAGATTTGTAGAGGTAAGACGGGGAATACCCGCACCTGAGTTGGGTTGCGAAATACATGTTATGCATTTTATGTGTTGTGATAATATGACTGAATGTTACCATTCCAGTATTTTACATCTGTTGATTGATAAAAGAGGCAGATTTCATTCCCACGAGTGTATTCCACGCACTCACCCCTTAATCTATACTCATACTACAGGAGCTGTTGAGCATGATGAACCCTAGATGGAGAGAGGCGGTATCGCTTTTGAACTTGTGATTTTAGGATGTGTCGCACAAATATTTTCAAAACAATATTTTAAGTCTATTCACGTTTTGTAAATAATTCTGAGTATACTGTTGACGTGAGATCTTGATGGTTTATTCCGCTGCTTTATTATGTTATATATATATATATATCGTATTGAGACCGAATATTGTCGGTAGTGAGACCGACTGTTGATATGAGAATGATCCATATCATCCCTTACCTCTTTCTTCTGGCGTCTCTTCCTCCTTCTTTCTATTGTGTTTTGTGTCCCTTGCTATTTCTCTCTTCACGCCCATGTGAAACTCTGATAAAATTACCAAAAGATTTTGGAGCGTGACAAGATGTAACAATTGAAATGCTGAAATAGAAAGATAAACAACCAAAGGCTTATAGTGGTTCGAAGGTGGTGTAATCCTTCTACGTCCATTCTACTCATTCTCTGAGAAGGAACTTTGTTAAGCAAGTTTGTTTTATAAGACTTGACCTTACAAACTATTAACCTAACAAGTTAACACCTACTAAGATTTTACTTCCACACAGGTTGTTCGAATCTCAAAGGCTGACCCTCACAGGATCCTAAACTCACACAGAGTTATTACCTTAAACTCCTAAGGCTAAACACTCAGCAAAGATCAAAATCCTATCAATTGAGGACACCACTAAAACAACCTAAGCACATAGTATAAATGTTAAAAGTATATAAGTTTCTTCAACTAGTGGTTGATGCAGCATTGATGGATCTTGAGCTCAAATGCTTCTAAGGCTTGACAACTTTTCTTAGAGGTTGAGTGACTGAAAACTTGTGAGTTGAGTGTTTGAGAGTTTGAGAGCTTGTTCTTACTTGAGAGTGAGTGATCAGTTTTTCAGTGGTTGCTTTAGTAAACTCTTATTTTATTTATAGGTGAGGAAATAGGTCTGTTGAAGAGAGACATACTTCCTTGAATTTGAATCTTCTTCAAGTATTTTGGAGCTCGCATTAATTACCTCTGAAGGATCGCATTTAATTTTTCTTGTCTTGTACTCCAAGCTATTTAATGTGGTTGCACTAGGTTGCAGGTTTGTTGCAGTCTGTCAGGCCACGTGTTGACTTGTTACAGGTTCTCGAGACTGCTTGATTAGTTTGTCTCTACTGGCTAGTTTTGAAGAGACATTTCCTTGGACGACACTGATCTTTCTCGTACTGCATTTATGTGTGTGTGTTTGTCAATTCATTCTTTCTGTCTTTCTTTAACACAGAGTGTTGTATTTGCTTTCTACAACCCTTACAGTAATGCAGCTTTCTATTACTGGTTGTATTCGTTCTGCTTGTTGTACTACTGCATTATTCTACTTACAGTATCCAAATATTATCTTTTTCTGTTGCATTCAGTAGCGCCCTTCCTTTCTACCTGCAGTATCCTCTTCTTTGATCAATTGACTACTGATTTGTAAAATCCTCCATTCTTCAACTTGTCTTCTCAACTCAAAACTAATTTAAGTTTCACTTAAATAGTGTGAAAAATTGGGTATTCTAATTTCCTATTACAATGTTGTTTTGTCTCATCAAAATCTAACTATAATTTCCTAACAAATTGTCTTTTTACAATTTATAAAGTGGCTTCAAACTGTAAAATCGCACATGAGGCGCATGCAATTTACTTTAGTTATTTTTAACGATTTAGAAAAAAATATGCAGATTTTTCGATAACCCAAATATAAATGACGTCATGCTTTTAATAAAGGGTGGATCAACACAAAATTTTCAAATCACAAGGGGATCAACCCATTTTACTCAATGAATATATATTGTATTCATTTGAATGACTAAAAGAGATTGATACGATTATCTCTTCTAACTTATCCTTTTATAATTACATTGAGAATATTTATATTATTGATATTAATTCACGTCGGCTAGCTAGACGTTCATAATAATTCCTTTTACAACAATTTTTACATTTTTCAATGTAAAAGATCTGTCAATTATTTTGTTTCTTTGGTAGTTTTGTTGCCTATCACTTTTGTTGGGATGACGTGTTTTCCTTGTATGTGTTTGTAAACGATCAACTTCCTAATTGTTTCATTAATTAGTGGAAAAAAGTGTTTTTTTTCCTTTAAGTTTGCTTCACTAGATTTTACATCATTTATTTTTCGTCTTTTGTTTTCTAGTACAATATATTTAAGAAATGTCATTTTTTGTCTTTTGACATGTTATAACAGGTAACTGTCACGTATTGATATTTTGTCTTATTTGATAGTTTTTAATCAACATAAATAAAAATGACATTTTCATACTAGTATTTGTTATTTAATATCAAGAAAATGAATGGAATTTTCATTTTTCCCTTCATCTAACGTACCTAAATTGACATTAATAACTAAATTGGGGATTGAGTCCATCGATTTAATATTAAAAGGTTAATTAAGTTTTGATATGATTGTAAATGAATTATCTCAATAAAGTTGGATCTTGATACGAATATCTTTATATATATATATATATATAAAAGAATGACCTTATATACCACATGACAAGTCAATATTTTTTTCATATTAATTTTCTTTTTTTTTCTACAAACTAAATTTATAATAAAAAATTTTTTAAAGCTAATTAATATGGTAATTAATTATTTCAAGTAAATGTAGAAGCCATTTATATATTTGAAATTTTTGTGTTACAAAATTTAGAGAAAAAATAAAAATAAAAAACTAAAATAAGTTGCATTGATTAAAATTGATTATTCAAACTTTTCAATCTCTTGACACTTATTAATTAATTAATGTAATTGAGTTTTTTGCGAATATGTTATGTTTTTTTTGTGAGATTTTAACTTTTATTTTTTATCATTTAATTGAAAATAAAATTAAGGATTGTCATAAATTTCAACAATAAAATCCAACTAAAATAATGACAATAGAGTTAAATAATATAATAGACATAATAATACTTATTGTATCAAAATAATAAATAAAAACTCATTCATCTTCCTCTACAAATGCAACATATATTTAATTAAATAATATATTAATCAGATTGTGTTATATTTAATGCTAAATTAAACATATAAATCATAATTATTTATTTTCTTACATAAATAATTTTTTATTTTTTTTAATTTACTTAATTTGATTGGATTTTTTAAATCTCGTGTATTACACGACCCTATACTAATCCAAAAAAATTAAAAATTGACCATCGAAACTTGCAAATATGACAGATCTTGAGACATTGAAGAAAATGAAATCTAGGGATGGCAACGGGTAGGGACGTAATCAAACCAAGTCGTTCGTAAACAGTTCGTGGCTCGGCTCGATAAATATTCGTTCGAGCTCGACTCGTTAGCTTAACGAACTGAGCTCGAGCCCGAGTTTCAAGCTCGTTAAGCTTAACGAGCCGAACTCAAACCTAGACATGTTCAGCTCGATAGCTCGCAAACATGTTCGATTAGGGGTTCGTGAATAGGCTCGTTTATAGTTCGTGAGCATGTTCGTTTATATATTTTATTTAAATATGGTTATGAATTTTATAAGTTTTTGAAATTTAGATAATTAATAATTAGTAATCAAAAGAAAATCTTTAACCAATCCAAAATGTTATGGATAATCTAATTTTTTCGAGCCGAACTCAAGCTCGAACTATCGAGCCTATATTCGAGTCCATTTCGAACTTTTGACAAGCCTTTATCGAACCTGTATTCGAGCCCCTATTTCAAACTTTTGACAAGCCTGTATTCGAGCCCATTTCGAGCTTTTGACGAGACTTGTTATCGAGCTTTGTTCGAGCCGAACTCGAGCCCATATCAAGCTCAATCTTTTGATTTCGAGCTGAGCTCGAGCACGATTTTCAAAGCTCGAACCGAGCTCGAGCCCGAGCTAATATCAAACGAGCCGAACTCGAGCCCAATATTGTTCGGCTCGGTTCGACTCGTTTACATCCCTAGCAACGGGGCGGGGCAGGGCGGGGCGAGGCTAGGGGAGCAATCCACATCCCCGTCTCCATGATCGCGGGGAATCCCCGTCCCCGTCCCCACAAGCGAAATGGGGAAATTCCCCACCCCCACCCCCTGCCTCATCTAGTTTTTTTTGTTTGTTTTTCAAATTTTTTTTTATCTAATTCATATAAAAATAATTCATATAATTACATATATAACTAAATATAAAAAAAAAGGCTCGAAAAGATGAAATTATAAGTTAATAAAACTAACTAAAACACAAAAATAAATTATTCTAAGAACTTTTCATTAATTTCCATCATTCTTCAATACTTCTGCACTAAACTGTTCAATCACCATATAGTTTATTTTTTATATTAACTTAATTATATTATTTTAAAAATATATTTATATATATAAATGTAAATATATATATATATAATTGGTAGGGCCCCACAGGGAACGTGCGGGGAATATGATCCCCGTCCCCACCCTATACCGCCAATCGAGGAAAGAATCATCCCCGTCCTCGCGGTGTGCATTTCGGGGAATTCCCACCCCGTTTGGAACGGATCTCCACGAGGAACGTGGAATCCCCACCCTACTGTCATCCCAAATGAAATCTAGCTAACAAGGTAGAAATTTTTAGCATCAGTATCCGAATGCTTTTAATTTAAAAAAAGATACATGGTTGTTTAGATTTGAAAACATGGAGGGCAATTTGGGAGTGCAGGTGCAGGGTGTAGGGAATGGGGATTAGGGATTTTGAATTTCAGAAAGGAAAAATGAATTAAATGAGATTAGGTTAGCATTTTTCATATATATATATATATTTAACAAAAGAAATTGATAATCTAAAAAATGAAATTAAAAATATTCATATTAATCTTCATAATAGAATTTCTATTATAGAAAATAATAATTTTATAAAAAATGAAGATATAAAAGAGACAGAAGAAAAACAAGAAAATTTCTTGTCGTTAATAAATACAAATAAATCTTCAAAAGAAATTATTCAAATAATGAATATGTTTACATCACAAAAATGGTATACTAAAATAACTCTTTTAATTGATAAAAATTATCAAAAAGATTTCATTGTCATGATTGATAGTGGTGCTGATTTAAATGTTATCCAAGAAAGATTAATCCCTTCAAGGGTTTTTCATAAAACCACACATTCTCTCTCTCATGCAGGAGGAGGTTCTCTGGATATTAGTTATAAACTACCAGAAACCTTAGTATGTAAAAATGGAAGGTGTATTCCTACTAGCTTTCTTCTTGCAAAAGATATTTCAAGCCAACTTATTCTTGGCTTACCTTTTATTCATAGTATTTATCCTTTAACTAGTGTTGATGAAAAGGGTATAATTGGTACTTTCAATAATAGACCAATCATTTTTCAATTTATTAATAAACCTATTCAAAAAGTTCTCAATGAAATAAGAGAAAAAATGGATAGAAAATTATTTCATATTAATTCCTTAAAAGAGGAAATTAATTTTCTTACTATTGAAGAGAAATTAAAAAATCCAAAATTACAGGATAAAATTAAATTTATTTATAATAAGTTTTCTCTTGAAATATGTGATGATCACCCAAATACTTTTTGGGATAGAAAAAAACATGTTATATCTCTTCCTTATGAAGAAGATTTTAATGAGAAAAATATTCCTACTAAGTCTACACCATGTCAGATGAATGCTGAATATTTAGAATTATGTAAAAAAGAGATAAAATCTTTAAATTTTATATATAAAAGAATGATCACGTTTGTGACACATGATAAACTTACAATATTTCTCATATTAAATTCTTTTTATGAATGAAATATAAGGTTGATAATAAAAGAGTTGTTATAACTAATTAATGACTTTAAACAAAAGAAATAGCTATTCTAATTAATTAAATTCTTTAATAATAACTATAATAACTATGATAGTAAAATTATAACTATTAAAAATATAGCTATTATAACTATTATAAAAATAGCTATTATAATAAAGTTCTTTTAAAATAGCTATTATAAATTTATAACTAATTAATGACTTTAAATATAAGATTGATAATAAATTAATATTACTAAACAATATGCTTTTGAATAAATTTGTTAAAATAACATATGCTAGACTTTTGACATATAGGAATTATATATATGAAATTTGTTTAATTTAAGAATTTTGGAAAGAAAGAAAAAGCTAAAATAAAGGTGGGATAATTGAAAACAATCGTTCATATCTATTCATGAATGAAATTTGATATATATTTAGAATATGTGAAGTTAAATAAACTATTGAACTTATATGATAAATTTTAATTTTCAATTTTTAATCAAATATTTGAAAATAAAATTTGAGAGTTGTTCTATATTTAGTAAAATCAAACTAAAAAGTAGTAGTAGGAGGGTTGCATATAATATAATAGGTATAGCAACGTATAATTTTGCAAAAATAAAAAATAAAAAATTAATTACTTTTTTTCAAATGCGAACATATACTTCATAAATGTAATAATACATAAATATATTATATTGATGTTAAATTAGAGGATATACATTGTAACCCATATATAAATATATATTTATTTTATAAATAATATTTAAATTAATCTACTTTTACATTTTTTTTAATTTAGTATAATACATGATATTTAAATTAATCTACTTTTACAATTTTTTTTTTAATTTAGTATAATACATGGGTCCTATATTAATAAAAAAATAAATAAAAATTAAGATTTAAATGACAACTCCACAAGTAAATTACCTACAAATTAGTGTAATCTTTAATTTTTTGACACTAGTTGGATACTATCCACAAATAGAAGATGATGCAACCTTGTCATATAGTATTATAGGTTGAGAAATGTTTCTGTGCACCAATTGCACATGCAACTGGGTGTGTGTGGGTCGGGTCGGATTTGATCTGGATTTACGCTCAATTTTTTTTTTCAATTTATACGGTAATCTTTATGTTATAAGAGTATAACACTTATGTATAAATATCATAACTTGTAAGTAATATTACTTAGACTTTTCTCAGTATGAAAATTCATGTAGTATAGTTGTACATTTATATTATAATAAGGGAAAATAATTTTTTTAGTTATATATGTTTGAGTCATTAGATTTTTAGTCATCTATCTTTCACCGGTTGATTTTTAGTCCTCTATGTTTAAAAAATATCATTTTTTAAACCTTTTATGTACAATAGTAGGTAATTTTTTTTTAATTACAATTTATTTTTAACACAAAAAAGAGTTTTACTTCATTTAACATGTCTAAATTAATATTAATAATTATAAAATTATTTTTCATCCCGATACAAGTGAATTAGAGAATTAAACTTCAAATCCTTTTTCGACACGAAATGTATGTAATTTGTGAAAATTATAAATTTGTGAATTAGAGAATTAAACTTCAAATCATTTTTCGGCACGAAATATATATAATTTGTGAAAATTATAAATTTGTTAATTGCTTAATATCAAATTTGATGCTAAAACAGTTACCTACTATTGTAGGTAAAAGAACTAAAAAATAATATTTTTTAAACATAGATGATTAAAAATCAAAAGGTGAAAGATAGATGACTAAAAATCTAATGAGTCAAACATAGAAGACTAATAAACTTATTTTCTCTTATAATAATTTAATCTTTATGTTATAATAATGCAACCTTTATAAACAGATATAATAACTTTTATGTTTTAAAGTACTACATAAATGTTATAATATTATAACATAAAAGTTAAATTATTATAATATAAATGTTATATTATTATAACATAAAGCTTTAAAAGGTATTATATGTCTGTAATATAATGTAAATGTAAAACTAATATAACATAAATGTTACGTTATCATAACATAAAGGTTACATGAACATAACATAAAGATTACGCGCAGGGGATCGGAGTATTGGTGCGGACATGGGTGTGTGGGATGTGTGAAAACCACCCCTAGGTCGAGACAACCCAATTGCACGGATTCTAACCCATACACCTGATGCATAAAAATAATTGTGTTATAGGATTAAAAATAATTGCATAAAAATAACCGAAATATAACTTATCAAACAAATTTGAAGTTTAGAATTTAGATAATGAATCCTCAATATGAGTATAAATAATCAAATAATTATAATATAAAAAATAGTAAGTCTTTTGTAAGACCATCTCACGAATTTAATAGTAAGTTTCTTGTGAATCTGTCTCATGAAGTTTTATTGCATTGCGTGAGATGGGTCAACCCATAATCCAAACCCTACAATTCACATGTTTGTGGATGATGGGACTCCGTTTTGACAGTAACTATCCGTGAAACCGTCTCACATAATTTTTTGTGAATAAAAAATAGACTTTTATACTAATACGAATGATCAACATTGCAACTTTTGATTCAAATTAATTAGACCCACAAGATCTAATCATGATCTAGCGACTATTTTGCATCCTTTACGACAAAGGGTGACTCTCTTGTGCACCGGGGGCACGGATCCTAGGATCCGTGTCCCCGACCCGACCCGGTCTATATATGGGTTGTATATATAGAATTTTTATTTTTATTTTCCTTCCTTTCTCATGGCGTTCCTCTGCAAATCATTCCGCCAATCTTTGTGAACCCTTCTCTGCAACCCTCCTCTGTCATTGCAGCCGTCGCCGCCGATTTTGTTGACAAATTTATCAACGAAGCCCTCAGATCTTCCGCCACCGCACCACCGCCGTCGCCGCCGATTCGAGAAATTTGACAATTTTTCCCCAATTCTCCTCACAGCTCCTCAATCTATAAAATATTCTCCACAATGCACTTTTCTTATTGTTTCTGGGGTTTATACTTGTATCATGTGATGTGGATTGATCTGTGTTGTGGATGTTTGTGTTGATTTGCTTGCTTGATTCTGTATTTGGGGTGGTATTTGAGTTTTGTAGTGATGAATGCAAAGTGTTTGATGAAATGACTGTTAGAATTTTAATTTAGGAATTTGATTTGATTTTTTTAATTTTATTTAATTGTTTTTGGTGGTATTCTTTTGATATTGTAATTGTTTGATGATTTGATTTCTACCGAGAACAGTAGTAAATTAAAGTGACAATAATCTCTATCATTTTTATTTGTAATTAAAATGTAGATTCAACTGTGTCTTTGACCCTTTTTTTCTTGACTATTTTTATTGATTTGATCCTGTTAATACTTTATCTTACAATTAGGTGAATTTGACTCTTAATACTTCATCTTACATAGTCTAATACCTTAACAGAAACATGTTAATATATTATGTTATTATCAGTCAAAAGTACTTAGTTGATACTTGAAAGTTATTCAACAGATACCTCACTACAAGAAATTTTGGATTTTACAACGGGTATTACCCGTTGTCGTAGCCTGTTTTTGAGCGTTGTCGTATCCAGCGTTGCAAAAAAAATTTGCCATTTTACAACAGTAGAAAAGCGTTGTCTTATCTAGATACGACAACGCTTTTCAACCGTTGCACGAAAGTGTTGTGTACAACATTTTGTGCAACTATACGTGCAACGCTAAAACAACCGTTGTCTTTCTGAGTACAACAACACAAATATATGCAACGCTAAAAAAACCATTGTCTTTCCGAGTACAACAACACATATATATGCAACGTTTACAACCGTTGTCTCTATTGCATATAATTACATTTATGCAACGGTTTTTTAGGGTTGTCGTTTTCAAAAATAACAACGGTTATGCAACGCTTTTTAGGGTGTAGTCATTTCTTTATCACAACCCTTTTTTGTGTTGTCTTTTCTTTTTATTCACATTTTTTGCAATAAATTTATATATTTTTGCTGGATATATATAATAATATAATTTAATTATATAAACTAAAAAATGCATTACAAGAACATCTAAACATCGTTAATATCAAACAACACATTCTAGAATCCTCTCACCAATATGTCTCATGCATCCCAACACTTGAAATCACAAAACATTACGTCTATATATAAATTTAAACTCCAAAACAATAACAAAGTTGCGCGTATTTGTTTGAATAACATCACAACCTTTGCAAAAATAGCATCAGGAACTTCACATGGACTCCCTATGTCCCCACAATCTGTCAAATGTAAGAAAAAAGTTTACATGAACACCTAAAAATCATAACATGGTCATATTAAATATTCAAAACAAAGCATTGCAAGTTAAAATAATGGACTCACCTTGTTCTACCCATTTATATGTTCTTGAACACAATCAGCCCATTCAAAGCGAACTTCATCAATATCAGCTCTAGAGCACTTCAGATGTGTAAACTTTGAAAAAACAATACATACAATAATCAACTTCATTTCATTTCGGTGAAGTATACAACATGCATATTAAATAGAAATTAGTTACTCACAATTGAACGCAATGAAGCCATGTCCACAGTTGCATCTTTTTCAATAAGTTGTCTCATGTACCACAACACAAAAAAACCACATTGTTTGGAATCAGGTTGCAAAGGAGCCTACATCACAATATATGAGTATCAACTAACTTATATATATATATATACTTGGTGATGATAAAATAAATATCAACATAAGTATAAACACACTTCATTCACATCTTCACCATACATACCTTGACTACTTCCCATGTAGGTTGTTTTTTCCCGTTCTTTCCAATCTCTGTATTGAACATTCTCAAGGCCCTTCATGAAAAAACAATGTATTAATCATCGTACATGCAACATACATTAAGCGAACAGAAATGTACTAAACTTATTAAATTGAAACTTACAAATCAACAATCTTTTTCCAGGTTTGATCATGCAAGCGATGATAGAGAAGGTCCAACAAATGACAAGTTTGCTTGTGGGGGTTGATGACAGTTAGAATCCAATGGAATCTATGGAATTAAGGATTAGAACAAATCAGTCACAACTTCCAACTCGAAATCAACGAAACAAAAGGTCATATTACCTTGTTAACAGTTACTATAATTATCAAAACTGAAACTCTCCAACTCAACCACTCGAAGTCATATTTACTATAATTTCCTTGTTAATAAGCACGTACGATCAATAAGACAGTATCTATCATGCAGTTTAACAGTTATCCTGTCTCATTTTCCTTCTTCACTCATATATAGATAACATCTTTGAAGTGCAATTTCTCACAAACAAATAGTTTCAGCAAAACGTGTCCGTATCATATTATGGAGTACCAAAAAGCAAATCAAAGTTTACCCTACATTGCAAGGTACCAAAACTAATTGGCTAAGCAATGTACCACTCAACCTTTTTGCTAGAGCATATGCCCTTCGTTCCATCTCATTCTCCCGAAAATCTTGATCATCTTTTGTCGATGGCAAGTGGCCTATTTCATATGGATCCACAAATCTGAAGTTTTGAAGCTTGTTTTCATTTACCAACCTTTTGTAGAGATGCCTAACCATCATTTTTAATTTATGGAAAAAACCACAATGTTAAATATAATAATAATAATGGTAATACTAATGATAACAATAATAATTGAACTCTTACTTACCACATATAAACAACCACACATACATATGAGATTGGCTCCAATTGACAGAATGGAACTATGTCTTCAATGTTAACAAATATGTTGAACTCACGTCCAAATACTTCATGATCAACCTCTATCTGTACATTGCCTCCATTCTGAATGACAAGCTTAGTATAGCAATATAGCATGTGTAATGGCTTTGGCACACTTGATAGATCAACGGCAGGTAAGTCTTTGTTCACGATTTTCTTCTTTACAGGTTTCTAAACATTGTATTAGCATGATATGTCAGTAGATCTCTATATTTACGGAGCTACCTAATAAAAAATTAATGTAATATAAGGGCCTTGAAAATGTATTACCTTCACTTTAGGTTTTATCAAATGCGATGGCCAAGCAACAAGAGAACCTACTGCCTCAGTAATGCTATTGCATTCTCCAGGAATTGGCAAAGGGGCGTCGTGATCCAATGCTTGATCAATGGATACACTCATGCAATTTTCAGGTAAAAGATTACCATGAAGGAATTGATTAGCTCCACCCACTTTGATAATTGTGCCATAGACAGCAATCTCCGCTTGAGATGTCAATGTTAACGCGACTGGGTCACCCTACAATGTCGATTAGGTTATAGAGATAATTCAACTATATTTACAGAAATATAAAGAGTGTAACATGAAAAAAGAGTTTACCTTTGCTGGCCAATTATTCGGAACAATTTCGAGATCGTCATCCGAATCTTCATTTTGATGGTGGTTCTTCTTAACTTGTGGTTTGTCATCTTTGACTCTCTCATCCTCCATCATTAAGGGCCTAGGTAGTTTAACTGAACAACTGCCCTTCTCTTCTTTGTCAACTTCATGTGTAGGTGCATTCTTCAAAATCAGTGCTTCTAGTGTTTTTACTCGTGCATCGAGTTCTGAATTTATCTTTCGTTGTTCTTGTAAAAGCAAATCTTTCTCCACCAGCATCCTAGACGAAACAGCACTATAAGTTGACGGAGTGACATGACCTCCGGTCCCCCTCAAACGTCCCCAGTGTTCTTGTGAATGAAGAGCTTTTGCAAGGATGCCATCTCTTTTACCTTCCATGCTGAATTTACCCTCTTTTTTTTATTGTATGTACTCATCCTACAAAGTAAATTAGGTACAACATAGCAATAAATGTGATGGATAGGTGTACTGCCCCGGATCAAAATGAGCATAATTAATTAATTAAATATTTTAACCTATGATTTAATAATTTTGTGCGTATGAATTAACTGTTTAATTTAATTTGTGCGTTTCAGATAAGTGTTTAATGCACGTTTAAGAATGATAATTTTATTAGATGTGGAACATAGGATATTTATATACCATTAGATGCGTATCGAAAAAATGAGAAGATAGAAACGAACTAGGGGTCAATCGGAGACCTATAGCTCGAACGACGATGAAAAGGGCAAAACCCGAAGTTTCGATTGGGAAAACCGGAAGATATTTCCGATGAATAGTAACTCGGAAAAGTCAACTCGTGAATAGTGCCAAGATATTTTGGATGAATAGTATTTTTCCAAATTCTATAAATAGGGCTCCTCCGATTCATTTTTCACCGTTTTTCCGAACGAGCCGAACGCGCCGAAAACTCGTAAGTTCTCTCTCTCCTCTCTCTCTCTTCGTTTTCTGTTTTCTGGTCAGCGGCGCCACCGCCGGCCGGTCGCCGGAAAATTTCAACGTTGTTGAAATCAGACGATTTTAGCACACAACGTTCGTCTCGACGAGACGAACCTAGGATAGGTCTCGGATTTCAAATCCGATTTCTCGTTCGCCGGAAAACGGCGAAAAACAGTCGCAAAACCCTAAACCCTAACCCTTGATCACCCTTTCTCTCTCCTCTGTTCTTTCTCTCTCCACCGCGCCGGAGAAGCTGTCGGGGGTCACCGGAGGTCGTGGCCAGATGCTGGAGTGCCGGCGCCGCCGTGGGTGGCCGCGCCGGAGAAGGACAATATGTATATATGTATGTATTCGTGCATGTGTGTGTGTATGTAGGTGTGTTAGTGTGTGAGTGTGTTTGCATGCTGTTGGGGCGGCGCATGGTGGCGCCGCCGTGTGTGATCGGTGGGCCGGCGACGGGAGGTCACCGGCGAGGTGGTCTGGTAGGTGGCCGGCGGCTGGTGTCCGCCGGCCAAGGAAGCCCGATGTGTGTGTGTGTATGTTTTCCCATGCGTGTGTGTGAGCTGCTGTGTGGGTGTTTTGGGCGGCGGCTGGTGGTGGCCGGCGACTGGGGGTCGCCGGCCAATGTCACGGCAGGTGGTGGTGGTCGCCGGCGGCAGGTGGCCGCCGGCCAAGGGTTGGTTTGGCAAGGGTTTGAGTGTGTGTGTTGAGCGTGGGTTGTATATATGTATATATGTGGCTGTGTATGTGTGTTGGCCGGAGTTGGGAGGTTGCCGGCGACTGGGGAGTCGCCGGCCGGTGTCTGGAGGTCGGGGGAGGTGGTCGCCGGCGACGGGAAGTCGCCGGCCGGAGTTTTGGTTGGAGTTGAAATTTTGGAAAAATGTGACTTCGAAGGATTTTGCGGTGAAGTTTCCGGGTACTATTCATGCCGGAATCCGGCGATGTACGGACGGAGGTGGTAGCCGGTGGTGCGAGGTATCCGGCGAGGTAGGTGGTGGTGGTTGGAGGCGGCGCCGCCGCGCCGGGCGACGCCGGGAAGTGGCCTGCTCGAGCAGGCCACCGTCGGGTAACCTGGGCAGAGGCTGGCCGAGAAAACTCGACCAGCCGGGTTGGGTCGCGCCTAGCTGCCGAGAAAACTCGGCAGCCGTCGGTGCCGGGTGCCGGCGCGCACCGTGCGCGCCCGTCGGGTGCCGACGCGCACCCGACGCCGTGTTTTCGATCCGAATCTCGTTTTCTTTCCGTCGTTCATCCGTATCGAGTCATCGCTGATGAGACGTCATTGACCGAGGGTCGTGGGCCCGGTCAAAGTCAACCCTTTGACCAAAATTACCATTTTACCCCTTAACTTAAAATGCTTCGTTCGAGCTTGTTTCAACTCCGATTGAGCTCATTCTTTTTGCATTGCGATCCTTATTTCAATTCCTATCATCTCAGCCCCTTGATTTGAACTTTCAGCCTTGTCTCCAAAATTCCAATCTTTAGATCGTTCGATCCGTCGTGTCGTTAGCGAGCGTTTTTCCGCCGGAACCTTTTACAGCTTTATTTATACAGTATTTAAGATCTAAGAAACATTGTAACTATGTAGGCTACTTATTGGACTGAGCTTTGAGTTAGCAAGTTATCAGACTTTCGGATTTATCAACTCACGTGGGTACCACCGAACAAGGTGGGGGTAATTCCTATCCTTTTATCTGTTTACAGTTTTCCCTATTTAAATGCATGATTGAGGAATACTAAATGCTGTGAATATATTTGTTGTGCCATATTATTACTATGGTTGGACTGATGTCCACCTTGATCATGCATTCCGTTCGTCCCTTGCTATTTTCTACTACTCTAAAAAGGTCTAGCGGTCCTTAAAATACGCTAGCGGTATATGAGACCGTTTACAGGGTAAGACGGGGGAACCCCGCACCTATGCGTCCCTTGCCATTTCTAATATCTGCTATGCATTTTATGTGCTGTGGCAACGTGACTTAAGATTATTTTACTAGTATTTTTATATCTGATGAGAGTCATAAGGGGTAGAGTTATTCCCACGAGTGTATTCCACGCACTTACCCCTTTATTCTGTACTCACACTACAGGCGATGATGAGCATGAGGAACCCTAGTCGGGGAGAGAGGATGAACTGTTTTCTGACTTTTGTTGTATGAGACGAGGTCTCCAAACATTTTCAAAACAATGTTTTAAGTTTAACTCACGTTTTTGTAAAATTTCTGTATATATATATTCTGAGGATTCTGAGAACGAGAGATCCTGATGTTATTTCCGCTGCGTATGATGTATATTATCAATAGTGAGACCGAATGTTATCGGATGAAGCCGATTTTTGTTATGAGATGGATTCTCATCGTCTCTTACCTCTATCTTCTGTTGTCCCTTACTTAATTCTTTCTGTATATGTTAAGCGACCCTTGCTTTTCTATCTTCACGCCCGGGTAAAACTCTGATATTTTAACAAAAGATTTCGGGGCGTGACAATAGGTAAGAGAGAGTGTTGCTTAGAAAATATATTAGAAATAAAAAAACTCACAATCTTCGTAATTGTTTCTTTTAAACTCTCTTCTTGTATTTCCCCTTCTTTAGGCAATCGTGCTTTCATCCATAAAATTGCTCTGTTGACTTCATCATCATTGCCCAATTCAGCAGCCTACAACCAATAACATATTATATAAAATAAGACTTCAATATGAGAATGATGATCCAAATAATAATCCATAAAAAATGAAAGACTTACACACTCTTCAGCCAAACGTGCATATCCTTTACGAGAAAGCTTATGTGGATATTGCAATTGACTTCTTCGCTTCTTTTGTTCCAGACTCTTTGTCTACACCAATTGATTAACAATCATAAGACACCAATGACGTAAAATATCAATTAAGCATCATATGTTGAATCTGACCTTGAACTCTTCTGATAGTCGACTGATCACAAAATTACTCCAATCAACTTGCTCAATACCAGATTTAATGGATGGAGTATTCAACTTCTCAGGATCATTTACTCTGCTAAAAACAAACTTATTCGTGAGTCTTGCCTTGTATTGACGCCACTTCTGGTTAGCCGAAGACAAACACCCCTTCTTCCATGAAGGAGGAACATCAAACAACAACTACAAAAATAATGAGCAATTAGAACCATGACAGCAACATATTCTTATGAGAAATTAAAAAATACAATAAAACACTACGAGCACTTACATTAACAGATTCCTATATGTTCTCCTTGACATCGCTCGGCACCTCCCTCCAATCATCAAGTGTTATTTTGACCTTTTCTCGAGCTAACACTCCAATGTAACTCTGCATTTCAGCACCAAAAGGCCCAATGGGCTGACCAATGTTATTGAACAAGACTTTCTTTCTTTTACATTGAGCTCTTTGTATCGCAAGAGCATGCATGTAAGTACGACCCCTATACTGCCTTGATGTGCTTGTACTCTTCCCTTTAGTTTTTGTGCTGCCCTCATCCTCCGAGCTTCTCAAATCGTTATCAACTTCATCTGAACTTGCTAGATTTTTTTCCTTTTGCAGTTTATTCTTACTCTTCTCAATTGTCTCATCTTCTTTTGCAGAAGCCCTCGTATGATACACCATGATCCGAACCTACAAAATGGATAAGATTAGGTTAGTTGGTAAATATTTAACGAACAAGTAGAATATCATAAGAGAAAAGTAATAAGTTCAGAGGTTATATACCAAAAAGATAATTACAGAACTAGGAAGTGCAATTATCAATCCAAATCCCATCACAATCTTCACGCACACATGATGTCTCGTTCTCATCTGTACTATCAACTTCTAATGGGGGCATCCCCATTGTAAAACATTGATAGTCCATGTTATATGCTTCTAAATCATCACCATAAATGTGATCAAAATACTCTCTACCAGGGGTTGAAAGTACAACATGCCATGCAGGATCTCGAGAGTCTTCAATGTAGAAGACTTGTTTAGCTTGACTACCCAATATAAACCGATTGGATTTGAATCCAATTCTATTGAGGTTTACTGTTATGAAACCAAGATCATCTATTTTAATTCCATTATTGTGCTCAACCCAATTACATTTGAACATTGGCAAGCGAAAATCGTGGTAATCAAGTTCCCATATCTCTTCGATAACTCCATAATAAACCATGTCCGTCACAACTGGATTTTTGTCCTTTGCACTAGCCACTTGCATGGTTTTTGCAACTAAACTGACTCCCGAGTTTTGAACAGCTCGTACACTATCACGCTCTCTCGTATGATAGGTAACCCCATTAATCATGTAACTAGAGTACTTCAACACATCTTTTTGGGGACCACTTGCAATCAACTTCAACTTCTCTGATACTTGACCATTAGAATGATTAATTTCATTTGAAACCTATAATTCAACAAGTCGTAATTAACATTTTAATTGAAATTATAAATGCCAATAGGACAAGTTAGAGTTGTAATACGTACTCGATCATGTATCCAATTAATAAATGTCTTGTTATGTTCATCCAAGAGTTGTTTCTCCGACTTTCTTCCGAAACTTAGCTTTAGGTGAGCCATATGTTGACTAAAAAAGTTCAATGAGATCAATATACGAATAATAACATATAAGGTTTAATGACTTAGTGAGTTCACCTTATATACGGTTCGATCTCAATGTCATTTGTCAAAACATAGAGATGAGCTTGTCTCAAGTCATCAGGAGTAGCTTGGAGCACTTTTGCAGTTGATAATGGTCTAGTCATGTTAACTTGTCGTTGTTTTGATGGGATTCCAATTGTGTGAACACTAGAAAGGTAGTTTGAACAAAATTCCACAGCCTCCTCGGCAATATAACACTCAGCTATACACCCTTCAGGCCGATTACGATTTCGTACGTAGCCTTTTAGGACCTTCATGTATCTCTCAAATGGATACATCCATCTGTACCAAATTGGTCCACACAATTTCACCTCCCGCACAAGATGAACAATTAGGTGAACCATGATATCAAAGAACGATGGAGGGAAAAAAATTTCAAGTAAACACAAAGTTGTCACAATCTCCTTTTGAATTTCATCCAACTTTGAGACATCAATAACTTTGTTGCATATCACATTAAAAAAGAAGCACAATCGAGTGATTGCATGTCTCACATTATCAGGCAAAACACCACGTATAGCCACTGGAAGCAATTGTTGCATTAAAGTGTGGCAATCATGTGACTTCAGGCCATTAAGCTTCAAATCTTTCATTGAGACCAAATTTCTGACGTTAGGCGAGTATCCCGTAGGGACCTTCATTCCCATCAAAGATTTACAAACCTTTCTTTTCTCTTCTTTACTCAATGTGTAACAAGCTGGTGGTAAGAAAGTTTTTTTGTCACCCACCTTCGGTGCCAACTCGGTTCTAACTTTCATCGACACAAGATCGAGTCTAGCTGCTATTCCATCTTTCGTCTTACCTGGAGTGTTAAGTAATGTACCGACTAGACTTTCACATACATTCTTCTCAATATGCATCACATCCAGAACATGTCTCACATGTAAGTGTTGCCAATACTCGAGTTCAAAAAAAATTGATTTCTTCTTCCAACATGGCTTATCTTCATTTACATTGGATGCATTGTTACAACTCTTTTTGCCCCATGTACATTGGATTTCTGATACTCTTTTAAAAACATCACGACCACTCAATGGTATTGGGGCAGGGTCAAACTCTTGATTACCATCGAATGACTTCTTTTATCTTCGATAAGGATGAGTAGCACAGAGAAACCTTCTGTGACCCATATACGATATTTTCCTGCTATGTTTCAGCCTTTTTGCGTAAGTTTTATCACCACAAATAGGACACGCACGATATCCTTTCATAATACAACCTGATAAGTTTCCATAAGTTGGGTAGTCATTGATGGTCCACAACAACACTGCTCTAAGTAAGAAACTTTCATCTCGAAAACTATCGTAAGTTTCAATACCTACTTCCCATAGAAGTTTTAAGTCCTCAATTAAGGGTGACAAATAAACATCAATGTCGTTCCCCGGTTGTTTAGGACCACCAATTAACATAGTGAGCATCATAAATTTTCGTTTCATACACAACCATGGAGGAAGATTATATGTGATCAGCATTACTGGCCAACAACTGTACGTAGAAGTCATCATACCATGAGGATTGATCCCGTCTGATGATAGAGCCAATCTGAGATTTCTTGACTCGGAAGCAAATTCAGGCCACTTATGATCCACTACTTTCCAAGATGGTGTATCAGCTGGGTGACGCAAATAACCATCAACAACGCGATTATCAGCATGCCAAGTCAAGTCCTTAGATATCTCCTTGTTTCGAAACATCCGTCGAAATCTTGGAATAGATGGGAAGTACCGAAGGACCTTTACTGGAATTCCTTCATAAATCTTAGAATTTTTCCCCACTTTCCATCTTGAGATACCACACTTAGGACAATTAGTAAGGTCCTTGTACTCCTTACGATACAGGACACAGTCATTTGAACATGCATGAATTTTCTCATAATCCATTCCCAATGCAACCAAGGTTTTCTTTGCAGCATACAAAGAGGAAGGCAATTCATTTTGGGGAGGAAGCATTTGCCTAACCAAACTAAGTAGCTCAGTAAAACTTCTATCACTCCAACCAAATTTTGCCTTTAAGTTATACAATTTCACAATGGCAGACAACTTTGTTAAAAAATTACATCCAGGATATAGAGGTTTCTCTGCATCCTCAAGCAATTTACCAAATTCACTTGGATTTTGATTGTTGTATTCATATCCAACATGTACCATGTCAATAGGTTCTTCTACACCAAAATTATATTCATTTCCCCTAAACTGATCACTATCAGACATAGACATTCCTGACTTAGATCTCTCTCCATGCCACATCCATGTATGATATGTTTTATCAATTCCCTTAGTCAACAAATGCATCCTAACAATGACATGTTTCCATTTCCTAAGATTACCACAATCTGAACATGGACATGACATTGCATTGACATCATCTATATTTTGACATGCAAAATGCATAAAAGACTCAACCCCAGCCCTGTACTCATCTGAGAGTCTGTCCTTGAACATCCATTCCTTGTCCATCTTGAGTAGGAAATAAGTAATTAACAAATAAGCACACTTTAGTAAACATTGATAAATTAATTACAGTAATTCAACATAGTTATTTAATGCATAATTCGTAATTCAATGGTTAACCAGTTATAACAAAACAGAAGTAGAACATCAGTACTTCAAACTATCATATGTCTCACATCCCCAAAGTTGTTGTTATTAGTCTCTAATTCCTGCTCGTAACTTCACGATTTGGTATCGACAAGTAACTAAGAATCTCGTTAGGTGCAACAATGGACTCAGAACAAAATACTTATAAATAAGCTTTCATCTCATTGTCTAGTTACTCAAACATGCCTCAATTAATAAAAGCATAGCCCAGCACATTTTGTTATAATTAGCAGATATATCGCAACACATCAGATTAGGTAGTTAATCTAACTACCAAATTTATTTAATATCTGCTCAATTAACACAACACCAATACCACTATCATTACAAAAATGGTAATAAGTATAATATTTATCAAAATGACTCAAATAACCATCCAAATTGGGTTAAACAACCTAACCTTAAGCACAACAGTTAACTTTTCCTCCCCTGATTCAAGCTGCAATTCCGGGTCACTCTTCTCAATCCCCTACCAATCTTTTATAAGCTCACTCTAGTTTTTGCAGCAGCACCCCTCTTGTACCATTTATTTGTTTATCTTCTTTTATACTCCTCGAAATCATAAACAATTTCTACAAGAATCAAATATGAGTAGCTGATGATAAGAGGATTTATAACTTCACTTCACGACAACAAATAAGAAGAAATTCTGGACCATGAATTTGCAAGTTCATACAGCAAACATAATATAAAAGACCTCGAAACATGATGTTCACTAGACACTCAAAAAACCAACTTAAAGGGAGTCATCACTTATTTCATATGCTCATCAATCTTCTTGACTGTTGCACTTTACTTTAGCATGATAGTTACTTTGGTAGTAAGAAGTAAGCCTATATAGTTCTACTCAACGTCTGTGAGATGAACAAGCCATTAAAGAGGTTTAAAGTGTTAATCTGAACCAAAATAATCATCAGTTATAATAAATATACTAGTATAAAACCATCATCATTTTCTAGTACATTAAATCTTTTGACACATATTATTGTAGGTATTGCAACTTAGTTGATCAAACAACATAGATAAACACAGAAAAGTCATTTTCCCCTACAAGGCAAAAAAAATCATATTGATTATGAAAGCAAGTTGTCAACTATCATACAATACATTTGGTGGTGTTCTTGCCAATGATACTCCTGATAAGACATACTTCTTAAAAAGTATAAAAAATAAAACCAAAATGACAGCCTGAGTGTCATTCCACGCAATGCAGAACACAAACTTAAGAACAATAAGAGTTGTAATACCAAAGTGAATATGGTGTGGCTTCGGCTGCTGAGTAAATTGAAGTTATTAGAACCCACATGTCTATACTCTGCATCAATATTGAAGAAGGAAGTTAAACGTTTAAATAGAAAGCATAACAACAGAACACTAGTAAGTTGTAAATTAGGCATGAATATTACAGTGGAAGAGCAAAATTATACATGATAACTAAATTCTGAGAAGTTTTGTGATTAAAACCAGTACTGTGAATGTACAAGTCAATTTACCTTCACCAGATGCTATTAGAGAAAGAGTGTGAGCAGGCGATAGAACAACCTCTTCCTTTATTCCATCCACATATGTACCCTGCGGAGTTAAATATTATCCCTCAAATTCGTTGATTTATTTTATTTACAAGCAGTCTTGTTGATTTCACATTATCTGTGATACTGATACTAAACCTGTAGAGAATGAAACAGCGTACTTTGCAGAAATTGCAAGGCAACAATCACGGGACCTATGGGCAGTTGGGCACTATAATTATTTCCCCAGAAATTGAAGTTGTTGGACTTTAAAATCACAATTTAAATAAATTTAAAAAATAAATTAAAATACAAACAAGATCCTTAGTTTTGTACTGCTAATAACAGAAAAGAGCAACCACAGAAATCATCGGAATACTATGAAAAAATAGATTCTTCAAATAGTTCAGACAGAGGAGACAAGGAGCAAGTGAGGCTTTCATTCTTTAGCATCTCCTCTCACATACCTTTTTTTCTAGGAAATATCTTTTATGCTCTTTTGTTACAGTCCAAATCTCCATAGTAAAAGATACTGAGAATTCATGTACAGGTCAAAACAAAGTCTTAGTAGTCGAAGAATTTAGAGTGTACACCAAAACTTCTCTTCAACTTCACAAATTCTTCTCCTAGAATGTTGCATAGTCCATAGTTCTGATCAATTAAGAACAATCTTTTGCTCTATATAAACCATTTAAGAAACATGCAACATCATTCACTAATCTTCTTTTAGGCTGATATCCGAGATTGTAAATCGAGAAATAGTTGTGCGCGATCGCAACAAGTTTCACTGTTTCAAGGATGGATCATGTTCTTGCAGGGGGCTATTGGTAATGACCCTTGAGTTGTAAAATCTTTTCTACTCTTCAAGTTAGTTAGTTCAGTTAAATTGAATCTAGAAGAGATTATAGTTGTTCTTGTTGCAGTTTGGATGATGATATCTACACTTTGTTATAACCATACCAACTTTGTTTTTCTCAATTTGGTTATGCTATCTAAGGTGAAGATCCATCCTTAACTTGTGCACACTCACACACACAAGTATATAACCATATGTATATATTCAAGTCAAAGGTGGATTTACTCTAGATTTACTATCATTGGGTGTAGCATCTCAAAAATTAATAAGCTTTTTCTATGTTTGATTGTGGAATATTATATTAGTTGACTTTGTCCTAATTAGAGAGCTGCGACATTGCTGTCAAATGGCATACAGCTAAGATGAAGCTGAAATTCTGGTATTAAGACACCAATTGAACCCATCAGTTATGGCATTAAATTGGTGGAATTTAAAAGGATTTATATTTCATTAATGTGTTCTTTCCCACTAATACAAGATCTATATATATTTTATCTAGGTATTTTATTTTCTTGTGACGTGCATCTTTCTAACAATAGATATCAGCTAGTTTAACTCATTATTATTATTAAGAATTCCCACAGTAGGATGTATGATCACAACTTATGTTTGTTAAATTTAAGTTGGTCTTGAATTAAATATTTTCTACATGTAAAATGTAAGGTCACTTTGCAGACCTGGTATGTTGATGATTAACCACTCTGCTTGCAAACCTGGAATTGGTTACATCAAAATTTTCTATGCTAAGAGGTCATGAGAATTGAGACATAGCAATGAACTCAAGAGAAACTTGAGGTAGTAATTCATTCCTATGATGGTGTACTGTCCATGCACTAAAATCACTTTATGCCTTATTTGTTGTCTTATGTACATTCACATATGTGATCAGTGCTGAAAAGTCAGTCAAATTGTCTCAATACCTGGATTTATTTCTATTGTGACATTTTTGACAATGGTTTCTACATATAAGTTGCATTTCCAAGTAAACCATGAGTATTTATTAGCACGTTGAAAATGGTGGGAAACCAACTGTTCATTCAACTTCTCATTTAATTGTTTTTATTCTTTGCACAGTGGGTGTGGTGGCGCAGATCCGATGGAAGAACATATATCAACCCATGGAAAGGACTTCTTTGGTTCAGTTTTCTTCTCATTATATCTTTCCCTGTAATAAGTGATTCTTTATGTCTCTTTAGTATAAGAGATGACTAGGAATCATTCTAGTCATGTCGATGCCACTCAGTTCTTTCTATATATATCAAAAGATCATCTCGGCTCATTGATCCAAAGACAAGTCTAAAATCATGTGCATAATGGACAACTTAATTTTTTTGGACTTAATTATTGTAATTTTTATTACATAGGAGTGCTTAACAGACATGTACATATCTATACCTAAGATTCAAGTGTAAACTCACATCTCTTATAATTGTGAATAGCAGGAACTGATGTTCAGTAGAGTAGGTTTACTGTCTCTTAAGGACTATACTTATAAAAGAGATCTAACAAGATGGTTGGTCTAATTGAAACATGTTAAAAACATGTCTTTGTTAAATTCCAGTACAATGAATTAAAATGTTTAATATATTGTAGTTTGATAATGCAAATGCATGTTTAGGAAAGAATCACATGTTTATTACTCACAAAATATTCACTGCCTATGTTTCCATCAGATTTTGTTGCCTTTGTATAAATATTTTAGTCTCCGTTATTGCTATTTCCTTATCATTTTCCTATTGCTAGCAGTTGCTTTATGTTTTGTTTCTTTGCATTGCTCTCTAGACTTTGTGCTACATGAGAACATATATAGGTACAAAAATACTCTGTAGATGCGATACAAAGCCAATCCTGGATGCTGAACATCTCAAGAAATTGGATATCACAAGATATATTCTATACTCTACTTGTCAATACTCTTATCTCTAAATCTGGAAGTCCCACCACTGTGAAGCACTGCCAGTATTTCTCTTCTGAATCTTCTTATACGCACAATTCATTAAGTAGAAGTACTAGCTAGAGAATCCATCAATGAGTGATCTGATCAGCTACATTATAGTTGAAGTAATGAGCATTACCGAAAGTCAGTAGTTAAAAACTAGTTTTAATTTTTTCCTTAGTTTTTAGATATTCTTCAAACACTCCTCAAGGTTGAGTAGAGAGGAATAATTCATTTTACTGTACAATCTGTTAATTCATTTAGGAATGACATTCTGATTTTAATTCTTAGACATTGCAAAATCTGCTACACTGCATGTGAATAAGCACGCACATCACTACATTCCAATATATCTTTATTGATTCTAGTCCTAAATATGTCTTCTTGAAGAAACGAGGCTATTATTTCATTACTCCAAGAAGATCAATGTACGTATTCGTAAACAGAATAGGTAACGATCATTGACTACCCAATCTAGCAATTGATGTCCAACTGAAGAGACTTCAACATAATAGTCCCATAAAATTATTGGTTATGAAATGGAAAAAAATGGTTAAAAAAGAGGCAGATTTCACATTGGCTCCAAAACAACAAGAAAGAGAGAGCAACAATATCAAGATTTTTATTTTGTCTTGCACTCAACAATGTTATTCTAATCATTCCATTTAAATAATGGCAATTTGCACATGATATCCCATGAAGCACGAAAGAAAGAATAAATACCATGAAGACAAATTCTAACTGATTAATTATCCATGTTCCGAAAAAATTGATCGATATTTAAAAAAAACTAAAATAATTCATTTAGAAGGTAACTCTAGTATCTCTCTTGTCTCATTTATTTGTTTCTCTTCTTTTATAATAACAAGCGACAAATCTACACCTCAAAATCATAATATGATTTCTACAAGAATCAAATAAATGAGTACCTTAATAGACTTCACTTTAGAACTATTTTGAAAGTTCGAGGGAGGCTAACACCCCCGGCCCCCCCTAAATCCGTCCTTGACTACACCTGTGCAATACTATGAAAAAGAATATCAGGTGAAGTGTTTGAATATCCCTTATAAAAGGTGCTTAAGAGTTCTAACATAACATAAAGCAAGACAATTTCATATTATAAAATGTAAGTAGCTAGGAATCAAGTTTTGTCCTTTTCCTAAGTTTTCAGTTTGTTATATGTCATTCCTGTTACTGTACATTCTGGTAATTCATCAATGTTAGGATGTATACTATAAGCCTAGTTTTTTTGTATGAACATCGTTTATGGAATGAGAATCACATTGGTCATATGTTTGCATTTTATATTTGTTATATATGTTTATGCAATGTCCAATTAATTTATATTATAGATAACTTGGTGTGTGGTGCCACACAGAAGATCATGTTATCAGTTTCTTATAAATTATAAATAGTAGCTCACAACCAAGATGGATTTGGACAAATCATCGGAATGGTTGTAGTGTAGTTTGGTATTAGTCTGTCTTGACTATAAAACTACACTAGTACACTTTGTGTGTATTGAGCAGGACCATTTGAGGTTGTTCGTTTTATACTGACTATATAATAGAACAAGACCTCTGTTATTATGGATGTACATCTTCTTAATCCCTATATAATAACGGGCACGTATGCTCAATGTTTATTTCTTTAATTTGCCAATGGGTGAGATTTATTCATAAATCAATAAACTCGGTGAGTTGGGAGATAGCATTGTTTATATGGTGTTCTGTTGATTATAGAAGGAATCCGTGTCCTAATTATTTAGGATGATAATGTCCCCTTGAGGAGCTCATAAGGATTATCATGTAAACCCTGCAGGTGGATTTGATCCGACATGATAATAAGGATGAGTGGTACTACTCTTGGAATTAGATGTAAATTATTTAAGTTGTCAGTAACTTATTTAATTTACGGACATTCGATATCTTAAACACGGGGAAATAAATGTACACATAATAAGGAGCCCATATTAAATATGGGATTGGGATGGTAGTTCAATAATAATTCTCTAGTGGACTGAATTATTATTGATGGGCTTCAGTTATGTGTTCGGGCCGAACGCAGGATACTAAAGCCCATCAGGAGGCCCAACCCAATTCCTCCTCTAGGTCCCTGGTGTAGCCTATATATAGCTCTTTTCATCAGCGCCTCTCATAACACAGAACATAGATCACAGAAAACACGTGATAAGTGAGAGAGAGCGGAACTGATTTTTCTCGAAGGATCGTTGGCCACGCAACGTTCGAGAAGGGCTCAGAGGAATACATCAGAAGATCAAGAGGTCTACAAGGGTATGATTTCTTTCCGCTGCGATTTATCGTTGGCCACGCAACGTTCGAGAAGGGCTCAGAGGAATACATCAGAAGATCAAGAGGTCTACAAGGGTATGATTTCTTTCCGCTGCGATTTATCTTTGGATCCCGATTCCGATAGCATAGGGCCGGCGATCCGTCGGTTCCAACAATCAAAACCAATTATCTCAAGCATTTTGTATCATTGCAAATTACATGAGGTTCAAAACTTCAATATAAACCATTTGAGTAACATTACAAAATTGTTCTGCATATAGTAACATATAACAAAAGGTACAAGTAAACGATTAACTCAACCACTCTGATTTCCCACGAGGATATGGATCCATAGATGTTGGACTATGCAACCACAATTTAAATAAACTAAAATATTTCTACTATTGCGTCAACTCA
This sequence comes from Scutellaria minor, assembly GCA_954870855.1. Taxonomy (NCBI): domain Eukaryota; kingdom Viridiplantae; phylum Streptophyta; class Magnoliopsida; order Lamiales; family Lamiaceae; genus Scutellaria; species Scutellaria minor. The sequence goes on along the minus strand of OX940731.1, from coordinate 12,241,463 downwards.
TAAATTATTGGTCCGAAAACTTGTAAGGACGGTTGATTAACATTACTAAGGATGAAAGTTCAAATCCAGTGTTTGCAGAATTTCTTGTTATACATAGAGTGGAGACAATATACGAATAAGATCCTTAGTTTTGTACAGCTAATAAAAGAAAAAGCAACCACAGAAATCATGGAAATACTATGAAAAATAGATTCTGGAAATAGTGTAAACAGAGGAGACAAGAAGCAAGTGAAGCTTTCATTATTTAGATTCTCTTCTCTCACTTCCCTTTTATCTAGGAAATGTCTTTTATGCTCCATTGCTAGAATCCAAATTTCCATAGTAATAGATTCTAGGAATTCTCATACAGGTCAAAGCAACTTCGTAGTAGTTAAAGAATCTAGAATCTGAAGCTGAGAACTTTAGAATCTAGCTTAGTTCATAGAACAATCCTTTGGTCTATATATTCCCTTTAAGAAACATGCAACAATATCAACTAGCTTCTCCAGAATTACTCTACACAATCAGTTCTCTCCATCTCTCCCTCTCTCTCACTTGTAATCAAATTACAAATCTTAGAGAGAAGATTACAAATCATCTTAATTTATGAATCTCAAAGCCCTAAATCCAAACACATTAAAGTATGCACCAGCAAATTGCAATTACATCTGAGGCCTCAGAACTAATGGGAGTCTCCTTCAAGAAATAAAATCAGACAATGTAGGCAAATTGTTCGATCATCACAGCCCCAGGTAAAATCAAGTGATGTTAAACTCTAACTTTAGAACAAGTTAATTTATCCCAAAATCAAGTGTGCGAGAGAGAGAGAGGTTAGCGGCAAACCTGCGGCGGGGCAAGAGGAAGACAGAATGGAGAGGTTCTTGGCGATGTGACTGTGCGGCAGCGGCGACGTCCCGGACCTAGCAGCAGACGGGCGAGCCGTGCGAGATGACTGCCTGTGTGGTAGATCAACGGTAAGCACCGTATTCGCCGCTGGGGAATTCACACGAAAGGGGCCGGGTGGATTACCTTTGGGAGAATGAGATGGGGAATTTCTAACCCCCTTTGCAGAACCAGTGGTGGGTTTTGCGGCGGTGGTGGGTTTTGGTGGTGGATAGGAATGGAGAATTGAGCGGATTTTGGTGGGCATGGAAAGGGACGAAGCAGTTTGGGTATGTATTTGAAAAAACCTAAGTCCAAATTAATTGTGTATAAGAATTAATCATTTGAGTATTAATATTAATTGTTGGAAAATCAAATACAATTATATGTTTGGTAAAATTGGTGATGTCCTCCCACTTGAGTTTATGGTTCGACCTTGGCTTTATGCAATAATTTTTTATATATATATTCTTAATTTTAATTGATATAAATGATTTATATAGATCTTGTTCTTTTTACTTTATAAATTAATTGTTTAAAATAAGTTATGTTTTTAATTTGTATTAATTTTAAAACCAAACCACTATTATATATTTATTTTTATTTTATATAAACATATATAATTTATGAATTATGAATTGTAAAACATAATTTTCAAATTATGTTTTAAAATAATAGTTAAATTTTGTATTATTATATAAAATTAAAGGTGAGAGTAATATTTTAGGTGTAGTTTCTTAATTAATTCAAAATAGTATTTTTAAATCTTATCTATTTTTTAAAATTATGAGTTTGTTCATATATATAAGATAATATTAATGCAAATAATATAAGAAAACATTATAAATGTATTAAATTTTTTAAATTTAGTTAAATTAACAAATAATTAATTTATAATTAACACAACACATAAAAAAAGGGTTGCGAAATGGGTTGTCTATTGGCAAAAAAACACTACAAAAAGACAACGTACAAAAAAGCGTTGCACAATGGGTTGTCTATTGGCGAAAAGTACTATGAAAAGACAACGCACAAAAAAGCGTTGCATAAAAGGGTTGTAATTTTTTTAAAAATTCGCTCAAAGACAACCCTCTGAAAAAAGCGTTGCAAAAAAGCGTTGTTGTTTTAAAAAAAAAACGTCATTTAACAACCCTCTGAAAAAAGCGTTGTCTTTTCCATTATTTGCATTGTCTTTGAGCGAATTTTTATAAAAAAGACAACGCTTTAGTGAAAAAGGGTTGTAAATTTGGAAACGACAACCCAATTTCATGAAAAGTGTTGTCTTAGGGGGGTTGTAAAATCCAAAATTTCTTGTAGTGCCTTAAAAGGTATACATATGATACCCGAAAGGTATTCGACTGATACTTAAAAGATATTCAACATATATCTTGAATGTATACGTATGATACCTTATGTTATTATGTGATAAATTTGGTGTTTGGTAATTACCGATACCTAAGCCAAATAGATGAAATACCTCAAATGATAATTACTAATATCTTATGTGTGACTGTATGTAGGTCTTTCCTCAAACAGGACATAGACTTTGTCTATGTCATCTACAACAAAATTCTGTAAATAGATTTGCAAAGTTACAAAAGGTTGACGACAGAGGTCATTTTCAAAAGAACAAGTACACCAAACAAGCCAGTTCAAATTCAACAGCACTAAAGGAGTTTGGTTCTAAAACTCCAAATCCTAGATTATTTTAGATGAATTCTGAAATTGTAATTCTAGAATACAATTAACTTATGAAATGAATATTATTATGTTTTTAACCAATTTTAATATATTTATATATGTAAGTATCTAATAACACAAAGGTAAATACTTTAAAGAGACTTATGTAATACCTTTAAGACAAGTATCCATTATCTTTAAATGTAAGTATATAATACTATATATGTGAATATGTGATACCTTTAAGGTATTAGTGTAATACCTTAAATGTGCATATGTAATACCTTAAAGGTATTATCTGAATGATTCATTATGTTGTTTAAAATGTTATATGTTAAAGGTATCTATATAATAGTTTAACAATATTTATCAAATAACTCAAATATTAATATGCAATACATCAAATGTATATATGTGATACCACAAAGGTATCTATATAATACCTTTAAGGTTACTTAAAAGTACGAATTCAATACCTTGAAATGTAAGTATATAAGTTAAATATGTAATACATTAAATGTATTAGTGTAATACTTTAAATGTGTATATGTAATACCTTTGCTATAAATATTAATACCTTTAATTGCAATCAACCGGTACTTTCGCGTATTAGCCTATAACAAAAAGAACTTTACATATGTAATTATCTGACTAATCTCCTTATGTTTTACTCTTTCACAATATCATTATCTAGTTAAATATGTGATATCTTAAAGGTATCTAGATAATACCTTAAAGGTATCATCCCAAAATCACTGTTATCATCCCAAAATCACCAAATATATAAAACATAAACATTGTTATCAACTCCAATTCCCAAAACATAGAAATTAAAAAGATTGTTTCAATCCAATTACACAAACATAGAAACTAAAAACATTGTTTATAATCAAATGATGGAATTTCGGAAGCTTCTTATCGGAAAAGAACTTTTATGATGACTCAAACATTTCTGAACTTGAGCTGCAAGCTTATTTCTTTTTGATTTTATTCTTCATCTTTAGCAGCTTCATCATATGGTAATTGGAAACAATTGAAATCTCTCTTATAACAAAGAAAAACTTCATGTATTTCCTGCAAAATAAAATATAAACATGTCTATCAGTCATAATACTATCATAATATAAGTATTTATCAAAATACTTAAAAGTATTCAACTAATACATTGAATGTAGATAGTTGATACCTAAAAAGTATACAGTAGATACCTCGAAGGTATACATGTGATACCTGAAAGATATTCAGCAGATCTTAATAGCATACATGTGATACCTAAGATATACTCAAATAATACCTGAAAGGTATTCAACAGGTATGATATCTTAAATGAACACATATAATACCTTAAGACTATTCATGTGACACTTAAACAATACAAGATAAACATTTATTAATTTCAACAACCATCTTTCTTTTTTCCAACTTCTTCACAATAAGTTCTTTTTGCAAATTTACCAGAATCTTATCCTTAAATATTTTATACATAGTCTTTGCATTATCCCCTTTCAACAACATTCCTTATTACTTGACTTTTCACTGCAAAAAAAATAAAAAATAAAAACACCATATAAAAATCAAAAATTAAATATACAAATGATAACAAAGACATGTGATACCTTTAAAATATACATGTAATACCTTTAGACTAGTCATGCGATATCTTAAAGGATATTCACACAAAATCATACCTAAACAATATAAGAGCATAACACCTTTAACATATAAAAATATCGAAGGTATACAGTAGATAACTCGAAGATATACATGTCATACTTGAAAGGTATTTAGCAGATACCTCAATAATATACATGTGATATCTGAAATGTACTCAAATAATACCTGAAAGGTATTCAACGGATATCTTAAAGGTATCACATGCCATACATTAAATCAATACATATAATATTTTAATATTAAAACATTTAACATATAAGAGTATAGTCAAATAACCAGAACCAAACACATTTTCCTTTTGCTTAAGAAAACAAAATCATAACAAATAACTTTTAATATATTTAAGGTAACACATGTCATATATTAAAGTAACACATATGATACCTTAAGGGTATTCATTTGATATCTTAGAGTAGCATCATGCATATATAACACATATGATACCTTAAGGGTATTCATTTGATATCTTAAAGTAACATCCTATATATATGTGTGTAATACCTTTCAGATAATCATATGAACCTTAAATGAACACATATGATACCTTAAGACTATTCATGTGACACCTAAACAATGCAAGGCAACCACTTATCAACTGCAACAATCATATTTCCCTTTTCCAACTTATAAAACTAGAAACTCAATTTCAAGATAATCATCAATAAACATAACAAAAGGCAGTTCAACTTGGATTACGTAACACTCAATGGTTGAATTTCACAAGAATATAATATAATGCTAATAAAACTTGAACTTACAGGCAATTAGATCTCATGTTCTTAGTATCCTGAATCCAAAGCTCCTCGGGCAGCTAATTGGAAATAGGCAAGAACGGGCACCTGATCATCAATTTGGTTTTTCTCAACTAAACCATTAAATCAGATGCTTCATTTGGAAAATGGGCAAGTCCATGTATTCCGATCGATTCACATCTTATAACAGCTTAAATGACAGAACCTTATCATCAATCTCCACATCAAATTCATATGCTACGAATTTTCCCATCTGAGCGTCCCTCAAATCAAACCCTAATATCTTAAATTCATTATCCTGGAACCCTAATCCCTTCACAATTGCCTCTTTCAAATCCTATTCCATCATCAATTTAATTACCACCACAAAAAATTTGCAGTCTCTCTACAAATCTATCTCTCCTCCGTCGCATAAAACCCCAGCCCTCAAACCCTCCAAAACACACAACTGCTACCGTCCTCTTCGAGAAAAGACAGATCTGCGACGCTTGCTTCGAAATCCGTTGCATCGCGGACCTCCGATGGTCATCCCGACATCTCCATCATCGTCACAGCCACCAACTTGTGCGCTCCTAACTTCGGAAGGAGATATAGAAAGGAAGAGAGGGAGAAGAACGGTAACTACACAGAGATGTAGAAAGGAAGAGATGCATAAGAGATGTAGAAAATAAGAGAATGCGAAGAACTGTAACTGCCTAGAGATGTAGAAAGGAAGAGAAAGAGAAGAATAGCGTTGAAGTGAGAATAAAAGAAAATAAAAAAATAAAAAATATATATATACTGACCCATTTTCTAACCGGGTCGGAGCGGGGCGGGTTGGGGGCACGGATCTTAGATCCGTGCCCCCGGGGTATATAATTTTTTGCGTACGACAAATTAAACTGGTAATCAAATTAGCTAGATATTACTTCATCTCGAAGGTCCTAAAAAAAATTGCACATCTAAAGCACCTAATGTGGGTTTTGGGTTGGGAGAAATTTATTTCCTATAGTAGCTCTTTGAGTTAGCTAAATCTATATAAAGTCAGGTCATTATGATGTACCATAAGACAACTCCGCTTGATTATTCCTTACTAAAGTTGAATTATATATTAACAATAAACTCTATTCTACTTTCCAACTTCCCAAATCTTCAAACCTAAGAACCCTAAGCTAATTAAGGGACTTACTTTATTCATAAACTTCTAATTCATCAGAAATTATTTTGAATAAATCAATCACATTGAAATCAAGAACTAACAACATATATTACATTGAATCAACTTAATTCCATATTTACCAAATCAAATCCACTTATTTCATTGGGTTAAATAATCACCCATGATACAACTCATACCAATTTCCAAGTCCAGCACAAAGGATACAACAATGAAGTATAGTTGTCACTGTATCATCATTCACAAGTTTGATGGATATGAAGGGATAAAAATATTGCATCCCCAGTATTACATACATGTGATTAAATCAGAAAGAATTGAGACAAGCTGTCCGATCAAGGAATGTAATACATGGGATTTGGAAGCTTGAACGAACGTGATGCCATGGGAGAACCCAATAAATCGCTCCACTGGTCTCCCGAGTTTCCCTGTATTTGATAACCCTCTTCCAACAGGTCACTCCTCTTCTCCGTTTTGTACCTTGTTGCTGTCTTTGAATGATCATCCAAGGACCTGCACAGTTTGAGCAACAAAAGGGCTTTTAATCAACAATTGCTGATCTCCCATTGAGTCTTTCTACTAAATTTTAATGCAGAGTAATTATAGATAACCAATCAATTATGTAGGACACGGTCATCATCATCATCATCATGTCTAAAGAAACATCATTAAGTTGACATGACCACATGAAACACTATATTCAGTCCTAATTAGGTTGTGTTTGGATTGAATGATTTGAGGACATGAATTTGAAACTCATTTTCAACAAAATCTTGGGGGATTTTGGTGAATTTGAAACTCACTCTTACTTGGTGGGTATGGAATTCATTTAATTCCTTGTATTCTCAAATCTCTCAATCAAAAAACAACCTTAATTTGTAGCCATTAACAAAAAACTGAAGCAACACCAAATGGATATGGTTTAAGACCTACATGCGAGTAGTTGCAATCATCTAAGGTGGTTAAACATTACAGGTTACATAAAATGAAACCATGAGTTTTAATAGCTAACTTGAGCACATGTCGATAATGAATTATATCTGAACAAGAGATTCAATCAAAGACTATAACTTCATCTCTTTCCTCTATTTCTCCCCTTTTCCCCTTGTTTCTCGAAATTAGTTAGAGTGGACGATTAAATGATAACATAGCACCTACAAGGTATGACTATGCGATCAATATAGATCCACACATCCACATATAATAGACTGGCGTCACTGGCCAATATGAATTTCCAGATTGCAGATTTAACTTCCACAGGATGGGTAGAATGCAGATTATGGCCACTTAACTAAGTGATCATTGGCAACTTTCACCAGCTAAATTCTATAGCCTTTATGTGAATATCATATCCTAATGAGACTCGTAGGTACATAAGATAATCTGGGTATTTACAGGCAATGAAAAACAAACGTAGTTAAATTTCTCTACGGCAGAAAGGTGGCCTAATTGTCAGTCAATATGCAAAGAGGTAATCTCAACAGATACTATATAGATATGACACCAAAATACTGAAAAACAGTACAAGAAAAGATGAAGGATTTATAGAAGCATGTAATGGCCAGTATGCGGATATAGCATTCATTATAAGAGGCTAAGAGATAACCTCAGCATATCAGATTAAGAAGATTTCAGCATGAATCTAACATAGAAAATAACATTCAATTTATGAGACATTATTAAAGACAAACTCAGGTTTTAAAATTCCGCAACGTTCTATGGACATGCACCTTCCTCAAGCTTTCATGCTCACTTGTTTCCATTGATATCTATATAGACTAACCTTCCCATACCTATTTGTTATTGTTATGAATTCACAAATAACAATGGAGGAATCAACTAAAGGACATCAGTGATCTAATTCAATATATTCAAATTGAGAGTAATTTATGGCATCCTCAAATCCTATAGCATCCTACCCCTTAAAAATTTTCATAATTGTAAAAAAACCAAATGAGAATACATATGCAGTTTAATCATGGAGCTTCTCATCATTATCACAAACTATTTGGATAAATGGCATGGATAATCTTATCTAGATTCCTCATCATCACTTAACCCTCAAAAACTACCTGTTTATGTTCAAAAAGGCATAATAGCTAGTCCTTATTAGTCCTCAAATTCTCCAATTTGACACCATCTAACCATGAACCGAAACACCAATACGCCAATGCTACATGCATTAGCTTAACATTCTTGATTCAAGAATGAGGCAGAATTTCCTTATGAATCATGAAAACATACTAAAAGATGAGAAGAAAACTTTAAACTAGTTTCATACAACAAAATAATCGACAGAAGCACGTACAGAACACAAATTACCTCAAAATGAGCTTATCCCATTTTAGGAATCCAGCTTGGAACAAATTATGCACAGTAATATTGCGGTGCCTTTCACTTCGACCAGTTAACAAGATAACCTTGAACCCCAAGCTTAAAACCTCTTCATAAAGCTTCAAACTAGAATCTATAGCAGGCGCCATTCCCATCTCAACCCACTGATCAAATTTTGTACTATCAAAGATTTCCAAGCTACAATACATCATAACCAAGAAAAAAAGCAACACATCAGATTAAACCCAAGATCATTGCAACATTAATTTCATCACAAAAACTAAAAAATTTACCCATAACCATGCTCTGCATAATAGGGAAGATTGGAAATTAGGGTCTCATCCACATCAAAAACCCATGCAAATTTGCCCTCTCCACTCAAATTAACACTTCTTGCATAAATTGCAGCCTCATTAGAGGTCCTTTGAAGATCAATTTTATAGCCTTTCCCAGTAATATATTCTCTCACATAATCCACACATTCTGCAGGAATTGTCTTCCATGGCCCTAAATTATTTGCCTCCACAGCAACCCTCCAACTTGTACAATCCAATTCCACTTCTTCTTCGTACGGATTATCCAAATGGGCTTCATTAATTTCGATGATCAATGGCCTCGGAAAGACGTCGGAATTGAAATTCTCTTGAGGAAAGGCAAGGGGCAAAAAGCACGTCAAAAGTAGAATTATTTTCAAGAAAATCATTGTGGACCAATGAAATTGATGTAATTATTTGAATCAAAAAATTGTTTAATTATATAACGAAGAAAAGGGAGAAACGAATAAATTGTAGATGGGATTTGGAGTTTGTGAAGAAATGCCTTTCTTGGGGAGAATAGGAAAACCTCTGTTGAATTGCTTTCTTCAACCCCATTCCATCCACACACGCGCGCATGGATTCAATTTTTAAATGCGAGGAGATTCTGACTCTACATCTACATTGTGTGTGGGCGAAGTAATGTAGTCAATAGGATTGGGAGGATAACACGCACTCATTTATTTTAAATAAATATATTTTGGATATTCGTTGTCTTTAGAAGGAATAAATTTGCATAAGTTTGAGTTTAATGTCTGCTTCACCCAATTTCTATCGTTACTTCAATCCTTTGTTTCCTTTTCCTCTTGCATTTATCATTTTCAAATTACTTATCATTGAATAAGAACACGGCGGAAAAGTAATGGTGATTATTAATAATCGAAATATTATATTGAATTGAATCGAATTGAAATTAACATTTTGGCCTGGTGTTTGAACATTTCAGTTCGGTCTCGATTTCATTTTTCCAAAAATATGAATTTTGGGTTTTGATTTGATTTTCATAATAGAACTATTTAAATACTAGAAACCAAAACGAAATACTTACACTAATGTTTAAGTTAGATATTTTAATTCATTATTATATGTGTTGTCTTTTATCATCTTAAGCTTCTGAATTGTAGTTGTTTATGTGTTATTGTTATTGTAGGATTTGTAAAATTTAAAAATTTGTGCATTTTGTTATTTAAAATCTATGCTTTGATTTTATTATTTGGAATCATCGAATGAGTTTGATTTGATTTTATTGAGTTTTAATGCGACTTAATTTGTGGAATATAGGTGTTATACTGTTATTTAATTTTTATGGTTTGATATTTGTTAATTTTGTTATTGTTTTAATATAATTTATTTATTGATTTTTTTTCCCTAATTTGTTATTTTATTTTTTGAAATTTTTGGGTCTAAAGTAGGTCGGCACCGAAGTTATTACCGAGCCGAAACAATATTAGATTCGATTTTTATTAAGTTTTCACTAAATTTGATTTTGGTTTTAAAATTACAATTTTTTTTTTTATTCAGTTAAATAACCAAATCAATCTATGCACAAAAGTATCTTGACCACTGACGGGCGACGGCATACAAAACAAGCAATTATTAAAAGTTATTAATGTGTTAATAATATTAAAATTATAATTTTAAATATTGTTAATGGGTAGACAAATCATGACATTATTCTGCAAATAATCCATTATTATTATTTTTCTTAAAAAAGGAAATCAGGGCGGCACCGTCCAATGACGACGCGTCAGAGGGGCACAGTCAAGTACTTTTGTGTTTTTGATTTTTTTTTTTTAATTGTCTTGGAATATTTTCCATTTATTATTTTGATTCTCTACTTTTTCTCTAATTCTTATTTAATTTCTAAAATTCATTTTATTCTTTTAATTTTATTAAGCTATTAAAATTACACTTATGTAATTTCATAAAATTTGATGTACTTTTTTTTTAATATATTTAATTTTACTTGTATGTGGTTGTCCTTTCAAAATCATAACTTTGAAGTCTTTTACGTATTAGTTATTAAAAATTTAATAAATGAATGTATTTACATAGTGATAATTATCCATTTTGTTCGATAATAAATTATTTAAAATTATAAATAAAAAATTAAATGTAATTAATTAATGTAAAATTTTAGTTAAAAATAAGTTGATGGATAATGAGGCGACACATGATGAGTATCAATGTTAAAAATGATGTGTGAGTGTTAATTGATAGATTGTGAATATTAATAAGATGATGGAAGTGGTATATGTGGTGGATGTGAGGAAGTCTTTTGTGAGACCGTCTCACGAAATTTTAATGCATTGTGTGAGACGGGTCAACCCACAACCCAATTATCCATCATCCAAACCCTACAATTCACATATTGTTTGTGAATAATGGGGCTCCGTCTCACGGAAACTATCCGTGAGACCATCTCACATGAGTTTTTGTGGGTGGATTTTAATAATAAGTATTGTTGTAGATACGCTAAGACTAAGACTGTTACGTGATTTATCATCTTTTTTATATAAAATTTATGTAACACATCCTTACTAATATAATTTTGTTAGGCAGAGCCTGTTAGGCTATTACCCTAAAATCAAATCATTTTTGTTTCTTACAAATTCATATAAATTAGGATTTTTGGATTACAAATTTATCTATCTGATAAAATTAGATTTGAATTTAAATAATCACTGAAAAAAATATCATGGCTATCTCACGAAAATAACAAAAATATCCTCCAACTGTACATGTACAAATCATATGTGTGTGATTTGACCAAAATTTGTTACCAGATGTCGCAAAATTAAAAAAAAATGTATAATACAGATTGTGATCAATAAAAATATAGTTTAGGTTTTAAAATGAAATATATATATATATATATATATATATAGATTGCAAAATAATATTAACCCTAAAAAAGAATATAGTATGTAAAAATATTTCGATTCAGAATGAGGTTTTCTATTACACTTGGTGTTACATCTTCTATTCCAAATCAATTACCACACACCACGTGTATTTAATGATATCACTAAATAATACGTGATGTATATTAAATATTATATAATATAAGATATAAAACCAAATATAATAGAAAATTCAGACTCGTTGTTTGCTAAGCTCAATAGTAGTTATCGAAGGAAAAACCTTTGATACCCCAAAAAGATATATTCTGTCTTTTACCCAGCATACATTTCAATACTTTAATTCTCTTTGAGCATAAAAGTGAAAAAAAAAAATATCCTCCAACATATTTCATGCAAATCACCATTTTGTCTTTTTTTATTTTTTATTTTTTATTCTTGTATATATAGATAGGATTGTAATTGGTACACGTGTGACATGTGATATACAAGATATGTAATATGTAAATTTATTTTTATCAATATAGGGAGGGGCCAAGTGTGTTTTTAAGGATGACAGTTATCTGCATAGATGTGGGTATGTTGACGTCAGATTTTGTAGAACACAAAATCCTAGCCAAACACAAAAAATATAGACCCAACTCAAAAAAATCGAACCAAATAAAAAGTATGAAAATCGAATAATAATAAGAAAAAGATTGGCCCGATGCCTACTCGGGCAAATTTGTTCGGGTCGTTCTGGTTGGTCAATTCTGGCCGGACAAAATGTTTTTTATATAAGAATTAAGAGAAAAGAGCTCTCTAATTGCTTGAATACAATGATTTTGGAACCTAGAATTCGATCCCTTTGAATGATAATTGAGGCCCTATTTATAGACTTGGCCTAAGATACATTACTTGGCGAATAAGACTCAAATCCCCTGATTTTAGGGTCTAGATAAGGAAAAATCGGGTTAAAATCTATCTAAATCAAATACGATCTGATCTTGATTTGTTTCCTTTCTTGAAGACTCTTTCTTGAAATAAACTAAGTCTTTTCTGCTCTCCTTGTGACGATGACCTCGATTTCTGGCCTTCTACTTGATTTTCCAGAAATACCTTGAGTAATTAAACTTCTGGACCATGTTGACTAGTTACTACTTGACTAAGCACGGCCTCGATCGGGTCGGCTCGGCCAATCTCTGGTCGGACCCCTGGGCCAGGTTCTGGTCGGATCGGTCCCTGGCCCAAGCCAGCGGTCTGGTCGGCTCTGGTATGCTGGCCTCCTGGCCGGTTCTGGTCTTTTGACCGACTTAGTCTCCATCCTAGCTAATTCTGACCTTCTGGCCTTCTCACGAGCCGGACCTGGCCTTCTGGCCGGTTCTGGTCTCCACTTGGGCCAGACCCTAGGCCGGGTCGGTTTGGTGGGGGCCCAACATTAGCCCCTCAAGTCATTGCCAAATATCATTCTGGTCGGGGCCTAACTCCATCAGCCTCCTACAAGCCGACCTCAGCTCGAGTGATGATGTCAGATTCTCATATTGGTTGAGTTGGATGACACGTGGCAAAGTCCTAGTGCTCGGAAGTCATTTCTTCACTTCCTCTCTTGTGAATTTAGAAACCTTGTGAAAATTAATCCTGCAGAATTTACCTACATCCGAGCAAAAATACCTTGGGTAATTTTGAGCTTAATTTGTATGAATTTTAGTTTGGGTCCACTTATACTAATTTTGGTTAAAGTCCTCTTGGTTCGGCCCAATGCTCAGCGTTGTTGCTATTCTGGTCGGCAATTGGCGGGATCGGCGTGATTCTCCGGCCCAATTCGGCCGTTGCCTGGCCTAACTCGACCTGGTGCCTGGTTGGGAGGTCCTAGCCGGCTTAGCTCGGTGCCTGGTTGGGACGGTCCTAACTCGATGCACGCTGTCCTGCCCGACGTTCGGTGTGCGTGCGCGCGGGTTGGCCCAGCTCTCGATGTACACGTGCGGGTCTGCTCGGCACCCGACGTGTGTGCGTGTGGGTCCACTCGACACCTGGCGTGCGTGGGTCTGCCGGTACCCGGCGTGCGTGTGCGCGAGCTTGCTCGACATCCGACACCCGATGTGCTCGCTTGGGAGCCTGCCTGGCACTCGACCAGTGCGCGCGAGGGCCAGCTCGGCACCCGTTACCCGGCCAACGTGTGCGTGAGTCTGCTCAGCTACTGGCGTGCGCGTGTGGGTCTGCTAAGCTCCCGGTATACGCACGCGAGGGTCTGCTCCGCACCCGTCGCGTGCACAGGGGTCTGCTCAACACCCGGGCGGTTCCCAGCACAACGTTGGGTCGGTGCTTGGGCTGCTCTCGGCATGGTGACGGGTTCGTTTCTTTGTGGCACCCGGCACGGTATCGGGTCCGTTTCTGCTCGGCACCCGACACGGCATCGGGTTGGTGCCTAGGCAACTCCCGACATGGCGCAGGGTTCGTTTCTGCTCGGCACTCGGCACGATGCCGGGTCCTTAATTCAGATTTCAGAGCTCGAATGAGCTAGAGTGGGGTCGAAGCCCCTGGTCAGATCCCGAGCTTAGATGAGCTAGGATGAGGTCGGAGCCCCTTGTTAGATCCCGAGCTCAGATTAGTTGGGATGGACCGGGGCCCTAAGTTCAGATCATGAGCCCAATTGAGCTAGGATGAAGCCGAAGCCCCTGGTCAGATCCCGAGCTCAGATAAGCTGGGATGGGCCGGAGCCCTCAGTTCAGATCCTGAGCTCAAAGAGTTAGGATGAGGCCGAAGTCCCTAGTCAGATCCCGAGCTCAGATGAGCTGGGATGGGCCGGAACCCTTAGTTCAGATTTTAGCATCCTCATCCAGATAAGCAAAATCGTAATGGTTTTATTTGATCAAAAACTAGCAGAAAAGTAAATAATCTAAAAAATGATAATTGTTATTTACAAGGAACTTCCTAGCATACTTGTGATAGTATTTTTTTTTAGGTGCTCAGAGTTCCACAATTGTTGCTCATGATGATGTGTATTTCCCTTATCGCTCCGGGGTGAAGAGGTGGAAGAGGATTTTGTGGTTGTCTCTACTCAGGGTTTTTGATATAATCCTTGAGATGCCCCCATTCGATCAGCTTCATGAGCTCGATTAATAATGTCCTGCATTTATCAGTGTCATGTCTTGGGGCTTTGCAGTATCGACAATATCTGTTTTGGTTGACTCGAGCAGGGTCAGCCTTCATTAGTTTTGACTCTGGCAATAAATTCTGGTTCTTTAACTCGTTGAGGACCTGAGCTGGGCTAATTGTGAAGATATTCCTTACTTGCTCAAGTTCTTCATTCTGGTAAACCTTAAAATTTCCTGGAGGTTTGAAAGGTGGTGTTCCCTTTCGTCTTCCTTCTCTTTTATCCATTCTGTCTAGGGTCGGTCTTTCTTCCGGAATTAACTCTTCAGCTCCGATGTACCGTTCTGCTCGGGTCAAAAATTCATGGTAGGTTTTCAGCTCGGCTTCTTGGACTGACCACCAGAATCTTGTTTTTGGCCGGAGTCCGGCCATGATTGCCATGAGGACAGCATCATCGGAGACATGTTCCATCTCCAGGACCAGCTTATTGAATCTGTCCATGTAGGACCTTAGTGACTCTTATTTTCCCTGCTTAACATTCACCAATTTTTCTTATGGGGTTAACCTCATTTTCGACCCCATGAATTGTGTGAGGAATTATTCTGTTAGCTCATCCCATCCCCCGATGGAAAAATTGGGGAGAGATCTGAACCATCTCTAGACTCGATCTCCCAGTGTTAAAGGGAAAACTTTGCACATGAGATATTTCCCTATTCCCTGCAACTCCACCATGACGCGTACTTGTCCAGGTATGAGCTAGGATCAGTCTCTCCATTGTAGAGGCCAATTGGAGGCACCTTGAACTTCGTGGGGGTGATCCTGCTTGAGATCTGGTCGGTGAAGGGCGAAGCTCTCCTCCATCCTTTTCCGTTTTCTGATCCCAACTTCCTAGCCTGAATTTCTGCCAAGTTTCTTTTCAAGTCTTGTTCTTCCTCCTCTTCTTCTTGGAATGACTTATTTTCTAGTCTACTCTCACCTTGTTGGTGGGCTTTTCTTAGAAGTCCAACTTTTTTTGTGACTTTTTGGTCTCCAAAGTCGCATCTGGACCTATCTTGTCGAACACACTTCTAGTCTTGGTCGACAAGTCTGCTCGGGTCGGCTAGAACCTAGCCCCTGGTCGGTTTCTCTCAGGTGACGGGGTCTTTTCTACCCTTTGCTCTTCAATCGAGTCCTTCTCCAAGTCCCTTCTCTTGGATCTTGGCTCATCCGAGGATTGGGTGTCCTCAAGTTCGTGGGTCTTATGGGCCCTCTCCCTTGCCTAAGTTTCTTTCAGCCGCTCATTGAGTTGGAACATGAGGGTCTTGATCTCGTCTGAGGTCATCACAGTTTTTCCGGGCTCTATTAGAGCGGGGATGCCTAGAGATATTCTCTCTTGCGGGGTGTTGACAATAACTCTAGAGATGTTGCATTGCTGTGGCTGGCTAGAGCCGCCAGGTAACAGGTCCTGGCTTTGGAGACCAGGTGGGATCTCCTTGTAACACCCTATACCCCTATGACGTATATTTAACAATAAAATATTCATCATTTAGGCAGATCATTCTAACGTTTCATTTATCCATATAAGTATAAAAACATTATTTAAGGACTAATATCGTATAAGATTAAAACACACAATCAATATCTCAACATAAGTCATATTAAATACAAATTATGATACATGTTTTCCAAAATGCAAAATGAGGAGGAGGAGAAGGTTGCACGAGGCATCAGTCGGCTGACCTGTATGGCGTGGCGTCTATATATACAACTCACGTCAAAAAGAGTTATTGAACCTAAATAAAAACAAATATGCGATTTTTATGAGTCGCAACTCAGTGAATATAGACCGTTAATTTAATTACACAATAAGCCAATAACAATTATTAACATTAATCATAAATATATGCAAATGCCACTATGTCCGGTTTATTATTCTGTGAACTGCTCAAGCTTGGATCTGTCCCGAGATTTCCAATATGCCACTGTGTATATAAACCCGTAGGTCTCCAATATGATTATGACCCGAAGGTCTCCACTGTGTATATAGACCCGTAGGTCTCCAATATGAATTTGACCCGAAGGTCTCCACTTTGTATACAGATCCATAGTAAGACAGTCACAGACCTTTTTAATTTCATGCAAATTGTAATGCAACACAACAATTATCTGAACATATGATCACGTATACATTTACCAATATATCATTTGACCCAATGACAATTTCATACCAATACATATTTCTTATATAGCACTATAATAGACATTGCATATAAATCACATATACGGTTTATACTTACCTGGCTATGATAAGTAATCCATTCGTCGCTCTGGTTCCTCCTTCCGTTCTACAGCCCGTGCTCCTATATGATTCAATGCAATTTAGCCTAATTGTCCCCTTAATATATGCAATGAAATGCAATGCATGTATGCTTAATTTCATTTATTTCATATATAATACTAACTTCTAGCAACCTTTATTCTTTTGACATTATCTCACTCAATACTTAACTGAGACATCTACGATTTTCTTTTGAGTTTAGCTAAGAGATAGGACTATAAGTTTCATGTTTTAATTTTTTCCCAATTCAACCTCTAAAGTTACCAAAACATCCAATAAATTACGATAACTTAAGATATATCTAATTCACTAATTTCTTTGTACCTTTTTGGGATAATCTTTGAGAATTCACTCCGATCAAATTGAAGAGCATGACACCACAAGCTCCCCCTCAAAATCTGAAGAAAAACGGTGAAGAAACGAACCCAAAATCACAAACCCTTCTTTTTTTCTTTTCTTTCCTTTCTTCTTTTTCCTTTGTTCTTCTTTCATTCTCTCTGTTTTTGCTTTCCTTTCTGTACTGCGCTTTTCTCTTTCTATTTTTTTATTCATTATTTACTCCACCGCGGGCAAACTAAACTATAAGACTTTTAATATTATTATTATTATTATATTATTATTATTCTTAGTTTATTATTTAATCTATCTTATGAATTAATTAAAATTCCTATTGCATAAACACACGCACACTTGCACTTAGATATATATATATATATATTAATATCAATTCAAACCGCCCCTTTTATATATATATATATCAAATTTATATTTCTTTTATTCTTTTCTATATTTCTAATTGATTTCTACTATTTATTTTCAAACCAAGTATTATTCTAAATTCTTTACGAATGCCAATATGATATGTTTTTAATGCATCATGAAATGAATGCATGAAATGAATGCCAAATGACATGTATATTTTGGTCGAGGATGTTACACTCCTGGTCTTTGCGATCATTTGTTGTGTTGGTAGTCATGGAGCTATGTTCTGTTAAAGCCCCCTTCTTCTAGCGCCAAAATGTTGACGTTAGATTTTGTAGAGTATAAAATCCTAGCCAAACACCAAAAATATAGACCCGGCTCAAATAAATCATACCGAATAAAAAGTATGAAAATCAAATAATAATAAGAAAAAGACTGGCCCGGTGCCTACTCGGGCAAATTTGTTCGGCTTGTTCTGGTCGGTCAATTCTGGCCGGACAGAATATTTTTTATATAAGAATTGAGAGAAAAGAGCTCTCTAATTGCTTGAATACAATGATTTCGGAACCTAGAATTCGATCCATTTGAATGATAATTGAGGCCCTATTTATAGACTTGGTCTAAGATACATTACTTAGCGAATAAGACTCAAATCCCCTGATTTTAGGATCTAGATAAGGAAAACTCATGTTAAAATCTATCTAAATCGGATACGATCTGATCTTGATTTGTTTCCTTTCTTGAAGATTTTTTCTTGAAATAAACTAAGTCTTTCCTGCTCTCCTTGTGACGATGGCCTCGATTTCTGGCCTCTACTTGATTTTCCAGAAATACCTTGAGTAATTAAACTTCTGGACCATGTTGACAAGTAACTACTTGATTAAGCACGACCTCGGTCGGGTCGGGTCGGCCAATCTCTGGTTAGACCCCTAGGCCAGGTTCTAGTTGGGTCGGTCCCTGGCCCTAGCCGGCGGTGTGGTTGGCTCTGGTATTCTGGCCTCCTAGTCGGTTTTGGTCTTCTGACCAACTTGGTCTCCATCCTAGCTAATTCTGGCCTTCTGGCCTTCTCACGAGCAGGACCTGGCCTTCTGGCCGATTCTGGTCTCTACTTGGGCTCGGACCCTAGGTCCGGTCGGTTTGGTGGAGGCCCAACAGGGTATATTCAACCCGCTCAAACCTTAATAAGGCGGGTATGAGTAGTTTTAAATGAAAGTGGGATGAATTTGAGAAAAAAATTAAATTCTCATTAGGATACGAGTAGGGTTTGGGAAGAGGCATTCTACTCGTGGGTACCCGGTACCCACCAACTCATATAATATATATAGAGTAAGTCTCTTGTGAGACCGTCTCATGAAATTCTAATGCATTGTGTGAGACGGGTCAACCCACAACCCACTTACCCACTACCCAAACCCTACAATTCACATGTTATTTATGGGTGATAGGACCCGTTTCACGAAACTATTCGTGAGACCGTCTCACATGAGTTTTTGTGATATATATATATATGTATATAGTATGTATTACGTAGGAATTGATTATTGCACCTATTATTAAAAAAATTGTGTACCACTAAACTAGCTAGCATTTTATAATAAAATATTCATAAAAAATCTATATAAATATATTAAATATAGAAATTAAAAAAATAAAATACAAAATACTCATTCAAAATACTCGTTTAGATTCAAATAAAAAAATATTTATGTTTGGTAAACGGCTAATGGGTGGGTACGGGTACCCGACGGGTAATGGTAATCGGGAATGTGACAATATGACTAATTCTAAATGAGAATGAGACGGGTTTGTGAAGTATAAAATTAATAGGGTTAGGATTTGAGATTTCCTAAACGGTAGGGTACCCAACCCGTTGCCATCCCTATATGGGTTATGGGACACTAGCCCTGAAAATTTGCAAATAATGGGGATATTTTTGTAATTTTGCATTTTTATAAAAAAATTAAAAATAAATTTATAGACTCTGTTTTCTTTTCCCACAAAAGAGTTGGTTTCTTATTCTTTTTATTTCATAATCAACCAAAAACCTAACCTCGTTTTTTTACTTTCTTCCTGTCTCTCTCTCTCACCTTCTTCTTCATCTAATTAATTGCTATAAATTTGTGTCCTTAATTTTAAATTATTATATATTTTTCTTAGATGGATCCCCTGAATACAAATCATTGGCCGTCACTGTGTGCATGTGCAAATTTTCATTTAAAGAAATTAAATTACCATCACACAAGTTTTGATATAATTTAGTGACAATATGATATGTTAATAAGAAAACACACTGAGAAGCAAGAATATGTTTAGTGGTATAAATAGATCCTGTGATTTGGCAAAATCTGAAGGACTTGAAAAGTGGAGAAAATAAAAGGTCCATAAAGTCATGTTTTGTTGTTTGTTTCTATAAATTCTTTCTTGGAGGAGATTTGAACGACGCAACATATTAATTTCTGAACATAAACCACTTGATGGTACTGGTAGTGATAACATAACACTAAAAAAAAAAGAAAAAGGAAAAAAAGAGACAAGAGGGGAAGTTGAAATTATATTACCTAGTATATAATGCTGCTGTACTTCTTTTTCTCCAAAGATAGTAAAGACATCAGTAATGTTTAATGAGGAAATGGCCAGATATAACCCCAAACAAATGAGGAGATACCTTTTCTAACCCTGAATATAAGGGAATAGTCCTTTCTACCCCTCTGTGGAAAAGTCAAAGGGAATAGTGCTTCAATAGTGTTTGAAGAGACACTTGCATGCATATTAGGCAGTCTGACCTTTGCAGAATGATGGGAAATTTGCATGCATGCTACACGATGATTTATTGAACTTGTTCAGAATTTTTTTTAACATTTAGCAATTTGTTAATTTTTCCATATTAAACTCTATATAAGCCTTATTTTTCATACAATGCTAAATCACTCCCAAAAGTTGTATACATGAAAAAAAATTGTCGCGGAGGGTGCACCAAGAATTTTAACATCTCTCATTTTGGAGGTATGTAATTGTTTTATGAGTATTACATGTATTTCTTATGTCATTGTTTTATAAGAATTTTTAATGCACGATGATTTGCATAATTAAGATTTTAGGAGAAATAAATTCAAAGTGAATGCTACACGCTCATTTTGATTAATTACAAATTTTAGGTAATTAAATTTTTAGGAGAAATAAATTCAAAGTGAATGCTACACGAAGATTTTAATTGAAATTTTCGAAGATTTTAATTAAAATGTTAGAGTTAATTGAAAATTTAGTACACTTGCACGAAAATTTATATATTGGCACTCCACGAACATTTAAATTCAATTCTACACGAAATAAGGGTTAGTAATTGAAATTTTGTTAAATAATAGATTGCACGAAAATTAAATTAATAGATTTTAAACTGATTATTAAACTGAAAGCTCCACGAAAATTATTTTAAACTAAAAATGATAGATTGCACGAAAATAATAGATTTTAAACTGGAAGCTGCACAAAAATTATTTTCAAAGGCTCCACGAAGATTTCCATAATAGATTGCACAAGAATTATAGTTAGCCGAAAATTTTAACCTTTTAAAGCTTACACGAAAATTTTAACATTTTGTAAAGGGTTACACGAAGATTTTTAAAGGGTGAACGAAATTTTTTTTTTAACGTTACACGAAATTTTTTAATGTTCGTGTAAAAAATTTACACGAGATTTCTTACTTTTCAATTTTAAAAGGCTACACGAAAATGGTTAGTAATGTAACGTTTAACGAAAATTTGAATATTTCTAAAACTACACGAAAATTTTAATAATTGTATTCTGTGAATAACTTTATATTTAAAAAATAAACTTAAAATAATTTTATTCTGTGAATTGAAAATAATTGAAAATCTATTATGAATGTATTCCGTGAATAACTTTACATTTAATAAATAATTTTACTATTAATACAAATATTATAAAATAAGTCAAAGTTCAATTTTTTTTAAGAAATATGTGAAAATATTCTTTGTAACAAAATTATATGTGTTATGTCGAGGTTTCTGACATTTATATGATTTTTATTTATATATGACGAAGGTTATATTTATTATCTTTTATTAATGTTGAATAATTATTTTACATTACTGAGGTGGTGAACAGTTTTCAAGCAATTACTTGTTGTTATGTTTTAAATTATATAATTATTAAGAATTATAGTATATTTTACACTTAAGTTTATGAAAGTAGTAATTATTTTCAACTGATGATCAGTATGAATAGTTTATTCATTCGTAATTAGGTAATGATAATGCAAAATTAATTAATTTTATTAATTCTTTATATAATGATTAATAATTACTTTTTTAAGTCCTGAATAACTATATTTGTATATTAACTATGCTGTTGTAGTTTTGATTGTTTCCCATTCCATATTATTATATCCAATATGAATGGATTTTTTGTATTCTCATTGTTTGGAAAGAAAATATTTAACAAATAATTGACGCGCATATATATATTTTTTTGTAATGTTTAGGAAACGATGGGATATGTGTCTGTAATGATTTGGTTTGGAGGTTACTGGGCGGGCCTAGAGTATAAAATTGGTTCGAAAGAGGTGTTTCAGTTTCAACAAATCACATATCATGATTTGTTCGAGTCAATTCATGGAATAGTGCATGCGGACTTGAATTTGTGGAGATATGTGATTCAGTCACTGGTGGAGTCCAATGGATCAGTGATAAAAACAAAAATAAAGAATGATTCGGATTTGGGTCGGCTATTGTCAATCATCGATGATGTCCTTGTCGTTTTTATTTCGCTGAAAAGGGCGGATACTGGAGTACTCGATAGTGTGTTGTCGGCTACAACCCAAAATAGGATAACTGAAGGTTCGTTATCTGGCGTATTTAATGTTGGAACATCACATCAAGAATTAGTGAACGTGGGTATCGCGAATAATGTACAGAATTTCGAGTGTTCCTCAGTTCCACTGGAGCTTGCAGGCGATCCTTCGTTTTATGCACGATGGGGTTTATATAATGAGGTTCAGACGAGTCAAGTTGAGACATCGTCGTACCATAGATTTGAGGATTGGTCTTCTCCATTCTTAGGAATGAACCCACCAATAAGTTTGGGTATGAAGTGTATTGATTTGAATAGTTCTCCAATTGCGTACCCTGATCAGGGGTATACACAACTTGAACAAATCAATGCAAGTGTTGCACAAGATCCACAACCAGTACAACAAGAAAGACGATTAGACGGTGGATGTGAGAGTGGAAGTGGTAATGTTACATTTTCAAATTATACATATTTGTTGAGATTGAAGAACGAAAAATCTTATATTTACATATTTTATGTGTTGAATATCTTGCAGATAATGACCAAGATGACCTCGAGTTAGGCCAAGAGGTTCAGGAAAATTTGAACGATGAGCAGCGAATGGCGTACGATGAATTTTTGAGCTACATTTTGCAACCCGAATGGTTTATCCCAAATACACCTCCATTTGAGCAACCTAGTGTCTCCGAGTTTGCCCTAAATAATCCGAATCCATGTAGTCTGAAAAAAAGAACCACGTTTGGGAGTAAAAAAGAGTTGATGAACGCAGTTGGTTTTTACCATTTGGAAAATCAAGTAGAGTACCGTGTGAAGCGTTCAGATAAACAAAAGTGGTACGTGAAATGCAACCGGAAAAATTGTCCGTTCATACTCTGTGCATCCGAGAAGTATGGCATATGGAAAATCTCGAAGAGTATTATACCTCATGAATGCACGGATGAGCTGAACAGTGGTGCTCATCATCGTCTACCAAGTACTCTCATCGATGAGTACTATGCTGATCAAGTTCATAAAGATAACTCATCGCTTGTTCCTAGGAGCATTATAGAAGAAATGACCGAGCGACATGGTTTACATATTAGTTATAAAGTAGCATTGAGGGCTAAACGTCATGCAATGAGGGTTGCATATGGAGATCCAAAGAAGTCATTCGCGATGCTTCCAATGTACTTGGAAATGCTGAAGAGTTCGAACCCCGGGTCTTATACCGCCTTAGACACGCACGAGGATGGAAAATTCAAATATGTCTTCTTTGCTTTGGGCATATCTATTCATGGATTTCAAAAATATTCCCGATCGGTTATTGTTATCGATGGTTGTCACTTGAAGGGGCAATATAAAGGTATAGGCTTTGTTGCTGTCACAAAAGATGGCAACGATCAGATATTTTCGCTTGCAACAGGGATAAGTAGTGTGGAAAATAATGCCTCTTGGACGTGGTTTTTGAAACATGTTCGTGAAGCATTTGGATGTCCTGAAGATCTACTTATAGTGTCTGATCAATACGTAAGTATCAGTAACGCAATCGAGGAAGTCTACCCAGAAGCCTGTCATAGTCTATGTTGTTATCATTTGCAGCAGAATCTTGCGAAACACGGATCTGGATTAGTTGGACTATTTCAGAAAGCAACATATTGTTATCAACCCTCTGAGTTCAACAGGTATTTGTATTTTTAGCTTCATCTATTCGAGTAGTAATTTATTGTCGTTACGAATTGTAAGATGGTAATCACGTTAACTAATTTACAATTTTTTTTTTTAATTTTATAGGTATATAATAAATCTGGAAGCAACAAATATACAAGGTGCACTTGAGACATTAAGCAGGGCAGAACTAAGTAGGTGGAGTCATGTTAAATGCCCTGTTCGACGCTATAGCTTCATGACATCAAGTGTCGCTGAAAGTTGGAATGCTCGTCTTCTTTGGGCGAGAAAGCTACCGGTTTGCTCCTTCTTCGAGTGTGCTCGTCGAATAATAGAAAAATGGTTTGTAGAGAGAAGAGAAGCGGCGAATGCAAGAGAAAACATCCTCACCAAATCTATACATGATCAGTTACTTGATGTCGTGAGGCATGGACGACGAATGCAGGTCACTAGACTCGGAGGTGATAAGTACAAAATGACTAATGAGAGTAAGATTTATATAGTCGAACTCTCCCGAAGTGAGTGTACATGTATGATTTTTCAATATGACGGGATATCATGTTCACACGCATGTGCTGCAATAAGGTAAGATTTTCGATTAAAAATGTTTTGAAGTTACTCCCTACATGATAAGTATGTAACGTAATTCATGGTTTTTGAACAGTTTTGCAAAGGAAACAATTACTTCATACGTGCTCCCATATTACACGACGGAATGGTTGAGGGGTATGTGGGCAAACGAGGTTCTCCCGGTACCCGACCCATAAGAATGGAATTACTTTGACGAAGTCGGACAACGAATCTGTCGGGCGCCGGATAAACCAAAGCAAGCTGGTCGACCAAAAGGGAAATGAATTCCATCATTTGGTCCGAAATCGGGACCTGCACGCAGGGTCGGAACATGCAGTCGTTGTGGGCAAACTGGCCACAATATAACAAGATGTACCGAGCATTTACCATTGAATGTGCAATATGGTAATTTCGAGAATGTCGAAAATGAAACAATGCCGAAGATTAGGAGAAAGAAAAAATGCTCAGTTTGCGACTCGGAGGAGCATACACGCCGTAAATGTGAGGTCTATTTGAGACAGCAGAGACCTGATTAGCTTCTCATTACATAAAGATTGTATTTTCTATTAATATTGTAATGCATTCTCTATTGTTATCCTTGTCAATGAAACACTTGTCTCATTTTAAAGTTAACTAAACATTTCAAAAAAATCACCTGAAAAAATCATGTGACAAAAAAAGAAGCCATTGTCAAATATCTGTAAAAAAACTCCATATTAACGTTCACAACATGAAATAGTCATACAATCTCACAAATCAAATGGCTGAATGGTAGAAGCATCTGAAGAGAATCTAAAAATAGTCAACCCGATCTCACGTCTAACAGCATCTAGTGGCTTTACCATACCTGGTCTGGGCCAAGTGCCACTCAAACAACTCTCGAGCGCCTTCAACGCATATATACCACATGAATTGTCGTCCCTTTATTTATAACACACTTTTGGGTTGGCACTCGTCAGCTGCAGCTCCTCAGCAATCCAAGCATCCCCACCACGCCTCATTTTATAGTCCACGTACTCCAGCAAGACAGGTAGTATCCGACGTACCGGGAGCATCTGCTTGTACCTTAAACTCTTCCTAGCCCTGTCCCAAGTGTGCCGCAAACTATCATAAAGCACTAGCTTCATCTTTTTCAGATCAATACAACCCGCCACCCAGTGTCCATCCAGATTCATCACCAAATACAACTACAAGGAAATATAAGGTAAGACCTTCATCTAATGCATGAAAAATATTAAATAAAATGAACGTTTACTTACATCATCAATGTCTCTCCACCACGGCTTCGTGTGACCCCATTTAGGTCGCGTGCCTTCAGCATACTCAATAAGACGATTTAACTCAGGTGTAGGAAATGTCTCTCGCGTAGGGTAGACATATTTGAAGTCCGCGGCGTCATTTCTGTGTTTCTTCAACCAAATTTCTTTGCAGGTCTCCTATATGATTAAGTGTCAATTTAAAGAATTGAGAAGACATCTGAAGAAATAATTATGTTTATATGAAGTGTAAAAAAACTTACAAAAAAATGGCAGTTCAATATCTGATAATGCCCCTGCAGATGTGGCCTGACCTGAATCCCAGCCAGCGTGGGCTGTAACTGAAGAATCCTCAAGTACGCGTTGATGGCCTAACATAATGAAAAAATCAGGTCAAAACATTTTCTAATCTAGCCATATAACATGACATTTGAAAAATAGATTAGCAACTAAAAAGAGGCAAAATATGCTCAAACCTCGTAATTAGTATCCTATGACAAATTCAGAAGAAGCCTGAAGAAATCGGGTCCAAGTGGGAATCCAACACCGACATTACGCCTGCAATAGTGTAATTGAGTTCATTAGTGCAAACAACAAAAGTTTAAAAAAAAATCATGTAATAAAGAACCACAATGTAACAAACGTACCACTCAGATTCATCTGCACAGTGGTCGATCCATGCAACGAACTCATCCATAGTCAAAGTATCCCTCCTAGCACCCACATATATGTACGGACTTCTGACTAGATGAGACGGTGCTCTCTCTCTCACCAAGCGGAGGCCGGTGCTCGTATCTTGGACGTCATGTCCCTCTCCTACTAACAGCGCTGCATCAAGCCTACCTGAACCGGCGTTCAAGTCTAACGGACCATAGGAAGTACCGGCGTGAGGTACTGACGACTGATGTGGAGCAGGTGGGGTAAATATTGATTGGCATACTCGGACTGATCCCAACTGGCCCACTGATCGGGCTGCAACTGTGGGTAATAATACTGATGGAATGACTGTCCCTCACCGAAGAAATGAGTAAGCTCATCTCTAATCATCGATAGGATCTCCAACTCCAACTGTTGTGTCTCCTGAAACACCGCGTCATGCACCAAGCCGGGATCCGAGACTCCATCTGATGAAACCGCTCCCCCACATAATTTTGCATCTCCATGTGACGACTATCGATCAAACGGCTCAATCGAGCGTACAAGCCATCATCTGTCGGATCATGTGTCCCTTCGTCTGATGAAGGGACATGCTGGTGGTGTCCTCGGTTGACCGGTCTAGCCCTAATAGGGGCATCCGCATGCTGTGCTGAACTGGGCTCCGACACCGTATGATGATCATATGCCCTATCCGGGGAGCTATGCAACTCTCGATCTGCGTCGGGAGCTTCATCCGGCATGTTCATAGTACGGCTTGAACGGGTGCTCCGTGCCGTCCGACCGCGACGTGCAGTCCCCTAAACCGGTGCAGCAACAGCCGCCGCTGGTGGCCTACCACGACGCTGAAAGACTGGTTGTACCCCAACATGAATCTCAACATCAATACTCTGCCAATACGGTTGCAGTGTCTCCTCCGGAGTCAGCTTTAGAATCTCAGAACATGCCCTAACCTGTTTTCATTACATCAACAAACTTAACTCAAATTTAAAAATTTTAAACGTAGATGGATCAGGAATTGCCATTAACCAAACTGAAATATCTGCTCCGAAAGTGAATCGGTGACATTAGCGTCGCTTATCTTAGTGGACCACTTCAAACAACGAGGCATGTCAAAATCTGTCTACACTCGGTAACAGGCGAAAGTCCGTGTAACGGGAATCGCCTCGAAACTCCACATTTGAAGATAATTATTTAAATGGTTAGCATACAGATTCGTGAATAAAAGAAAACACGTAAAGAATATGGAAAAATAAAAAACAACTAACCAGTAAAGCCATCGAGAAACCGTAGAAGTGGTATCTAAATACCCTGTTCCCCCTCTGTGGTGGCACTGTTGTGGGTAGCTTGTCAATATATCGGAGTAGGGCCAGGTAAGATATCTTGCCCCATGGAAAACTCTCCTATAATGCCTCCTACTCGACTAGATCCCAAACCCATAAATCAACTGTCGATTTCCCGATATCGACTCCGAAGATAATACAGTAGAGAATGAGGATCTTCACAATCTTCAAAGAATCATCCGTTCTTGCACGAAACTCGCCAGCGATAAATCGATCCCGAAGATCAGCGACAGTCACACGATCCCAGCCGGCGTGAACTCTGTAATATGCTCCATCTGCCGGTGGAACATGCGTCTCAGATGGATCATAGTCGGAATCACCAAATCGCAATCCAGTGATCAAGGCAAACTCTCTCCGCGTGAATTGACAAAGATGGAGGTCTCGACCAATAAGAAACCAACGCTCATCTGCAGGGGTATCCGCCCTACGTATCTCACGCGACATCAACACATGTAGAAAGGCCTTACAACTTTCTAGCTGAGTCTGCCACCTCAGAAAATGGACAAAACATGAGCTTAGAAGGCCCAACAGGCAATCTCTCCCAATACGCAACAATTCTTCCTTGATTTCATCTAATATGCTCAAACGAGTATACCCATTGATATATGTCAACGTACCCTGGCAACCCTCATGGACCCAATAGTACTAAAATAATAAAAATTACTTAATTATGTAATTATCAAGCAATATCAACGATCTAACTGCATATACGACAAAATATTATATTCACAATACAATAATTATCCACATTTAAATCAATTGAATAGATGGTTAATTATTAATTTATTATGACCATGAAGTATAAAATGTTTACAAATTGTGGAAAAATACAATTTTTTGTTCATATATTACGTCATTGTTTGAACACATTTTTCAAAGAGGGTCAAATGCACACATAAATAGCACCCCACATTATTTCATGATTTATTATTTTGTAAGGAGCAAAATCAAATACAGTGCACCAAATATCTATAAATGACATTTGATTGATAATTATTTAAAAAAATTTATTATTTCAATTATTATAAGTTATGACATGAGATATATTGTTAAGAGTGAAATGATTTATTGTTAAATATTTCTGACTAAATGACATGATTTTTTATTTCATTTTTGCTTCATAATTATAAGATTTTTATTCAAAATTCTCGGCATAATAATCTATATTTTATTCAAAGGATAAAGCTACCAAGTTTATTCTATATGATTGTATATGATTGTAAATGGTTTCTTATTTCAAGCAATACATTATAATAGCTACGTAATATATTTCAAAAATATTACATATTTATGTTCGCTTAATGTTGTAAATTATTTTGTATTATTACATTTTTTGTTATATTTCATATAATCATATGATTCTTAAGTAAATAATTAATTTTGTCGTCATTTAATTCTTTAATGTTGGTTTAATAATGGCCTAATTTTTTTAATGTTGGAATCTTTAAATTTAAGCTTCGTGTAAAAATTAATTTTTTTAATGTCGTTGGAATCTTTAAATTTAATTGTCGTGTAAAATTAAATTTTTTTAAGAAATCATCGTGTAAAATTTTTTTTTTTTAAGAATTGTTCATGTAAAATTTAATTTTTTTAAGAATTGTTCGTGTAAATTTTTTTTTTTTTAAGAATTGTTCGTGTAAATTTTATTTTTTTTAAGAAATGTTCGCGTAAAAATTAATATTTTTAAGAAATGTTCGTGTAAAATTTAATTTTTTTAAGAAATGATATCAGTAAAATTTAATTTTTTTAATAGATGTTCTCAGTGAAATTTAATTTTTTTAAGAATTGTTCGTGCACCATTTAATTTTTTTAAGAATTGTTCGTGACATGATTTAATTTTGTAAAGAATTGTTCGTGTAAAATATAATTTTTTTAAGAGATGTTCTCAGTGAAATTTAAATTTTCATTTGAATTGTTCGTGCACCATTTAATTTTTTTAAGAATTGTTCGTGTACAATTTAATTTTTTTAACAAGATGTTCGAGTAAAATTTAATTTTTTTAAGAATTGTTCGTGCACCATTTAATTTTTTAAAGATTTTTTCGTGTAAAATTTAATTTTTTTAAGAATTGTTCGTGTAAAATTTAATTTTTTTAACAAGATGTTCGAGTAAAATTTAATTTTTTTAAGAATTGTTCGTGTACCATTTAATTTTTTTAAGATTTGTTCGTGTAAAATTTAATTTTTTTAAGATTTGTTCGTGTAAATTTTAATTTTTTAAGAAATGTTCGTGTAAGGTTTATTTTTTTTGGAAATGTTCGTGCAACATTCAATTAATTTTTGTGCAGCGTTATGATTTTTTGGGAAATGTTCGTGTAAGTATAATTTTCCAGAATCTCTGCAAAATCTTCAAGTAAGACTAATTATGCAGAAAAAAAATCAACAACAATCGCCCTGTTCTAACAAACCAACAAATCAACAAATAAACCTATTCAACCATTACCCCAACAAGCAAATAAACGTAAATAGACAAATTTCGAATAACAAATTCACACTACAAAAATCGGAGCATAAATCGGAGCAATCCAACTGTAAAAAAATCAAACCCAAATAAAAATTTCATTAAATGAAAGGGAAGACTAACATTGTTCGACGCCATAATCTTCGTGTAGGAACTCCTTCTCCAAAAAAAAATGGCGGTTCTCAAAGGGATGAAATTGAAGAGGAAGAGGCTGTGGTAAAAAAAAATTCACGCTAGGTAGTTTTTGGGAGGAAGAGGCACAAGAATTTTGTTCAAGCTAATTAGGGCTACACGAAATTTTCTTAAAATAATTTTATCTTCATATGATGGGGCCCATGGGGTTGTTGGGCCCATAAATACTTGCTAAGAGAAATTTATTATAATCTTCGTACAACCTTGATTAATTTTCGCATAGACTTATCCATAATGTTCGTGTAAAAATACATTCTCACATTTCATTTAATGTTCAATTTTTAATGTTCGTGAAAGTATAAATTTTTATGTAATCTTCGTGTACCTTTAAGAAAATATATTAATATTCGTGTAACTTTATCTATAATGTTCGTGTAATTTTAGATTTTCATTTCTCATTTTATGTTCAATTTTAAATGTTCGTGAAATTTCAATTTTTTGTAATCTTCGTGTAAGGTTAAGAAAATAAATTAATTTTCGTGTAAATTTATCTTAACTGTTCGTGTAAGGTTTCATTCTCATTTCTCAATTTTTTATGATCGTGAAATTTCAAATTTTTTTTAGGTTAATTTAAGGTTAATTCTGTAATTATTGTGTAAGGTTATATTTTCAATTAATGTTCGTGAAACAATAAAATAAATGTTCGTGAAACATTAAACTAAATGTTCGTGAAGTTGATAAGATAATTTCGTTCACCCTATATCTATATCATGTGTGTCAATGATGTGAAATGAGTAGTTAGAAGCAATTAATATTTGACCAGTTGACAGATTTAAGGGGTATATTGGGACCACTTCTTATATTTTTGGGTATTATGGGCACTATTTTATATTGAGGGGTAGAATGAGATTATATTATTTATAAAATGGTAGATTGGGCTGGGCTCTCATGTTTAATTTGAGTGTATTAAGAATATATTAAAAAAATGTTAAAAAAATTAATAAAAGAAAAAGGAAAAAAAGAAATAATATTTTTTAATAGGTTGGGCCCCACCTAATTATGCATTTATCTCTCCCGATTGATGTTCTTGCGGGGAGTACCGACACCCCTGCAAGAATATGTAAGAATACTACATACATATTATATTATTAAAGTACTATTATTTAATTTAATAATATTTCAAGAATTAATGGATGTGGGTGTTCTAAGAAGATGGCCATAAACAATAAAAATGCTTATATCTAGTCATCCTTCAAACGAAAATATTTATAATTCGGAATATATAACCATCACGAACTTTTAAATGACTTTGAATCTTTGATATTTCTACTCATAGAAACCAATAGAATATGAATGCAATTTAAGTTTGTTATCCATTACACCTATCTACAAAAATTAGACTATTTACAGTAAAATTTAGATTGTAATTTTTGATATCATTTTGTAATTACTTGAATGTGTTCTATTAGAGTAAGCAATAAGTAATCAGTAACCACATAAGAGCATCAAACACATAGTTGAAAACTTATCTAAGTGGAAGTCTCACATTGGCGATAATAACCAACTTTGAATAAATTAAAGAAAAAAAATGGTTTAGACAATAATACATAATTGAAAACTCATCAAAGTGAACGTCTCACATTGGCGACAATAACCAACTTTGAATAAATTAAAGAAAAAAATGGTTCAAACAATAACGAGTTTTGTTATTTTAACTCTTTAAAGCACGAGTATATTAACAATTTATAAAGAATTGACTAAAATAATAAAAAAATTAAAAAAAGTTGGATTATTTTTTTTGGACAATTTAGTCCCTAATTATATATCATGAATTAAACTAACTTTAAATGAAAATAATATATATTTAATTTGATTCTTTTCAAATCCCATACCCCTTTCTCCACCCCCAAACCCCATCCCTAGCCTTGCAGCAAAAGCTGCAGCTTGCTAGCTAGAGCCCTTTCCAGTTTATATATATATATATATATATATATATAGAGTAAATATCTCAAAATACCCCATTTCATATAACTATATCCCTTTCTACCCCCTAATATAACAAAATATCCTAAAATACCCAATTTTTAGTCAAAGAACCCTTTGAACCCTTTGACCCACTTTCCAATCATTTAATTCCAACTACTTCCAAACACATTTTCCTAAATCCAATCCATATGCTTTCTAATTTGATTAATAATTCCATTCCAAATATTGAAAATCCGGACCCGATAATGAAACTTTAAAGATTGATTTTCTTAAGGAATAAGTATATAGGCTGGAATACTTTCCTCGTGCCGATACTGCTTAAAAACCAGTGGTCTGGAATGTGTAACAATGCCACGTACAAATTCCTTCGGAAAATTAAAAATCTTAAAATGGGGCATAAAATCGGATGAAAAACGTATGGTGGTTACCAGAGTTTGGATATGATGGACTTGTGTTGGTAGATGATTATGGTGGTTACCATAATTCTGCACCGTCTTCTGGATTTCTCTAAGATCTATAGAGAGCTTAGATGTATCCGGAATTATCTCGCTCCAATCAGGTTCTCCTCCGATCATCAATGATTTTGATGAACAATCTCCTGAAGGTTTATCAGCTCGAGATATAAACATTGGTTAACCCAAAGGAAACTCATGTAATACTCCTCTCCATTTTTGCATTGCCTCAAGGTTTCCCTGTCGGCTTCTGCTTCTTCTTGTTCAACATATTGGTTTTGCCAATATGTTACCTGGTCTCGGTGTTCTTGTTCATACATCGCCAAAATTTGACGATATCTCCTGTATGGTATACATCTTGGACAATTGTCCAGATCCATATTTTCGCGAGAAATTCTCCTCACCAAAGGTTAATTACATAATAGTAATAAATATAACATAAAAGTTCTTAATAAACCTAGGCTCTGATACCATTTTATCGGCATAGACTATTTTGAGGGAATAGAAGAGGAAAAGAGAAAAAGATATAAACAAGCCATCTACTGCCTCGAGTTACATGATATTTGTCATATAGACGAATATATCAAGTTATTCACCGAGTACCGATGGAAGTCTAATGTAGATGACAAGGAGGCTTCGCAACTTTTCTTTGCAAAGATTCCAAGTCCCTGGAGAGAAATGCTCATCAGGGAATACAAGAGTGCAGACGATTTGGATACAGTGGCCAGAAGGATGTCCTTTCTAAAAGCCAAGCTATCTGAATGGTGCCACCAGACAGCACTCTACAAAAATTACAAGAGACTAAGAGGAATTAATAAAATGGTTCCCTTATGTTGCGAAGAAAATGACATCCCAACAGTAGTGGGAGGTCAACCACGGAGGCATAAAAGGAGGAAACAGAGAAGTCATCCTTATAGCCGTGTAAGCAACAACAACAGAATGAGTCACAGGTCTTCATGAAGACCTAGAAGGATGTGGTCTAAACAAAAAGCCCGGAGCTATAAATCAGGGCAAAGACCAGCACCAAGCAGGAGTAGAACCTCATCAACAGGTTCAAACCAAGGAGGTTCCAGCAGAACTATGGGGAGAAGAACTTTCAGGCATGCTCATACTAGAGCTAATGAAAGTTTCAAAGACTGTAATTGCTGGACTTGCGGAGCAAGAGGACATATCTCAACGGATTGCCCAGATAACTAAAGGAGAGGTCTTAGACAGTTCGAAGCAACACCAGAATTCGAAGAAGCTGTCTATTACCAAGATCTTATACAGGTGTATCAATTTGAGGACCTACCCTCAGATGAAAGCATCTATGAAGAAGAGATCTATTCGGATGATGGAAGTGAATCCACATCAGAATTAGATTGAAGAAGCGATTCTTCAAACAATGAGAGAGGATATGTCAGGATTTCTCTCTCACACAACAGTCTCTCATAAGACTCTCATGAGGATTATGAAAGAAGATCCAAAACTTCAGATCTATGATGGTTTTACCATTGGAGCTATGGAAAAGGCCTTGGATAAGTTTGGAATTCGTAAAAGAAAACACCAAATTATCCATAGGGTTACTACGGGAGAATTTGCCATCCCAATGGAATTCACAAGTAACCTGATCGAGATGCAGCTGATCCCTTACCATGAGGTTCATGAGATCAGAAGCCAAGTTAAGAGAGAAGTTGTCAATACACTCTCATGGATTCATATTGGAGCCATAAGAGTTATTATTAAAGCAACCTTCAAAGAAGGAATTGATTCGCCTCTTAATCTTGTCATGTTTGACAAGCGAATCTCAAATCTCAAGGATTCATGCCTTGGGGCGGTCATAGGAAACTTGTGTGCAGGAAAATTGGCATTTAATGTCTATCCTAGAATTACATACAATCTGGGAGATCGAGACTTCAACAAAGTCTTAACCCTTCATCAGGATTTCAAAAGAGAAGACTTGATGAAAGAAGGGAATAGACCCTACTCGATCACTTACAAGATTTCCTATGCTCTCTCGAATACACATCATTCAGATGTATTCTTGAGAAAGGAATTTATCGAAGTCCCAAAAATCTTCGAGGATTTCGCTAAGGTGGTTTTACCAGAACTCATTGAATCTCCAACTATAAAGGAGATAGATATGAAAATACAAGATCAACCTGTCTTTAATCGGAGTCAAAGCCTCAGAATGGAGACAAGAAGAATGTCTTTCCAACAAGATAGACTGATGAGTAGCAGTCGTTGGGAGGAAAGAAGGTCTAGTACAGTTAAGCGAATCTCAGGTGTATTCAAAACACAAGGAGAGCTGAAATGTCCAGAAGGCTGGAGATCAGTTGAAGTAATATTTGACATCAACCATAAGGATAATATTTTTCCTTGTGATGTCCTATATTATCTACAACAACCGATAGTCGGAAGATTTCAAGGAAGCCTAAAGATGGGTGAAATTGAACTGACTATCTCAGGAGTTGTAGGAAGGATCCCAGAACAGTTAATACTAGGTATCAACTTTCTTGAGGATCATATGCCTTGGGAGAGATTATAAGATGGAATGGAGTTTACAGTGGTTGATAAGAGATACCGAATCAGATGACCACTAGTCCATTCTCTATATGCATTTCAATCGGAATGTTATATACTGAATACAAGGCTGAATATTTCGCAGCCTATATTGATTCAGGAGTCGGCATATGTACTGCAAAACAGGAGGTTTTTCCTAAAGAAATGGGAGAAGATCTACCAGCTATTGCAGGATGAGATTTCTCTAAAAGGATCCTTATCCTTAATCGAGGAATCAAACAAGCAGAAATCATGATCGACGGTGCAGGCGATACCCCATGGTATAAGGTGAAAATGCCACCAATCTATTTCCATGATACAGGAGCAGATGTTTTGCTAGGAAACAATTTCCTGCAAACATTCAAGCGATTTACACAGGAAAATGAGACAAGACGACTTATTTTCACAACGTTATGTGATCATAAGATTATTGTCCAGAGACTGCGGGAAGCATTTTACAGAAAAATGCCTTTTCCTTTTCGCAGCAAGCGTGGTGATGAAGCCAAACTTCGACATCCAAATATGGCAGATAAAAGAAGATTTGGTGATGCCTTATTATCCTTTTGACAATTTGGTTCGAAATAAAAAGATACCAAGAGATGGGATAAAACTTTGTATTCGTTTAGAGTACAAGGAGAAGAATGGGTTTCTCCAGAAGTTATCGCAGAATTGCGAAAAGCTATAATGGAGAATCCACAGAGTGATGTGACCATTAAAGAACAAATATCACTCAAAGATTTCAAGAAAAAGATCCAAAGAAATTACAATGAAGCTCCTTTAGCATGGTGGGATAGGAACGAGCTTAAAGCATCCTTAAAGGTTAAACCTGGAAAGAAATGTGAGTTCGTGAGACTCAAACCAATCCTGATGAATCAAAATGATCGTGAGGATATGCAAAAGATACTTAAGGAACATCTGGACCTTAAGTTGATTTCACCAGGAGTTTCTCCATATAGTAGCCCGGGATTCCTTGTGAGGAATCATGGAGAAATCAAAAGAGGTAAACCTAGACTTGTTATTAATTACAAAGGGATTAATAACATTATGGAGTTTGATGGATATTATATCCCGAGTAGAGAACACTTGGTTAATTGTATCAAAGGTGCCAAGATATTCTCAAAGTTCGATTGCAAGTCTGGATTTTACCAGATAAAGATGGAGGAAGAAAGTAAGAAGTTCACAGCTTTCTCCACACCGCAAGGACACTATGTCTGGAATGTCATGCCTATGGGTTTGGCAAATGCACCCAAGATATATCAGAGAAAGATGGATAATCTCTTCAAGGATTATTTCAACTTTATGTTCGTCTACATCGATGATATTCTTATCGCATCAAAGAACATGAAGGAGCATCTCAAACATTTGATGATATTTTCAGATGTTTGTCACAAAGAAGGATTAGTGCTTTCAGAGAAGAAAACAGTGATTGCAACAAGACAGATTGAATTCCTCGGAATTGAAATCGATGAATCTGGAATCATTCTACAAAGTCATATTGTAGAAAAGATACAGGGATTTCCAGATGATCTCATTGACAAGAAACAACTTCAGAGTTTTCTCGGAGTTGTTAATTTTGCTGGAATGTTCATCAACAATCTAGCATTTCACAGGAAGGTGTTCAGTCCATTACTTAAGAAAGATGTGGCTTTCAAATGGGAAGATGAACATCGAGAAGGGATTAAGCAGCTTAAGGA
Source organism: Scutellaria minor (assembly GCA_954870855.1). Taxonomy (NCBI): domain Eukaryota; kingdom Viridiplantae; phylum Streptophyta; class Magnoliopsida; order Lamiales; family Lamiaceae; genus Scutellaria; species Scutellaria minor. The sequence continues at coordinate 12,204,199 of OX940731.1, read as the reverse complement.
AGTCTGTAGCAAGCTTCCGGAACTTGCTATACCTCAAGACGAGGATGAACTGGTTCTTTACACAGATGCCAGTGATCATTGGTGGGCCGCCATTCTTATGAAAGCCACACCAGATGGAGAAGTGCCATGCAGATATTGTAGCGGTCTGTTTACAGATGGAGAAGCAATCCGATGGCATATCAACGAGAAGGAATTCTTTGCAGTTAGAAAGGCTTTTAAAAAATGGCCTCTCTTTTTACTGGCTAAAAAGTTTACCTTAAAAATTGATAATTCAAGTGTCAAAGCTTTTCTGAAAAATAAAATTGAATCTAAACCAGAAAAGGCTAGGATACTTAGATGGCAAGCTGAATGCCAATATTATGATTATGATATTGTCATTGTGAAATTTCACGAAAATGTTCTTGCAGATTTCTTAACACGAGATGGAAGGACACGTTGCTGACGAGGTCCTTAAATGAGTAAGACATCTCAGGGAAAACCTGGAAAGTCTTGAACGAGAATTTGGGAAGTTATGTCTCAATGCTGAAGTTGCTGGACGACTTCAACTAGAAGTTCAGAAATCAGTTTCTGGTCTAATACGAGCATGCCAATACGCTCAGGGACATTTGTTCCAAGCGTTGCATAAGCCTATCCTCCAGGCTGCATCTTCAACGGTGCTAAAAGGAGAACTTCGAGATCGGGACTCTAACCCGAAGACTATGGATTTAAATACCATGCCTACGAGTGTTACAGGTGATGCATTCCTTGAGGATGTACAACTTGCAACGAATGTTGAAGCTCCGGTGTCACAACCCGAGTCTTCAAGTCAACCCAGTACCTCTGGGGTTAAAGAGGTCGAGTTGAACCTAAGGCTGCAGACAGGCAAAACAAAGGTTCAAGCTCACACTAACGAGGTTTCTCCAATACAGGTATACCAAAGGCAATGAGAGAAATTAGTAACAAGACGAGGGATCAACCCGGAAAAATCAATCATTGATATAGCCGGGAAATACCCAAGAGTTTGGATGAAACCTGGAAGTCATCTAAACGAAGTTCAAGAATGGTATAACTTTGGAGCTTTAGCTTCGGCGTATACCATTGCACCTGGTTTCCCAGAAATCTCAAAATTACCAAGATGGATTGGGGAAGCGGTTTACGAGACATGGGTAAATAATCCACACTTGTCCAGAGGAGATATCTTGGAGCTCTACTTCATTAGTGCCGCTCCAGAACCAGCTAAGAAAGGCTCCCATGAAGCCTTTCATTTCATCAAGCTTCGGAGATCGGACGGGAATGCCTTAAAATATATAAAGGCGACCTCCCCGGAGGAAATTCCGATACTGGTAGGAGCATTTACCGAAGACGAAGCTTCTACACGACGAGCTTGGGGGCTTTGGACTTGTCTGACTGAAATGGACAGAGTCAAATACCCATTTAAGGTCTTCCAGAATTCAGCCAATGGATCCTTCATGCTGAATACAATGACTGGAACGACAACAGGATATGCAGAGAAACTTTTTGAAACCAAAAGGAAGATCCTTTGGGAAAACAAGATTCCGGCAAACAAAGAAACTAACCGGAAATTCTACAATATGGCACACATCGGACGATGGATCGATCGGATTTGTCAAGCGTGCCCCGAACAGAAAGAGCCCGAGTTTGGGAAAGGATTTCGACCCAAACCCGATCGATAGATAGCTGGAGCCAATAAAGATAAGGGCCAACATAAAAGAGACGATATCCTCGGGGACCACAACGACCAAATTATTAAAGCGTTCCCGACAAAGTTAAATGGGATAGGTCACGAGAAAGGGACTTTCCAACCATTATCACATGGTAGGCTGAGTCAAAAGCTAGAGATTCCCTGACAGACATCACATGGTTGAGTCATGGGGCATTAAGAGGAGAGAGTACTGATTGACCACAATTGAAAGCAGCTAGCCAGCTCATTCAAGGGAAGTTGAAATCCGCATTTCATGTCCGAATTTCTCTCTATAAATAGACAGAGCGAAGGAAGCTAAGGACATCGACCATTCCCCTCAGTTTTCTTCAAAACATCTATCATTCCTAGTTTCTGTAATAGTTTGAGTGTTTATTGTTTATGTATGTACGAGTGCAGGCCTCTTCTCATATGAGAGGCTAAACCAGTATTCTCCTCCCAAAAGGAGATTACATATGTTGTAATAAATATTTCCTAAGTTCTTAATAAAAGAAAGGTTTTTGCTTTCAACATGTGTTTTTAGTAAATTTAGTTCGTCCCCTGGAAGGAATACTTTGTACACCTAGTGTAGGAAACGAACCAAGATTGTGCTGTACAGTTGCTGAAGGAGCTGGATAACTTGCAGATCATCTTCCCCGAGGGTTGAAGTTGGACAGTGAGGAGCTGTTCGTAAAACGGTCTGGGGGCAGTAATTTTCCAGCTGGTGGCTTTGCAAACCATCTCACCCGGTGCTGTTGCGGTCAAATAAAGGTATGAATTTTAGGGGATGAATTTATTTTACGGAAGCATGTTGGGCCCGATTTCGATCTATTTACGTTTTATCCGGATATAATTGGTATTTGGAGTGGAAATAGAAATTAAGTGAGAAAGCATTAAATGTTTAAAGACAAATCTTGCAATTTGGTAAAATGTCATAAATATTAATGATTGAAAGGGGTAGATAGGGATGTGATTAAATGAAAAAGGGTATATTGGGATAATATGTTATATTTGGGGATAGAAAAGTTTGTTGTTATATGAAAAGGGGTAATAAGGGATGGGTACCCTATATATATTGTGTCTATTTTGGTTTTTTAATTAATATTTTACTTCATAACTAAAACTTTTGTCAACTCCAGATTTTATATACAGATTCGAATAGAAAAACCATAAAATTTTACACAATGACAAGAAAATATAACAAAAACAATGTTGGTTTATAGTGCACCAAACAATGTCAATTATAATGAGAAAATAGAAAATAAAATTGTTACATAACACAAATGTTATCAAAAATGTTGTAACACTGGACACAATAGATTCTGGAAACGGATGTTGCTAATGATGTTGTAACACTGCAGACAACACGGACAACGAATTCTTGCAGAGACTTCGAACGCCTTCGAACCTTCAAATTCCAGTAGGATCTTCGAGCTTTGACAACATACAAGATCCAGAGAGCAGCAACAACAACTTCCCTAGATAAAGAAGAGCTTTGGAATGCACCGAGAATGCAAATTGGAAAGTCGAGTCAAGGAGACCTTTCCCCTAAAAAACGAACACGTCCCGGCTAGTGCTCATGGTACGACGTGACATTCCCAAATGTAAAATGACTTACGTCTTCTAGTTAGTAGCACCACAAAACTAGAAGCACCAATAAACTAAAATGGTGGAAGGACGAGATCGCACCCTATATGCTCAAAGATGGAAGTTTGATTTTTCAAAGATGCTATGAGATTTATGGTATTTGCAAAAATAATTCCAATAAGAGTAAGTCTCTTGTGAGACCGTCTCACGGAATTTTAATACATTGCGTGAAACGGATCAACCCACAACCCAATTACCCACCATCCAAACCCTACAATTAACATGTTATTTGTGTTGATGGGGCTCCGTCTCACGGAAACTATCCGTGAGACCGTTTCACGTGAGTTTTTGTGTTCCAATAATATGCAAAGCTATGAAAAGCATGTCCTATTTATAGACACTCCCACATAGTGAAAGGACTCATCACATTAATGTGCATTTAAGATATTTAAGCCAAGTAAGTAAGTGGAGCTCTCCACTACCTTACACTATCAGTTATTGAGGATTTGAAGGCCATAAGCCACAAGGGCTTCGAGATGGGACTCCCCAAATGGGCTACCTAATGAGCTTTTATGTTTTGGGCTTCATAAACGAGCAATGTTGTCCGTAATGTTGTCCAACATCGGACGCAACATCTGACCACCAGACAAGTTTAGACAACCAACTTTGTGCATTAATTTCCACTCATCGAAATCGGTTTTCAGAGCGGAAATGCACTTCGATCATCTACTCAAGACGTAGAACGACCTTTTGCCCTTTACTTTCACATTCGCCCAACTTTGACTCCTCAAAATAAAGGTCAAACACATATGGTCAAGACTTCCTACAAAAGTTAACGATTGACCCACACTTTATAATTGGCTTAAAACCAATTTTTCCAACAAACAACATACTACAACAGGATGCGATATATATAATTATACTATATTATAAATTTGGCTCCAAATAAAGGATAAATATGAAATTCTATATGAGGAGAAGATGTGTGAATTAACGAGCATGAAGCATTGAAAGTGTAAGATTATTGGAGGCACTACTGTTTTGTGTGTGTTGAGAAGAAGTTGTAGCTATTGTATCAATACGATGCCTTGTTAACGCAAATGCAGATTGCTTGGGCTCTGGAAGCTCTACGATCTCACTGTTGAGCATCGAGAGTACATCTGAAATGGATGGTCTGTCTTGTGGAAGTTCTTGCACGCATAATAAACCTATGTGTATGCATCTTATCACATCTCTTCTGTAGCTTGGACTCGATATTCTTACATCTATGGTTGCTGCTACCTCATTTTCATTCCAAAGTTTCCATACCTGAAATTAATGTTCAGATCATGTTAAAGGATATTATATGTTTGAAAGAGTAACAATTTTTTTTACTAACATTAACTTAAGTTCCCTTCATATTTTGTTACAGACACAACGATTCTATTTAAGTACTATCTTTATCTTACCATTCTTTCTTGTACCAAAAAACAAAAGAAAATTATTTCGTTTCATCAACACTAAGTTGAGACTTTTAAGTTACGAATAGCTTACATGTCCCAAAAGGTTAAGAGAGCATTGATGGTTGTAAAAGCTCGTGTTCTTTCTTCCACTAATAATCTCTAGAATCATAACTCCAAAGCTAAAAACATCAGATTTTTCTGAAAATCTTCCTTCCATTGCATACTCAGGAGCCATGTATCCACTGCAACAAAATCATTGATTAGTTAGAATCTTATCCCAAAAAATTAATACAAATATGTTAACATCTTCTATCGTCATGTACTAACAATAAAAAAATTCATCATCGGGCAGCCTATAATTACAACTTCGTGATGAAAAACTGCTAATTCCCAAAGCTTAGTGGGTGAGCTTCTATAATACCATAGTCTAGATTGCTAAGTGCAATTTCTTGGATTGCACATTACTCCTTGAACTTCATATATAGTTTGATGTACTTTGGATATTGGACTAATATCCTAGATCAAGGACTAGAATATATTTCAGATGCAACAATCCTAAACTTCAAAGAGCAAATGAAATAAGAAATATTGTATATAAAATACGTAAAAAAGAAGAAGCATAGTTTGTATAACAATTTGCAATTACCCTTTAATCTTTACTTACTATGTTCCTACAACTTTGATAGTGCTAATGTGATCTTGGTTGCTTCCAAATATTCTAGCCATGCCAAAGTCTGAAATCTTGGAGTTCCATTCATTATCTAGCAATATATTACTCGGCTTCAGATCTCTATGAATAATCTTTACTCTAGAATCCCTATGAAGGTAAAGCAAGCCTCGACAAATTCCTTCCACGATCTTAAAACGTTTTCTCCAATCTAAGATATCTTGAGATTGATCTGCAAAATTAACATAACAAAATTTCAAATTTATGACCAATTACATGCATGTTGAATTTTTAACGTGGAAATTGCAATTTGGTCTTTAGCTAATTAACTATAGAGCGGTCCTCCAAATTGAATGTTGCAATTTGATTTTGCATCAATCAATCTACCTTCAATTTAGTGCTAAGTAATCGGAATTAGCAACTAATTAAATCATGTGCGGTTAAATTGCTAGATTTGATTTATATGGTAGGAACATACCTCATATCTATAAGAATAATATTGCAATTTTTCCTAATTTTGATCATGTCTTAGTGAAAGTAATTTTTTATTTTATTTTAAATAATGAGCTAGATTAGATGGAGTGGAAGGGAGAGAATAAAGACTAACAATCCTGAAGTGAAAGTAAATCTTGAAGACAAATAAGATTTGAACTAACCAAAGAGGAAGAAGTCCAAGCTTTTATTAGGCATATATTCATATACCAACATCTTCTCATTATTCTCCACACAACATCCCAATAGCCTAACAAGATTTCTGTGTTGGACTTTAGAAATGAGAATCACTTCATTCATAAATTCATGGATCCCTTGTCTAGATGCTTCTGAAAGTCTCTTCACTGCTATTTCTCTTCCATCCATCAACTCTCCCTACATTATTTACCACCACTTTCAGCAACTCATTCACATCAACAATAACTTTGCTATAATAGTTTTTAAAATATGCAATTTAGTTGAATTTAATATTTAATAAAAAGTATCTGTTTTGACCAACATATATAGTATATCAACTTTGAAATGAATTGATAATGTAAAAATGAGGTACCTTGTAAACAGGGCCAAAACCGCCCTTGCCAAGCTTGTTGGCATTGGAGAATCCATGAGTTGCAATTTCAAGTATCTGAAATTTGAACAAGGGCACTTCTTCAAGATTAAATCTACTCAATGCTCCTTCAAGACCTGAATCCACTGAATCTGATGTAACTGTTTTTCCAACCTCAATGCTCCTCTTTTTGGCTAATTCACAAACATATGCTAATTATATAATATGAGTATTACATTATTTACGGATTAACAGTTTGGAAAGTATTACGGCACCTCTTTGTCTAGCCATCCATTTCCAAGAAACCCACATGCATATGAACACAAGAATCGAGCCAATCACGATCACAATTATTATGACTTTCCTGAATCTTTTCTTGCGATCTGCATTGAAAAGAAAAGAGCCAATTCATCACTAATATTGTGAAACTTAACAAATATAAACTTCCATTTCATGAGTGTCAACAAGACTGGCAATTACCGAGCTCAGAATTGGCGACCCGAAAATAAAGATCAGCAGTAGCCAATACACCAGGGAATATCTGAATATTGAACAAAGAATCAGTCCAAAACAAACAATATCCAAGTTGGTAGACATGCGCGTATGCTATGCAAGAACAGTTGATCAAGCAGAGCCCTTGACACTCGTTTTTGGGGCCCAGCCAACGCTGCGAATACCCCTCTGTTTTGATCTTCTGAATCACCAAAAATCCATCACTGCTATTTCCTAATTGGCAGTTAAGTGGCACTCTCCTCTCACATCCACTACTCCAGTTTCCAGAAGCCCATTCTTCCTTGTTGCTCGGTTTGAATCCTCGTAAACATGAACAGATTGGAGATTTCTGTGAATTGCAGTTGCCAAAGGCTCCACACCTGCCATAGCTCTCGCAAGGGTCTCTTGTTGTGTTGTCGCTTTGTGCTTTGCCAAATCTTGCAGATAAACAACAGAATGTGAGAGCAGTGAAAACATGAGTAAGTAGACAAGACATGATATATGCACCTCATACTGGTAATACAAGACTTGCTGCTTTATCATGTAGTGGGAAAATGGAGTAGCTATAGTTGAATGAATTTGAGTGATCAGTTTTAGTGGACTTTGGAAATGTGGTTAACAGACAAAATAAGAAAATTCAAAAGAAAATTATGACATGATGAAAGGGACTAGGATGAGTAATATTTCAACAACCTTCATCACGTGTTCCAACAAGTTTTTGTAATGGTGAAAACCCTTTTCGTAACTTGGAAATTATCATAAAAAGAAAAATCTAGGCCTTGGCCAACAAGGCATTCCATTAATTTGCAACAACTCAATAAATTTGATACATCGCTTGAGAAGGTTCTAATCTAATCAAATGATTATAGATACAACTTATCCAATATTTCAAATTTGATGGTTGACTATTCATAGCTTAGTTGTACCTACCATCCTTTTTTGGGGGTTAATATCAGCAATACAACCAAATAGTCAATTCAAACATAATACTATTCAAACTTAATGTTTGAGTGAATGGTGGTCTTTGTACATTGCTGCTTTTGCTCTGTTTATTTCAGTCTCACACACAGCTTATACACTAATAGCAAAGCAGCAGTAGGAGCATTGATGGATGAACGGGCATTATCACTTGATGGCTTGTCAAATCCTTGAAAACCCTTAAAGTGGAGCCCCCTTTTCCGTTTATCCCATAAGCTAAAATTATTGAATTCCAAGATCCCACGTCTCTTTCATCCATTTCCTTAAAGATATCTATTAGAGCATTTTGGACGAAAATATCACCAAGGAATCCTATTTTTGTTAGTAGTGCCAGGTTAGGACAAGCTTCCAGAGATGTAAGTATCGTGAATATCTTGTGAACCTTTTCTATGGCATGTCAATTTTGTATTATTTTTGTATTAATTCTGTTTTTTTTTATTCTGTTTATTATTTTTTGTTTTTTTTTATTCATTGAATTTTTGTGTTTTTATTTTTCAAAATTTCTTTAATTTTCGGGCCAATTTTTTGGATTAATTCTGTTTTTTTTTTTAAATTCTGTTTATTATTTTTTGTTTCTTAATTCATTAAATTTTTGTGTTTTTATTTTTCAAATTTTCTTTAATTTTGTTCCCTTTTTTATTTGATATATTTATCAATTTTGTATTTTAATGCAATTAAATGACTTGGGTGATGACGTGACATTTTAGGTAGGAAAATAATACAAAAAGAAATACCACATAAGAAAAAATATGTCATATAAGCGTCCGTTATTTGAAATCATGAAATTGGGGGTGAGTGTGTGTCACTTGTAGCGCCCAGGACAAAACGAAGCATAATTGGATAATTAAATAATTAAACCCGTAATTGAAATAATTCTATGTGTGTTAATTTTGGGTGTTTAAATTTATTAATGTGTGTTACAGATATATGTTAGATGCAGTATTTGAGGGACGTAATTTATAGATATGGAATCTAGAAGGTTTTTGTATATAATCGGATGCGCAACGGGAAAACGAGAACATAGAAACGAACTAGAGGTTAATCGGAGTTTTGTAGCTCGAGTAGTGAAGAAAATAGTGAAATGAAGAATACGACGTATACGAGACGTATGCGAAGGGTAGAATACGGGATATTTATGTGAATAGTAGTCATGTTTGGAGGAGTATATATATAGCTTAGTTTTAAGTCGATAAATCACATGAGTTCATAATCGAAAAACACGTAAGTTTCTCTCTCTTTTTCCGGCGGCCGCCGCCGCCGCCGGTGGCCGGAAAAGTCAACCTTCTCGGAATCGAACGGTTTTCACATAGGTCGTAGCTCTCGTCGAGGCGAGTCTAGTGACGGTCTTATTTCTTCGTTCCGACGGTCGGATCGCCGGCAAATCGCCGGTCAACCGTCCCAAAAACCTTGTTTTGAGTCCATCACCTTTTCTCTCTCCTCGTTTCTTATTTTCTCTCTCTCGTCTTCCTTGCCGGGGTGGTAGATAACCTTTCCGGAGTGTGTGTCTATGGGTTGGAGGTGGTGGAGCCGCCGGAGGGGTGGTGTGGCCGGAGTTGGGTTTGTGTGGTTGTTGGGGTGGAAAAGCTTGGGTTTGGTGTGTGTGTTGTGTGTGTGTTGTTCTTGCTTGAGTTGTTGTTTTGTGTGTTATTGGAGGTTGCCGGTTATGGTGGTAGAGGTGTTGTCGGCGATGGGAGTCGCCGGCCAAAGCTTAAGGAAGAAGGTGGTGAAGGTGGTGCTGCTGTGTAGGCTGCTGCGCGTAGGACCGTGCGCTGGGGCACGACCGTGCGCCAGGGGTGAGTGACCGTGCGCGGCCACTGGAAGGTGGCGCACGGTCGAGCTTTGTGGGGCACGGTCGTGGGCAATTTTACATGACCGTGCGAGAGAAAGAAGTGTGTGTGGGGTTTTGTTGGGTTGCCGGGTGCGTCGTGGGTGCACCGGCAAGTGTTTTCGTGGGTTGTTTTGAGTCGTTTGTTTTCGTTGCTTTGTCGGGAGTCGGGGACCTCGGTCGGGTCAACCCTTTTGCCAAGATTTCCTTTCACACGTCTCGATAGCCTTAATCTTCGAGTCTTCCTTACCCGTTCCGCCTTCTCGATCGAACGTTTCCTTTATTTTTATATCCATCTTTTAATCTCTTAAGGATCTAAGATATCACGGTACTTTTGTAGGTAATCTGTTGGATCGTACGCATTAGGCTTGACTCTTTATCCTGTCAGAACACGTGATAACCTCTTATCGAGGTGGGGGTATCTTCTAATTCTTAATCTGTTTACTGTATTCCCTATTTTGATGCTCGTTTGAGAAATGTTAAATGCTGTGTACTATAAGTGCTGTGTCATATCTATATTGTGCATGGGCTGCGGTCCACCTCTAATCATGCATCTTGTCCTCACTCTTTTCTACTACTCCAAAGGGTTGGGTGGTCCTGAAAATACACCTACGGTAATTAGACCATTCTATAGGATAAGACGGGGAACACCCGCACCTATTTGTCCCCTACCATTTCTAATGTCTGCTGTGAATTTTACGTGCTTTGACAACATGCCTCCTTGTCGTGAACTTTCGAATTACTGTATATATTTCTTTGTCGAATGTTATAAGAAGCAGAGTTTATTTCCACCAGTGTATTCCATGCACTGACCCCTTAATCTGTACTCACACTACAGGAGATGACGAACAGTAGAGCAGTAGAGAGAGATGGTGCCATTCTTTTGGGGATTTTCATAAAATGTCTTTTAAGAAGTTTGAGAAACAATGATCACAATCTTTTGTAATGTATATATAATTTCTGTAATCTCTGATGACGATGGATCCTGATGATGTTTATTCCATTGTGTTGACATTTTGAGAATCGGCTGTGACCGATGTTTTGTATGATATGGAATCGGCTGAGTCCGATATGTTATGAGAAAGATTCTGATGTCTTCTATCCTCTTCTTCTGTTTGTCCCTTGTCTCTTTCTTCTTTTGCACGCCTCTGTTTTTAATTAAAACTCTGATATATTTGTATGGAAGAAATTGGGGCGTGACATCACTCGCCGAAAATTAGTAAGCAAATCGAGATTTTGGTGAAAATCGAACCAAAATTGAACAAATTTTGATATAAGAGGACTAAAATTGATGATCGAAAAATAAAAGGACAAAAAACGGGCGTTCCCTAAGAAAGGACGAAAAATGAATTTAACCCAGACACACCTCAATAGCAAGACTAATTAATTGGATTATGCATGAATATAGACTCAATCATCCTAGTAAAGAACTAGATGGAAACAACTCTAATAACTTGAATATATCAAATTATTATTCAAGAATATGATTTCTATATTAATTAACAAGTACATATATGCAGAGACGGATCGAGAGGGGGCAAGGGGGCACTAGGCCCCTCTGAATTTTTTCCAAATAATAAGAGTATTTTTGTCTTTTCACATTTTTTATTAAAAAACAAAGAAAAAATATTCAAAATTTATTAAACATGCGTGTGTAACAACGACTCTTCTTACAGAGGTCAAATCTCCTTTTCATCTTCATTCTTCACCCTTAATTTTTCCCTATTTCTTTCACACACACAAATTCTAATTTCATTTCCCCCAATTGCTTCTCCATAGAATTTCAAAGTAAAATATTCTCTTTATATTATTTGTTTTTTTTTTTCATTATTATTGTTGATTTATTATACCTTAAGTTATATATGTGATGTAGTAGTGTTAAGTTGAAAAACATTGATAAATAATTTGACATTTTATTTACGAATTGTTTATCTATACTTAAGATTTGAATTATGAAAAAAATTATGTTGTGGTAGGAGATGGAAAAACTTATTTTGTGGAATGCCTAAATTATTTTATTGGTTAAATTACTATAGGATTTAATTTCTTTTCAGAAAGAACAAAATCAAAAAAATTATTTTGTTTACTTAACTCTTGAAATTTCAATTTTTTTGCTCAAATCTCATTTTATTTTACTTATCTCTTGAAATATATATTCTTTTGCTCATCGGTTTTACCAAGTTCTTGAACTTTTAATGTATTTCTAATATTTGTCCTATTTTTATAGATAATAAAAAGAGTTTTTTCGGCAATGAAGATCATTAAGAGTTATTTTCGCAATTGAATGAGTGATACATTATTGAATGATTGTTTAGTTGCATACATTGAAAATGATGTATTTAGAAATGTTAGTAATGAAGCTATTATGCAACGATTCCAAAATATGAAAAATAGAAGAAAAATGTTGTAATACATTGATTTTATCGATATTACGATATTTATATGCTCTTTCTCTAATATTATTAATTGTATCTTTTTATTAATTGACTTGGGCCCCTATGTCGAAATCCTGGGTCCGTCACTGCATATATGTATATGTATATTATATATAGAGCAACATGATGATCAATCAAACTCAAATACATTATTAACGACTGATCATCCCATAAATATTATTTGAGAATACGATTTCTTTGATGAAAATAGGCCATGTGTGAAGAACATCACTTCCCACAAAATTATGAGTTGTCATCATCATCAATATTCAAATTATAGTCACAAAGAGAGATAATTATAAGGCAAATGGATTGAAGCATGAGGATTCAGTTCAGAGTTGTGTGGATAGTTCTAAAGTCTACAGGCAATCATATCCGATTGGCACTCTATTTCATCAGGAAACAGCCTCAAAAATTTGACTACAAACAAATATCAACTCACATCCATCATATTTAATTCACATCTTGGTTTTTTTTTTAAATCCAAATATTAGTTTAAAAACATGAAAATTATTAAAAAAATCTAATATCAACAAAAAAAAAATATAACCCAGTAATATTACCAAATCTTAAACAACAACAACAACAATAAAAGCAAGAATACAATAATTAACAATAGTTATGGCAATTGATCTAATATTGCATTGATTTTGATATATATGAATTAATCCTAAATACAATCTCGATATTCTTCAACTTCTTCTTAATTGAAACTTTCGTTTTCGGCCCTGATGTTCTTGATCAATTCTTTTCTTCTTCTTCCTTGGTGATTCTACACACGATGTAGTGATATCCATCAAGGGACAGCTCGTGCATGATCCAATGCCCTTTTTTCTTTGCCTCCAATTATTGTAATTCTTTTCTGGGCTTGAAACTGAATTGCCTCTTCGACCTTCTGAATCCTTAAGATCAAGGGTCACATACTCGATTGATCTTTTTATTGGATTTGGATTTCCTACTTTGTAGGGTTTGGAGAAAATGTATGCACATTTTCCTCTTCATCCCCGACTCGATCCAATTTTTTTAGAGTCATCAAACACAACCCATGGGGCGGCTTCTGTTTCTCGCAAATTAAATAGTAACACCACACCAATCCTGCATTCTCCTTGTGATGGAGAAGGTAGGAAAGAAGTTCATCATCACTCGGCACGAAACGGAAACCAACATGAATCATCGCCATTATTATTATTCTTATATTCCACAGATCGACCTATGACGCGCGCTCTCTTCTCTCTCTCTCACTCTATTCTCTTCTCGCTCTCATCTCTCTCACTCTACGTGATCTCTTCTTTCTCTGTCTCTGTTGCATGTACGTATATAAACAGTGGCGGATCCAGGAATTATAAACAGGGTATGCACAATTATAAAAAATATTAAAAAAAATAAAAGGTTTGGATTTTTTATTATATTTGGTGCATGTTACATCTCATTATTTATCTAATTCAATACACATCACGTATTAATTAGTGATATTATATGATACACATGGCTTCTGTTGATTAGTTTGTAATAAGAAATGTAACATCAAACATAATAAAAGATCTCATGGGAAATATATATATATATATATATATCATACAATTCAAAATTGGAAAGTAAATCCTAAGAAAATGACTAAAGATATAAAAATTTTACAATTTGAATCTTGAAGTGGGGCTAATATAATCTTTATTTATTATTTTAAGTGGGATTAATGTAAGTTATATATTTTTAAAATTTTAAAATATAATTATGATGTGTAAAATATAGATTCGCTGCTGCCAATCTATCCCTGTCTAAGGCAAAGGCCTTCTTACAACGGGAATTAAGCAAAGATCATGTTTCCTTCGTCCCACCATTCCAGCAAACTCAACCATGTCTATATCCCCAGGTAGTGGCGGATTAGGAATTATAAACAGGGTATGCATAGTTATAAGAAATATTAAAACAATAATATTATACAATTTAAAATACAAATCAAGTCCTTGAAAATGAGTAGCTAGCATAAACAAAATATGGACATTTTAGAACTTGAAAACATATAATATTAAGAAATACAAACCAAAAAGTTCTTAAGCACAACATAAAGATCATATGCAAAATTTTATAGTTAGAAAATTATGTCATATCTTAAATTCAACATACTAATATTTCTTGAAAAAAAAAATAGTAATATTTCCTGAAAAAAAAAAGGGTATGCACTTGCATACCCACTCTACCATGTAGATCCGCCATTGTATATAAATTAAGACTGGTATTAGTTTTTAAGAGTATATTTGTTGAAATGATTTATAAGATTAAGACATATACTTTTGGATGAGTTCTTCACCATCTGTTAGGATGTATACTATAAGCCTAGTTTTTTGTATGAACATCGTTTATGGAATGAGAATCACATTGGTCATATGTTTGCATTTTATATTTGTTATATATGTTTATGCAATGTCCAATTAATTTATATTATAGATAACTTGGTGTGTGGTGCCACACAGAAGATCATGTTATCAGTTTCTTATAAATTATAAATAGTAGCTCACAACCAAGATGGATTTGGACAAATCATCGGAATGGTTGTAGTGTAGTTTGGTATTAGTCTGTCTTGACTATAAAACTACACTAGTACACTCTGTGTGTATTGAGCAGGACCATTTGAGGTTGTTCGTTTTATACTGACTATATAATAGAACAAGACCTCTGTTATTATGGATGTACATCTTCTTAATCCCTATATAATAACGGGCACGTATGCTCAGTGTTTATTTCTTTAATTTGCCAATGGGTGAGATTTATTCATAAATCAATAAACTCGGTGAGTTGGGAGATAGCATTGTTTATATGGTGTTCTGTTGATTATAGAAGGAATCCGTGTCCTAATTATTTAGGATGATAATGTCCCCTTGAGGAGCTCATAAGGATTATCATGTAAACCCTGCAGGTGGATTTAATCCGACATGATAATAAGGATGAGTGGTACTACTCTTGGAATTAGATGTAAATTATTTAAGTTGTCAGTAACTTATTTAATTTACGGACATTCGATATCTTAAACACGGGGAAATAAATGTACACATAATAAGAAGGAGCCCATATTAAATATGGGATTGGGATGGTAGTTCAATAATAATTCTCTAGTGGACTGAATTATTATTGATGGGCTTCAGTTATGTGTTCGGGCCGAACACAGGATACTAAAGCCCATCAGGAGGCCCAACCAAATTCCTCCTCTAGGTCCCTGGTGTAGCCTATATATAGCTCTTTTCATCAGCGCCTCTCATAACACAGAACACAGATCACAGAAAACACGTGATAAGTGAGAGAGAGCGGAACTGATTTTTCTCGAAGGATCGTTGGCCACGCAACGTTCGAGAAGGGCTCAGAGGAATACATCAGAAGATCAAGAGGTCTACAAGGGTATGATTTCTTTCCGCTGCGATTTATCTTTGGAACCCGATTCCGATAGCATAGGGCCGGCGATCCGTCGGTTCCAACACCATCAAGGATACATCCATCTATATTAGTTTAAAAAATATGGGATCAGATTTTACTATATCATGCATGCAGTTTTGAAAGTATGGATGATATCTATTGTCTATTATCTATTACTAATATAAAAGTGTGGATGTCACTTACAAAATATGAATTATCAAATCCTCATCAAAGATTATTATTTAGGGTTGTAATAGTAATTTAAGATGTTCATATTTAAATAATTTTATATTGAAATCATAATTCAAAATCCTATCCTATTATAACTAGAACTCTAATATAAAAATATTATATATAAGGTATTTGTATTATAAAACTAATATATATATATATATATATATATATATATTGAAGAGATCGATCTAGCAGTAGCAGATTAATTGGGTTGAAATGATCATCTTTAAAAGTGCGTTATATATTGGGGGATTTGAAACTAATTATTTTTTGTTTTGTTAATTGGACCATCAATGTTTGTAAAGGTTAATTTCATTTTTGGTCATGCATATATGGTCTTTTCCATTTTTCTAATTTCAGTTCAATTTTGGTCAGAATTCCCAAAATCGTTGATGTCATGTGAGATTTTCCGACGACCATTCGACCAAAATTGGATTGAAATCGGAAAAAAAAAATAAAAAACATATAGGACGGACCAAAATTGAAAAACTTGATTGAAATTGGAAAAATTTGAAACATATATGACCAAAATTGGAAAAAAATTAAAATATATGGGACCAAATTTAGAAAATATATACAATAATGTTGTCCAAAAATGGAAAGGGCCTTACATATAGGACCAAAATTGAAATTATCCCTATATATATTAAGGATCCTTTACGACATATTTATGAACTATTTATGAATATATATTTTAATAATGGTCCGAAAGTGTTAATAAACTTCTTATCAATTGACACTCAACTTAACATAAATAATTTTATAAATTAAATATGAATTAATAGATGATAAATTAATGGATAATAAAGGACACCAAAGGAACATTAAAATGAATATGTTTTGGTTAACAATTCTTGAGTATAAATGAACAATTTGTTTAATTTATTTAGGGTTTCTAGTATTGTCAGGAGTTTAATTTGAATCTTTATGGATTTTTGACTTTATTACTTCAAGTTTCTGGTTTTGAACTCTATTCGTGTCTTTGTGGTTTGTTTGCTTATTTGATTGTCTAGTCAGTAATATGTTTTAATAATTGAATCAAAATTCGGGAGATGAGATTTAATTATGAAAGAATAAACACATGACATATTAGTGAATTATATTGCGAGATTAATGAAATTATGTGAAAAGAAATCAATATTAAGTGCTTTGGGAGTTAATTGTTTATCGAATAGCTAGTCTTTAATCCACCGGTTAACCATCTTGGGAGAGTGGTTAATTCAATATTCGTGATTGCTCATATATGGGGGTAACTAATGAATTTGGGTTGGTCAAAATGATATTTTGATGAGAATTTACATGCCCTAGAATTTACTTCGTTATACTGTATTATCGTGTTCAATCATTGTTTTATTTTATTTTAGTTACAAATCTGAAATCATAATAATCGGTTGGCTAGATAAAATTAGTTGTTGAATTTGAGTAGCTAATTAGGTTGTGGGATCGAACTTGCTCAACACTATAATTTACATACTTGTGGATGTAGCTAAAAGAATTGAGTGAACACTAATCCTCTAACTTTTCTTTCTTAGATTTCTAATTCTTTTTTTTGTTTTTACTTTAAGAACTTACAATTTTTAGCCCGACTGGTATTTTTGTGGTGTGTTGCATGGGTTATGATACATGTAGTTAGATTTTTATTATATTAAATGATTAAAAACTTCATATTTGATAAAGTTTAAAAAATTAACATAAGAAAATAATATTATTATTAAGTAGTTGGGTATACAATATTTTATTTTATTCACCTTTCTCATTCCGATGTATATTTTATTATAATAATTTACTACAATCATATAATATATTTTTAAAAATTGTATTTTTTTCAACATTTTCATATCAAAACATTATTTTAATATTGGATGTATAATAAAAACTATAAAACATATTGAAAAATTATATTTTCTTAAAAGAAATTAGATTTACAAAAGAGATTTAATTTATCAGTCAACATCCTAAACTATAGGCTAACTATCAATGTGGGTATCAAAGACAGAACTTATCAATTCAGGGTTTTTAATGTTTGAAACAATCAAATTAAGACGTTAGCATTCTCTTAAAGAAGTCACCATGAGTAAGTTTGGTGTGCACCTGGTGTACTGTGCATCCAGGTCGCAGGCGTCGACTCGATTCACGGTTTTTTTTTTCTTCAGGTATTGACCTTTGTGTTGTATGAGTGTGATATTTATGTTATATTAGTATGATCTTTATGTACAAATATGTTGCCCTTTATGTACTGGAACTTAGAAAAAAAAAAGGATGAATTTCAGCACAATTTATACATAGATACGTTTATGTGATATTACTCATACATTTATGTGATATTACTTATATCTTTATATTAGAGAAAATTGCCCCAAATACCCAATTTGATAAAAGAGATGAACAATTCTACCCACATATATAACCTATTACCCCCATATACCCACATATAAAACATATTATCCCCAAATACCCAATTTTGATTTTACTAATTAATTTATCTTTTTTTTTCTTTTACTATTCATTATTTATTTGATATACGAGATATACGGTATAATAGTATGAATTTATATTTTCATTAAACCCCAAAAAAGTAAGGGTTTAACGAAAATTAAACCTAATTTTCGTTAAACCCTACTTTTTGGGCTTTAACGAAAATTAAGTATAATTTTCGTTAAACCCTTATTTTTTAGGGTTTAACGAAAATTAGTTTTCTAGGTTTAATTTTCTCTTTTCCTTTTACTATGCATTTATTCATTTATTACCTTGTGACAATTTATTTTAACTTTTTGTGTTTTACTATTTTACTTTTTTCAGTGATTTTTCAGTGATTTGATCATTCATTCACGAGCAATAAATATCAATTTTGAAACAATTAAAATGACATGAAATTTACAATTCCATTCATTCAACAAAATTCACCATTCAATAAGATTCTCTAAATTTTTTGAAGTTTTTGAAGATTCATCCGACCCTAAATTTAGAGTATTCATCGAGATTGAGCTTAAAATCAAGTAAGAATTGTTATTTAAAAATTCAGTGGTTTAGTTATTTTAGTTATTGTAGAGAATAGTTTAGTTTATTTAAATTTTAATTTGTCTAGTTATTGTAGAGAATAGTTTAGTTATTGTTGGACAAGTAATTTTTCTTTCTAGTTTTGACGAAACAAAGTGATTGTTATTTCATGAACAAAATGTAATTTTTCGTGAAACAACGGGGAAGAATTAGTATTTAATAATCATATCACGAAACTAACCCTAAATTTTTAGGTTTCACGAATAATTATAGAATTTTAGAATGTTTAAATTTATAATTATAGACTTTTAGAATGTTTAAATTTGGTTAAACCCTAAAAAGTATTAATCCCTAAAATAAGGAATTAACAAAAAAGCTTAACGAAAATTAGGGTTTTTCGTTAATTATTTAACAAAAATGAAACCATAATTTTCGTTAATCCCTAATTTATTAGTGTTTAATGAAAATTATGGTTTCATTTTCATTAAACCCTAAAAAATAAGGGTTTAACGAAAATTAAACCATAATTTTCGTTAAACACAAAAATAAGGGTTTAACAAAAATGAAACCATAATTTTCGTTAATCCCTAATTTATATTGTTTAACGAAATTTATGGTTTCATTTTCGTTAAATAAGCATTTTTGAGGGTGTAACGAAAATTATGAATTTATATTTATATTTATATTTCTCTAATATATTTATATTTATGAAAATTAACGAAAATTTATATTTGTAATCGTTCGAATTAATAATTCTAGTATACTTGTACTTTGTTTCTCTTCTAGTATACTTCGTAACACATCACATCCTTTGTTTATATTTTTCAGTTTAATTATAGAGATGACTTTCTCAGTGGCAATATGGTATGGAGGTTATTGGCAAGGTTTAGAGTATGTAAATGGTATTCAAGCAGAGATTAATCTTGAAAGATTTACATATCAAGATTTATTGAGCTCAGTTCATGGGGTCGTTCTTGCCGATTTGAATTGTTAGGGGTATTCACTCCATTCTCTAGTGGAAACGAATGGACGATTGAAGAAGAAAAAAATCAAAAATGATTTTGATTTGCAAGATTCTTTTTCAGAGCAGTATGGACTATTGGTTCTTTACGTTTCGTTGAAAAAGATGGACGTCGAAGTAGGAGTTTCGGGTGGATCTTCTTATCATGAACAACAGTGTAAAGCAGATAAGAAGACACACGTAGGTGGTCAAAGTTTGAATCCGTTCAGTGAGGACGTTCTAAATTTGAATTTGTCACGTGTTTCGGTAGGGCTACACGACAACCAAGATTTTTATCGCAGATGGGATATAGAATTGGAGTATTCAAATGAACCGTGGAAACCTTGGTCGCCCTCACCTGAAAAAGTTGTGTACAGTGATTTAAACTTTCAAGACCTAAATGTGGTACCAACTGAAGAAATTGAAGAATCGGCACCTGAAGATAGAGCCCAACAAGAAGACCATGATCATCGAACAGGTAATCAAGTATTACTGGACTTATCATATGTAAATTTGTGTATACGATATACAAAAGTTGATATATATATATATATCTTTTTTTGGTAGATCCAAATGGTGAAGAAGATGACTTTGTACTGGACGAAGATGTTGAGGCAAACTTGGATGAGGAGCAACGAGCGGCATATGAGCTCAGTGGCACATTCCGGACTTACCTGAATTCGAGGACCCTACTTCAGAGATTGAGCATGCTCCAATTGGTATGCAAAAAGGAGCGATGTTTGACAGTAAGGTTGAATTGAAGAATGTAGTTGGGTATTATCATCTGGAGAATCAAGTCCAATTCCGTGTGGACCACTCTAACAAACACCGATGGGCCGTGAAGTGAAATCAAAATAATTGTCAGTTCGTACTCACGGCCTTAGAAAATAACGGTATTTGGAAAATCGCCAAAGTTGTCTTGCCCCATACCTGTTCATGTTAGTTGAATGCTAGTGGTTCCCGTAGACTTTCGTCCACTTTGATTGGAAATTATTTCATCCAGAGGCTCTGAAAAGATAAGTCTGATATCACTCCTAAGGACATCATGCGAGAGATGAACGAGCGACATGGACTGCATTTGAGCTACAAGCATGCTCGGAGTGCAAAATGTCTTGCAATGAGAGATGCATACGGTGATCCGGAGACATCGTTCTACATGCTGCCAGCTTACTTACAGGTCTTGAAGGAATGCAATCCGGGTACATATACCACATTAGACACTCAGAGTAATGGGAAATTCAAGTATGCATTTTTTGCACTCGGTGCATCCATTGCCGGATTTAAGGCGTATTCTAGACCTGTTATAGTGGTGGACGGTTGCCATTTGAAGGGGCAGTACAAGAGGATTGGATTCGTTGCTTTGATAAAAGATGGAAATGATCAAGTTTTCCCTCTCGCAATTGGTATAAGGAGTGTCGAGAATGATGAATCTTGGACATGGTTTTTGTGTAATGTCCGAAAAGCCTTCGGTTGCCCAGATGGCTTGGTTATCGTGTCTGATCAACATGTTAGCATCGGTAATGCAATAGAAGATGCATATCCGGAAGCATCCCATTGTCTTTGTTGTTTCCATCTTCAGCAGAATCTAGCCAAGTATGGATCATGTTTGGTTGGGCAGTTCCATACGGCGACATACTGTTACGATGAAGATACATTTAATAAGTATGTTGAACTTCATCTTTTACATATTACTCACATTTAGGAGCACATATCTATCTTATATCTCTGATTACCCTTTTTGTATAATCAGGTACATTTCTTTCATCAACGAGAGTGGTTTCCAGGGCGCGATTGATAGCTTGAAAAAAGCCGATGCTTCTAGGTCATCTCGTGTCAAATGCCCTGTTCAAAGATTCAACTTCATGACCTCCAATGTTGCTGAGGTTTGGAATGCTCGTCTCGTATGGGCAAGGAAGTTGCCCGTTTGTTCCTTCTTGGAGACTACCCGAAGGGTTATTGAAAAATAGTTTGCTGAGAGAAGACTGACCGCTGATAAAAGAGGTCCCACTTTCACCAAGTCTGTACACGACAAATTATCTGAATTCATGCAGCAAGGGCGATTGATAGAGGTCCAAAGAATGGGATGAGCGAAATTCAAGGTGACTGATGGTCGAAAAATATATTTGGTGGGCCTCAGTGACGGTGTGTGCAGTTGTATGTTCTTCCAAACCGAGATAATTCCATGCGCGCATGCATGTGCAGCCATCAGGTACTCCAGATACTATCTGACAATGAATGTTTTTTTTACTTATAAAAATAGTAAAGAGTAATCGTAAAAATTAAGTTAATCTTTGTTTATTGTAGTGTTGCTAGTGAGGAGATTGCCTCGCACGTGTCCCCTTATTATATGACCCATTGGTTGAGAGGAATGTGGGCTTGTGAAGTTCTTCCTATGCCCAATCCGATAGAGTGGGTTATCACTGATGAGACGTGAAAAATAATTTGTCTAGCGCCGGATCAACCAAAATAGGCCGGTCGACCGAGAGGTAAGCAAATACCTTCTACTGGTGAACATTCCGGAGTGCGCCGACTGTCATGTACTCGTTGTGGTAAACCTGGCCATGACTATACTACCTGTTCTGAATACATTCCCCCATCCACTCAGTGCCACAACGACCAAACCGACGACCAAGGTGGTAAGAAGTCAAGAAGAAAGAAAAGATGTTCTATTTGTGGGTCAGAAACACACAATAAAAGAACGTACCCTGTATATTTGGCCTAGTAATAATTAGAAGATGGAGACCATTCACAACTTTATTCTTATTATTGGACATTATTGTTGAAAATAATGTTTGGACATTATTGTTTAAAATAATTGAACTCATTATTGTTTACAAGCAATAATGCTCAATTACATGCACCTAATCTGTAAGCATGAGATGAAGGCCATTTGAAAAAATTAAATATAAAGACTCAAGAAAATTAAATAAATTAAAAGAATATGTTTAGTATGATTCCCTACTACATATGTAGCACTGAGTTGTTCTAACAAAAAAAAAATATTCAATTTCCCACTACATTCTAAATAAATCCTTATAGCACATCAATGTAACGCAATTACTCTACAATAGTCGCATAATATTCAAGATTTAACAAGAAAAAAAATGCAAAGGATCCTGTGATAAAAAATTATTTTCGAACCACAAGCGATATTTAATTTCTTCTTACATTTTAATATATTCGGTCTTCCATCCCACAAACAAGTACTCTAGTACTCAAAAAAATCGAGAGGTATGGTGTCACCGGCAGTAGAGTTTCTGTACACAATGAAGGCCATCTTCTTCCTGATGCCATAGATCCCCTTCGAGTTCTTAAGTGTCGTCCTTGGCCACTCCGATAACATCCCACTCTCAACTGCGAGTAACGACCAAGCCCCACATGATTGGTTGTCCATCTGCTTGTAGCACATGTGTAGCGCCCCGGATCAAAACGAGCATAATTTATTAATTAAATATTTCAACGTACGACTTAATAATTACGTGCGTTTCAGATACGTGTCTAAATAATTACGTGCGTTTTAGATACGTGTCTAATGGGTGTTTCGGATCGATATTTTCATGGACATGGTATATAGAATATTCTTATATCATAAGATGCGTCTTGGTAAGACGAGAAGATAGAAATGAACTAGGGGTCAATCGGAGACCCGTAGCTCGAACGGCGACGGAAAGGGCAAAATCGGAAGTTTCAGAAAATCGAAAGATATTTACGGTGATTGGAAACGAAGATATTTACGTGAATAGTAACATCGGAAAAGTCAACCGATGAATAGTGTTAGGATATTTTGGATGAATAGTGATCCGGATATTTTTGGTGAATAGTAACTTTCTGGATTCTATAAATAGAGGCTCTCCCGATTCATTTTTCACCATTTTTCTGAACGAGCCAAACGCGCCGAAAATGAGTAAGTCTCTCTCTCCTCCTTTCTCTTTCCCGTTTTTGGTTTTCTGGTCGGCAGCGCCACCGGCCGGTCGCCGAAAAATTCAATGTTGTCGGAATCGGATGATTTTCACACCCGACGTTCGTCTCGATGAGACGAATTTAGGATAGGTCTCGAATTTCAAATCCGACTTCTCGTTCGCCGAAAAATGGTGAAAAACAGCCAAACCCTAACCCTCACCACCTCTTCTCTCTCTTCATTTTTCTCTCTCTCTCTCTCTCTCTCTCGCCGGAGCTGCTGACCGGAGGTTCGCCAATGATGTGGGAGTAGGCTAGAGGGCCGGCGCCGCCGTGGGTGGCGGCACCGGAGACGAACAGTGGATGTATATATGTGTATCGCATGGTGTGTGTGTGTGTGTTTGAAGGTGTTGTGGTGTGTGTGTGTTGTGCTCACTGTTGGGGCGGCCGCATGGTGGCGCCGCCGTGTGTGAACGGGTGGCCGGCGACTGGAAGTCGCCGGCCAAGAGTTGACAGTGTGTGTGTGTTTACATATATGCATGCGTATGTGTGATAGTGAAGCTGCCGGCGACCGGGAGTCGCCGGCCGGTGTTCAGAGAGTGAGCTGGTGGTGGTGGCCGGCGGCGGGCCGGCCAAGCTATTGGATATGTGTGTGTGTTTAACCGTGTGATAGTGTGTGTATGCGTATGGGTGTATATGTATGTATAAGGGTGTTGGGTTGGCCGGGAAAGGTTGCCGGCGATGGGGAGTCGCCGGCGGAGGAGTTGGGGGTGGTCGCCGGCGACGGGAAGTCGCCGGCCGGAAGTTTTGGTGAAGGTTTGGATTTTTTGGAAAAAATGAGCATCGAAGGATCTTGCGGCGTAATTTCAGGTACTATTCACCGCCGGAATCCGGCGAAGGATAGCCGGAGGTGGTAGCCGGCAGTGTAAGGTATCCGGTGAGGTAGGTGGTGGCGGCGGAGGGCGGCGCCACCGCGCCGAGTGGCGCTGGGAAGGTGGCGCGTCGAGCAAGCCCGGCGCCGAGAACCTGGGAAGGACCTGGCCGAGAAAACTCGACCAGGCGCGCACCGGGAGAAGAAGCTGCCGAGAAAACTCGGCAGCTGGTCGAGTGCCGGGTGACGCCTGCTGAGAGCTACCGAGCGAGCGCGCCTTGCTGCTGAGACACCGAGCCTTGCTGTCGAGACGCCGAGCCTTGCTGCCGAGAAAACTCGACAGTTGCCGAGACCGCCGAGGCCCGGGCGCGCCCATGCACGCCCGTCGCGAGCCGACGTGCACGTGACGCCGTGTTTTCGATCCGAATCCTGTTTTCTCCGCCGTTCATCTTTTTCGAGTCGTCGCCGACGAGACGTCGTTGACCCAGGACCGTGGGCCCGGTCAAAGTCAACCCTTTGACCAAAATTATCATTTTACCCCTAAACTTAAAATGCTCCGTTTGAGCTCGTTTGAACTCCGATTGAGCTCATTCTTTTTCCGTCGTGCCCCAAATTTCATTCTCTATCATCTCAACCATATGGATTGGATATCCACTCTCATTTCTTCAACTCCGATTTTTAGATCGCTCGATCTGTCGCGTATTTAACGACTGTTTTCCGACAGAACCTTTTACAACTTTATTTATAACTTATTAAGGATCTAAGGAACGTCATAACTTGTGTAGGATACTTGTTGAGTTGAGCCTTGTGATATCGGATCCTTTGGTACTCGCTTGTGAAATCTAATCCGTCGGTACTCGTTGATCACGTGGTAACCACCGAACGAGGTGGGGGTAATTTCTAACTCTGTGACTGTTTATAGTTTTCCCTATTGAAGTATGATTGAGAAATACTAAACGATGTGGTCATATGTTATGATACGTGATCATGTTATACTGTGGCAACGTGGCTGAGTGTTATATTCCTGGTATTGTATAACTGTTGACTGTTATAGGATGCGGATGTTATTCCCCATGAGTGTATTCAACGCACTCACCCCTTAATCTGTACTCACACTACAGGCAAAGAAGAGAATCTTGATGTGTAGAGAGAGGGGTGTTTTATCAGCTGTGTCCATCTTCTGTTTTGTGTTTTAAAGCTATGATGAAACGATGTTCCACGTTTGTAAAAGAAAATTGTAATTCTCCGTCTTTGTAAAGGATCCTGATGTTTTTCCGCTGCGTAAGGTTTAAAACTCTTTTTATCGGTTGTATCCGAGGTTTCAAATGTATCTCTTCTTATCCTCTCCTTTTTCTTTCTATTTTATATCATGCTCACTTTTTTCTCCTTTCTCTCTTCACGCCCAAAAATGAAAAAAAACTCTGATATTTTTAACGAAAGATTTTGGGGCGTGACAACATGTCTATGTTTAATAGGGCTAATTGGAACTCATCTGCACCATGTGGGATAGATCGCCCCTGAGCAAATGTCTTCTCATAAAAACCACAGTACTCCAACAATCGTGGTATAATGCGACGGAGTGGGAGGGTCTGTCTGACACGGTGCTGGATGATCTCTGAAGTGTACCGGTGCCTAAAGCTGTCGGCCAAGCAGATCCTCGATTGCTCGATATCTATAGAACATGCAACCCAATGACCGTCCAGGTTCAGTACCGTCCATATCTACAATTTTGACAAAAATAACTAGAACCATGTACCGATCTTGAGAAAAATAAAAATAATACTAACTCATTAGAATCCTTATACTTACCACCATTATGTCCTCCCACCATGGCTTAATGAAATTCCACTTTGGCCTCGATCCTCGCACATAGGGCGCAAGTAGCTCCATCTGTTCCGGCGTGAATGTCTCTTTGGCCCCCGACAAGTATTTGACAGTGTCTTCCTCGCCAGCATGCTTTGTTCTCCAAATTTCTTCATATGTTTCCTACGTTTGCGACAATTGATGATCAGTGCCAATATCTCACCATCTGGATAATACTATAAAAGTTTGATTTAAAAATGAGATAATACTATAAAAGTTTGATTGGAACTTACGAACAGATGGGTATCCACCAACTGGAGCTTCCCGTTCATTTGGAACCTGGAATGTATGTTGGCTGCTTCTGGACAACTCTGTAGTACACCAAGGTATGCATCAATGGCCTGTATTTGACAGGAATGACGTTTAAAGTACAAATTTTTCCAGTACAACTCTGGCAAAAAAAGTAACCGACTAAGTACTACCTCGAAATCCATTTCCAACTTGGGATTAACGAAATTCCGGAAGAAACTTGGCCCGACTGCCACACCAACACCGACGTTGCGCCTGTAACGATAACAAGACAAAAAATGTAATCAATAATTAAGCACTAAACATGAAATAAATAATAGTTAAATCAAAAAATGTAACTGAAGAAACTGAAAGAACACGAATGCTTATGATTCCACTTGGGAGTGTCACTCATGTAGTAGGCCTTGAAGTCGTCAAACGCGAACCCCGTCCTTCTAGAAGGCTCATCTGGCAAAAAGGGACTGCGCACAATTGCAGATAGAACTCTACGTCGTGCTGTAGGTCCAACAAGACCAATATCTGAGACGGCAGGAGGTGGGACTAATCTCGACTCTTGAACGACACTCAAATCAATAGGTACAATCGAGTGTGTGCTCATGCCCTCTAGAAAGGCCCTATCACTTAGTGCTGGTGTCTGGAATGATTATTGTCGTGGTCCCTTACTCATTATCGCCGTGAAGTATGCCCTAACATGATCACTGATCATACCAGGCATGGTGTCAGCCATGCGATGCCCCAGATCATAAGTGACATCCTATCGTATTTTGGAGTACTCCTACTTGAATCGAGTCTCCATCCATCCCGTCAATCGAGTGAACAGGTCATCACTCGTCTCTGAGCTCTGTCCGTGATCAATAGGAGCTTCATCGGATGATGGGATGGATGGTCCCCCGTCGTCGCCCTCAACTGCAGTGGTATCTGCATGCACATTCGAAGGGTCTAGTCGAACAACAAAGGCCCGTCCTCGGCCTCTTTGGACCGTACGTGTGCTAGATGGACCGGCAGCTGTAAGATTAGTAGTGGATGTAGAAGGTGCCCTATGAGCAAACAAATTTGTAGCGCCCCGGATCAAAACGAGCATAATTAATTAATTAAATATTTTAACCTATGATTTAATAATTTTGTGCGTATGATTTAACTGTTTAATTTATTTCGTGCGTTTCAGATACGTGTTTTAAGCGAGGTTTAGACGGATAATTTCATTAGACATGGAACATAGGATATTTATATGTCAATAGATGCGTACCGAGAAAACGAGAAGTTAGAAACGAACTAGAGGTCAATCGGAGACCTGTAGATCGAATGGCGACGAAAAGGGCGAAACACGAGGTTTCGGAAAAAACGGAAGATATTTCGTTGAATAGTAGCGTGGAAAATTCAACCGATGAATAGTGACGAGATATTTTCCACGTGAATAGTGTTTTCCAGCTTCTATAAATAGGGGCTCCTCCGATTCATTTTTCACCATTTTTCCGAACGAGCCGAACGTGCCGAAAACTCGTAAGTCTCTCTCTCCTCTCTCTCTCTCTTCGTTTTCTGTTTTCTGGTCGGCGGTGCCACCACCGGCGCCGCTGCCGGCCGGTCGTCGGAAAATTTCAACGTTGTCGGAATCGGACGATTTTCACACACGACGTTCGTCTCGATGAGACGAATCTAGGATAGGTCTCGGATTTCAAATCCGATTTCTTGTTCGCCGGAAAACGGCAAAAAATAGCTTCTTAAACCCTAAACCCTAACCCTTGATCACCCTTTCTCTCTCCTCTGTTTTCTCTCTCTCCTCGTCCTCTTGCCGGAGCGGTGGCCGGAGAAGCTGGTGGTGGTGAGGTGGTGATGTGGAGGAGGTGGCATCGCCGCTGGTGGCGGCGCCTGGCCGGAAAAATGGAAGAGATATGTATGCATGCATGTGTGTGTGTAGTATGGTGTATAAGTGTGTGTGTGTGTTGTGTGGCTCACTGTTGGGGCGGCGCTGGGTGGCACCGTCGTGGGGGAAGGGACAGCCGACGACGGGAGGTCGCCGGCGAGGTGGTTTGGTTGGTCGCCGGCGGCTGGTGGCCGCCGGCCAGAGAGATGTCAGTGTGTGTGTGTATGGAATCGGGTGTGTGTGTGTGTTCATGCTTGTGTGTGGTGGCTGTGTTGGTGGATGGGCTTGGCTGGAATGGGTTGCCGGTGACGGGGAGTCGCCGGCGGAGGAGCTGGGAGTGGTCGCCGGCGACTGGGGTCGTCGGCCGGAGCATTTGGATAGGTGTTGGATTTTCGAAAAAAACTGGACTTCGAAGGTTTTTGCGGCGAGATATCCGGGCACTATTCATGCTGGAATCCGGCGATGGACGGCCGGAGGTGGTAGCCGGCGGTGCGAGGTATCCGGAGAGGTAGGTGGTGGTGGCTGGTGTCGGCGCCGCCGCGCCGGGCGGAGCCGGGAAAGTGACAGGCGAGCAGGGCCGACGTTGGGAAAATCTGGGCGGCCGCTGCCGAGAAAACTCGGCAGCCGTCGGGTGTCGGGAACCCGCGCGCGCACCGTGTGCGCCCGTGCGCACCCGTCGGGTGCCGACGCGCACCCGATGCCGTGTTTTCGATCCGAACCTCGTTTTCTTTCCGCCGTTCATCCATATCGAGTCGTCGCTGACAAGACGTCATTGACTGAGGGTCGTGGGCCCGGTTAAAGTCAACCCTTTGACCAAAATTACCATTTTACCCGTAAACTTAAAATGCTCCGTTTGAGCTCGTTTCAACTCCGATTGAGCTCATTCTTTCTGCGTTGTGATCCTTATTTCATTTCCTATCTATTCAGCCACTTATATAGATCTGACCCTCTCGTTTCTTGAACTCCAAACTTTAGATCGTTCGATCCGTTGCGTCGTTAATGAACGTTTTTCCGCCGGAACCTTTTACAGCTTTATTTATACAGTATTTAAGATCTAAGCAACACCGTAACTTGTGTAGGCTATATATTGGATTGAGCTTGAGTTACTGTTGGATTGGACTTGTGTTATCAGACTTTTGAGACTAGCGACTCACGCGGGTAACCACCGAACAAGGTGGGGGTAATTTCTATCTTTTTATCTGTCTACTGCTTTCCCTATTATATGCATGACTGAGGAACACTATATGCTGTGAATACACTTGTTGTGCCATATTATTACTGTGGTTGGACTGATGTCCACCTTGATCATGCATCCTGTTCGTCCCCTGCTATTTTCTACTACTCCGAAAAGGTCTGGCGGTCCTTGAAATACGCTAGCGGTATATGAGACCGTTTACAGGGTAAGATGGGGGAACCCCGCACCTATGCGTCCCCTACAATTTCTAATATCTGCTATGCATTTTATGTGCTGTGACAACGTGACATAAGATTATTTTATTAGTTTTTATATATCTGTTGAGAGTCTCAAGAGGCAGAGTTATTCCCACGAGTGTATTCCACGCACTCACCCCTTTAATCTATACTCACACTACAGGAGCTGTTGAGCATGATGATCCCTAGATGGAGAGAGGCGATGTCGCTTTTGAATCTGTGATCTTTAGGGTGTGTCGCACAAACATTTTCAAAACAATGTTTTAAGTTTAACTCACGTTTTGTAATATTTCTGTATATATATTCTGAGTATTCTGTGAACGAGAGATCCTGATGTTATTTTCGCGGCGTATGATTTACATTATCAGTAGTGAGACTAATTGCTATCGGCAGAGGCCGATTGTTGTTAAGTGAAGGAATCACTTCGTCCATTACCTCTTTCTTCTGTCGTCTCTTGCTTATTCTTTCTGTTGTGTAGGCGTCTCTTGCTATTTCTCTCATCACGCCCAACGGTAAAACTCTGATAAAATATGAAAAGATTTCGGGGCGTGACAAAATTAGCCCGACGGCCACGTCGTTGTTGGACGACCTGGACCCCCTGATGATATCGTCATCGATATCCTGCCAGTATGTCTGAAGTCTTTCATCATCTGTGGGCACAAGCGTCAAATAACACTCGACCTGTAATGAATCGTACAAATATCAGAAGTAATACATAAACGAATTGTAATAGACATTTAATTTCACGTTTATGGTAATAAATAAATAAATAGAAAATACTTGGCCCTGTAGCAAAGGTGCAACATCGTAATTGGATCTCTTCAAACCCCACTTCAGACATCGGGACGTATGTAACGACGTGCTCAATCTGACCCCGACATATGAGGAGGTAATAGGGATCGCCTCAAAAGCCAATATCTGAAGAGGACATATTTGTAAACTTTTTTAACAAACAACATTAAAAAAACTGAAGTAAATGAATGTAATTTAGTACGTTCATACCAGCAGGGCTATCGAGAATCCATAAAAATGGTAGTGGTATCTATAAGAGCGAATGGGAATAGTGGTCGGTAACCTATCCATGTACCGCAGAAGGGTGAGGAAGCTGATCTTCCCCCATGAATAGCTCTCCCACATATCTTCCAGCTCCACCAACGTCCAATAATAATTGTCGACAACTGACATGCCGGCGTCCACCCCGAGCAATATGAGATGGAGGATCAAGATCTTAGCAATCTTCACCGTGTCCTCCACACTATTATCAAACTCGTCGGAGGTGAATCAATCACGGAGCTCAGACATGGTGACCCGACTCATCTCAGCATGCACCCTCCAGTACACTGCCCCTTGTGGTGGGGAGCGATCCTCGCCCGGGTTGAAAGCCGAGTCACCGAACTTCAAGCCAGTCACAAGGACAAACTCTTTCCTCCCGAACCGACAAATACGCCGGTCCTGTCCTATAGCAAACCACCTCTCGTCGACAGGTCTCACTTGCCCATGTACCTCATATGACATGAGGACGTGTAAAAATGCCTTGCAGGACTCTGTTTCCGTCTTCCACATCAAAAAATGTCCGAAACAGGTCTTCCAGAAGTCACGTAGACACTGTCGGCCGATCTTGCGGAGTCATGTCTTTATCTCATCGAGTACCGACAGACGAACGTAACCATTGATGTAGGCGACCGTACCCTAACATGCCTCACGAACGTACTCCAACTATACATTTTGCAAACACCGAAATAAGCAAACTATTTAAATAAATCAACATACAAACAAGAATTCGAAAAATAAAGCTTAGCAACAAAAATCTAAAAAATTGGCTTTAATTTGAATGGTTTGACGAACAATACGTGTTAAACCCCTATTGCTCCCTAAACCATTATTTTTGTTAATTATGCACGATACATATCATTATTTAACCCACAATACCAAATGATTAAAAAAAATGAATAATTAATTTAAAAAGAATGAATAATTATGCACCATATTTTTTATTATTTAAAATACATATACTTGTTAAATAAAAAAGAATGAATAATTAATTCAAAAAAATGAATAATTATGCAAGATATTATTAATTATTTAACGAAGAATACATCTTGATTAAAAAAAGAATGAATAATTAATTAAAAAAGAATGAAAAATTAATTAATTATGCATGAATATTTTTAATTATTTAACAAAGAATAGTTTAACGAACAATAGGTAATTGTTCGTGAAACCTTTAAAATCAAGGCTTAATTATAGGGTTTAACGAACAATAGGGTATTGTTCGTTAAGCCTTGATTTTAAAGGTTTCATGAACAATACCCTATTGTTCGTTAAACCCTATAATTATAGGGTTTAACGAACAATAGGGTATTTTAAAGCCTTGATTTTAAAGATTTTAAAGGCTTAACAAACAATACCCTATTGTTCGTTAAACCCTATAATTATAGGGTTTAACGAACAATAGGGTATTGTTCGTGAAACCTTTAAAATCAAGGTTTAACGAACAATACCCTATTGTTTGTTAAACCCTACAATTATAGGGTTTAACGAACAATCTTATTCTTAATCCATATAATTCGACCCTAATCTAACTAAATTAAATACATTCAATCTAATTCTAATTCACAAACATGTATATCCTAATTCATATATTCTAGTTCATATATATCCTAATTAATGAACAATAATATATCACAAAAACCCTATAAATAAATCATATATATCCTTATTAATGAACAATAATATATCACAAACTATAGAAAAGATTCAATCCATAAATTCAACAAACAAACAACAATCATATAAATAAACCAACATGTATTTGAACATAAATTCTAAATTACAACATCAATAATAATAAATTCTAACCTCTTCGGTATGAACTTTGGCCATTTCACGAACTTTTCAACCCAATGAACTTCACGAACTTTTTCTTTTTTCACAACAAAGGAAGCCAAAAAATTTTTTGCAAACAAGAGAGGAGAGGAGCCGCAAGAGAGGTAGGGGTGAAGGAGATGAAATTTTCAAAATTTTCGTTAAAGCCCTAAGATTCTTTGTTGTTTGTCCTATGCATATGTATTAAAGTACAATAGTGATAGGTGGTTGTGGGGGTGGGTGGGGGCCATTAATATTCCTTATAAAAGTATGGTCAAATATAAGAAAAATGATATAATGTATGATAATCATATCATATCAAAATCAAACACTAAAATAAATTTGTAGTTAATGAAAAATTAGGGTTGGAATTAAAAGTAGGGATTTAATTTTCGTTAAACCCTTAAAAATAAGGGTTTAACGAAAATTAAACCTAGGGACAATATTTTCGTTAAACCCTAATTTTTTTAGGGTTTAACGAAAATTATGGTATAATTTATAATTTTCGTTAAACCCCTAAAAGTAGGGGTTTAACGAATAAGTGTAATCTTAGAAGGCTCATTAAACCCTTATTTTTTAGGGTTTAACGAAAAATATATATTTTGGATATTTTCGTTAAACCCTAGAAATAAAGGTTTAACGAACAATAATATAATTTTCATGGTTATTTTGGATATTTTTGTTAACCCCAAAAAAGTAAGGGTTTAACGAAAATTAAACTTAATTTTCGTTAAACCCTTACTTTTTTGGGGTTTAACGAAAATATGCATTCATTGTTTTATACGGTACATGTATATCAAATATATTTATTTGATATAAAAAGTAAGTACATGAATAGTAAAAGAAAAAAAAAGATAAAATAATTACAAAAACCAAAAGTGGGTATTTGGGGATAATATGTTTTATTATTGGGTATTTGTATATAATAGGTTATATATGTGGGTAGAATTGTTCATCTCTTTTATTAAATTGGGTATTTGGGGCAACAGACTCTTTATATTAACATAGTCATCTATACTTATATGAAAGCAGGAAAGTTGGCAAAAATTACAAGATTGCCACTTTCCCATCTAAAAATGTCATGTCACTAAAAATAAAAAAATAATAAAATTGTAAATCTTACTTGATAAGCTATTCTTTAATAAATAAATATAAAAAAGATTAATCTTACTCTAGAAGTTATTCTATAATCTATATAAAGTTAAGAGATGAAGAGAGAGTTACAATGATTTCTCAAATTTATGTAAAACTCTAATCTATATAAAGTTAAGAGATGAAGAGAGAGTTACATTGATTTCTCAAATCTATGTAAAACTAAAAAATGGAGAAAAATATAGTGATTTCTCAACAAAAGATAGATGCATAGAGAATGAAAAATAAAAAATAAGATATACAAAAAATGAAAAACAAAAAACAAGATATACAAAGAATGAAGAAAAAAAAAGAAAAAAAAGTAAATATAATTATTTCTCAAATCTATAAAAAACTAAAAAAAAATGAAAGAATACAAGATTTGCTAAACATTCAAAGATATAAAAATTCTTCTAGATCTTATTGTCTAAAGAAAAAAGAACAATAAAAAATCGTAATTACTATGATTTCTCAAATCTATATAAAGCTAAAAAAAATGAAAGAATACAAGATTTGCTAAACATTCAAAGGTACAAAAAGTTCTTTCAAATCTTATTATCTCATATCTTCATCTAAGGAGATCCCACCAAATTGTCTTTTTACACTAAATACAAATTGAACAAATAATTTTTTGAAAGAGACATGAAGAAATGACGTAAGAAAACTATATATGATGATTCAAGTATGAGAGTGAAATATACAAATTATAAAAAATATAAAAGGAAAGATTAATTATTATGATTGAAGGAAATATTATTGTATATAATAATACCAATTTGACGGAAATATAAATCAACAAATAAAATAAAAATGTTAAAAAATAAAATTAACAATTACAATTATTAAAGTTATATGATAATTCATGCAACGCACATGAATAATATGAAAAATCATTTGTATATGGTACATGTTTTAAATTAAAATAATAAAAGATGTTATAAATAATCTGTTAGTTTATACAACTTCATTACATTATTACAAATTGTTAAATATTAACACAATAAATAATAAACCGCGCATCGCGCGGGTGAACTGCTAGTACATTAATTATGTAATATATAAAGGTGAAAATAACATAACTAAAAAGTATATCACGTAGAGGTATGTTAATCCAAAAAAAAAAAGGCTGAAATTCTTCCTTTTTTTTTCTAAGTTACAGTACATAAAGGTGATAACATTTGTACATAAAGTTCATACTAATATAACATAAATATCATACATTTATAACATAAAGGTCAGCACATAAAAACAAAAACAAAATCAAAATTTACGGATTCGGGTTGAGTCGACCTGAATTGCACAGATCTTAGATCCGTGCACTAGGTGCACAGGAGAATTTGCGAGTTACCATTCTATTCTCCATGAACTGACGTGGCTGTAAAATGAAGTTGTCTAATATATATGTGATACCAGATATCGATACAATGCGAATATAAATATATATCTGATACCAGATATTGATATCAATGTCATATTGTATAATATATATCAATAGTCACAAAATAATATCCATATCGATATTTTTCTATATTGTCTTGTGATGTTGTGTTATTTATATTGATAGTCAGAATAGTATGATATCG
Source organism: Scutellaria minor (assembly GCA_954870855.1). NCBI lineage: Eukaryota > Viridiplantae > Streptophyta > Magnoliopsida > Lamiales > Lamiaceae > Scutellaria > Scutellaria minor. The sequence goes on along the minus strand of OX940731.1, from coordinate 12,168,669 downwards.
TCTTTTATGTTATAAAAACTAATTGTATAGGTATTTATACATCTTACACAATTACTATACTCAATCTGTCCCAAAATAAATGTTGTTTTAGGTTTTTTTACATAGATTAAGGAATGTGATAAAAAGTCTGATCTACCCCTATTAAGTATAATTATTAAGAGAAGTCTTTTTCTCTTTCCTCTTAACGGTTATCTTTAACGTACATTTGATTTGGTAGGAGTAAATGAAAGTATTTTTTTGGTAGATTATCGGTAAATATGTCTTGAGACACTAACACTTATTTTGAAACAAATTTCTTTTGTTAAAAAGATATTTATTTTGGGATGAAGGGAGTATCGTGTAAGATAATACACTTCAAAAAATCGATGATATACCGGTGGACTTTACCGATGGAATGTGTTTGTCGATGATTACCGATGGATCACCGACAAAATGTAATTGGCAAAACCTCTAAATTTAAAAAAACGACGGATCACCGATGGAGTTCCATCGATAATTACCGACAGAAACAAGTCCATCGGTAACTTTATTATTTTGACGGCTTTTCTAATAGTATTCCGTCGGTAACCTAGCAACGGAAATGCAAGTCGAAAGCGCATGCAAAATGATGTTGTTTCCTACCTATTGGGTTGTAAACCAAAACGATGTCGTTTATGTCAAGTTTACAAATGAAATTTCCATCAGTAAACCTTGGCCAACAAAAAATTTGTCGTTTAATCATGTGTTACCGATGTAAATTATGTCACTAATATGAAAATTAAGTTTATGTCGATAAAGCCATCGGTATTTGTAATGCCCCGTTTCTTGTAATTTTAGTAATTACCTATGAATTATTAAAATTGTTGTGATTTTATGTGTCATTTTATACCTAAAATTACTAGTTTAAGTGTCCAAAAATTATATGGCAAGTATGATGATTTATCCCATATTCTAATTTAGCTTAAATGTTTTAGTTATGATACGATCATGTTTAGAATTTCATATAGGAATCAAGTATGTATTGAATGAAGTATGATTAACATTTATATACTTAAATAATATGTATAAAATCTTGTTAATATTTGCCTTTAAAGTGATTTATTTAGCTCAGGTAGCTAAATGACTATGTTTTAGGTTAAGATAATATAGATATAAGATACACACGAGTAAGTTATATGACATGATAGACTAAACAATGAAATGTATTGAGCACAATTTTAGACGGACGGTGAATCTGGAAGTTATCCTCACAAATCAACTTACAAGTGGATAACTTCTACTCTCTACTATGTGTTGATAATTGGATTAATAAATTAAGTATGAAAATCTATGGCCGAAGCCTCATAGTTATATCGGAACTGGTATGTAGCTTTCCTACTGAGCGATGACCATAAGGGGGAGAATGTATGATCTATGAAAGTAAGGTCTAGTGGGCGAGCGTCTCCCACATTTCTTTATGTTATAGTATGGTCTAGGGTGAGCATACTCGAAGGACACGTAGTATGTGTTTAATAGTTTATTTGCTTTAATGTATTAGATAATAAAGTTATCCCACTAGGATCCCTCTCCGGAGGTGTCTCATGATGCTGTTTTTAATATTTTCAAGCTCGACAGATGATGATGTGGACGTATAGTAGGCTGGGCTGACTTCTCACTACTTCTGTAGAGTTGTAGTAATGGAATAATATTTCCTTTTAAGAACCATAATCTGTTTAAATATATAATCTATGATAAACAATATGCCCATACTTATATTTTGTTATAATTTTTTGTTTTGTTGCGTTAATTCATGAAGGTTTTTGATTGAACATTTTACCTAAAAATATGGGTGAGGCACGAGCTAGACTTGGTCAAGTTTTGATATATGTGTATATAGGTTACATTTTTAAACAAAATAAGTAGCACTAGTGTCTTCATTTTAGTCTTCTGTTGTATATTAGAAAGTATTATAATTTATTTAGTTTCAAAGCTGACGACCTGTTTCAAATTAAAGGGTATTGGGGCGTCACACTCTAAGATCAAGGTGAAGTCCGAGCAATTTTCAAAGAATTGTCTAAGCGGGCCACTTGGACCGAGTATAGAAGCATCCAATCAAAAAAGAGGTTTGAGACCGGTTGTTGAGCACTAGGAAGAGCTCATAAGTATTCCCCTTCCACATTTTCATTTATTATTACTTATAATTAATAATTATGTTTATTTGATTTTTTTTTTCATAATCCCAAAAGAATGGTGCCCCTGTTACAAGTCACGACCTCTTCATTAGGTTGCACGGCCTCAACGAACATGGATCATACACCGACGATAGGTCCAAGACAATTGTCTTAAGAATTTTTGTACTTCTAGTTTAACTTCAAATTTTTTTAAATTGCTTATCTCCTTAATTTTTTTAATTAGTAAATATGTTTCATGAGGTTTTCAAGAAGAGGATGAGCCAACTCAGTTAGTCTGAGGAGGGCTCATCAAAGTCCTGCTGTGGACTTAGACTAATTGTACATCGAGACAGTCGGTGTGATGAATAGGCGGGTGTTCGGGTTGGGATTGGTCAGCAAGAGATGATTGATGACAAATTGTGCCACCTCGTCTGCCACCTATAATATGTCGAATATTGAGAGAGGATTGTACAAGATCCCGAAGAGCTGACCGTCTCCACTATGAGGTTGAGATGGTCGAGTTTCACCGCCAGCAGGAGGAGCTGTGGAACATTGTCAACTCCCAGTAAACGATCATACAACATCTTGCAGCTACTCACTCACATCGACTGTTGGCCACCCTGCTCTGACTGAGGTTGATCCCTGGGCCAGGGATGATGAGAATGACGATGGGGAAGATGAGTGATGAACATTTGAAAAAAACTTTATTGTATTAAACAAATTTATTTTTATTTGTAATTAAATTTATATATATTTTGAATTTTAATTTGATTTCATTTCGTTTCTCGAATTTTAATTTCATAGATTTGCATTTCATTTTAATTGTTATTAATAATAGATTTTGCAACTATATATATAAAACAATATTATTGATGGATCATTTCCGAAGGATACTACATATTATGTCGGTAAATTCACAATTTTTTTTAGGGATTTCCCACATTTTCTTATTCTACTTCTGTCAGTAACAAATTTATCGATGCTTTTACGTAGCATTTTTTAGTCGGAAAATTGCTATTGATGAGCAAAACAACAATAATATTTATCGATGGACTTTCCGCCGATAAATTGATTACTGATGAAATTTCATTGTTTACCGATGAAAAGTTCCATCAGTAAGCCGCAAGATTTTTGTTGTGAAATAAATGGTTCGAAAAATACTTTCTTATTTATTAACTAACATGCTATTTGACAGCCACATCTGCTGATATGGCGACAGAGAATGGTAACATCTTTTGAGAGAATGTCAATGCCTTAATTTCAAAAATCTTAATTTGATAGATTTAAAATTTGCAAACGCTTGATTAAGATAATATAATAGTTAACAAAATATTTTCTTATGTTTTTTAATTGACACATCATTTGGCAGCCATCGTCAGCTAATGTGAGAGAGAATAACAAAGTCTTTTGAGGGAATATAACAACATTAATTGTAGAAATCTTAATGTGATAGTTTCAATTCTTTAAAACCCTTCATTGATAATTTTTTTTTTCATAGGCCCGTTGATGGGTCTCAAACCAAAAAAAATAAATTACTTACTTCAAAATAACAATTAAGTATAACGACAAGTAGAATCGATCCTCAAGAAATATGGATTACTTCTCTGGAGTATGAAAACATGGGGGATTTTTTAATATATATTAATTAACCTAAACTAAACTAAGCTATCAATTAAAAAATAAGATGAACTACCAATGAATAATGAAAATCAATATGAGAGAGAGAATAATCTTATGAAACTCCAATTCAAGGATACCAACACTCAATCACTGATTATAGGTTACATGTATCATCTTACACATTCAAATATTTAACCTTAGACTAAACACGAAGTCTAAGTTTTCTTATTTTAATTGATCAAACCCAACATCCAATCAATACTAGTTATTAATTAGGAAACCACTACAGGTAATGACGGTCGGAGACGACGGTCCATGATGGCATCAGAGGTCAACACTTGCTTGATGGACAGTCAAAAATGGACAACAATGGTCAACAACAACAATCAACGACGGCGGCGATGGTGGTCAACGGTAGATGACGATAGTCCACGACAACACCAAAGATCGGTGACGACGGCTGGTGGTCGGTAGCGGAAAGCAGCATTAGGATATGGGTGATGATTGAGAACTTAGTGAACTTTTAAAGTCTTAACATTTACTAAGTTATCATAATATTAGTTTTGGAGACAAATTTTTTGTGCTTTTGTGAAGCAGAAACGTGTGCTATCACTTTCCTAATACAAAGGCTCGGCGTTTATTTTCACAAATTTCTTAATCATATAATGACAATTGTGACTTGAGACGTCATAAGAATCAAAGTGTACTGAATGATACGAAGTTGTGGGTGAAATTGATCAAGTCATCGAAAACACTTAAATGAGTGTAGTAGTGCTCAATAGAGGATGAACCGAAAAGGTTTTAATGGGAATGTATTAAATCCACCATATGAAAATCTTGGTTGACTAAAACAGTAATTGGTGAATTTGTTCATGAGTGTGAACATACCATAACTCATGATATTTGGGTATCTAATTGAGTAAGTTGCCACAAACCAAGTCATCTTTGATGAGCTAGACATTTAATGTTTTATCCAATCTTATTTAGTTCAATGAGAGTATTTTACGGAGGGATGCCCTGTTACACTCACCTGTTACATCTCCTATTACATTCATTAGATGGTTGATACATAGGAAAGAGAGGATGTTAGACATAACAGTAAGAAAACGGAGGGCAAACGGTGTTAAAATCATTCAATAATTGCTCCGATAAACAAATGATCATGAAGTTCGCCACTCTATTCTTGATTGCTATCAGAACAACAATTCGAAAAGTTGAAGGTTTCTTCCTCATAACAAAGACAACATGTTCGAAGATAATTTGGGTAAGCTTTTCTCCCTTTTCTGTCAAAATTTTTTATAATAGTTTTTTATCTCACATACTTGGGAGCATGATTCTGCCTCTGCGATTATTCTTCGCTGATTTGTAAAAAAATTCATGTTTGAATGATTTCTTTTTAATTGAGTACACCAAGTGTTCGATAGAATTCTTGAATGAGTGAAAAACTTCACTGTGTGGCAGCTGTTGGTTTTCTTGTTTATTTAAACCTTCTTCATGATCATTCTTGGTATATATCTGTAATTTAACTTCAATAAGCAACATATTAATCAAATTAAGCAATAGATAATACAACTCTGATTATATAGAATTCATGGGGTTGAATTCTAAGGACACCATTGTTGTGAATGAAGAATTTATTGAGGGCTAAATAAACATTGACAGATAAACCATACTTTTAAACTGAGTACATCAAGTGTTTGATAAAATTCCTGAATGACAAAAAAGCTTCTCGAGCAGCAGGTTTTGATTTATTTGTGTAGCTAAATCTTCTTCATGGTATTTCTTAGTATATTTATACTTTAATTTTGATCTAGGTAATAAATTAATTAACAAAAAAGGGGATGTAGCTCAAGTGGTAGAGCGCTCGCGTTGTATGCGAGAGGCACGAGGTTCGATTCCTCGCATCTCCACAGAACGGGCCAACAAAGTAACATGCTCAGGCAACCTTTGCTTTAAGAATTACTAATAAGGGTTGGAAACTAGAGATAACATGGTGAAGAATAGGTAAAATCCCATAATCCAAAATATATGCATCAAGAGTTTGATTCTTTGCATCTCCATAGAACGGACCAACAAAGTAACATGCTCAGGCAACCTTTGCTTTAAGAATTACTGATAAGGGTAGGAAACTAGAGATAACATGGTGAAGAATAGGTAAAATTCCATAATCCAAAAAATTTGCATCAAGAGTTTTGTGATAAATTCAGGATATTTGATAGTAAATATTTATCCATGCAAAACAAAATCAAACATGTAATTGCTAGAGATTGATCATGAACAAGTTTTACTAAATCATCTCAATCTTAAAAGCCAAATTTTCAGCATGAGTATCAACTATTTAAAATTCAAAAAGGTCATGAAATGATAATTATTACACTAGAAAGGAGATAAAATAGTTTTTATCTTACCAGAGTCAATTTCTCATATATATAGAACACAAATAAGAAGAGTAAATGGATTTTATTAATAATATTTTAACCATAGCTAATAGTATATTATTCACCCTTAAAACACACAAAAAACTATGCAGTTGTATGTTCTAAATCCAACTGATTTGCATTACTCATTTTTTGGTTAAATCGTCTTTCCCTTTATTCTCACACCACAAATTTACATATGGTTGATGAATATCAAATTGAAAGATAAAATAAGAATAAAACCGACAAATTTAACAAGAGATTTATTCTCCATGTCTCATGTGACAATGAATTTCTAAAAAAATATAATACTAAAAACAAATAAAAAATGAATAGATTCTATATTTTATCCCCAGTGGTATCACCACTTCCATTATTTTTTTCCTCATTTTTGCTTTGAGATAGCAAATTATTGAAATTGACCCCATCGTGTGCTTTAGTCTTGATAAATTATTGTTGCGTAGGAAATGCAAATTGATAAATACATGTGCATGAGAAAATAAACTAAAGATATATAATGATAAATACATGTGCATGACAAATACATCTCCACTACATGTTGTTACCTGCAGTAGATTTGGTAAGCTCATTTGACATCGATCATTATTTGAATAATGAGCAAAATTAAGTTGTTGATTGATAATTAGATTGAAGACCTTGAACCAAAAAAAAAAACTGACAAACACATGAACTATTATAATGTAAGAAAAATGTTTATGAATGTAATGATTTACAATATAATGTACCTGAGGAAATTGAAATGGCTCCAAGGGTGACATAGAAGATGCTTCAACTGGATAAGTCATGTTTAAATCAGTCCTAACACCTTGATAGTCCTGATTCATCGCTATGAAAGTATGAGAAAATATATGATTCTACATGTATCAAAAAAATATTATCTAAACACACATAAGATATATAAAAAACTATTATATTAATTACCAACTGTGCATATATAGTACAAAAACCTGCGAGAGTTGAGACAACGAAGTTAAAGAGTTGTATTCAGAGAAAGCACCAATGCTTGAAACATTGCTCCAATGATTGTCAATACTTTGCTACATATGTTTCTTTAATATTTAGTACATGGATGAAAAATATATTACTATTGATTGAAATAATTTATAGATTAAGAAAAATTTAAAAAAAAATAACATCTATGAAAAGCCATACTTGATCATTAGTTTCAGTTGCTATAATTCATCAAATTGCTTCTTCTTTTGTCGAGATTTCTCTAAACCACTCCTTTCTCTTTTTCCAGATCTTACAGGTTTTGTCTCTTTTCTTTTCCATCCCTTTATCACACTTTCATTGGGTTGCACATCTTTATTTAATATTTTTTCACATCCTTTAGATGAAAATGCAGAAGTTTGTTTCGCAACTACTCTTGAAAGCGCATTCTTTTGCACCACAAATTTGAGTTCCGGGGTTGGTCTCACAAGATAAGTATTCTCCAAGCATGCATCAACTTCTTCAATCCCTTTAATCAAACATTTTTTTGCAATTTCAAATGCTTATGTGGTTAACGCACCTCGTGTTGTTAATTGGTTATACAAGTTGCACAGTTCTTTGTAGTCGACTCTAATCATCTTTTTTTCCTCATTGTCATTTACATATCTAGTAGGTTGTACATTAACTTCAGTACCTTGAACAATATTCTTCTTGGCTTGCTTGGTCCATCTCTTTTTTATATACAATTGGGGAATCTCCACAATATTTCTCAAAGAGAAGACCTTGAGAACATGAGAACACAAAATTCCTGCAAACTCAAACTTTTTACAACTGCATGAAACTTTATTTTCAGACGAGTTAAATATAACTATGTGTTGATAATGTTTCCTAAAGGGGATGATTTTATACTCAAAGATTTCTCCAACTTAACCACACAAATCTGCTTGACAATCATAAGCCTTGTGCAACTCCTCATGAAATAACTCCAAAACTTCATGTGTATAATTACTAGCTGCATGTTTGAAAATTTGAACTGGAAAAGCAACCACTGGTAAACTCTGACTTGTTCTAAAATCCGCTTTCAACTCTTCATACCGACGATCATCGACCAACCTATCAAAATGGTGGAGAAACTGAAGCAAATTATGCTTGTAATTCACATACCTTTTAAGAACACTATTCATACTTTCACTACGGTGCGTAGTTATCATATCTGCACAAAATGACTTTCGCCCATAAACAAGAGCCCATTTTTCTCTTATTTTAAACAACCTTTCCAACCAATCGTTATATTTAAGCTCATATTTTTCCAGCACAACATTCTATGCATTAAGAAACTCTTCTTCTTCCTCATAATCATAAACACAAGACCTAAAATCCTTAGAAAAACTTTTAAATCTTGTAAACACATTACTCAAATGCTTCGCTGCATTTTGAAATATGTGCCAAATACACAGGTGATGACAAGTTTCAGGCCATTGAATTGCTAAAGCTTTTGCCATTGCAACATCTTGATCTGTGTGAATGACTTTAGGTAGTTTTGCAGACATGGCTCTAGCAAATGTATAAATAACCATGTATATGTTGATGTAGTTTCGTCATACAACAATGATGCACCAAAAACAATTGTTTGTCTTTGGTGATTCACGCCAACAAAAAGAAAACATGGCTTACCCTCTTTATTTTTTCTATATGTCGTATCAAAACAAACTACATCTCCAAAATAAGAATAATCAACTTTCATTTGTGCATCAACCCAAAGAATGTTCACTATCAGATCATCTTGATCAACCTGAATTGCATAGAAAAAATTAGGATCATCTAGCTGTCTTTGTTGCAAGTACTCTAATACCCCTCCAGTATCACCGACCTTCATTTCCATGGTTCTCTTTGAACCCAAGTAATTTTTGAAATCTTCAAACATAAAACCAACATTTTCACGATTTCCCGCTTGCTTTGACAATAAGACAAATCCTGTTTTAGGTATTATCCCTGAGCTATCTAAATCGTCCACTTGTAAAGCTTGCACATTTGATATTTTCCTATGTGACCTTTTCATATGACTTTTTCTCGGACTCACCAGATCATGGCCTATATGTTCAGCAATAAAATTGACAACTCTATATTTACCATTATATCTACCATTGACCTTCATGCTTGCTTCACAACCTATTCTTGTTTCTGGACGATAAGACTTCACCATTGCATCTCTTTTATCCTTTCCTCTGCGTCCTTGACGTTCACAGCAAAATATTCTATCGAGTACCCTTCCATTTCTATCTTTATGAACATTGTGTTTTCGAATGCCAAATCTAGCTACTTTTGCGTATGTATTATAAAACTTGTATAGAACATCGTCACTTCCAAATTCCATACCGATTTTTGGAATTTTCTCTATCGGAATGTTCAATTGTCTTTCATTTGTTTGCTCATCCCCATTTGCATTTGTAAGTTCTTTCTCTCGATCTGCCTCATCAAAATTTAATTTGCATCGTGGAGTAGCATCAATTAGCATATCTTTGTCTATAGTTGTAGAAGAAACCAAAAATATTAATATTAAATTAAAATTATATGGTAACTAATTGCACATGTAAATTATTGCGAGATATCATAATATCAGCATATTGGTCATAACAAATCAAGTCTTGTTTCATATGTCTACAAACTTATAATAAGGTCTTTATTTTCCAATAGTTTAACTCCATAATATGACATATTGTAATCGAGTCAAAAAATATCTAGAAGATGCCCAAAAATAAAAGAAGTGATAGAAAAAAAGACAACAATGCATTGAGCTTTTAACTTAATATTTTAGATTTTTAGAGTATTTTTTACTGACATTTGAAAGTTATATAAGTTTTGTATTATAAATAGAAAAATGTTGCTAACAATTTCAATACATAATATCGTTAATTCTACTCAGAAACATGAATTGTTAATCTGACGGAAATAGTTGAGACAAAATCTCTGAATTATGACATGAATATATTCATAAATCGTCAAAGCAAGAATCAAAACTAAAAACAAAAAGTATAAAAATTAGTTAAAGATATTAATTACTTAGACAATCTCATGTTTAAAAAATCATCTACTCATGCTAATTATCAGTATAGTGTATGTAGCCTGACCAGCTCGTAATCACAAAGCCACAACAATTTAGTTTTACTCTAAAAATCTTAGAATATAAAAATAAAAAATCAAACGAAAAATGAATTCAAATATGCATTTTGCAATACAATTGCATCAATACAAGAGAATGAAAGGAGATCAGGTTTAAAAGTATGGTTTATTTGCCAATGTTTATTCAGCCCTCAACAAATTCTTCATTCACAACAATGGTGTCCTTAGAATTCAACCCCATGAATTCTATATAATCAGAATTGGATTAACTATTGCTTAATTTGATTAATATGCTGCTTATTGAAGTTAAATTACAGATATATACCAAGAATGATCATGAAGAAGGTTTAAATAAACAAGAAAACCAACAACTGCTACACAGTGAAGTTTTTCACTCATTCAGGAATTCCATCGAACACTTGGTGTACTCAGTTAAAAGAAAATCATTTGAACATGAATTTTCTTACAAATCAGCGAAGAATAATCGCAGAGGCGGAATCATGCTCCCAAGTATGTGAGATAAAAAACTAATATCAAGAATTTTGACAGAAAAGGGAGAAAAGCTTACCCGAATATCTTCGAACATGTTGTCTTCGTTGTGAGGAAGAAACCTTCAACTTTTTGAATTGTTTTTCTGATAGCAATCAAGAATAGAGTGGCGATCTTTATGATCGTTTGTTTATCGAAGCAAAATTGAAAGATTTTGATTCTTTCCAAAATTGAATCAGAAATCTGAGTTTCCTTATTGAATGATTTTAATATCGCTTGCCCTCCGTTTTCTTATTTTTATGTCTAACATCCTCTCTTTCCTATGTGTCAACCATCTAATGAATAGAGTAGGAGATATAACAAGTGAGTGTAACAAGGCATCCCGTCCGAGTATTTTAAGTCCATATTTTCCTACGATTTGGATTTTTAGATACCGTATAAAGAATAAGTGGGTACGATCCACAAATTTTTTCTTTAGAGAAGAAAACAACTTATTCCAATATAACGAATGAGGTATTTGAAAACTAATAATTGAGCAAAATAGTCTGATAATATCGAGTTTTAAATTGTGTGCTCATAGGAATACTGAGTGAAATAAATATCAGTTTGTATATATACACTTTTAGAAGTGTAATATATAAGTGTTAATGTATTCAATTGAATCTATTCCTCACAGTACTGAGAATTGGAGTTGATAATTGATGTATCTAAGAAAAGAAGAAGTGTTTCTTATTGTTTTTCACAAGAATTGGATGGATAAACAAGACAGTCATGCTTATATCAGTCATAAGGCATTTCAACTACAATTTTGAATTGTATTATGCTGAAGATGATTGTTTAAGTGTCAACATTTACATTTTGGAATTGTAGAGTGGTGTAGCGCATTTTTTTCTATATGTTATTCTAAGATTTATTCGAATTCGACTAGTTTCAGTCTCAACAATAGTTCTTGAAGATTCTGGATATAACTTGAATTAATAAAATTCTTGATTGGTCTATATACACTATGACTATTTGTGATTTGGTTGTGGGGCTAACAAATTTTTTGTCATCTTTCACATAAATTGGACATTTTATTTATTTCTTAAGAGTTCAAAGACATTGAAGTGTTTTTTTGGACATCATTTATATAAAGTCGAGAATTTATCGTCTAAGATATAAAGTGTTCATAGATGTTTCTAAGGAGTAAGAAGTTGATTGATACATTTTTATGTATCAATATAACAAAGAATAATATCATCCAGTAACTCATCATTCTTCACACACTTTTTGACTAAATTGTATGGTGAAGAATAAGGCAAAATGATGTTTGCCAGATGGATGTTGCTAAATATGTTAAGGCACGTGATGGTGAGAATCAACTTGTTAATAAACTATATGAATAGTTTATTATTGAAGTTAGATCACATAACATATATTTCTGGAGGTATTTTTCTAGTATATGTTAAAACTAGAGAGTATGCCCTATTTGAAAGCTTAGGGAGTAATCGAAATCCAATAGATCCTTAAAAGTTTAAGAAGATTGACGGTAGCTAGATTCCATTGGGAGTAAAGTTTGTATTTAGATGATCTAACAAAGATTTAAGAGGATTGACTGTAGCTAGATTCTAGTGGGAGTCAAGTTTACAGTGAAGATATTATTCTGAATTTCTTTATTGGGACATACTAGATTGCATGTCTAGATATCTTTTGAGATTGAAAGGTGTGTTTACCATGATTTTCCAAAAAATAAGTATAAGTCTACTATCAAGTGTAAGACATTGTCTTGTCCTTTAAAGGATAAGTAGATGAAAGTAATAGAAGTTTATGTTATCAATGGAACTATAATCATGTCTGTGGACTAGTTAGTTTTTCTATTTAGACATAGGTAAAATTGAGAACTATGAGTTTTTAAAATCCTTTCGAAGCTGTTAATAGATAAAAATCTCAAATTGGTGAAATAATGACAACACTCAACATGAGTGTCAACTGTCGAAAGATATCATCACCAATAATAAGACTTATCGTTGTTCACCTTATGCTGAACTTAGAATTGCATTTAAAATGCAAGAGAGACTGAATTGTTTAGTAATACGCTTGATAAATAAATTGACAATGATTTTTGTGTCTAAAAGGCCAGACACCATTGTTTGAGGCAGGAACAACGATCCCATATAACTTCGTCATAGTGGACAAGAATCATTGTTGATTATACTTCAACAAGAAACTTTGTGATTTTATTTTCTGAAATGGATAACATATTGCCATCGAGCAATGTTTTGGAGTATTGATAAGATCATCAATGGATAGTCGTCTTCTTAGGGATATAAATGACATGAGTGAAACATTCTTATAGACTGTTCTATTAAGACTTCTTGTGTGAATGTCTAGAAACTCATTATACTCATACAGTTAAAAAAGTGGAAACAGTTGTGAATCGTACCTTAAGACTTCTAGTGAGAAGCATAAGTTATCCAAAGTACATTATTTAAATACAAGTTAAAAGATGGTTGTATGCTATGATGCATACAAATCCAACACATAATGTTGTGAGCATAGTAAAGTGTTGGGTAAGTCCTGAGAGAAACAATGAACAACTGTTAAAAGGATTATTGAGATATTAACAAGGCACAATGGACTTCTTCCTTTTATAGTCTAGGAAATAAGACTAAAATTGATGGATACACTTTGATGTTCATAATGATAATGTGGACTATGTCTAAACTTATATCTTGTTAATAAGCATAAAATCTCTGAGAAAGGCAAGAGTTATATGTCCATATCAATGGAGGAAATAAAGTTGTGGAACTTGTTTTCCTACTGTGTAAAGAAAGAGTTTTGGCTAAAGTTTGAGATAAAGTGTTTGGGAGTAATAGACAACGCAGCAAAAACTGTGGTTTATTGTGAGAATTGATATGACAATACTTACAATGGAAACTCCTAAAACTCATCAAAGTGATACTTTTAATATGATATTTAACTTTATCTAACTTTATCTAGGATATATTGAATAGTAGGAGTTGATCATAAAGTTGATCATGCAACGCTTAATTGTACTATGTATATACACATAAATGTTGAATTTTTCAACTTAAAAAGAATGTCGAACAAATTAAGATTGTTCTCTCACTCGAACAATTGTCTCTAAATGGAGTAATATGCTGAGATAAGACGTGAATAGAGCTCATTGAGTTATATCTATATATGTCGCCTTAGTAAGATGAATACTAAGATGAGATCACAAATGAGTTACTTGTGATCGTAATGAATATCTCATTGTCCATTTAAAACTTGTCTTATAGCCAGATGTGAGTTTTCTCGAGTTAGAGATTGACTTTGAAGGCAACAAAAGAGAAAGATTAGGTTAGGTGTTGCAAACACTTGAACCAAGATTTGTACAATGTGTTTTGGTGAATGACATACATCTCCCTAGAGGAAGTGACACATTGTATTACATGTTTTATACCACATGTGTGCTTAGTGGACCATAGTGAATAATGAGAAAAGTCCTTATTATCTCATTGTATGAGATTCAGAGGTTTGAATTATCTCAAGTTGTGCCCTAATGACTTTCGTCTATATCTTTAGTCATTATTTTGGTGTTGTTATTTTAGCATGTTTTCAATAATCAAGATTGATTTGGTCATGCGAATCATGTCTAACAAAATAGCGACGATAAGTTACAGAGAGATAATGGCATAGAAGAAAGATCATTTCATACTGTCATCTAATTAGTATTTCAATGGGCCCAAATTTGTGTTCATGGAACATTATAGTGAATACACAACATATAGTTGAATTGTGTATGCTCTTTAAAAGATTTTAGGGATAAAATGATATGTTGATTCATGTAGTAGATAATGTATCTAGGGCATTGCAAGTTTTGTTGTTGTCCTTGTATTTTTTATGTCGAGCTGTCGTATATCTTTAACCAGTATATAACCTAATGCTCTTGAGATACTCTCATGTCATACGATCCATTTGCTAGTATGAATTTAGTGAGTACGAGAAAGTTACATTGTGTAAAGGTTCAGCCATTAAGGGCGAAGTGGTAGATGTTGGAATTAATATATTGGATTCAGATCCATAGGTCTCCCTTGTGGGCTGATCCTATTCCATACATAATATTTTAAATAAATGTAGGGGTGATAGTGCAAATAAGAAAAATGTTGTTGGATAACTCCATACATTTATTAACCACCCCGCTCCTTCATTTTTTGAGTAACGGTAAATTCTACAAACACTAAAAACATGCAGGACACAAAACACATGTAGGAGAATTATGCAAAACTCAGAACACTGTATTGTCCCCACACACTAAATTGATACTTGGGTTGTGATACGTGGTGGATTTCCACGTGATTTCCATCCAAATATAGAAGTAGAAAGAATGTTAAGAATGGGCCGTGATTTCAACCAAGTAGAAGATTCGATAAATTGTGTATTTCGCTGCAAAGGTAACCTATAAACTAAAACCTTCATATATTTGACCCAAATACGATTTGGGACCTGAATAATTTCCAATAGTAATAACGTTTATCTAATCTTTTTGAAGGTGTTAAAAACACATAGAATGATAGATTTTATTTGTATTTTTTATATTAAAAATAAATATTTAAATATACAAACACATTTCAGATTTTTTTTTGATTATAAGAAAAAAAATATGTTTAGATTTATTTTGATGTAATTTCTAAATCAATAGTATAATTTCAAACTGCAGAAAGACATTTGAATAAAAGAAATATATAGTTCTCAAAAAAAGGGGTCTACTAATATCATTGATTTATTCATTTTTAACATTTTAATACCAAAATCATAATAAGAGAATATTTATGTGAGTTTTCTAAACAATGGAAATGAGTAAATTATATTTATGACCACCTATCTTTGTACTTTTCGAGAATTAACATTTGATTTGATTATTTTAGTCATCAATCACTGCAAAATTTAGGCAATTTACCGACAAACATATATTGATTTCGGTGTGTTCCGTTGCTAATTATTGATGGATTACTAACGAAAATACATTGATAATTAATCTTTTTTTTAAATACTAATGTATTACCTATGAAATTTCATCAATAATTAGTGACAGAAATTTTCCGTTGGCAATTTAGGTTTATTGACGGATTAACCAATGGAATTTTAGTGACGAAGAATTCCATTGGTAAAGTTTGATAATTTAAAAAGATGCCGTTTAATCACAATTTACTAACAAAAATTTCTATCATTAATTCCATCACTAATACAAACAGAAGCGTGATAAAGATAATTACGATCCATTGATTTTGAGAATACCGGATGTAACAACAATTTTAGAGAAAACTCTTTTTTTTTTATTTTATAAATCAATCAACTCCTTAGAATAATATAGATAACTCTTATTTATACAAATATAACCCTAGAATCCTTAAAGATAAAGATTAAGATAAAATCAATTGTAGTGTTGACCAGGTGCATGAATCATGATCCGTGCACCTAGGCACACGCTGGTCAGGTCCGGTTCGATATGGCCCCGATCCGCACCCAGGTTATTTTTTTTATGTCGTAACCTTTATGTTATACAAGTATAACGTTTATGTTATATTAGTGTCACGCCCCGTTTTCTTTCACTTAAAATATCAGAGTTTTTCATTTTTGGGCGTGAAGAGAGAAAGGGGAAGAAGACGTACATGATATAAAATAGAAAGAAAAAGGAGAGGACAAGAAGCAGAACTCTTAAAACATCGGATACAACCGATAAAATGGAGTTTGGAAACCTTACGCAGCGGAAAAACATCAGGATCTTTTACAAAGATGAGAAATACAGTTAACATTTACAAACGTGGAACATCTTTCATCATAGTTTTAAAACACAAAATAGAAGATAACACAGCTGATAGGGCACCCCTCTCTCTACGCATCGTAATTCTCCTTGTCACCTGTAGTGCAAGTACAGAATATGGGTGAGTGTGTTGAATACACTCGTGGGAATACTTTTCATGTTTTTACCAATTATTAGGTGAGCGTAGCAAATCCGACATATAATAGTTTGGCAAGTAGTCACAGCATATAAAATGCATAGCACACAATGATAAGAACACACGGCTCTAAGAGCACTCAACTATACTCGTTGCATTCATAATGTATGGTGCTTTTTACGGGCTACCAGTCCATCCCTAATGTATGGTGCTTTTTACGGGCCACCAGTCCATCCCTAACATGACGTATGGTGCTTTTTACGGGCCACCAGTCCATCCCTATCATGACTTAGGACATCCGTTCACGTTTATCGTATCATAAATTATGCATGAATATAGTAATCACAACATATAATCACAGCACGTAGAGTTCAACAGTTCATTTATCCATTATGGAAAACAATAAACGTGTTGAGTTTAGAAGTTACCCCCACCTCAATAAGAGGTTATCACGTGATCTAACAAGTTATAAGTGTCAAGCTTAAAGTGTACGATCCAACATATTGCCTACAAAAGTACCGTGATATCTTAGATCCTCAAAAGATTAAAAGATGGATATAATAAAGAAAAGAACGATCGAGGAAGCGAGACGGATAAGATGACTCAAAGATTAAAGGTATCGAGAAGAGCATGAAAGGTAAACTTGGTAAAAGGGTTGACTCGACCGAGACCCTCGACTCCCGATAAAAAGATGGAAAAAAACGACTCGAAACGACCCGCGAAAACGTTCGCCGGCGCGCATAAAACACACCCGACAGCCCATCCTCACACCACCTACTCGCACGGTCGTGCAAAACTGCACACGACCGTGCCCCACAGCACTCGACCGTGCGCCACCCTCCAGTGGCCGCGCACGGTCGCTCACACCCCGTCCACGGTCGTGCCCTCGCGCACGGTCCTGCGCGCAGCAACCCACACCAGCACGCCACCAACACCGTCTTCTTCCTCTAGCTCCGGCCAGCGACTCCCGTTGCCGGCAACACTTCTGCCACCATGGCCGGCGACCTCCCGTTGCCGGCAACACCCAACAACACACAACACACAACCCAACATGAACAACACACACAAAACACCAAGCTTCTCCAAAAAACACACACACACAAAACCTAACTCCGGCTACTCCGACTGGCGGCTCCACCACCCCCAACCCGAGGACAAACACCCCGGAATGGTTATCTACCACGCCAACAAGGAAGACGAGAGAGAGAGAAAACAGAAATGAGGAGAGAGAAAAGGTGATGGACTTAAACTTAGGTTTTTGGGGCGGTTGACTGGCGATTTGCCGGTGATTTAACCGTCAAAACGGAGAAACAAGACCGTCACTAAACTCACCTCGACGAGAGCTACGACCTATGCAAAAATTGTTTGATTCCGAGCAAGTTGACTTTTTCGGCCACAGGCGGTGGCGGCCGCCGCCACCGGAAAAATAAAGAGAAGAGGGAGAGAAAACTTACATGTTGTTCGATTATGAGCTCGTGTGACTTATCGACTTAAAATCAACCTATATATACTCCTCCAAAAGACTTACTATTCACCATAAATATCTCGTATGCTACCCCTCGTATTCGTCTCGTATACGTCGTATTCTTCGTTTTCACTGTTTCCTTCACTACTTGAGCTACGTAACTCCGATTGACTTCTAGTTCGTTTCTATCTTCCCGTCTTTTCAAGACGCATCTTATGGTATGAAAATATTCTATATACCATGTCCACGAAAAATATCGATCCGAAACGCACATTAGACACGTATCTGAAACGCATGTAATTAATTAGACAATCAAAATATACGCACGTAATTATTAAGTCGTACGTTAAAATATTAAATTAATAAATTATGCTCGTTTTGATCCGGGGTGCTACAATTAGTATGACCTTTATGTACAGATATCATAACCTTTAAGTGATATTACTTAGACTTCTTTTAGTATAAAAATTTATGTAGTACAACTAAACCTTTATGCTATAATAATTTAACCTTTTTATGTATTAATATTAACTTTTATGTACAAATATCATAACCTTTGTGTACTTAAATATCATAAAAGTTTAAATGGTATTATAGGTCTGTAATACATTGCAAAAGATTAAACTAGTATACCATAAAAGTTATGCGAAAATAACATAAATATTATGCGAACATAACTAAAAGGTTAGACGAACATAACAGAAAGGTCAGGGGTGCGGTAAAGGTTTGAGCGCAGACTTGGGCACGCGTGTGAAGTGCACGTGGGGCGTGTGAAAAGCACCACTGGGTCGGGTCGACCCAATTGCACAGTTCCTGACCCGTGCTCCTAGTGTATATAACTAATTGTGTAAAATAAAATATCAAAATATTAATAACAATTAAATCTATTAAAATCTTAGTCAAATATATTAAATCTCCATGATCCACGATCAGTCACCACGATTGATAACAATGATTTTCATGGTTCAATTTTTCATCTGTTTCAATTCGTATGTAGATGTTGAAATATATGGTGATTACAATGGACCACCAATTTTTTATGAAGGAAGTTTTGATGACTTTTCCTCAATAGATGATGGAGACTATGATAGTCCACCAATTTTTGACTAGGAGAGTGGTGATTTCTCAATTGAAGATGGTGACTATGATGGTTCACCAAATTTTGATGAGGAGACTAATGGTTCATTTTTAGAGGTTTTTAACACTGCTGATTGCCCTTTTTTTTAACAAGATGGAAGATGAGTCTTTGTACACCTTTGATGAGGACAAAAACGATGTTGACGTGGCAAAAAACAATGAAGGAAAGATTATCAAAAATAACAACAATAAAAGTCACAAGTGTGGAACTTGACGAACCAACAACATTCGATACAGATGAGGAAGTCAAATAAGATCACAGAAGAAACAGTATATTCAGTGCCTTACAAAAATTGGGATGATGGTACTCAACTTCTTTTCTTATCTGAGATTCCATATGCCCACCATGGATTTCTTATCTATTTTTGAAGTTGATTCCGATTTGGAGAATCGTTCTGGAGACGGAACTGATGCAGATAGAAGAGTGATAAAGATATTTATGATCCCTTGATTCTAGGAATACCGGTGTGACGATAATATTAGAGAAAACTCTCTTTTTTATTTTATTTTATAAATCAATCAACTCCATAAAATAATAAAGATTACTCCTATTTATATTAATATAATGATAGAATCCTTATTGATAAATATAAAATCAAATATCAAGATATTAATCACAATAAAATCTATTCAAATTTTATTCAAATATATCAAATCACCATCATCCATCAATCACTCAAGTTAAATTGGATATTAGGTTATATGTGTTAACTTGAATATTAGATTTTAGTTGATATGTATTGGTGTATGGTGATAATTTCATATGTGTATTGGTACATTTTAGTTAATTTAATTTATTGGATGAATTTAGTATATTAGATGAATTTATTATATTAGAGGAACTTTGTTGTTTGTTAGTTAAAGATATTGTTGATTGGTTTACTTAATTAAGTTGATAGATTCTGTTTGATTGGTTTTCTCCATTGAGGATCTTGTTGATCGGCTTAAATGTTAAATATGATTTTGATTACTTGCTAAAGGAAATATGATTTTGATTTTTCGCTAAGAGATTATTTACTTGATATTAAATTTTATTAATATTTTTCTATTTAATTTCTATTATGATAATTAATTACTAAATATTTGATAAATTGGTTGTAATAAAAAAATAGGAAAAATAATTAATTAAAATTATTTTTTTCATAGAATTACTGATGGAATTTTTCGTTAGTAATTTGGTGGAAACACTACAAGAAATAGGTAATATACTAAAGGAAATATTTTGGTAGTTATCGATGGAACACCGATGATATGTCGTCGGCAAAACCCCTCTTTTTTAAATCACACGGAATATTGATGGATTTCCATCGGCAATTACCAACAGAATAAAAGTCTTCGGGAAATTCAATTTTCCGATGACTTTTCCGATAAATTTTCCTCGGTTAATCACCGACGGAATTTCAATCCATGTTGTTTCCCTATCCATCATGTTGAACAAGGAACCGATGTCGTTTTTGCAAGCTTTGCCGATGGAATTTCCATTGGTACACCTTTGTTAATTAAAATGACATCATATTTCCATGACCTAGCGACATAATATCCATTTGTACTCTCGATATTGAAATTCCATCAGTAATCCGTCGATAATTCCGTCGGAAAACCCAAAATTTATGATATTTTTTAAAGAAACCTTTTTTTTATGATTTTTCAATAATCTTAATCTAATTACTGTTATATTATATTAATAATCATAATATATCATCGATATTGATGTTGTATTATATTAATTACGTACATGATGTATGAACTAATTACGTATATAATTACCTAGTTGAGACAACTTTATCTTATCTAATTAATGTATATAATAATCAATTATATTGTTATCTGTAAACTATAATATTGTTACTATAGAAATAACATAATTATATAATTTTATTACTTATGTCATTCAAATGATCGATTTTATATATCTAAGTATATTTTTTTGAACATATAGATGTATATCATCGACTGATTTAATAAGTTTATTGTGTTTGATTGGATTGAATTCATTTATAAAATTGAATTCTTCATATAAGATTGTAAATAGAACTCGAAATATGTTATTGGAAGAAATGTGAGGGAAAAAATCTCAAAAAAATTTGCAAATATATGGAACAAGCTATATGGAACGAGCTATTTACCTCTTTCTCTCTCTACAAATCTCCACTGTCATCGTCACCGTCATAACTGCCCCTTGCCACCGTCGTCACCACCACACCCCTCTACCTAGTCCCTCCCTCTCTCTCTTCCTCTCACCGTCACCACCATTTGTCACAACCGTAGTCGTCACCACCCCCGCCGCCACCCTCTCCTGCCTTCACCTACTCCCTCCCCTGCTCCCTCTCTCTTAGTTTTCTACCCCGCTATCGTCAAGCTACCACCCCAAGACCCCCAACCGCTACCGCCATCGGAGTTAAGGTTAGTTTAATTGTTTCCATTTTTTAGTTTTTTTATATTTTAATTATGTTAATTATGTTATAATTGTTAGTTTATATTAATTATGTTAGATAATGTTATTGATTTGTGTTAATTTATATTAATCATGGTATATAAAATTTAATTTTTCTTTAGGTAAGTTTATAAGTAAGTTTATAGGTTGATTATGTTAAATTATGGTTAATTGTTGATTATGTTAATGATTATCTTGATTATGTTGATTTTATAGGTTAGTTGCTAAATTATAGGTTGATTATGTTAAATTATAAACTTTGTTTTTAGTTGTTAGTTTTAGTTTAGGTTAATTTTAGGTTAGTTTAGGTTATAATTTGCTATAATGTTGTATTGGGTTATGTTAATTTTGAATAATTTATGATGTTGAGTTATTTTATGTATTGAAGTGATGAATTAATTTAGGTATAATTGAATTGCGATGTTGCGTTTGATATATTTATTTAGTGGAATTTTAGTTAAAATTGGTGTTATTGTTGAATTGCATGTTGTTTTATCACAGAGATGGAGAGACGAAAACTTGGTATATTAATACATGCGTCGAAATGCCACCGAATTTTTATTAGAATTAGGGTTAATTAATTATTATAATTTATATTGATTTTAGGTTTAGTTACTTTGCATTTTTTTAATATATTAAATAAATGATGTCATATTTAATTAGATGACTGGTAGAGGCCATCGAGTTTTCCATGGATGAGGTCTTGGTCAAGGCGGTTGAGACGTCGGTCGATGCCTACAGGATGAGCCATAGCATACTACTTTGGAGTGCATGCCACCATCGATCTGCTCTTTCAGTGGTTCAATTGGTGGAGTTCACTTCACTTACAAGGCGGGGGTATGTCTATGGCACACAGGTCCCTACATCTGAACAAGTTTCATCACAGCAGGAGTCATAGGTGTCTACTCCCTCTCGTCGGCTTGTTTTGTGGATCGAGAGGGAGTGAGTACTCTTTTTTTTGTTATTATTTAATAATTTTTTTATATCTAATTAAATTTAATTGTGCAACATAATGTCACCATATCATATCAGTGCTCATCTCTTTTGAAGGATGTGTTCGAGATCTATCTCGATGTGAAAGGCTTTTGCTGGAAGTTGGTTTGGCCCGACACCAAGGTGATGTATTGGGAGGAGTTTCCGTAATTTTGTGCTTTAATTTTATCGAATTTTAGTATTTTTATTGTTTCAAAGTTATTTTTTACTATAATGCTATTATTTTAGAAACGGTGTACTTGGGACTCGGCATTGGACGATGAAATCCAATACTTGTACCAGAAGAAGGCTATGACCCGTGATCTGATCAACAATTGGAAGTGGAAATTGATTGGAAAGGGAAAGTAGCCCCTGAGCGTGTTAAATGCCGCCTGAAAGGAGTTTTTAGACTACTAGTCTGGCCGCAGTGAATGTAACGCCCCATTCCCCTTTTAATTGGAAATAGGTCGTTACCCTTTACTTATTTAGGAACTAAAGAAATTATAATTACTTTATAATATACAGCGGAAGACTTAAAATGAAGACACGAGAGCTATATATATATTTTTGTTTGTTTAAAAGCGTAATATATATATATATATCCAACTATAAACCAAGTCTAGTCGTGCCTCACCCACAATTCTAGGTAAAATGTTCAAACCCAAAGCCTATCTGAATTTACACAACAAAATATATATACATGACAAGATATAAGTCTAGGCCCATAGTGTATCATACTATACATATTTAAACAACATAGTGTTCTCAAAAGGAAATATTATTCTAGTACGACAACTTTAAAGGAAGTCAGCCTAGCTTGCTACATGTCCACATCATCATCTGCTGAGCCTGAGAAAAATATAAAAAACAATATCATGAGACACCTCCGGAGAGGGATCCCAATGGGATAACTTTACTGTCTAATACATTGAAGCCTTAAACTATTAAGCAAGTACCACATGTCCTTCGGGTACGCTCACCCTGGACCATACTATAATATAAAGGAATGTGGGAGTCGCTCGCCCACTAAACCTTGCTTACATAGACCAGGCACTCTCGCCCTTATGGTCGTCGCCCGGTAGGGAAGCTACCTACTTGTCACGCCCCAAAATCTTTTCGTGTTTTATCAGAGTTTTAAACGTTGGGCATGAAGATAGAATAAGCAAGGGACGCATGTCAACAGAAAGAAATAAGTAAGGGACAACAGAAGAAAGAGGTAAGAGACGAAATGAATCTCTCACTTATAAACATACGGCCTCTGCCGTTAGCAATCGGTCTCACTACCGATATAAAACATCTTATGCAGCGGAAACTCATCAGGATCTCACATCCTTAAATATACCAAAATATTACAAAACAAGAGCTTAACCGAAACATAGTTTGAAAATGTTTAAGAGACCTCGTCTCATTACAACAAAACCAGATACAGTACTTCCTCTCTCCTCCTAGGGTTCCTCATGCTCATCATCGCCTGTAGTGTGAGTACAGATTAAGGGGTAAGTGCGTGGAATACACTTGTGGGGATAAAATCCACCTCATATATCTCAAGACAGAATTAAATACCAAAAACCTAACCTACGGTCACGTTGTCATAGCACATATATATGCAAAGCAGATATTAGAAATGGCAAGGGACGAATAGGTACGAAATTCCTCCGTCTTATCCTATGAACGGTCTCACACCGCTAGTGCATTTCAAGAGGCTCACGACACCTCCACAGAGTAGTAGAAAATAGCAGGGGACGAACAGAATGCATGATCAGAGGACCTCTGTCCTTTCACAGTTATATCATGGCACAGCAAGTATAAACACAACACTTAGTATTCCTCAATCATACGTTTACTTAGGGAAAATTGTAAATAGAAGAAGAGTTAGAAATTACCCCCACCTCGTTCGGTGGTTACCCGCGTAAGCTGCTAGCAACAAAGGTCCGATATCACAAGTTCAATCCAACCAAGCACGCAAGCACAAATCCAACAAGTACGCAAGCTCAACCAATCAAGTAACTCAATCTTAATCCAATAAATCGCCTACACAAGTTACGTTGTACTCAGATCTTTATTAATTATAATTAAAGCGATAAACGTATACGCGACGAGTCGAAGGACCTAAAGATTGGATAAGACATGAGCTCGTTCGGTGTTGATACGAGCTCAACAACGTATATAAGTTTGAAATTGCATTGGTATCAAGGGTTGACCTCGACCGGGCCCTCGACCCTCGATCGACAACTTCCCGTCGGCTAAAACTCGATGGTAAAGGATATAAAGGAAAAGGAACAGAAAAAGGATTGGAAACACAGCGTTACCCGACACACGTCTCGCACCCGGGGCCCACTCCCGATGCGCCCTGGCCGTGCACGACCGTGCCCCATGGCGCACGACCGTGCGCCAACACCCAGCAAGTTCTGCCTGGCCGCGCACGACCGCGCCTCCTGGCACGACCGTGCGCCAGCCTCCAGCGGTTTCTGCCAGCCGGGGCACGACCGCGCGCTAGCAGCCTGCGCCCAGCAGCCTCGTTTCCGCCCGGCGTTTCCGGCCACTTCGTTCCATACTCCTCGTCCCAACTAGTACATCTCCGATACTAAACCAAACTCCCCCAACCTCATCTCACACGCACAACCATATATATATACAAACACAAACATCTCAAAAACGTTTGGCCGACGACCTTCGGTCGCCGGAGACCCATCGTCACATTCGCCGGTACATCACCAGCACCGATTATCACTTTCCTCATGGCGGCACCACCTGTGCCACCCCCAACAGAGATCACACACAAACACACACACACATGCATAAAAACATAATCAACCCGCCATAATTCCGACACCACCATGCATGGCGGCGTTGTCCCCTCAACAACTCACCCTCGTCTCCATGAGAACCCCCAACGACATCTCCAATTAAAAGGATGAATGAAATGAGAGAAAACCGAGAATAGAGAAAAGTTGGCTAGGGTTAGGGTTTAGGATTTTGCTAAGGTTTTTCGCCATTTTCCAATGAATGATAAGTCGGAATAGAAATCCGAGACTTGTTCTAGACTCGACCCGTCAAAACCTACGTTGTATATGAAAATCGGCCGAAACCGACAACTTCGAAATATTCCGGCGAACTCCGGTGGCGGCACCACCTCGCCGGCGGCGGCTCCGGCGACAGCGCCGGTGGTGGCGCGCCGGAGGCCGAAAAAGAAAAGAGAGAGAAGAGAGACTTACGTGTAAACGTCGCTTTTTGGCTCGTTTGAAGAAAGGGGTGAAAATGAATTGGGGTGAGCTCCTATTTATAGATTTCAGAAGTTACTATTCACCGTAAATATCTCGGTAAATATCTTGGTAAATATCTTCTGATATTTCCGAAATCTTGTGGTTTACTCTTTTTATCATCGTTCGAGCTACAAATCCCCGATTAACCTCTAGTTCGTTTCTATCTTTCTATACTTCCAACGCGCAACTAGTGATATAAAAATATCCTACATCCCACGTCTAGGTAAATTATCCTTCTCATACGGGTGTTAGACACTTATCTAAAACACACTTATTTAAACAGTTAAAACATCCGCACATATATATTAAATCCCGAGTTAAAATATTTAATTAATATATTATGTTTCATTTTGGTCCGGGGTGCTACATCCCTTACCCCTTAAAAGAATTTCGTCCTCGAAATTAAACGCATACTATAAGAAGGAAGATAAACGTGTACCCATGAAAGGTAAGTCGGGGTACTTCCTCACTATTTCATCCTCTAATTCCCAGGTTGCTTCTTCCTTCCCATGTCGACTCCACTGGATCTTTACTATAGACATATCCCGATTCCTTAGTTGTCGTTTCTTTCTGTCCAAAATAGCTATCGGGACTTCCTCGTACATCAGATCCTTTTCCAGTTCTATGCCTTCTTGTTTGATTACATGTTGTGGATCGAATATGTACTTCCTTAGCATAGAAACGTCGAATACATTGTGAACTCCAGTGAGGTTTGGAGGTAAAGCTAGATGATATGCGACCTCTCCAACACGATCTAGAATTTCGAATAGTCCAACGTATCTCGACTTCAGCTTCCCCCTCTTTCCAAAATGATGAACTCCCTTAGTAGGAGATACCTTGAGAAAGACTTCATCTCCTACTTCAAATTCCAGATCCCTCCGTCTCTTGTCTGCATATGATTTCTGTCGATCTTGGGCTACTCGCATTCTATCCCGAACCTTCTTTATTACTTCGACCGTTTGTTCCACTAATTCGGGTCCCAAAGTTTTCTTTTCGCCCACTTCATCCCAGCAGATGGGTGATCGACACTTTCTTCCGTAGAGTGCTTCGTAAGGCGCCATTCCAATGGTTGACTGATAGCTATTGTTGTAGGCAAATTCTACTAAGCATAGATGGTCTTCCCAACTTCTGGGAAAATCCAAAACGCAAGCCCTCAACATATCCTCCAAGACTTGTATGGTTCTTTTCGATTGTCCGTCAGTCTGTGGATGGAAAGTTGTACTAAAAGACAACTTGGTTCCTAACTTCTTTTGCAAACTTTGCCAAAATCTGGAGGTGAACCGTGGATCCCTATCGGATACGATAGAAACTGGTACGCCGTGCAGTCGGACTATCTCCTCGAGATATATTCGCGCTAACTTATCTAGTCCGAAAGTCATATTAATCGGCAAGAAGTGGGTAGACTTCGTTAATCTATCAACAATTACCCACACGGCGTGGTTTCCTCATCTGGTTGTCGGCAAACCAACCACAAAATCCATAGTTATATACTCCCATTTCCACTCCGGTATCTCTAGAGGCGTCAGCATCCCAGCCGGTCGTTGATGCTCTATTTTCACTTGTTGACAAACGAGACACCTCTTGACGAACATCCCTATACTTTTTTTCATATTCCTCCACCAAAAGTTCGTCCTTAGGTCTCGGTACATCTTTGTACCTCCAGGGTGTGCAGACATTGGTGTACAATGCGCTTCTTTGAGAATTTCTTTTCTTAATTCTTCATTTTTAGGCACGCACACTCTTCCTCTGAAGATCAGAGCTCCATCGGTAGCTAATGTGAAACCTTCGACTCTTTTACTATCCATAAGGGCTTTCATTTTCATTAGAAAGTTATCCTTCTTCTGAGCTTCCACGATTCAGCCACGTAATGTGGGTTTTACGAATAACGTCGCCATCCTGGATTCAATGCTAATTGGAGACGAGACTATCTCCAGATTTAGCTTTGACATTTCCTCGATCAAATGGTGCTGATTGGTGATCATCGACGTCACCACTCTCTTTCCCTTTCTGCTAAGGGCGTCAGCTACCACATTCGTTTTTCCAGGGTGGTAGTGAATTGTAATATCGTAATCTTTTACCAACTCTAGCCATCTTCTTTGTCTCATATTGAGCTCTTTCTGCTCAAAGAAGTACTTCAGGCTTTTGTGATCGGTATAGATTTCACACTTCACGCCGTAAAGGTAATGCCTCCAGATCTTAAGGGTGTGTACTACCGCTGCTAACTACATATCGTGAGTCGGATAGTTTTGTTCGTGGATCTTCAGCTGGCGTGATGCATACGCCACTACTTTTCCTTCCTGCATCAGAACACATCCTAATCCTTGCTTGGATGCGTCGCTGTAGACCACGAAGTCTTTAGACACATCTGGAACTGTTAAGACTGGTGCTTCTGTCAGTCTTCTCTTCAGTTCCTGAAAACTACACTCGCATTGCTTACTCCATTGGAACTTCACATCCTTTCTTGTTAGTCGAGTCATTGGAGTGGTAATCTTCGAAAATCCTTCTATGAATCTTTGGTAGTATCCAGCCAGGCCGATGAAACTCCGAACTTCCTTCACATTCGTTGGAGTTTCCCACTTGCTGACAGCTGCCACCTTTTCAGGATCTACTTCGATCCCTTGTGCAGAAACAATGTGGCCTAGAAAACCCACTTTGTCCATCCAGAACTCGCACTTCTTGAATTTGGCATAGAGTTTCTCCTTCTTTAGTACTTCCAATGTGATTCTGAGATGTTGTTCATGGTACGCTCTGTCGCACGAGTAGATGAGAATGTCATCTATGAACACTATGACAAAGAGATCCAGATAAGGATGGAAAACGCGATTCATCAAATCCATAAAGACAGCCGGAACATTACTTACTCCAAATGGCATTACTACAAACTCGTAGTGGCCATACCTCGTTCTGAATGTTGTCTTGGATATATCAGGGTCTTTGACTTTCATCTGGTGATATCCAGATCTCAAGTCAATCTTTGAGAACACACTGACACCTCTTAATTGATCAAAAAGATCTTCGATCCGAGGTAGTGGATACTTGTTCTTTAACGTTCTCTTGTTCAGCTCTCGGTAATCAATACACATCCGAAAGCTGCCATCCTTCTTCTTCATGAACAGCACTGGTGCTCCCCAGGACGACACACTTGGTCTGATGAAACCCTTGTCCAGTAGTTCTTATAGTTGGACCTTCAATTCCTGCAACTCCTTCGGCGCCATTCGATAAGGAGCCTTAGACACCGACGCTGATCTTGGGACGAGCTCTATCTCGAAGGTCACTTGTCTATCCGGTGGAGGACCAGGTAAGTCCTCTGGAAATACATCCATGAATTCCTTTATCACCGGCACTTTCTCGATAGTGGTCGATTCCTTCTTGGTGTTTACCATGTTGACCAACCAAGCTTCGTAATCTCCTTTGCTAAGCATCTGGGTTGCTTTCACGGCCGAGACGATCCTTGAGTCAACTTTAACTCACGTCCCGTGGAAAGTAAACTCCGGCTCTCCCGGTGTTTGGAAGACTATCTCTCTCTCACGGCACTTGATTATCGTATAATTGGACTCCAGCCAGTCCATCCCCAAGATGATATCGAAATCCTTCATCTCCAAAGCGTGGAGATCTGCTATAAGTATCTTATCCTCAAAGGCAATCTTAAGATGACGGTACAAGTGTTTTGTCTTTACCGTCTTCCCTAAGGGGATACTAACTTCTAGAGTTCGAGCGACTATCCTACCGTCAACATGCTTCAACAGTTTACAGAAGTTGACAGATATGAAGGAGTGCGTTGCTCCACTGTCAAACAAGATGAAAACAGGTATATCAGATACTGATAACATACCTGCCATCGTCTCTGTCCCTTCAACGGCTTCCGAACGAGTAAGAGCAAAAGCCCTCGCTCTACCTGCTACCAGCCTCGAGTTTGACCTTGTAGCCGGCGTACTCCTTGCCTTCCAGCAATTTGCCGCAATGTGCCCCGGCGCTCCGCAGTTATAACAACTCCGTGTCTCTTGTTGACATGGTCCCGCATGCACCATTCTACATCTCGGGCACGGATTTCCAGGTCGGGAAACGGGAAGAGGTGGGACGTTGCTTGCCCTTGGAAACTTATTTGGGGCGAAGCTCTGGCTTGGGCCAGTCCGTTTCCTCTTGGCAGGAATAGGAAAAACTCGTTTAAGCGGCGCAACATCCAAACCCATTCGGGAGACGATCTCCTGGGCTCTTCCAACGACCTTTGCATACGTCATCGTTTCCTGCCCAGCTAAGATCATGCTGATCTGTGGGCGAAGGCCTTTCTCGAATCTTCGCACTTTCTTCAGATCTGTGTCCATCAAGTGAGGCGTACCGGCTCAACTGGTTGAACCGTCGTTCATAATCCCCAACAGTAAAACTCCCTTGTTTGAGGTGAAGGAACTCAGTTTCCTTCTGGTCCTGGTATGACTGAGGAATAAAGTGACTAGACACCACTTCCTTGAAATCCTCCCAAGTCATTGTCTCCCTTTCAGCTGGCAATAGGGTTCTCTCGTATGAGTCCCACCAATGACTCGTCTCTTCCGTGAGTTGAAAGATGACACAACTGACTATCTGTTCCCTTGAGCACGTTAGATGCCCAAATAGCCGGTCGAGTGATCTTAGCCACTCTTCCGCTTCAGTCGGTTCTCCCTTCCCGCTAAAAGTCGGCGGATTGAATCGCCGAAATTGCTCGTAAATTTGGTTCGGGTCATTCCCTGCTGACCGGGGGATGGTTCGGTCATCATCAAAATGTTGCGCTAATCCTCGTAACACGGTAACCAGATCCCCCACGTTGGTGTTTTCCTCACGTTCCGGCTGGTCGACCGATTGTTGTGGTTCCTTTCAAGGTCTACCTCTCGACATAATACCGTTATGATATGTATATATGTATAAGTCGTTGTGATCATTAATAACGTTATACATATAAAAGATAACACATTACTCGTGATGAGATACAAACACAACCGTCATATGATAAACGAAAAGATATACGTGTATATATACATAGTAGCATCAAAAAGGGTAGTACTACACCATAACAAAATATGTATGTACACTATCTATGGTGTAAAAACTACCCCACACTTAAACATATAGAACATCGTATCTCGTGTAACATAATATATATACATATAACTAAGTCGCTTCGGAACACCTAATCTACATCAGCGGAAGGCAGTGGAGACTCCTGTCCCTCCTGAGGATCATTAATCTCTTCGGCGTCCTCCTCAGGATCCTCCTCCGGATCCTCATCTGGATCTTCCTCTAGATCCTCCTCCGACTCCGAGCTACTGCTGGGAGGATCATAGGGTGATGGTTCCGGAGCAATCCGTAGGCCATGTAAACCCTAGAGCTCTAGCATCTTCCGTGCTACGTTGCCGAAATTAGCGATAGGTACTAAATTCACGGATGAGAACACCAACTCGTCTCTATAAACTAATCGAGCTCTCACCAACCAATCCTGTGGTAGAGTGTGGATCATCTGCAGACAAGCCTACACTCCGCTAATTCTACTCCCCATACCCCCAATCTCTCTCCAACAGTGGAGGAGTCTAGCAATATGCTCCCCCACCGATCTATCATCTGTCACCCTACTCTCATAGAAGTGACGTCGAAGTCGTTGCTCTCTAGTCTCAAAAACAGGTACACTCATCCTAGCCGTAAGACGATTCCTATTCATCTGCCAAGTTAAATTTTACATGAATTCCCAACCTCGTATACTCATACCCGCAACGCTCCGTTCTAAACCCAACAGTTCAAAGCAAAATAATACTAAACAAGCAAACATACATATCCGCATACTTATATCAGGGAGGTCACCTATGGAGAGAGGACAGTGTCTATCTATCTCTTTTCAAAAACCCTTTCATGCTCCCAAATCACATCTTTAAAATCACATTTTCCTCCTTTTTAAAACCAACATGAGCACGTTCTCACGTTAGAACGGCTCTGATACCACTTGTCACGCCCCAAAATCTTTTCATGTTTTATCAGAGTTTTAAACGTTGGGCACGAAGATAGAATAAGCAAGGGACGCATATCAACAGAAAGAAATAAGTAAGGGACAATAGAAGAAAGAGGTAAGGGACGAAGTGAATCTCTCACTTATAAACATACGGCCTCTGCCGTTAGCAATCGGTCTCACTACCGATATAAAACATCTTATGCAGCGGAAACTCATCAGGATCTCACATCCTTAAATATACCAAAATATTACAAAACAAGAGCTTAACCGAAACATAGTTTGAAAATGTTTAAGAGACCTCGTCTCATTACAACAAAACCAGATACAGTACTTCCTCTCTCCTCCTAGGGTTCCTCATGCTCATCATCGCCTGTAGTGTGAGTACAGATTAAGGGGTAAGTGCGTGGAATACACTTGTGGGGATAAAATCCACCTCATATATCTCAAGACAGAATTAAATACCAAAAACCTAACCTACGGTCACGTTGTCATAGCACATATATATGCAAAGCAGATATTAGAAATGGCAAGGGACGAATAGGTACGAAATTCCTCCGTCTTATCCTATGAACGGTCTCACACCGCTAGTGCATTTCAAGAGGCTCACGACACCTCCACAGAGTAGTAGAAAATAGCAGGGGACGAACAAAATGCATGATCAGAGGACCTCTGTCCTTTCACAGTTATATCATGGCACAGCAAGTATAAACACAACACTTAGTATTCCTCAATCATACGTTTACTTAGGGAAAACTGTAAACAGAAGAAGAGTTAGAAATTACCCCCACCTCGTTCGGTGGTTACCCGCGTAAGCTGCTAGCAACAAAGGTCCGATATCACAAGTTCAATCCAACCAAGCACGCAAGCACAAATCCAACAAGTACGCAAGCTCAACCAATCAAGTAACTCAATCTTAATCCAATAAATCGCCTACACAAGTTACGTTGTACTCAGATCTTTATTAATTATAATTAAAGCGATAAACGTATACGCAACGAGTCGAAGGACCTAAAGATTGGATAAGACACGACCTCGTTCAGTGTTGATACGAGCTCAACAACGTAAATAAGTTTGAAATTGCATTGGTATCAAGGGTTGACCTCGACCGGGCCCTCGACCCTCGGTCGACAACTTCCCGTCGGCTAAGACTCGATGGTAAAGGATATAAAGGAAAAGAAATGGAAAAAGGATTGGAAACACGACGTTACCCGACACGCGTCTCGTACCCAGTGCCCACTCCCGGCGCGCCCTGGCCGTGCACGATCGTGCCCCATGGCGCACAACCGTGCGCCAACACCCAGCAAGTTCTGCCTGGCCGCACACGACCGCGCCTCCTAGCACGACCGTGCGCCAGCCTCCAGCGGTTTCTGCCAATCGGGGCACGACCGTGCCCCACGACACGACCGCGTGCTAGCAGCCTGCGCCCAGCAGCCTCGTTTCCGCCCGGCGTTTCCGGCCACTTCGTTCCATACTCCTCGTCCCAACTAGTACATCTCCGATACTAAACCAAACTCCCCCAACCTCATCTCACACGCACAACCATATATATATACAAACACAAACATCTCAAAAATGTTTGGCCGACGACCTTCGGTCGCCGGAGACCCATCGTCACATTCGCCGGTACATCACCAGCGCCGGTTATCACTTTTCTCATGGCGGCACCACCTGTGCCACCCCCAACAGAGATCACACACAAACACACACACACATGCATAAAAACATAATCAACCCGCCATAATTCCGACACCACCATGCATGGCGGCGTCGTCCCCTCAACAACTCACCCTCGTCTCCATGAGAACCCCCAACGACATCTCCAATTAAAAGGACGAAGGAAACGAGAGAAAACCGAGGAGAGAGAAAAGTTGGCTAGGGTTAGGGTTTAGGGTTTTGCAAAGATTTTTCATTGTTTTCCGACGAACGATAAGTCGGAATAGAAATCCGAGACTTGTTCTAGACTCGACTCGTCAAAACCTACGTTGTGTATGAAAATCGGCCGAAACTGACAACTTCGAAATATTCCGGCGAACTCCGGTGGCGGCACCACCTCGCCAGCGGTGGCTCCGGCGACGGTGCCGGTGATGGCGCGCCGGAGGTCGAAAAAGAAAAGAGAGAGAAGAGAGACTTACGTGTAAACGTCGCTTTTTGGCTCGTTAGAAGAAAGGGGTGAAAATGAACTAGGGTGAGCTCCTATTTATAGATTTCAGAAGTTACTATTCACCGTAAATATCTCGGTAAATATCTTGGTAAATATCTTCTGATATTTCCGAAACCTTGTGGTTTACTCTTTTTATCGTCGTTCGAGCTACAGATCTCCGATTAACCTCTAGTTCATTTCTATCTTTCTATACTTCCAACGCGCAACTAGTGATATAAAAATATCCTACATCCCACGTCTAGGTAAATTATCCTTCTCATACGGGTGTTAGACACTTATCTGAAACGCACTTATTTAAACAATTAAAACATCCGCACATATATATTAAATCCCGAGTTAAAATATTTAATTAATATATTATGTTTTATTTTGGTCCGGGGTGCTACACTACTGGTTATAACTACGGGGCTTCGGTCATAGATTTCATACATAACTTATTAATTCAATTATCAACACATAATAGAGAGTAGAAGTTACCCACTTGTAGCCGAATTGATTTGACTTTACGAGGATATCTCCGAATTCACTGATTGTCTCGAACTACGCTTGACATATATAATTGTTTAGTCTATTAATTCATATATAAATATGATCATATTATAAATATATCATTCAAGTCAAGAAAAAATACATATAAATCAAAACATGCTTATGATATGTTTTTTAGTCACTTAAATTAGCAATTTTGGACATAAAAGGACACATAAAGTTACAATAATTTTAATAATTCATTGTTAACTCCTAAAATTACGAAATAATTTATATGATCACATATTATCTTAAACCATGACAGCCTGAAAATACACAATTTGTAAACAGTGTATATAAATTATTAAAATACTTTCAAAAACTACTTTTCCACTTCAATTCTAGCTCC
Organism: Scutellaria minor; assembly: GCA_954870855.1. Classification (NCBI taxonomy): domain Eukaryota; kingdom Viridiplantae; phylum Streptophyta; class Magnoliopsida; order Lamiales; family Lamiaceae; genus Scutellaria; species Scutellaria minor. Next base: position 12,133,724 of record OX940731.1, on the reverse strand, counting down.
AAAACAGACCGATTTTGAAAAATTAATCAAACCCTATAGAATTCATAAAATCCTTCCAAATTTCTACAGACTATAAATAACTTATAGAAGCATGACATATAAAAATATCAACTAAAACAAAATTTCAAATAATTAGTTACGAATTTTAGAAGTTGGTAAAAAACTGTCACGCCCCGGTTTCTTCCATACAAAATTTATCAGAGTTTTAATTAAAACAAAGACGTGCAAAAGAAGAAGAAGACAAGGGACGATCAGAAGAAGAAGAAGATAGAAGACATCAGAATCTTTCTCATAACATATCGGACACCGCCGACTCCATATCATACAAACATCGGACATAGCCGATTCTCAAAACATCAACACAGCGGATAATCATCAACAGGATCCATCGTCATCAGAGTTTACAGAAATTATATTTACATTACAAATGATTGTGATCATTGTTTTCTTGATACTTCGTAAAATACATTTTAAGAAAATCCCAAATGTGGCACCATCTCTCTCTACTGCTCTATGGTTCATCATCTCCTGTAGTGTAAGTACAGATTAAGGGGTCAGTGCATGGAATACACTGGTGGAGATAAACTCTGCATCTTATAACACTCAACAAAGATGTATATATAATAAACCGAAAGTTCACAATAAAGAGGCACGTTGTCACAGCACGTAAAATTCACAGCAGGCATTAGAAATGGTAAGGGACGAATAGGTGTGGGTGTTCCCCCGTCTTATCCTATAGAAACGGTCTCATTACCGTTGGTGCATTTCCAGGACCACCAAACCTTCAAGAGTAGTAGAAAAGGGGGGTAGGAGAAGATGCATGTTCAGAGTTGGACCGCAGCCCATGCACAGTATGAGTATGACACAGCACTTATGAAAAATAAACACATCATTTAACATCTCTCAATAGAGCATCCAAAATAGGGAAAACAGTAAACAAATTAAGAATTAGAAATTACCCCCACCTCGATAAGAGGTTATCACGTGTTCTGACAAGATAAAGAGTCAAGCCTAATCTGTACGATCCAACCGATAGCCTACAAAAGTACTGTGATATCTTAGATCCTCAAGAGATTAAAAGATGGATATAAAATAAAGGAAACGTTCGATCGAGAAGGCGGAACGGTTAAGGAAGACTCGAAGATTAAGGATATCGAGAGAAGTGTGGAAGGTAAACTTGGTAAAAAGGGTTGACCCAACCGAGATCCCCGACTCCCGACACAAGGATGAAAACAAACGACTCGAACCGACCCACAAAAACACTCGCCGGTGCGCCCACAACGCACCCGGCAAAACCCTGTAAAACTCCATACACAAAACCCCTCGCACGGTGGTGCAAAAACTGCACACGACCGTGCCCACAACACTTGACTGTGCGCCACCTTCCAGTGGCCGCACACGGTCTCTCATCCCTGACGCACGTTCGTGCCCCAGCGCACGGTCCTGCGCGGACCAGCTTACACAGCAGCGCCGCCATCTCCTTCCCAAGCTTTCTTGATTCGGCCCTCCCTAACCGGCAACCTCCAACAACACACAACACAACGATCCAAGCAAGAACAACACACACACAACACACACACCAAACTCGAGCTTCAACCCACAACACACACAAACCCAACTCCGGTCACACCGCCCCTCCGGCGGCTCCACCACCTCCAACCCATAGACACACACTCCGGAATGGGTATCTACCACCCCGGCAAGAAAGATGAGAGAGAGAAAACAAGAAACGAGGAGAGAGAAAAAGTGATGGACTCAAAACAAGGTTTTTCGGACGGTTGACCGGCGATTTGCCGGCGATTCGACCATCAGAATGAAGAAACAAGACCGTCACTAGACTCGTCCCGACGAGAGCTACGACATATGCGAAAACCATTCGATTCCGAGACAGTTGACTTTCCGACCACCGGCGGCGGCGGCGACGGCGACCGCCGGAAAAAGAGAGAGAAAAGAGAGAGAAAACTTACGTGTTTTTCGATTATGAGCTCGTGTGACTTATCGACTTAAAAACATCCTATATATACTTCTCCAAAAAATGGCTACTATTCATGTTAAATATCACGTATGCCATCCCTCGTATACATCTCGTATACGTCGTATTCTTTGTTTCACTGTTTTCTTCACTACTCAAGCTACAAAACTCCGATTGACCTCTAGTTCATTTCTATTTTCTCGTTTTTTCCGTTACGCATCTCATTACATAAAAATCTTCTAGGTTCCATGTCTAAAAAAAATTACGTCCTTCTAAACCGACATTAAACACATATCTGTAACGCACATAAATAAATCCAGACACCCAAAATTAACACACATAGAAATATTTCAATTAAGGGTTTAATTATTTAATTATCCAATTATGCTTCGTTTTGTCCTGGGCGCTACATCCCTTACCCCTTAAAAGAATTTCATCCTCGAAATTAGACGCGTACCTAAGAAAGGCAAATCGGGATATTTCGTCCGAATATGATCTTCTAGTTCCCACGTGGCTTCTTCCTTCCCATGTCGACTCCACTGAACTTTAACTATAGACACCTCTCGATTCCTTTGCTGACGCTTTTTCCTATCCAGAATGGCTATAGGAAATTCTTCATAGGTCAAATCTTTCTCCCATTCTATGTCATCTTGTTCGATTATGTGACTTGGGTCGAAAATGTACTTCCTTAACATAGATACATGGAAGACATTGTGTACTCCAATAAGGTTTGGCGGTAAAGCTAGACGATATGCGACCTCTCCAACTCGTTCCAAAATCTCAAAGGGTCCTATGTATCTCGTTTTAACTTTCCTTTTTGTCCGAATCGACGAACTCCTTTAGTAGGTGACACCCTGAGAAAAACTATCTCCCACCTCGAATTTCAACTCCCGTCGTCTCTTATCTGAGTATGTTTTTTGTCGATCTTGTGCTATCTTTATTCTTTCCCGAATTTTCTTGATTACCTCAACTGTCTGTTCCACCAATTCGGGTCCCAACACCTTCTTTTCGCCTACTTCGTCCCAACAAATAGGAGAACGACATTTCCTTCCATAAAGAGCTTCATATGGCGCCATCCCAATTGTGGATTGGTAACTGTTGTTGTAAGCGAATTCTACTAGGCACAAGTGTTCTTCCCAAGTCCCTTGAAGATCCAAAACACAAGCTCTTAACATATCTTCCAGAATCTGTATTGTTCTTTCTGACCGTCCGTCTGTTTGAGGATGAAAAGCTGTGCTGAAAGCTAGTCTGGTCCCTAACTCTTTCTGTAGACTCTGCCAAAACCTGGATGTAAATCGAGGATCTCTATCTGACACTATAGTAATCGGTACACCATGCAATCGGACAATCTCTTCAAGATAAATCCGAGCCAACTTATCTAGTCCAAAAGTCATCTTGATCGGTAGAAAGTGTGCAGACTTTGTTAATCTATCCACAATGACCCATACTGCATGGTTTCCTCGCTTGGTTCTTGGCAGACCAACTACAAAATCCATAACTATATGCTCCCACTTCCATTCCAGGATTTCCAACGGAGTTAGTAATCCAGCTGGTCATTGGTGTTCAGCTTTTACTTGTTGACATACCAAACATTTCTTTACGAACAGTCCGATGCTTCTTTTCATATTCTCCTACCAAAAGTTTTCCCTCAAATCCCAGTATATTTTCATACCTCCAGGATGTGCTGACAACGGCGTGCAATGAGCTTCTTCAAGGATTTCTTCTACAAATTTCTCATCTTTTGGCACGCATATTCTTCCCCTAAAGACAAGGGCTCCATCCGTTGGGAATGAGAAGCCTTCAGCTTTTCCACTGTCCATGCGAGCTTCCATCTTCATTAAGAAATCATCCTTCTTTTGAGCTTCAATAATCCATTCACGAAGTGTGGGTTTCACAGTCAAAGTTGCCATCAAGGCTTCGATGTTGTTCGGAGGTGAGACCATTTCCAGATTCAACCTTGACATTTCTTTAACTAAATGACGTTGGTTAGTGATCATAGATGTCATAATCCCTTTTTCTTTTCTGTTGAGTGCATCGGCCACCACATTTGCTTTACCAGGGTGATAATGGATAGTAACGTCATAATCTTTCACCAACTCTAACCACCTTCTCTGTCTCATGTTTAGCTCTTTCTGTTCGAAGAAATACTTCAGGCTCTTATGATCAGTGTATATCTCACACTTCACACCATACAGATAATGTCTCCAAATTTTTAGAGCATACACAACCGCAGCCAACTCTAGATCATGAGTCGGATAGTTTTGTTCATGAGCTTTCAATTATCGGGATGCATAAGCCACCACTTTTCCTTGCTGCATCAGAACGCACCCCAAACCTTGTTTAGACGCATCACTATAGATCACGAATTCCTTTGTTACATCCGGAACTGTCAAGATTGGTACTTCTGTCAGTTTCTTCTTTAGCTCTTGGAAACTTTGCTCGCATTGTTCAGTCCATTGGAACTTTACATCCTTCCGCGTCAGTCGAGTCATCGGAGCAGCAATCTTCGAAAACCCATTTATGAACCTTCGATAGTACCCCATCATACCAATAAAACTCTATACTTCCTTGACATTGGTTGGAGTTTCCCATTTGCTGACAGCTGCAACTTTGTCGAGGTCTACCTTGATCCCTTGTGACGAAACGATATGACCAAGAAAACCTATCTTATCCATCCAGAACTCGCATTTCTTAAATTTTGCAAAGAGATTTTCTTTCCGTAGAACTTCCAGCGCAATCCTAAGATGTTGCTCATGTTGCGTCTTATCACATGAATAGATGAGAATATCATCGATAAACACGATAACGAAATGATCGAGATAAGCATGGAAAACACGATTCATCAGATCCATGAAGACAGCGGGTGCATTGCTAAGTCCAAATGGCATTACTACAAACTCGTAGTGGCCATATCTGGTTCTGAATGTTGTCTTAGACATATCGGCATCTTTAACCTTCATCTGATGATATCCGGACCTTAAATCGATCTTCGAAAATACACTAGCACCTCTCAACTGATCAAAGAGATCTTCGATTTGAGGTAGTGAATATTTGTTCTTGATAGTTCTCTTATTAAGCTCTCTGTAATCAATACACATCCGGAAACTTCCATCTTTCTTCTTCACAAATAGCACTGGAGCTCCCCAGGGAGACATGCTCGGTCTAATAAAACCCTTGTCCAGAAGTTCTTGTAGTTGCACCTTTAATTCTTGTAATTCTTTCGGTGCCATTCGGTAAGGAGCTTTTGATACCGGTGCTGATCCTGGTACAAGATCAATCCCAAAGGTCACCTGACGATCTGGTGGAGGACCAGGTAAATCTTCGGGAAATACGTCTATAAATTCTCTTACCACCGGTACATCCTCAATGGAACTCATCTCTTGTTCCAGACTCACTATACTGACCAACCAAGCTTCACAATTCCTTTTGCTAAGCATTTGGGTTGCCTTCATAACCGATATAATTCTCGTATCAAATTTAACTCGTGTCCCATAAAAAGTGAACTCGGGTTCTCCAGGTGTTTGAAAAATTATCTCTCTTGTACGGCACTTGATCACTGCGTGATTCAACTCAAGCCAGTCCATTTCGAGGATAATATCGAAATCTTTCATTTCCAATGCGTGAAGATCAGCTAAAAGGATCCTACTCTCAAAGGTGATACGTAGGTGACGATACAAATTTTTCGTCTTTACCGTCTTTCCCGATGGAATACTAACCTCTAGGGTTTTAGCATCTACCCTACTATCCTCAAACTTCAACAGCTTGCAGAAATTGACAGAGATAAATGAGTGGGTTGCTCCTGTATCAAATAAAACGAGAGTAGGTATATCACATACTGTTAACATACCTGTCATTGTCTCCGTCCCTTCCACAGCCTCCGGGCGAGTAAGAGCAAAAGCACGTGCCCTGCCGGCTACCGGCCTCGAACTTGTAGTTGCAGTCGCTAGGCCTTTTGACTTCCTACAATTCACTGCAATATGCCCTGGTTCCCCACATGAATAGCAGCTCCGTGTTTCTGGTTGACATGGCCCCATGTGTACTCTTCGACATCTGGGACACAGATTCCCAAGTCGAGGGGTAGGGAAAAGTGGAGCGTTGTTCTCTCTCGGAAACTTGTTTTGGGTAACAACCTGACTCGGCCCTGCCCACTTTCTTTTCATCGGCGTCGGAGCAAACTTCTTAGGAAGCACCACATCCAATCGCAGTTGGGAGGCAATTTCTTGAGCTCTCTCAATTATACTAGAATAAGTCATAACTCCCTGTTCGGCCAGAATCGATCCAATCTCCGGGCGTAGACCCTTTTCGAATCTTCGGGCCTTTTTAGCATCAGTGTCAACCAGGTGAGTGGCATATCTGCTTAGATGATTAAATTTTCGTTCATATTCCCCTACCGTCATAGTTCCTTGACGTAGATGTAAAAATTCCATCTCCTTTCTGTCTCGGTAAGACTGTGGTATAAAATGATGAGTAACTACTTCTTTAAAGTCCTCCTACGTCATCTATTCCCTTTGTTGCGGCAACATCGTCCTTTCATAGGAATCCCACCAATGGCTTACCTCCTCCGTGGCTGAAAAATCGCACACAAAATCTTTTGTTCCTTAGTACATGCCAAATGCCCAAACAGTCGATCTAGCGATCTCAACCACTCCTCTGCCTCTGAGGGTTCGCTTTTTCCACTGCACGTCGGTGGATTAAAATGCCGAAATTATTCGTATATTAAATTCGGATCAGACCTAGCTGGTGGTGGTGCGGCTCGCGTAACCTCAAAGTGTTGTGCTAATCCTCTTAGCACCGATACTAGATCTCCCATGCTTGGATCTGCTTCCCGTTCCGACTGATTAGCCATAGGTGTTTGTTCTCTCCGAGGTCGTCCTCAAGATATAGCTCTATTACGATGTATACGTATATATCGTTCAGGTTTCAAAAAAAATATATAATAAGTAAAAGAAAATAAATACGGCAAGTGTGAAGAGATACAAATGCGGATTCCATTTTATAGGAAGAAGATACACGTGTTTTAAATATACATATAAGCAAAATATGGGTAGCCTTTACCTCACACCAAAAAGGTCATATACACTTAATAGTTAAACGACTACCACATACGTTTATATAAAAGTTTTATCGTTCCTAGTTCATATATACAAAATAACGTTTACACTCCCATCATCTATGACACAGCAGCTGGAGGTGACGGAGGTCCCTGCAGGCCCGGTGCCACATCACTCAGGTCATTTGCATCCGGATTGTCCTCTTCAGGATCTTCTTCTGGTTCCTCCTCCTCAGGATCCTCTTCAGGTTCCTCCTCCAAATCATCTTCCTCATCCTCCGAGCTGTCACTAGAAGGGTCATAAGGTCCAGGCTCGGGGGTAGTCGGATAGCTATGACGGCCCCACAATTCTAACATATTCCTCGCCACTCTTCCGAAATCTACAACCGGTGTGTTATCCACAGCTGAATACACCACCTCATCACGGAAAATGAGACGTGCCCTAGCCGTCCATGCATTCGGCAAAGTATGAATCATATATGTGCAAGCCTGCATATTAGGGATACTACCCCATGTTCCCCCTGTCTCTCGCCAACAATGAAACAATCTAGATATATGCTCACCAACTAATACTTTTCCTGACACTCGGCTTTCAAAGAAATGTCATCTAAGTCGTACCTCACGCGTCTCAACCGGCGGAACACGCATTCTAGCGGTACGTCTAAATCTAGCCATTCGTCAAGCATAAGCTATATGAGTTGTTTTGTTTCATACGAAACTTTATCCGTATCATCCTTTCGATAAGATGTAGATCAGGTAAGCAAGATAACACGTATCAAACACATATTCTTTATACCAAGTTATATAACTTAAGGAGAGACACGCCTAGAGAGAGAGAGTGGTGCTTATACTTTTCTTTAGAAAAGATTTTTAAACATTTTCAACACGTTTTATCTCGTTTTCTCTTTATCAAACCAAACCAAGAAAAGTCCTACAAAGGGTAGAACATTTGCTCTGATACCATATTGTCACGCCCCGGTTTCTTCCATACAAAAGTTATCAGAGTTTTAATTAAAACAGAGGCGTGCAAAAGAAGAAGAAGGCAAGGGATGATCAGAAGAAGAAGATAGAAGACATCAGAACCTTTCTCATAACATATCGGACACCGCCGACTCCATATCATACAAACATCGGACACAGCCGATTCTCGAAACATCAACATAGCGGATAATCATCAACAGGATCCATCGTCATCAGAGTTTACAGAAATTATATTTACATTACAAAAGATTGTGATCATTGTTTTTTTCATACTTCGTAAAATACATTTTAAGAAAATCCTAAATGTGGCACCATCTCTCTCTCTACTGCTCTATGGTTCATCATCTCACAATAAAGAGGCACGTTGTCACAGCACGTAAAATTCACAGCAAGCATTAGAAATGGTAAGGGACGAATAGGTGCGAGTGTTCCCCCGTCTTATCCTATAGAAACGGTCTCATTACCGTTGGTGCATTTCCAGGACCACCAAACCTTCAAGAATAGTAGAAAATGGGGGTAGGAGACGATACATGTTCAGAGTTGGACCGCAGCCCATGCACAGTATGAGTATGACACAGCACTTATGAAAAATAAACACAGCATTTAACATCTCTCAATAGAGCATCCAAAATAGGGAAAACAGTAAACAAATTAAGAATTAGAAATTACCCCCACCTCGATAAGAGGTTATCACGTGTTCTGACAAGATAAAGAGTCAAGCCTAATCCGTACGATCCAACCGATAGCCTACAAAAGTACTGTGATATCTTAGATCCTCAAGAGATTAAAAGATGGATATAAAATAAAGGAAACGTTCGATCGAGAAGGCGGAACGGTTAAGGAAGACTCGAAGATTAAGGATATCGAGAGAAGTGTGGAAGATAAACTTGGTAAAAAGGGTTGACCCAACCGAGATCCCCGACTCCCGACATAAGGATGAAAACAAACGACTCGAACCGACCCACGAAAACACTCGCCGGTGCGCCCACAACGCACCCGGCAAAACCCTGTAAAACTCCATACACAAAACCCCTCGCACGGTTGTGCAAAAACTGCACATGACCGTGCCCCACAATACTTGACCGTGCGCCACCTTCCAGTGGCCGCACACGGTCGCTCATCCCTGACGCACGGTCGTGCCCCAGAGCACGGTCGTGCCCCAGCGCACGGTCCTGCGCGGACCAGCTTACACAGTAGCACCGTTATCTCATTCCCAAGCTTTCTTGCTTCGGCCGACAACTCCTGTCGCCGACAACACCTCTACCTCCCTAACTGGCAACCTCCAACAACACACAACACAACGACCCAAGCAAGAACAACACACACACAACACACACATCAAACCCGAGCTTCAACCCACAACACACACAAACCCAACTCCAGCCACACCGCCCCTCCGACGGCTCCACCACCTCCAACCCATAGACACACACTCCGAAATGGGTATCTACCACCCTGGCAAGGAAGACGAGAGAGAGAAAACAAGAAACGAGGAGAGAGAAAAGGTGATGGACTCAAAACAAGGTTTTTCGGACAGTTGACCGGCGATTTTCTGGCAATTCGACCATCAGAACGGAGAAACAAGACCGTCACTAGACTCGCCTCGACGAGAGCTACGATGTAACACCCCGTTCTTGTAGACTACAATAGAATATCAGAGTTTAATATATTTTCCGTTTGGGCGTCCAGATACTCGATGAAACATGTATTTTCAAGGTAATTTAAAACTTGCAAATAAAGATAAGTCAATTCGAGTATCCCCATTTTATAAAATGTAAATCGTACACAGCGGAAGTGAAATATATGTATTTTTTTTCTTTCTCTATAATCATACAGCTAACACCGTACAGTTTTGCAAACTAAGTTTTTCCCCAAAAGGGTTTCAAGATTATTTTCTATACAAATAAATAATATAACACCTCTTTCCCTTCCAATAAAATTCTTTCGCAATCTTTAAAACATCGGCTACTAGCATCCACCACTTGCACACCACGCTCAATGATTCCTTAAGCTGAAAATATTTTAACATAAAAAGGGGTGAGTGTATGAAGACACTCAGTGGGGTGGGACTTGTGAGCATTTAAAACGTAACAGGTAACATAGACATATAGTTCATCAAGCACATAGTTGCGGGTCTGAGCCGCCTTGGAAAACTTTGCGGTTCTGAGCCGCCATGAAAACATTTTTACGTGGCTTTTAGCCACCTTGATGTTAGTGTGGATCTGTGCCACCATAGAGTTAGTGTGGATCTGTGCCACCATGATAACAATCACTCTCATAACACTCATTCACTCTTTCGCTCCCATAACACTCCTTCTCTCTTTCTCTCCCATAACACTCCTTCACTCTTTCACTCTCATAACACTCCTCTCTTTCTCTCGCATAACACTCCTTCTCTCTTTCTCTCGCATAACACTCCTTCACTATTTCACTCTCATAACACTCCTCTCTTTCTCTCGCATAACACTCCTTCACTCTTTCACTCTCATAACACTCCTTCTCTCTCCTCACCCACAATGCACATTCACTTATATCACATAACAGACACGTAATGCCACGTTTACAAATCAACCATGTTCAACTCACGTCAGCCAATTACTGCACTTTATAGCACTTAATCACTCAAACGGGAAAGCAGAAATTCCCCCATAACCTACACTACACTTCACCACTCAGAAAGTACTACATCTTTCACTTTGCACAACACGTATAAACTTCCAGGTTATAATCAGATACATACAATAATTGCACATAAGAGCGCACATTGTTCACATTATGTAATTTATAAGAATTTACCCCCACCTTGTTCAGTGGTAACTCTCGTGAAACTTGATTCTTTAAATCCTAAATTCGTTCCTTCACCTCAATCAAGTGGTCTCTTGGAAGAACTACTACGTTTCCGGAAACTAGTGTGGTCCTTCGTCTACGTTTCCTACAAGGAAAGAATTTAACTTGCAAGGCGAACTAATCTTGCAAAATAAATTGAACTTGCAAAGTGAATTGAAAATGTAAAATCCCTTGCCAACTGGAAAGAAAATCGATGTTGCGTATCTTCCTTGTCTGAGCTCCGATTTGTGATCCGTAAAGCCTGCAATGAAGCTCTCGGTTCGAATATTAACTCCGTGAAATCTCAAGCCCATCCGATATTCGATCATCTAGAAATTGCCCTTGCAATAGGCTGAAATTCACCATTGTACACTGCACTGCCACTCTGTGCCCCGATACATCTTAGGCCCCTCAAACGGACTCGCCTTAAGGTGAAACTTGGTAGGAATGCTCCTAACACGCTAAAGAACACCCCATACGAACAGTTTTAAGAAACCCTTTTGTTAAGACCTTCTGCTCCGCGACTATTTCCAATCCGGGTGCAGAATCGCAGCCCCGACTTCGTAAAATTATTCCTCGGCCGTCCGACCTCGGATGGCTACCAAACTTGGTGGAGACCTTCCCTATACATCCTAGTATATGCCATAAAAACAGTTTTTCGATCCCTTCATCGGAAGTGCCTGAAATGGCATGTCGAGCGCTGCCCACACAGCAGCAAAACAGGACAGTAGCCCCCCGATGCCGGCCCCCCGGCGCTAACCCGAGCGCACTTGCACTATCTAGAAAATAAGCTTTGGTGCTAACAAAGACTCATAAAGAGAAAAGAAATTGAATTTGCAAGAACCGACTTAATTTGTAGAATGAAACTTTAACTTGCGAGAAGGAAGTTTAATCTTGCGTAAATGAATCAACTTTACCAAATAAATAAATCTTGCAATAAAATTAATCAATTTTGCCCAATAAATCAACCTTGCAAAACAATCTATCTTGATTGTTTTGCAAGAATACATGAATCTTGCGAAATTAACTTGGCGAAATAAACTAATTTTGCAAAATGACTCCTTGTGAAATTAAATCAATTTGGTAAAATAATTCAATCTTGCAAAGTTGCATTCAATTTGCAAAGTAGAAACTCAAATTGCAAGGTTAATTTGCAAAGCTAAAATCAACTTGCAGAGTATAAAATGATCTTTGCCAAACTAAAAGGATTGAATTGAAATGCACTTTGCAAAGAAATGCTAAACTTATAAAATAACCTCTGCAAACATAAAAGAAATCCTCTTTCCATCACCTCAAAACTGCTCCGACTAGCCCTTTCCCGTGGTTGCTACCACCGACTCCGGCGACCCGCGTCGCCAGTGACTCACACCCAACTGACCACCATACTATAACCTACTCAGACGACCCATAAACACACACATAGCTACACTACAACTCAACCAAACACAACACGAAAGGCGCCCAGCAGGCTGCCCAGCGCACCCGGTGCAGCTCCCGGCGTGCGCGCCCAGCAGCACCCCCGCGCACACCTGCACGCCCGACGCACGCCAGTGCGCCCAGCACACCCCAGCACCTGCTGCCCCTGTTCGTCGCTCCTTCTGCCATGGCTAGCGACCGCTCGTCCCTACCCTTGCTCACAACCCATCCAAGTACACACTTCTGTGGGAGGAAGGAAAGATAGGATGAGAGAAAGCGAGCGAGCAAAGATGAGAAGAGGGAGTTCTGAAAAGAAGCTGTAGACGGTTTTGCGAAAACCCAGAAATGAAGATGGTGAGAGAAAAGAGCATATCCCATCCACCGCCTCAAACTTCTTAGATAGGTAAAGATTAATTCTCCCACTATTATTTATATTATAACTAATTGTATTATTATTATAATAGTATTTCAAGTTCAGTTGCTGCCAAACATTTACCTCACTTAATTATCTATATATATAACAATATCATAAAAACTTGTTTCATATATACCTACACCGGTTACTACTAACTAGAAAGGGTATGGGTTAATTCACACCTATATATAATTTTACTGTGCGTGTGTGATTGATTATATTATAATTAATTTTATATTTATTTAGTTTTTCTTCCCTTTTTTTTTTTTTTTAACTGTATTATTAATAATTATTATTATTATAAGTCTTATCTCATTGAAAATTTTTATTATATTTTACGTAGTCAAATTTTAATTTGGGGTCTTACATACGACTTATGCGAAAACTGTTCGATTCCGAGACAGTTGACTTTCCGACCACCGGCGGCGGCGGCGGCCGCCGGAAAAGGAGAGAGAAAAGAGAGAAAACTTACGTGTTTTTCGATTATGAGCTCGTGTGACTTATCAACTTAAAAACATCCTATATATACTTCTCCAAAAAATGGCTACTATTCATGTTAAATATCTCGTATGCCATCCCTCGTATACATCTCGTATACGTCGTATTCTTTGTTTCATTGTTTTCTTCACTACTCAAGCTACAAAACTCCGATTGACCTCTAGTTCGTTTCTATTTTCTCGTTTTTTCCGTTACGCACCTCATTATATAAAAATCTTCTAGGTTCCATGTCTAAAAAAAATTACGTCCTTCTAAACCGGCATTAAACACATATCTGTAACGCACATAAATAAATCCAGATACCCAAAATTAACACACATAGAAATATTTCAATTAAGGGTTTAATTATTTAATTATCCAATTATGTTTCGTTTTGTCCTGGGCGCTACAAAAACAGGGTGTCATCTATACTGAAAACAATCTATATTATAAAATTAATTATAATTTGTACAAGACTCCAAAAATTTCATGGTAAATTTCTATGTCACTTAAAATCTGTACTAAAATATAGTAGAAGATCATATATCATTTCGAAGGATATAAATCAGGAGAAGGGTTTTATTCAGCCTAAAAAATAGAGTATTCCTGTCTCCCTACAGCATCTTGTAAGAAAATTCATAGTAAATCAAGATTTAGTCCAAAAATTTTGAAATTTTACAGACATACTCTTAACTTCATATATTTCAACTTGGTAAAAGGATTTAGTCTAAATAAATTTCTACATCATTCGAACAGTTCCAAAACAGAAGAATAGAGCACAACACTTAAGTATATCCTAGAAACAACTTATTTCTCCATTCAAGCAACAGAAAATTCTCAACCTAATGCCAAAGAACATCTTTGGACTTTCTAATACTAGTTTCAACTCATAAAATATCAGAATTCAAAAGAGGAAGTAAAAGAGATTAGCAAAATACCTTTAAAATTCAAAGAAAGAAGGTGATCTTGAGTTTGAGAGTTGTTTCTTGTGTTGCAAAAGTGAGAAGTGATATGTGTTCCATCGTACTTTGTGCAATATCAATTAGTGTGTAGGATAAAAAGGTGGTTAGGTGTCAAGAGTAGAAGTTGCTTAGTCATTACTTAACATGTAAGATTTTGATTAAAATAATAAAAAAATTAAATTGCTTTGTTATCTTGATATTTTGAGTAAAAAAAATCATATGTACGTATATATGTATAGTTTGTCTTTTTTCTTTTACTTTGGTGTCTTATATTACACACACATATATATATATAAATATATGTATACATTATTAAAGAGACTAACAATAATATTATAATGTGTAATTCATATAAATGTGAAAATTATATAGCATAAAAGTAAGTATTAAAAATTTACATACTTAGATTAATAAGTGTTATGGTTATTTTAATATTCACTATAATGCATGCTCGTTCAAGTAAAACATTTTGTTTCATAAAAACACATATAAAGATCATAAGTAAAATATCATAAAAAGAAAGCATTCGAAAGCAGTAACGAATAAAATTAACATATAAACTTAATATCATTTTATTCATTTAAATTTAACTAGTATCTTATCTTTTTACTTCTGTTCATATGTATCGAGTGAGTGGAGATCGAGCTCAGTTTTCTCCGTGAGTTATCCTGCAAAAACCCTTAAAATCTCGAAAGAGATATTAGATCATAATTTTTTTAAAACTATCGATCATAACATTGGGTAATATAAAAGTTCACACTTTAACAAATTCAAATATAAAACTAAATCAAATTTCATAAAATATGCATATGTACCACTGCTGCCAGTTCCAGATCATGTGTCGGATAGTTTTGTTCGTGGACCTTCAGCTGTCGTGATGCATATGCCACCACTTTTCCTTCCTGCATTAATACACACCCCAAACCTTGTTTGGATGCATCACTGTAGATCACGAACTCCTTGGATACATCTGGAACTATTAAGACCGGTGCTTCTGTCAGCTTTTTCTTTAATTCCTGGAAACTACGCTCGCACCGCTCACTCCACTGAAAGTTCACATCTTTTCTCGTCAAGCGAGTCATTGGAGAGGCGATCTTCGAAAATCCCTCGATGAATCTCCGATAGTATCCAGCCAGACCGATGAAACTCCGAACTTCTTTCACACTCGTTGGAGTTTCCCATTTACTAACAGTCGCCACCTTTTCAGGATCTACCTCGATCCCCTGTGCAGAAACGATGTAGCCCAGAAAACCAACTTTGTCTATCCAGAATTCACACTTCTTGAATTTAGCATAAAGTTTTTCCTTCCTCAGTACTTCCAGTGCGATTCTGAGATGTTGTTCATGGTGCGCTCTGTCGCACGAGTAGATGAGAATATCATCAATGAACACTATGACAAAAAGGTTAAGATAAGGATGGAAGATGCGATTCATCAAATCCATGAAGACAGCCGGAGCATTAGTCACTCCGAATGGCATGACTACAAACTCGTAATGGCCATACCTCGTTCTGAATGTTGTTTTGGATACATCAGCGTCTTTGACTTTCATCTGGTGATACCCAGATCTCAAGTCAATCTTTGAGAACACACTGGCACCTCTTAATTGATCAAAGAGATCTTCGATCCGAGGCAGTGGATACTTGTTCTTTATTGTTCTCTTATTCAGCTCTCGATAATCAATGCACATCCGAAAGCTGTCATCCTTCTTCTTTACAAACAGTACCAGTGCTCCCCAAGGTGACACACTCGGTCTGATGAAACCTTTGTCCAACAGTTCCTGTAGCTGGACCTTCAGCTCCTGCAATTCTTTCGGCGCCATCCGATAAGGAGCCTTTGACACTGGCGCTGATCCGGGGATGAGATCTATCTCGAAGATTACTTGTCGATCCGGTGGAGGACCAGGTAAATCCTCTGGAAATACATCTGTGAATTCATTTATCACCGGCACCTTCTCGATAGAAATCGGTTCCTTTTCGAAGTTTACCATATTAACCAACCATGCTTCGCATTCTCCTTTGTTCAGCATCTGGGTTGCTTTCATGGCCGAGACAATCCTTGAGTCGACTTTAACTCGTGTCCCATGGAAGGTAAACTCCGGCTCTCCCGGTGCTTGGAAAACTATCTCTCTCTCACGACATTTGATTACCGCATAATTGGACTCTAGCCAGTCAATTCCCAAAATTACGTCGAAATCTTTCATCTCCAGAGCGTGGAGATCGGCTAGAAGTATCTTATCCTCGAAGGCAATCTTAAGATGACGGTACAAGTGTTTTGTCTTTACCATCTTCCCTGAGAGGATACTAACTTCTAAAGTTCGAGCGACTATCCTACCGTCAACATGTTTCAGCAGTTTACAGAAGTTGACAGATATGAAGGAGTGTGTCGCTCCAGTATCAAATAAGATGAATGCAGGTATATCAGATACTGATAACATACCTACCATCATTTTCGATCCCTCTGCGGCCTCTGGACGAGTCAGAGCGAAAGCTCTTGCCCTACCTGCTACCGGCCTTGAGTTCGGCCCTGTAGCCGGTGTACTCCTTGCCTTCCAGCAATTCACCGCAATGTGTCCCGGCGCCCCACAGTTGTAACAGTTCCGTGTCTCTGGCTGACACGGCCCTGTGTGTACCTTTCTGCACCTTGGGCACGGATTTCCAGGTCGGGAAATGGGAGGAAATGGAGCGTTGCTTGCCCTAGGAAACTTGTTAGGGGCGAAGCTCTGGCTCGGGCCAGTCCATTTTCTCTTGGCGGGAACAGGGAAAACTCTCCTGAGGGACACTACATCCAATCCCATCCGGGAAGCGATCTCTTGGGTCCTTTCGATAACACTAGCATACGTCATCGTCCCCTGCCCGACGAGGATTGAACTGATCTCTAAGCGAAGGCCCTTCTCGAACCTTCGAGCTTTCTTTTGATCAGTGTCAACCAGATGGGGGGCATAACGGCTCAAATGATCGAACCGACGTTCATAGTCCCCTACAGTCATACTCCCTTGCTTGAGTTGAAGGAATTCTGTCTCCTTCTGATCCTTATACGACTGAGGAATGAAGTGGTGAGAGACTATCTCTTTTAATTCCTCCCAAGTCATTTGTTCCCTCTGAATTGGCAGAAGTGTTCGTTCATACGAGTCCCACCAATGACTCGCCTCATCTGTTAGCTGGAAGATAGCACAGCTAACCATCTGCTCCTTAGAGCAGGTAAGATGTCCGAACAGCCTGTCCAATGACTATAGCCACTCCTCTGCTACAATCGGTTCCCCTCGTCCGTCAAAGGTTGGCGGATTAAACCGTCTGAATTGTTCATATATCAGATTCGGGTCAACCCTAGCTGGCTGAGGGTCAACCCGATTGGTCTCGAAGTGCCGTGCTAATCCTCTTAGCACAGTTAACAGATCACCGACATTGGCGTTCTCTTCTCGCTCAGGTGGGTTAACCGGTGGTTGCGGTTGTTCCTTCCTTGGTCTACCTCGCGACATGTTTCTGTTACGATAAGTATATATGTATAAGTCGTTGTGATTATATAATAATATGATAAATAGGTCAGACAACACTTCGCGTGATAAAGCATAATCATAACATCGTAAGATGAGCAAAAGGATGTATGTACATATATACATAATACAAAATAAGGATAGTACTACACCATAACAAAAGGGTGTATGTACACTACCTATGAAACATGAACTACCCTAACACACACGCGTAGGAGCATATACATATAGAGTACTGTATCCCGAGTAGCATAATATATACATATACATATCTTCTAAAACATCTAGTCTATGTCAGCAGGAGGCGACGGAGGCCCCGGTCCGTCCTGAGGATCCTCCTCCTCTGGGTCATTCTCCTCGGGATCCTCCTCCGGCTCTTGATCTGGATCGGAACTACTACTAGAAGGATCGTACGGTGATCTCTCCGGAGTAGTCGGAAGGTCATGCCGGCCCCATAACTCCCATATCGCCCTGGCCAAGTTGCCAAAGTTGGCAATCGGTACCAAGTTGACCCCCGAGTATACCAACTCATCACGATACAGTAGACGTGCTCTCTCCTGCCATGCCGGGGGTAGGGTATGAATCAAGTGCTGGCACGCTCCCACTCCACTAATCCTGCCCCGCTCACCTCCGATTTCCCTCCAACAATGGAGAAGTCTAGCTACATGCTCTCCTACAGATCTATCCTCTGTAACTCTACTCTCAAAGAAGCAACATTGGGTAATATAAAAGTTCACACTTTAAAAAATTCAAATATAAAACTAAATCAAATTTCATAAAATATGCATATGCAGGTTGTTTTCTTGAAATGGGGTGTTACAGTGAAGGTGAAGTCCGAGAAGGCTTCAAAGAACCATTTGAGCAAGCCACTCAGACCGAATACAGGTTTCTCAAAACATAAATGAGGCTCTAGGTCGGCTATTAAGCACATGATTGATCTCGTAGGTATTTTATATTCCACCTTTCAATTTATTATTAATTCTACTTAGGATTTAATTTCATATATATATTGCGGAATTTGTTTTTTATTTTGCGCAGTTCAAGAAGAAGGGTGCCCCTGCCCATAAGCAGGGACGGATCCAGACTTTTTTAACGGGGGCACAAAATAACTAAAATATAAAATATGTGAAGAAAATTTTTAATATATAACAATCCACAGGCCATTCTCTATTATATATAGATTTGCTTTAATAATAAATTGTATATTTATATATTGTATTGGGCCACACTAAAGGCCATTCTCTATTAAATTATGGTGGGCCATGGCCCAGATGGTCTTATTGTTTTCATTCTAGTAGAGGTTTTATATGAAATCCATACATACATATATAGTAGTGAAAAAATTTCAAAAAAATGTAGGGGCACTTGCCCCCCCCCTCACGGGATATATGCATCTGTCCCTGCCTATAAGCACAGACTCTTCAAGAGGTTGCAAGGTCCCGGCGAAGATGGGTCATACACCAACGGCAGGAGCAAGGCAATTGATATAAGTATTTTTTTTACTTCTTATTTAACTTCTAATTTTAAGAAAATTGTTTTTCTTCTGATTTTTTTAACTTGAAAAAATGTTTCAGGAGGCTTTCCTAAAGAGGATGTCCCAGCTCAATCAGTCGGAGGAGGGCTCATCGGAGTATCGCACCGTGGACTTAGACGGGTTGTAGATCAACTGGTGTCAACAAGGGGCAGGTTTACGGGCTTGGATCAGTCGACATGAGATGATTGTTGTCAAGTTGTGCCACATTTCATGTCATGGCTCTCAATCCAATCGATTATGATACGATTGTGTGAGAAACCAAAGAGCACATATGTCAGGTGTCACGCCCGTTTTCTTTTCGTATTTTATCAGAGTTTTACCCGGGCGTGAAGATAGAAAAGCAAGGGACGCTTAACATGTACAGAAAGAATTAAGTAAGGGACAACAGAAGATAGAGGTAAGAGACGATGAGAATCCATCTCATAACAAAAATCGGCTTCAGCCAATAACATTCGGTCTCACACCGATAATATACATCATATACAGCGGAAACCATTCATCAGGATCATCTATCCTCACAAGTACTCAAAAATATATACAGATCATACATCGTTGGAAACGTGTTTGGAAATGTTTAGTTACAATATTCTATCAAAGGAAACCATCAGTCAACACCAACTCCCTCCATCTAGGGTTCATCAATCTCCTCATCTCCTGTATTGTAAGTACAGATTAAGGGGTGAGTGTGTGGAATACACTCGTGGGGATAACATCCGCCTTATAAGACTCAAGACAGAAATTAAATACCGAAAAGCTAACCTACAACCACGTCATCACAGCACATATATATGCAAAGCAGATATTAGAAATGGCAAGGGACGAATAGGTGCGGGATTCCCCCGTCTTATCCTATAACGGTATCTCACCGTTAGTGCATTTCAAGAGGCTCACGACACCTCCACAGAGTAGTAGAATAATAGCAGGGGACGAACAGAATGCATGATCGGAGGACCTCTGTCCCTCCACAGTTATATCATGGCACAGCAAGTATAAACACAGCACTTAGTATTCCTCAATCATGCATATATAGGGAAAGCAGTAAACAGATAAGAGATTAGAATGTACCCCCACCTCGTATAGTGGTTACCACGTGAGTCGATAAATCCGAAAGCTGATAACTTGCTAACTCAAAGCTCAGTCCAACAAGTAGCCTACACACGTTACAGTGTTCTTAGATCCTTAATAAATTATAATTAAAGCTGTAAAAGGTTCCGTCGGAAAACGGTCGTTAAATACGCGACGGATCGAGCGATCTAAAGATTGGAGTTCAAGAAACGAGAGGATCAGATCTGAATAAGTGGCTGAAAAATATAGGAAATAAAATAAGGATCGCAACGCAAAAAGAGTGAGCTCAATCAGAGTTAAAACGAGCTCAGACGGAGCATTTTAAGTTTAGGGGTAAAATGGTAATTTTGGTCAAAGGGTTGACTTTGACCGGGCCCACGGACCCCGATCAACGACGTCTCGTCATCGACGACTCGATACGGATGAACGGCGGAAAGGAAACGAGATTCGGATCAAAAACACGGTGTCGAGTGCGCGTCGGCACCCGACGGGTGCGCACAGGCGCGCACGGTGCGCGCCGGCTACCCGACACCCGACGGCTGCCGAGTTTTCTCGGCAGCTGCGCGCAGCTCAACCCGGCTGGTCGAGTTTTCTCGGCCAGCCTCTGCCCAGGTTACCCGACGGTGGCCTGCTCGAGTAGGCCACTTCCCGGCGTCGCCCGGCGCGGCGGCGCCGCCTCCAGCCACCACCACCACCTCGCCGGATACCTCGCACCACCGGCTACCACCTCCGGCCGTCCATCGCCGGATTCCGGCATGAATAGTTCCCGGAAACTTCGCCGCAAAATCCTTCGAAGTCACATTTTTCCAAAGTTTCAACTCCAACCAAAACTCCGGCCGACGACTTCCCGTCGCCGGCGACCACTCCCAGCTCCTCCGCCGTCGACTCCCCATCGCCGGCAACCCTTCTCGGCCAAGCCCAACCCCTAACCTAGCCTATACATACATGCATGCTTTAACACACACACACACACGCGAACACACACACACACACTGCTTTCTCCCTCTGGCCGGCGGCCACCTGCCGCCGGCGACCACCACCTCCCGCCGTGACCTTGGCCGGCGACTTCCAGTCGCCGGCCACCACCAGCCGCCGCCCACGCACACACACGGATAGCAACACACACACACATAGTGTGTGGTGTATACACACACACACCCTCACTGCCAAGCTTGGCCGGCGGCCACCAGCCGCCGGCTGCCTCCTCCTCCACCTCGCCGGCGACCACCTGTCGCCGGCCGTTCTTTTCCTCATGGCGGCGCCCCCCGGTGTCGCCTCCAACAACATGCAAGAACACACACACTCATACACCATATATCACACACACATGCATGCATACATATATATATAGCTACTGTCCATCTCCGGCGCCGCCACCCACGACGGCGCCGGCCCTCCAGCATCGGCCACATACCTCCGGCGTCCTCCGGCAGCTTCTCCGGTGCGGTGGAGAGAGAAAAACAGAGGAGAGAGAAGGTGATCAAGGGTTAGGGTTTAGGGTTTCAAGGCTGTTTTTCGCCGTTTTCCGGCGAACGAGAAATCGGATTTGAAATCCGAGACCTATCCTAGATTCGTCTCGTCGAGACGAACATCGTGTGCGAAAATTGTCCGATTCTGACAACGTTGAAATTTTCCGGCGACCGGCCGGCGGCGGCGCCGGTGACAGCGCGCCGGAAACCAGAATTCCAGAAATGAAAAGACGAGAAAGGAGGACTTACGTGTTTTCGTCGGGTTCGGCTCGATCGAAGAAACGGTGATTTTTGAATCGAAATCACCTCTATTTATAGAAATCCGAAAGTTACTATTCACGTGAAATATCTAAGTTACTGTTCATAGTTGACTTTTTTGAGTTACTATTCATCATATATATCTCGTTACTATTCATCGTTAATATCTTTCGATTTTTCTATTCTGAAACTCCGAGTTTTGCCCCTTTTGTCGCCGTTCGGGCTACGGGTCTCCGATTGACCCCTAATTCGTTTCTATTTTCTCGTTTTTCTATTACACATCTGATGATAAAATAAAATTCTATGTTCCACGTCTAGAAAAAATATTTCTGTCTTAAACATGCATTAGACACATATCTGAAACGCACGAAATAAATTAAACAGATAAATTATACGCACATAATTATTAAATTATGAGTTTTTTAATATTTAATTAATAAATTATGCTCGTTTTGGTCCGGGGTGCTACATCAGGGGTACAAGTCGGATTTCAGGGGTGAGCGCCTTGCGTCATAGATGCAGAATGTCATCTACGCTCACCAAAGATGCATAGATCAACGTTCATCTGGTTAGCAGTTGCCCCTCATGCCAATGTCCCTCCTGCTCCGACCGGTATAGATCCCATAACCCGTAGTGATGAGGATGAAGATGAAGATCTATCTTGAGCGTGCTGGAATATTTTCTAAATAATTTAATTTTTATTTGTAATTAAATCTGTAAAAAAATTTAATTTTTATTTGATTTCATTTCATTTCTTTCGTTTTAATTTCATAATTGTTATTACTAAAAATTTTTGAAAAAACAACTCAAAAAAATATAGATTAAAATATTACTGATGGAAAAATTCTATTTTTAAATTACCGACGAAAAAATATTTGTCAGAATACTAGAAAATCCATTGGTAAATCCCACGGATTTTTTTGTGGTTTTACCACATTTTCAAAATTTTACATCCGTCAATAAATTATTTACCAATGGAAAAAACGTTGGCAGTTTACTGATGGAATACTTTTACCATCGGTACATTGCTACTAACGAGCAAAATTGCGACGATTAATATCAATGGAATTTCCATCGGTAAATAGTTTACCGATGAAATTTCTTTGGTTACTGACGGAAACTTCCATCAGTATTCCACAAGATTTTTGTAGTGATATTTTTCCACGAACCATTACTCAATTCTGTCAGTAATAACTTTACCGATGGAAAATTTTGTCGGTAATTACTGACCAATAAAAATTTCATCAATAAAATTTTACAGATGAGAATATTAATGTTGCAAATTTCCATCAGTATACAGTTTATCGAAGGAATGTTAAGTGTTACCGATGAAAAATTTCGGCGGCAATTTGTTTTTTTTTTTTTGTAGTAGAAACATTAAATTTTATAAGAATATTAAAATTTCAAAGTTTAACATGGTGTATTTTCAAATATCAAAATTTGAGTTTTATCATTTTAGTCATTGAACCATTAATATAAATTTGTAAAAGAATATTGAAAACTCAAATTTTAACATGTGTTTACCATGAAATGAAAATGTACCTAAATACATGTACAATTTATACATATTTCTAATATTTTTATACTACTGTCAATTGGACACCCTCATTCTGGCTTCGTCACTGATGTTGGTTTAATGTTTGAGTGAGATGGCAACTTTGGTTGTTGTGTAGTTAGATATTATGATTTTGATTATGCAAGAGACATAATAATTTGTTCACACACCCAAGCATCAGTTAGTTGGAAGTATACCTTACAGACAACGATTGTGATATCGATTATAATTTATAGAAGAGAGTGAGTACATGTCTATTACAGAAGTTGTTAACAAGGCTACTTGGCTTCAATTTTCAGGAGGATTTGGGAATATATGAGAAGATAATCTCAATGCATTGTGATAGTTAAGGTGTTATCTATTTGGCAAAAGAATCAAGTTTTTCAGGCAACAAAGAAACACATATTGGTATGCTATCATTTCGTACGGAAGATTTTCGAAGATAGAACAATACTTCTTCAAAAAATCCAGAAGGTTGAGAATTCTGCCGATATGTTGTCTAAGGTGGTGACAACAATCAATTTTGAACATTGTGTAAACTTGAAAAATATTTTAAGAAAAGCATTTTGGGACCAAAAATCACTCACATCATCAAAAATCTATCTCAATTACAAATTCTCCTAACATGATCGAAGGGCCCTAATTAAATTTCATCAACAATGAATCCAAAATCAGTTTAACTTCCAATCTATTTATTTGTCTATATAAATGCACGTACATGTCACCTTTGCTTTTTTCATTTCACAAATTAGCCTAAATACTCTCAATTGACAAAACTATTGTTATATGAACCATAAAGTATCAAATATCAAATCTTTATACTCTATGTGTCAACGACCATCAACAATGGAGAGAGTAACTTTATTTAAGGAGGAACTACTCTTTTGTGTTTGTTGAGAAGAAGTAGTAGCTATTGTATCACTATGGCTCCAACTTAATGCAAATGCAGCTTGCTTAGGCTCTGGAAGCTCTACGATCTCGCTATTAAGCATTGAGAGTATAGCCGAAATGGATGGTCTGTCTTGTGGAAGTTCTTGCACGCATAGTAACCCGATGTGTATGCATCTCACTACATCTATTTGATAGCTTCGACTCGATATTCTTACATCTATTGTTGCTGCTATGTCATCTTCATTCCATAGTTTCCACACCTGAGAGTTCAAATCATGTCTAATCTTAGTTTGAAAGAATAAGAAAAAGAATATCACAACTTAAAGTTTCATTCAAAGCATTATTAGACATGAATTTTTTTTCTTTCTTCTGAAACATTGTTACCATTATTAGACATGATTTTTTTTTCTTTCTTATAAAACATTGTTAACATTGTACTATAAAAAAAAATATATCAAATTATTCCGCCAACTGTAGTGTATACCATAAAAACAAGTTGTTGAACTCAACGCGGACCATCATATCCTAGAAGGCCATAAGTAGTAAAAATTTCAGTAAAATAGTTGTAAGGTATAATACATGCAGTTTCAGCATTATGTGACTTTTAATAAAATTTAGTGGCATTGCAACCCGTTTAGAGTACTTCAATTTCTTACAAGATAGATGAAAAACACTAGAATATGATTATATATAAAATTTGTTAACTGATCTGACTAAGTTGAGATTTTTAAGATGAATAGCTTACATGTCCCAAAAGGTTGAGAGAGGTTTGATGGTTGTAAAAGCTGGTATTCCTTCTTCCACTAATAATCTCTAGCATCATAACTCCAAAGCTAAAAACATCAGATTTTTCTGAAAATCTTCCTTCAATTGCATACTCTGGAGCCATGTATCCACTGCAACAAAATCATGCATCAGTTAGAATCTTATCTCAAAAAATTAATACAAATATGCTTACAGATTATTTACAACTTACTGCACTTCACTATGTGACTTTTTGCATTTTAAAATACAAATTTTGGAGTTTAGCATCTTACTCCTTGAACTATTCAATGTATTGCATTTTGCTATCTAAACTCGTCCTGACGATGAATTTTCAGTTTACAACAAATATGATATTTACCATGAAATTTTTTACAACTAGAAAAGTTGTCAAGAAAATTATTTTTTGTGACAATGTAATGTCGCAAAAAGTTGATAGTATAAATTGACAAGAAAAGTTGTCACAAAAAAAAATTAAAAATTAATTAAAAAAATCTATTTGTGAGAACATGAATGGTCTCTAATATATCAGCGACAGTAATATATAAGTAAAAAAAAAATTAGGTTTGTCCTCATACACTATGGTTTATTTTGAAGATAAATACCATTGGAAACACCATTGGCCTGAGAGCATAAATTGTAAAAAATTCATTATTGGGTACAACTTTAGAATGGTAAGGGCTAATTTCTAAAGTTTGGGGATTGAAGTTCTAAGAATACATAGTCCAGATTTCTTTTGGTCATCTAAACTTGTGTCTAACTTTTCTAGGAATACAATTTCCTTTTCCAAATCATGTGTCAGGGAATGAACAACTAAATTTTGTTTGAGATAGCAAAATGCAACAATCCTATAGTTGAACGACAAAAGAAAAATAAATAAAAGTATATTGTAATATAAAAAAAATCTCAAGGTTTATATGACAATCAGCAATTACCTCTTTAATATGTATATATATACTTACTATGTTCCTACTACTCTTACGGTGCTAACATGATCTTGTCTGCTTCCAAATATTCTAGCCATGCCAAAGTCTGAAATCTTGGGGTTCATATCATTATCCAATAGTATGTTACTAGGCTTGAGGTCCCTATGGATAATCTTCAATCTAGAATCCCTATGAAGGTAAAGTAGCCCTCGACAAATCCCTTCCACTATCTTAAAACGTTTACTCCAATCTAATATATCTTGTGAATGATCTGCACAATTCAAAAGAAAAATAAAAAATTATATTTTCCAACCAATTTTATGTTGGGGTTTGAATGAGTAAATTGTCACTTTAGTCCTTTAGATAGATAGAGTTTGGATAGAGAGATTTGAAATCAAAGATTTAAATTTCAAATCCACTCAAGTTAGAGAGGATTTGACATCCACCCAAATTAGTCAAAACTTAGTTGAAAATGAAAGTGATTGATTTCAAATCCACATCCATCCAAATACCATTGAGGATTTACTAAATTGGATTTCAAATCCATCTATCCAAATGGAGCATTAGATTATTAGTTATAGAGCGGAATAGGATTTGAACTAACCAAAGAGGAAGAAGTCCAAGCTTTTATTAGGCATATATTCATATACCAACATCTTCTCATTATTCTCCACACAACATCCCAATAGCCTAACAAGATTTCTGTGTTGGAGTTTAGAAATGAGAATCACTTCATTCATAAATTCATGGATCCCTTGTCCAGATGCTTCTGAAAGTCTCTTCACTGCTATTTCTCTTCCATCCATCAACTCTCCCTACATTTACCACCACTTTCAGCAACTCATTCACATCAACAATAACTTTGCTAAAATAGTTTTTAAAATATGCAATTTAGTTGAATTTAATATTTAATAAAAAGTATCTGTTTTGACCAACATATATAGTATATCAACTTTGAAATGAATTGATAATGTAAAAATGAGGTACCTTGTAAACAGGGCCAAAACCGCCCTTGCCAAGCTTGTTGGCATTGGAGAATCCATGAGTTGCAATTTCAAGTATCTGGAATTTGAACAAGGGCACTTCTTCAAGATTAAATCTACTCAATGCTCCTTCAAGACCTGAATCCACTGAATCTGATGCAACTGTTTTTCCAACCTCAATGCTCCTCTTTTTGGCTAATTCACAAACATATGCTAATTATATAATATGAGTATTATATTATTTACGGATTAACAGTTTGGAAAGTATTACGGTACCTCTTTGTCTACCCATCCATTTCCAAAAAACCCACATGCATATGAACACAAGAATCGAACCAATCACGATCACAATTATTATGACTTTCCTGAATCTTTTCTTGTGATCTGCATCAAAAAATAGCCAACTTATCACTTCGAAGACCAAAATATGATATTGTGAAAGTTAACAAAAATGAGCTTCCAGTACATGAATTCTATCAAGCATCAGCTGACAATCACATGTGTTGCGATTGAAGAAGTTGGAGATGAATTTGACATCAATTGATATGAATTTAAAACCTATTATTATTTTTATTTTAAACTATATATTTAATAATTTTAATGGATTTGAAAACTATTGAGGATGAAATTGAAATTCGTTAGTTTCAAAAATATAATTAATTTAGACACAAGCTATATAAGTGTATTTGAACATGAAACCAGGGGAAAAGGCTTCAAGAAAATAGCATGCACTTCAGTGTTGTACACTCACAAACAAGCACATATATGCCTTTTAGCGTCAGTTTGCTTGCCCTTATTGTGCTTGATAGTATACTATATTAACAAGTTTAACTTGTGTGCTTGAAAAATGTGAGTTCATAATATAAAAAAGCCCTTTATTATATTACTCAACCTTATGATATGGCTACCCAAGTATCTTGCTTATCTCATGTATTCAAGTCAACTCATTATCCCATGGATAAAATTAATAATTGAAGCAAACACACCTTTAACATAAGTTGTACATTCAAAGTGCATTACCAAGCTCAGATTTGGCGACACGGAAATGAAGATCAGAAGCACCCAATCCGCCAGGAAATCTCTGAATATCAAACAAGGTACTATTCCAAAACATACATCCAAGATCATAGTCATAGGCATATGCTATGCAAGAACAGTTGATCAAGCAGAGGCTTGCACACTGGGTTTTCGGGCCGGGCCTACGCTCTGCATACCCCGGAACTTTGATCTTCTGAATCACCAAAAACCCATCGTCTAAGCTATTTCCTAATTGGCAGTTAAGTGGCACTCTCCTCTCACATCCACTACTCCAGTTTCCAGAAGCCCATTCTTGATTCTTGCTCGGTTTGAATCCTCGTAAACATGAACAAACCGGGGAGCTCTGTGAATCGCAGCTGCCAAAGGCTCCACACCTGGCATAGCTCTCGCAAGGGTTTCTTCTTGTGTTGTTGCTTTGTGCTTTGGAAAATCCTGCAGATAAGCAACAGAATGTGAGAGAAGTGAAAATAGTAAGTAGAGAAGACATGATAATGGTTAATGGAATACTTGCTGCTTTATGTAGTGGGGAAATAGTGTAGCTATAGTAGAGTGAATTTGAGTGATCAGTTTTAGTGGACTTTGGAAATGTGGTTAACAGACAAAATAAGAAAATTCAAAAGAAAATTATGACATGCTGAAAGGGACCAGTACAATATTTGTGACACTGTTTCATGAATTTCATTCGTATTAGGTGGATAAAAAAATGTATGATATATATGGTTTTGTGAAGCAATGGAGCCTCACCCATCAGATTGGACTTTATCTCCCACTTATTTACATGTTAATGATTAAACCCCCAATTGGGATGCCTCTGCATATTACTTTAAATTCTCACGTTTGTATTTTTCCTTTTTTTTTTTCTGAATGTTGTTTATTTTTTGGATAACCATTATCCCAACAATCTTCAACAAATCGTGTCCCGACAAGTTTTGAAAATTATAGTGTTTTTTAATAGATAAATTTTAGGATCATTTACGACACATTTATTAAAATATTTATAAATATATTTTCATCATGTACCCGAAAATAAGTTGATAAACTTCTTATCACAAACAATCAACTTAAAATAAATAATTTTATAAGTTAAATGTTATTAGATTGTAATATAAAAGAGATTATAAAACTGAAATAAGTCACTATATACACATGATCAATGAATAATATGTAAATACCTATTTCCAGAAAAACCCTGCTCTTATATGTATAGTTTATGACATTCAATTTAATATTGAATTTGAAATAATTAAGTATGAAGTTTTATATTACTTAAAGTTATAATGATTTATGATTTGAGGTAATAGTCTCACAGATATCATTTTGTGAGACGGAGTGAGTCTGACCTGGTCAACGTGGGTCCCAATTAACGATCAACATTTTGATCAACGTTATCAACAAAGTTAAAGGTAATATTTTGTATTATACAATACTTTTATCTATATGAGGTAATCCTTTTGAGTAATTATAACTGGACAAGTAATACAATTTAATACTTTTGTATACATCATATAATATTTTTGCTTCCAAAATTCTAAATTCATGATTAATTTGGTAAATTATAATTTTACAAGTCTGCCTTATATTCACATCATGTAATATTTTCATGTGCGTCATCTAATACTTTTTAAAAATTATAATTTGATAAATATTACTATCTAATACCTTTGTTTATATAAGATATTAATTTTATAAGTAACGAGTACTACTTTTGGTTCAATTACTTCAAATTAATGATTAATTTGAGAAATTTTAATTTGACAAGTATATTTTTATTCTCATAATGTAATATTTATACTTATAATCATGTAATACTTTTATGTATATTATATAATAACTTTGAAAGTACGTATCACATGATACATATCAAAGTATTGCATTATAAAACAATAAAAATATCATGTAATACTTTTATTTATACTCCTTCCATTTCATATTAATTGTTGTTTTGACTATTTTGCCACTATTTTTCCAATTTTACCCTCAATCTTAATCTTTAATAGATTTCGTAATTTATATTAAGTTGGGCCTCCATTTCATATTAATTGTCATTTGGCTATTTTGCCACTATTTTTCCAATTTCACTCTCAATCTCAATCTTTAATAGATTTTGTAATTTATATTAAGTTGGGAAAGTTATAATGAAATAATTAATGAATAGATAAAGAAAGAATCAATTTAATTTTGGAATGAATGAGAGAGATAAATATTGTCTAAGGGTATATTTGTCCGAATTCTATATTCCTTAATTTATGATAGAAACTCCAAAACGACAATTAATATGAAACGGACGGAGTATCATATAATACTTTGGAACAATGGTGACCGTTTACCGATGTTGACAACGGTTGACTGGATCGATCAGACTGTCTCACGGGATGAGATCCATGAAACGGTCTCACATAAGACGTAATCTTATGATAATAAATAGGTATATTTTTTATGTATTATATTTTTATTAATAAAATGTAGGAAATATGTATATGAATAGTTTTAATTTTATATTATCAAACTCTTATTGGAGAGGTCAATTTTTGAGAATTTTAATGTAAATTCTTCATATTTACCCTCATTAGTTACTTTTTTATTGAATATTTATTTTATTTTAGTTTATATGATTATCAATTGTTAGGAGTATATAATATATCCATTCTTTTGACTTAATAAAGGATGGATTAATTGAAAAAACAAAAAAAAAAGTTATTAATTTTAATTCTTTATTATATCATTGATTATTTAACTATTATTTTATGGTTTATTAGATGTGAGTTATAATTGTTGATAACTTAGATGTTATATTTTGTATAATGGTTAGTTTAATTTTAATGTTATTTTATAATTCTAATTTTTTTTTTTATCTTTCATAGATAGTGGAAAGGTAATATGGAAAAATAGTTTTAATAATAGAAAGTGCTTTGAAATGATCATCATTAAGAGTACACTTTTGAATCTATTAAGTGTTGTACTATTGAATTATTTTTTAGTAACTAAAATCAATTAACAATGATGTATTTGAAAATATTAGCAATGAAACTATTATGCAATAGTTTCAAAATGTGAAAATTTGAACATTGTAACCGTGTTTAAATTATTTATTTTTATGTTCATTTGTCACGTTGTAAAGTAATAAAATTACTAATTTTGGAAGTTATTTATAATGTAGTGTATTGACTTTATCAAAATCCTAACTAACTTTTTATGTTATTTTAAAATTGGTGGGTGTTATATTTTATTAGTTGGACCCTTTGAGTAAATTTTTTGAGTTTGTCGTTGCTAGCCTAGTGATAAAGTGTGTCTGCTAATTATATA
The DNA here is from genome assembly GCA_954870855.1 of Scutellaria minor. Taxonomy (NCBI): domain Eukaryota; kingdom Viridiplantae; phylum Streptophyta; class Magnoliopsida; order Lamiales; family Lamiaceae; genus Scutellaria; species Scutellaria minor. The sequence goes on along the minus strand of OX940731.1, from coordinate 12,102,350 downwards.
AGGTTTGGATTTGACTGTTCGAGTCATTAGAAGTAGGAGTGAAATCAATTTGATTGTTTGAAAAAATAAATAAACAACATGTCACATTAACTTGTTAATTATTATTAAAAATATAATAAGAAAAATAAAATAATTAAAAATCTAATTAGACAAAATGAGATGATCAATTTGTCTCCCTAATAATTTTTTGAGATGAAAAACCTAAACCACATGTGAAAAATCCAAACCCACAACGGAATTCCACAACTGCATTATTAAGACAATAAAAACAAGTTAAACAAACAAAAAAAAAAAAAAAAAAAAACTACACACAAGAGAGGGATTCAATGTATTGAAAGACATTGGTTGGCAGAGATCTCAAAGAATTTTCAGTGACTTCAAGTTGAGCACCCTCATACTCATGTATTGTTTCAAAAGTCCCACTAACAAGGTTGTACCGTACAACTCTTCCTAGAATTTGAATGACCAAGAAAGAATCCCCAACCACACTAAATATAGAATAACCATAGAGATGCCAGTCCTCGGGATCAATATAATCCCGATCCATGAGAGGATAAGAAGCAACAAGAGGTGAGAGATCAACCTTGTACTTAACAATAGGGCCGGCCCTGAGCCCGTGCCGGAAGGGCGACGGCCTAGGGCCCCAAATTTTTGGGACCCCCAAAATTTTAGGTACGTAGTATATATATATATATATATATATATATATATATATATATTTTAGTATATTTTTTTATCTTTCTTAATGTACAATGACCCAATTATTGGAAATAAGACTAGCTATATCTTGTAAGTTGTAAGCCTAATAGCCCATTATATATAATATTTTCTAACTTCAAGCCCATCAAATTAATTATGGAACTAAAAAAAAGAAAAAAAAGATCAATAAATTAGTGAATTGAAGATGAAAAGTCATTACTACTTTTCAAGTCATATAAACAAAGGGCTTTTTCACAATTACCACTCACCAATCACTCACAAATTTTCTCCATCCTCACATCATCTTTGATTGTCGTTGTTGAGTGCTTGGCTGCTGATCGAAGAAAGATTATTGCTGAAATCAGGTTTTATTTCTCCTATTTTTACTATTTATCTTTGTCATTCTTGGTGACTTTGTCTTTTTTGTTGTTATTTGTTACCTGTTATATTGCCAAAGGATTATTGTACTTTTCATTTTTTAGTTCTCATAATCATGAGAAAACATATGTCCGGATATCAGAAAAGAAAAAAAAGAAAACAATCAGAAGAGATTGTTAAGTCACAGAGAGGTGCTCTTGATAAGTTTTTGAAGCTTAATTCTTCAATTGAAGATTCTGTTGATGTGATTAATGAAGATGGGCTAAATGAACATCTAACAAATGAACAAGAAGAATGTAGTAAAAATGATAATAATGATCTGAATGAAGAAGTTGATAATATAATGAAAAGTGACAATAACGTGAATAAGGAAGAATCAAGAGAATATGATAATACTGATTTGAATGAAAATGTTGGAAATATGAGTGAGAATGAAATTGAGTTAGAGCAAAATGAAGTTGGTAATAATTTGGATATCTATGATCCTAGAACTTGGGATAACATTGATACTAAAACAAGAGATATTTTGATTGAGAAGGGTCCTTTAAGGGAAAATAATATTGTATTTGCTACTGATGGACTTAATAGACATTTTTCTTACTCTTATTACATAAGAAAATTGCCAAATAGAGAGAATCAAGATAGAAAATGGCTTGTATACTCGAAAGGGGCAAACAAGGTATATTGTTTTTGTTGTAAATTGTTTAAATCAAATAACAATATTAGTTTGCTTGCAAATGATGGTCTTAATGATTGGAAACATTTAAGTGAAAGGCTTAAACAACATGAAAACAGTATTGAACATATTAACAATATGAGAACTTGGTTTGACTTGCAAATTAGAATGAAAAATGATGAAACAATTGATAAAGAGGTACAAGTACAAATCAAGAAAGAGAAAGAACATTGGAAATTGGTTTTAGTAAGAATTATTTCTGTTATGAAATGTCTTGCTAAGCGCAATTTAGCTTTCCATGGGGAGAATGAAAATTTTTTACAAAATAATAATGGTAATTTTTTGGGGCTGCTTGAGACAATTTCAGAATTTGATTTGGTTATGCAAGAACATTTTAGACGCATTCAAAATAAAGAGATTCATTATCATTATCTGAATCATAAAATTCAAAATGAGTTGATTTTTTTGTTAGCCTCTAAAGTACGAAGTGCTATTATTGAAATAGTTAAAGAGGCAAAATATTTTTCTGTGATACTTGATTGTACATCAGATGTAAGTCACCATGAGCAAATGACTTTGATAGTTCGATGTGTGAACGTGTCAAGTTGTCGAGTAAAGATAAATGAATATTTTATAGAGTTCATGAAGGTGGATGATACATCTGGATTAGGACTTTTTAATGAATTATAACGTGTTTTGCAAACTCACGGGCTTGAACTTGATGATGTGAGGGGGCAAGGTTATGATAATGGTTCTAATATGAAAGGAAAAAATCAAGATGTGCAGGCAAGATTTCTTGAAGTAAATCCTAGAGCATTTTATATGCCATGTGCTTGTCATTCTCTTAATTTGATAATTTGTGATATGACACATTCTTGTATTAAAGTTGTCTCATTTTTTGGAGTTGTGCAACGCTTGTATACTTTATTTGCTAGTTCTACAAAAAAGATGGAAAATTTTACAAGAGAATGTTCATAATTTAACTCTAAAGCCATTATCCACAACAAGATGGGAAAGTCATGTTAATAGTGTTACAACTATAATTACTCAACCTAATGAGATAAGTAAAGCATTGCTCGAATTATCTAAAGTGAAGATGCTAAAACTAGGAGTGAGACTGAATCTTTAGCAACAAATGATCTTGAAAATTTTGAGTTTTTGTTGGGTATGGCTATATGGCATAATATTTTGAAAAAAGATTGACTTGATTAGTAAGAAATTACAATCTGAAGAAATGCAAATTGATGCTGCGATAACGACTTTAAAAGGTTTGATTTCTTACTTTAAAACTTACAGGAAAGAAGGATTTCAATCTGCCATAACAATAGCCAAAGATCTTGCTTCTATGATGGAAATTGAACCTATTTTCCCCTCAAAACATAAAATTGTTAGGAAGAAACAATTTGATGAAAATCCTAATGAAGATATTTCATTATCTACAGAGGAATCTTTTGAGTACAATTATTTTTTTGTTATAGTAGATATGGCTATTGCATCTTTGGAGAACAGATTTGAACAATTGAATGTATTTGAAAATATCTTTGGTTTTTTGTTTAATCCCAAGAAACTTCTTTCACTTGATAATAAAGAATTGCAAGATAACTTTAATCTTCAAGTTGTATTAATCTTCAAGTTGCTCTTACACATAAAGATAAATCTGACATTAATGCAGATGACTTATTTTCTGAATTACAAGTGCTACAGTTGTGTTTGCTAGTAGAAATAAAGTTAAGTATTGAAGTTCTTGAGTTTGTAAAAGCATTAGATTGTTTTCCTAATGTTTTTATTGCATATAGAATTTTGCTTACTCTGCCAGTAACTGTAGCTTCGGCCGAAAGAAGTTTTTCGAAACTAAAATTGGTGAAATCATATATGCGTTCGACTATGTCTCAGGAAAGATTAAATGGATTGGCTATGTTATGCATTGAAAATGAAATATTAGAGAAACTTGATTTTGAAGATTTAATTGATGATTTTGCTTCTCAAAATGCTAGGAGATCTAGATATTTTCAATAATACTTTTACTATTTATTTGGACTTCTTTTTTTGACTTTTCCAACATCATACATGTGGCCTGAGGTTGAAATTCAGAATATGGATAGTAAACCAGCTTGACATTATTTTCAAGAATTGTGCGTATGCATTTTTTCTTTGTTTAGGGGCCCAATTTTTGTTGTTGCCCAAGGGCCCCAAACTGTCGGGGCCGGCCCTGCTTAACAAACCACTCTGAATAATCTCTCTTCATCTCAGTGCACATCCAGACGCATCCTCGTCACCACCTGGTCTATGTAATACAGGTGATGGCAAGACTCTCTGAAATAATAGTTGTTTCGCCATTCCCACCCCTCTGGGAGAGGCGGCAATGGCATAATACAAGGCGTCTCGTCATCATCATCAAGATTCAAGTACAAAGAATCTCCACCAAAACCGTCGATCCAATGGATGGCTCCAATCCAATACACTCCCTTTTCGAAACTCAATGTGTCTGCTGCTGTGAAGGGCTCCCCACATTTCCTCCATCGGCCTTTCTCAGACGAGTATATCTCTAACTGACGCTTGCCCAATTCCAATACACGTACGCAAACAGCTTTGTAATGAGGAGACTTGGATGGATGAAAAGCCAAGCTCAATCCATATATAATATCAATTCCTTGTTCTAGTTTTGGAAGTGTTGAATATCTTTGGGTGGTGGGATTGAAGATATAGTATGTGGGGATATTAGTATAACTCTGGGGACGGAAGCTGGAACAGAGGAAGAGGCCATTGCAAGACTGCAGGATTCCGATGCCGGTTATAGGCTCTTTGGTGAAGCTCAGTTTTGTGAAGGGAGGATTGGTTGGTTTGTTGGTTGAGAAGGAGACATACTCAAAGGTGGGACTAACATGACATGAACGTCGTCGGATTGTTGTAATATGAGACCGATGGCGGGATTAGGGGAAGGATTGCGGAGGATACAGAACTGTTGATTGGTGATGAGAGAATGCCACTTCTTGGAAACTATTTTGAATCGGATTAGTGATTTCATGGGGAGGCGTAAAAGTATCTCTGTTAAGAGATTGTCGACTGAAGCAACGATTTCAGCAGATGTTCTCTTCACTTTGATTTTGAATTTCATGTTGTTGAATGCATTGTTATTTGCTGTTTCATTCCTTATTTAAAGCTCATTTTTTGGGAAGATTGCGTTGGAAGTATTGAAAGTTTCAACTCAAATAGAGAATATTGATCAACAAGCTTTCATAAATAAATAAAATTTCGATAGTTCAAGTTGTTTATATTTTAGATGTTGAATGAGTCATGGTCTCAATTATTGACGATTTAAATAGATATAGCTGGCTAAGTTTATGGGCTGGTTTGATAGGCTACTTCAAAAATAGTTCCTGAGGTACCGTAGAACACTTGTAAATAATAATTTTTTTTACAGATGAAATTAGAACTTAAATTTAGATACTAGAAGGTCAATTTAAATTCGTTAACATGAATCTAGAACTTAATTTTATAAGGTAATTCTATTCACGGCCATAAAATTTCTTATCACAATCATTTTTTATATAAAATATTTATTTTACCCTTATAACTCGTTTCAACAGCCAACTTTATATCTCATTTTTTTTCTTTTGTAACCACCACCATCTTTCATCTTGTTTTTTCTTTTCACAACCACCTTCTTCCTAATTAATTTTTAACTATTTGAAAAAAAAAACTCAATTCTCTATGTGAAACATAAAAAATAACATAATACATTAAGAAATATAAGAAGATAATTATCTTATATTGTTCAATTTGTTTTCTATTTTATCGAATAAAAACTTGTGAATGGATGGCATAAAGAAAACTATATTAATCAAACAATCGGTAATATCTTAGACAATAATAGGAATATGAGAAAAACAATAATGAAAATATAATAAGTTTTTAATAGATCAATAATAAATTTTTAAATATTAATTAATAATTAATATTTTTATAATAATTTATATGGTCTCATTTCTGCCAATTTTTAATTTTCATATTTGTTTACAATTAATAAAAATAGGACATTTTTTATAAGAGAAAATGAATGGAGGCTTTATGAATTAAGAAGATGATAAATGTAAAAAGGAAAAAAAAAATTAGAAGGTGGTGGCGTGCGGCTGTGAAGAAAAGAAAAAACAAACCACAAAATTGGGGCTATAAAATAAATTCAATTTAAATATAAAGTGGTTGTCATAAGAGATATTAGAATCGCCTTAAATTTATATATAAGAGATATTTAGGCTGTGAATAGAACCACCCTAAATTTATATATTGGAAGTTTTAGTGTGAACTTGGCCCAAAACCACTAAGACCGGCCCATTTCATTGGGGATGTGGCACAATTCAGTCGACTTGGAGGTTTATTGATTCTTTGATTAATTCAAAGATCGAGCTAACTACAGTTGACCCGTATTCATTGAACTTTGATTGACTCACATGGAGCTTCATCTCAGGTAAGGAGATGAGAATATCCCTTATAAGTTGTTGTGATTCTTAATTAATTAAATACATATATATTCATTAATTCTATAAATTAGTAAAATCATAACTATCAAATAGTAATTAATATATTTTTCGGTAAATTCCATCTATTTCTATAATACTTTATAAGGAATTTATTGGTGCAAATCTTGAAAGATAGTTCTAACTATCGATGTGGAATTTGAAAGTATCAATTAAGGATTTAAAATATTTAAGATCATGATTTTGAAATCTAGCGTCGTTAGCATTTTGTCTCAACCATTGCCCATATGGGCTGATGTTTGTCAAATGACATTGGCGTATCAATTAAAAAAAAAGAATTAAAATAAGAGTATAAAATTTTAAATTGTTATTTTATTAGTTATCTGACCGTCTTTTTATATGGTGTCTCCTCTATTATTTTCCAATATCATCATTGGTCTATTATAGCCTTTATTTCCGTAACAAATAGTTCTCAGAGGAGAGAAAAAATCAAAAGAAGATGGTGAAATTTCCCCAAATAAAAAACTATAATCTTGACAAAGTTATATAGACTTGGATACACTTAGTAAGAAACTCTATTTTGATCTTCAACTAAGCACTCTTAAATAATCTCACACAGAATATGAGATAAGAAAATTCTTTTTTCCTCAACTTGAAGTAGCATCTAAACGTGAAGAATCAAACTTGAGATTTGAGATTGTTTTTTGAGGTTAAGTGACATAGAACTTTATAGTTTTGGAGATCACTTAAAAATCAGGAGATAACTTTTTAATTTGTCGTGTGTCTAGGTTATTTCTTAGGTGCACTCTTACTCTTTATATAGCTGAGAATTTACCCGTTGAAAAGAGACACAAATCAGCGGAAGAACGTAAACTAGGATTGATGATTGAAACCGTACGCCTCAAACTGATACCATATTAGAAACAATGAAAAAGAAGGTCTTATTGAGAAGAAAGGTTACAGTTAGGAAAGATTACAAGATGTGAATGAATAAAAATGGAAAGATCAAAAGTGAAAGAAAACTCTACTATCTTCTATATATATATATATATATATATCATCTAGAGGTGGTTAGGTTGCATGCAACAAACTTCTAACTAACATATATATACATATCTATTCTTGATCTTTACGAAATAATATATTCTAGCAAGAAAAAAATATTTAGAATGAAAAATGAAAAGAAGGTTATTCTTCAAACTGTTTTCTAATTATTTTAACCATTTTAAAGTGAATAAATCTGGTTCTTTTAAAACAGGATGAATGATTTATGATAATTGATAGACCGGAAAAAAGAAGTGGTATTGGACATGATAAGTGAAGTTAACTGGCACTTAACTTTCTCATCCAAAAAAGAGAATTGGTTGTCACATCCCCTCTATTTTTAGCAATTACTTAATCAAATGATGTAAAGTGTGGTATATAGGATATCATCTGCTCTTAAGTCAATCTAGAACAAGGATGAAAAAATCGCGATATTATTGTCGAATATAGCGAAAAATGACTTCTCGAAATAAAAATGGCTGCAGTTTTTTTTCGTCAAAAAATCAGCGGTATTTTGGTAAAATATTGGTTTCGTTTTGATTTCGGTAAATTCGTGTACAAAATCATGTTATATCGGCGAAATATCACCGATATATCCGCAAAATATCGGTATTTTTCAAATCTCGGCAAAACTCCAAAATATTTTGATTTTTTTGTTTTATTTTTATTTTTTTATTTTTAATTATGAATTTTATTGAATGAGCAAATAATTGGTGTATAAGATTAAGAATCAAGTGCGTCAATAGTGAATCAATAAGATTAAGTTGGTATCAATATTGTTTGAATCAAGATGTCATGTCATCTTATTCATGTATTAACTTTATATATTAACTTTATATAAAATTTGTATAACTTTATATAACTTTATAAAATTTATATAACTTTATATAAAATTACTAGTCCATGTATTAACTTTATATAAAATTTCTCATGTTATTGTAACAAATAACGTTTATATAGTAATTATTGTAAATATATCATTTTATTTGAAATTTTAAGTTCAATATATGTATTAATGTTAGTTATAATATTCTGTAAACTACTAGATATATTTTCTAATTTTTTTTTACAAAGTTTCCACATTTAAAAAAATTGTCCGATATTTCCACCGACATTGATATATCCACTGATATTTTTGTAAAATCAAAATACCGATATTTCCACCGAAACAGATATTTCCGTTAGAAGACTACAACTACTATCTGCCAAACTTTTCAAATTTTTGCTTTTTGATATTTCACATGATTAGGGAGTTATTTGTGGGGGCCAAATATTTTACATTATTAATTTATTTTAGACAAAGTATAATTTGAACTAACATAAAAAATATATACATAGTTATAGTCTTCTATATTGGTCTCGTGAGATGTTTAGTCTCCAAGTTATTTAAAAACTCGTTTTGCTAAAATAATTTTGGTCCTTGTATGAAATCAATAATTTTTTAAAATGGAAAAACATATTAAAGCACGATAGCTATCGGAAGTGATCCAAATTAATTGGTACTGATTTGCCTAACTTAATTTAGGCTTAATGGAGATTAATAGATTAAATTTTTATCAATTACAGTAATACAAAACGTAAAAATAATATAAAAAATAACAATAATAATTATGTACCTAAAATGTAATAATAATGCAATTATAATTATTAATAATAATTCGGAAGAGGTCAGACATCAGTTTCAATATAAATCTATAACATTCCAAAACTGATGTCCTTATGGGTAAAGATCATAACACTTTTCAAGCATTGTCATTTTAAAAATGTATACATTTTTGAGTAATTTAAAAATGTATATATAAAGAAAACACTTGTAAGAAATGTTGTTATTATCTTAAAAAGGGAGCTCAAAGACAACACTTCTCCTAAACTGTGGTCCTTTGTTGAAAAAAAAACACGCCCAAAGACAACACTTCACTAAGAATGTTGTAAAGTGTTGTCTTTGACCAACACTTCACCGTGTAAATGTTTCTCTTTACCCATTTTCATAAGCCAACTTACTTTTATGCCCCATCTTTTTGTAAACTACTTTTTATGCAATTTAAGTGGTAAAAAGTCCAATTTATCCCCAAGTTAACTTGACAATGTATTTCATGTATTTAAAATTTAAATTCAAATACACTGTATTATATCCAATTTGATAGACATAGTCTCTTCAAACACAACATGTAAAAAAGAATTTGAGAATCTGTTTATTTGGTTTGAAGATTTTGAAGATGTTTTTTAAGATCAGTTTATTTGGTTTGAAGATTTTGAAAATGTTTTTTAAGATCTGTTTATCTAGTTTGAAGATTTTGAAGATCTGTTTATCTAAGTTGAAGATCTCTTTATTTGGAAAACACTGCTTCAACCAAAACCCAGATTTGTTTGGAAACATAGCGCTTCAACTACGATTACATTTAGGAAACAACATATTTTATGATTTTTTTATATTTGTGTATGAAGATATGTGTATAAATTATGATTTAACAAACATATAAACACCCTCTGTCTAGGTTTCAACATGATCCAATGATTTTTTTTAAACAAGTACATTTTATAGAGTACACGATTATCATATAAACAATTTTTGTGTATACGATCTATATGTAGGTATTGTGTACATGATTATAACTTAGGTTAAAATCATCGTGTACACGCTGTAAGATATATATCATCTGTCACGCTCGTTTTCGTTCTTAAAATTTATCAGAGTTTTCTCTGCGGGCGTGAAGAAAGAAGGGGAAAAGACGTGTATGATATAAAATAGAAACCTTTGGAAACAGAAAACATACGATTTTTACATAAATAAAACCTCAACATCTAGCCGAAATAAAACATTGCAGTGGAAAAACATCAGGATCCATCATCTATAGGATTAACGAAGTTATACTTACAAAACGAGAATTTTATAATTGTTATGTGACAAAAGACAGAATATAAAATTATCCAGATAGGACACCATCTCTCTCTCTCTAAAGCTGAACATGCTCGTCATCTCCTGTAACATGAGTCGTCTCCTGTAGTGTTAGTACAGAATAGGGGTGAGTGAGTTGAATACACTCGTGGGAGTAGTTTCATATTTTAACGTTCATTCTAGAATAGATATGGACCGTAGTCCCTTCGTAGTATAATATTGGACCGTAGTCCCTTCGTAGTATAGATATGGACCGTAGTCCCTTCGTAGTTTAGGTATGGACCGTAGTCCCTTCGTAGTATAGGTATGGACCGTAGTCCCTTCATAGTATAGATATGGACCGTAGTCTCTTCGTAGTTTAGAAATGACATGCATGTATATCCATATAATCCACCACATGTAAGAACGACACATGAAACTCAACATTTCATAAATCTTATATTCATATAGCATAACGATTAAGATTCGTTTCATAAACAGAAGTTTCACATAACATGTAACTGTCATTCATGCATTTAATAATGAAAACATAAGTGTTAGGGTTTAGAAGTTACCCCCACCTTATTCGGTTGTTACCACGTGAGTAGCGAGTATCAAATATCGAGTATCTCAAAGCTCAATCCAACAGGTAGCCTACATAAGTTACAGTATTTCTTAGATCCTAAATATGTATAATTAAAGGTACAGACGATATCAGTGAAAATATAATCGATAGAGACGAGTCGGAATGGAAGACCTAAAGATTGAGGTTGAAGAAACAAGAGGGAAAGGTCAGTTCAGCATACTGACATGAAAGAGGGGGAGATTTGGATCGAAACGGAAAAAGAATGAGCTCGATCGGAGTTGAAACGATCGGTAAAAACGAGACGGAATGGAAGATCTAAAGATCAAGGATGAAGAAACAAGAGTGGAAGTTAAATCCAATAATCTGATAAGATAGAGGAAAAGATTTGGGTCGCAACACAAAAAGAATGAGCTCAATCGGAGTTGAAACGAGCTCAAACGGAGCGTTTTAAGATTGAGAGACGGTTACTCGGCGCCGGTGCGCCCAGCGCCCTCCCGGCGCGCGCGCCCAGCGCGGCCAGCTCCCGGCACCAGCCAGCCTCTCAACTATTTTCAACCCCCCCAAATTCCGGCCATGGCCGGCGACCTCCTGTCGCCGGTGACACCACCTGACACGGCGACGCAACGAGGCACCGCCCCACACTCAACTCCAGCCGGCGACCTCCCATTGTAGGCAACCAACATTTACATCCAACTGATGCATTTTCCCCTCTTCAGATGCATATAGTTCATGCCCTTCAAGCAATTCAGAAATGTTATTTATACTTTATATACTTATTTCTATTTTTGGGAAGAGTTCACAAGCAGACGTATAGGATATACAATTTTGTAAATGAAACCCCAAAAAACACACACACTATCACGTAAAAACACACACACACATCAGCCTACACATACACAACCACTTTCCACCACCACTTCTAGCCCTGGCACCGTCGCCCACGGCGGCGCCACCACCCCCAACTGATAGCCCGACATCCCGGGAAGGTCAGCCACCACTCCGGCGAAGGAGGAGAGAGAGAGAGAGAACCGAGGAGAGAGAATGGGTTGAAAAACATGGATTAGGGTTTTCTGGCGACGTTTTTGCCGTTTCCCGGTGAACGGGACATCGGAATTGAAATCCGAACCTATCCTAGACTCATCTTGACGAGACCTACGTTCTGTGCGAAAATCGGCCGAAACTGATAAAGTTGAATTTTTCTGGCCACCGGCAGCAGCATCGATGGTCAGAAAACAGAAAAACGAAAGAGAGAAGGGAGGAGAGAGAGACTTACGGGTTTTCGTCGATTCCGCCTCGTTCAAAAAAACGGTAATTTTTGAATCGAAAATGCCCCTATTTATAGAATTCCCGAAAAACACTATTCATGTAAAAATCTAAAAGTTACTGTTCACGGTTGAAAAATCTTGGTCACTATTCACCGGAAATATCTTTCGGTTTTCCGAAACTTCGTTTTTTGCCCTTTTCGTTGCCGTTTGAGCTACGGGTCTCCGATTGACCCCTAGTTTGTTTCTATCTTCTCATTTTTCCATTGCGCATCTAATGGTATAATAAAATCCTATGTTCCATGTCTAGAAAATATTTCCATCTAATCTTGCATTAAACACGTATCTGAAATGCACGTAATTAAATTAAATAGTAAAAAAAAATAACGCACATAATAATTCAATTAAGGGTTTAATATTTAATTAATCAATTATATTTCATTTTTGATCTGGGGCGCTACATCATCTACATATATCAGAATATAATCATCGTGTACACACTGTAAGATACACATCATGTACATATTATAATCATCGTGTATACGCTGTAAGATACACATCGTGTATATATATCAGAATATATATATATGTACATATATCAGAATATATATATATATATATATATATATATATATATATGTACACGATTTGTATTTACACACTATATGATACACATCATCGTGTACACGCTGTAAGATACATATACATATACATATATCAGAATATTAAAGAGCACCTGATTTTGACAGATTTCTCATACTTGTGCATGCATATACAAGATTGTGAGACAATTATTCACAAAACCAGAAAATCTAAGAAATTTCATAATTATTCACTCAACATTCTAATCATCAAATTCAAAGTCACTTCATAACTCTAAAGTTGTAAAATCAAAAATAAAATAAAATAAAATAAATCAAAAATTGCAACCCAAACTCTTGTCTCTCTCTTTGAACAATCTATCGTCCCACCTCCGAGTTTAAACCTCACACACTACCACACGAATCAACTCTCATTTGCCTTCAACGACGTCCTTCACTCAGCCCCGCCATGCTTTTACCCCTCTGGTGAAAGTCGTCACTATCTCTCCCATCTCCATGTATCCCACCCTCATCTAAAATCTAACCACTGCAGTGCAACACATCTTCAGATTTACCAACAAAATCCAAGCTTCGCCCTAGGCAGTGGAATTTTGGTAGAGTTTGTTAGGAGGAGGGGCGGGGAAGAAATTAATTTTCAACTTTTCAAAATTAGGGGTTATAGGATTTTATGTATTTTGAAATATTAAATTTCGTAGTATTAGTTAAGAGGTAGTATTGGAATGTATTTATCAAAATACCTAAAAAAAAGGGTAAAACAGTTATTTTTAAAAAAAGGGGTAGAAAGTTCATTAAACTATGAAATGAGGTAATTTTGGACTTGACCCTTAATAAACCCACCCATTTCAGTGGTTTATCTAACCTCCATATAGTCATGCTCATCCGGTTCGAAAAACCAGAACCGAATCGGGGTTAATGGTTCGGAAAACCATTGACCCGGTTTTGGTTCCAAACCGAAACCGCGAACCGTGGTTCGATGGTTCAATTTTGGTTAAGGCATATTTCGAACCATCAAACCAATGGTTTAACCGACAGTTTATCTATTTTTAAAAAAAATTATATTTTATATAAATAATACTATGTATTTATGTTATTTTACTCTTTAATTTTAAGGTGAATTGATTATTATTATTAATTTATATTATAAGTTGTAATTTTTTTAGGTTTATGGTTTGTATTTGGTTGTATTTAAATTGTAATTTCTAATTTTTGAACTTGTAACTTATAAGTTGTAATGTATTGTTGTAACTTATAAATGTAAGTTCTATTTTTTAATTTATATCAAATTATTTACTCTTTTTTTTTGTAATATATGTATAATTGTAATATTTATATGCAAATTTAATTTTAAAAAATTTAAAAAAATAAAAAAAAGAAAAGAAAACAAACCGTCCAAACCGACGGTTCGGACCGGAACTGGAACCAAAATCCCCATGGTTTGGTTTCGGTTTAACCCTCCATGATTTTTCAAACCGGTGGTTCCAAACCAGAACTGGCGGTTCGAACCGTTTGAACACCTCTACCTTCATATAATAAAAAAAAACTGTCACGCCCCCAGAATCTTTTGGTAAAATATCAGAGTTTTTCATTTTTGGGCGTGAAGAGAGAAAGGGGAAGACGACGTACATGATATAAAATAGAAAGAAAAAGGAGAGGATAAGAAGAGATACACTTAAAACATCGGATACAACCAATAAACTAGAGTTTTCAAACCTTACGTAGCGGAAAAACATCAGGATCCTTTACAAAGAAGGATAAATACAGTTTTCGGTTTTACAAACGATCAACAAAGCTTTAAAAGTCAAATCCGAACAAAGGACACAGCTGATACGGCAGCCCTCTCTCTACACGTCAAGATTCTCTTCTTCTCCTGTAGTGTGAGTACAGAATAGGGGTGAGTGCGTTGAATACACTCGTGGGGATACTTTCCAACTTTTGATATTATTAAGCCGTTCACATATTAAACATATATAAAAGTTCAGCAAGTAGTCACAGCATATAAAATGCCTAGCACACAATGTAGAACACACGACTCTAAGAGCACTCAACTATACTCGTTGCGTTCCTAACGTATGGTGCTTTTTACGGGCCACCAGTCCATCCCTAACATGACGTATGGTGCTTTTTACGGGCCACCAGTCCATTCCTAACATGACTTAGGACATCCGTTCACGTTCATCGTATCATAATCTTTGCATGGAAACAGTAATCATAAAGTATGCATGTACATAATAATCACAGCATGTATTCACAGCACGTAGGGTTCAACAGTTCATTTATCAATTATGGAAAACCAGTAAACAGATACAGTTTAGAAGTTACCCCCACCTCGTTCGGTGGTTACCACGTGAGTAGCAAGTATCAAAGATCTCGTGTCTCAAATCCTGTGTCGCAAACCTCATGTCTTAGACCTCGTGTCTCAAAGTTCAATCCAACTGATAGCCTACATACATAACGGTATTCTTAGATCCTTAATAACGTATAAATAAAGCTATAAACGTTGTCGGTGGAAAAATGATTGTTAACAATGCGGCAGATCGAGAGATCTAAAGATTGAGATTGAGGAGACGAGGGTGAAAGTTCAGTTTAATAGGCTGAGATGAAAGAGGGTTCGATTAGGGTCGTAACAAAAAAAGAATGAGCTCAATCGGAGTTGAAACGAGCTCAAATGGAGCGTTTTAAGATCGATGGGTATTTCTCGGCGTCTGTCCTACCGCGCACGGTCATTCACTCCAGGGCACGACCGTGCCCACCGCGCACGACCGTGCGCGATCGTCCAGAAGCTCCTCTCGGTGTGCGCACGACCGTGCGCGCCTGTGCGCTACCACGTGTGCCCGTGCGCGATCGTGCACCTGCAAACACCGCTTTTGCCGGTGACCTTCCGTCACCGGCAACCACCTCCAGGTCCGCCGGAAACCTTGCACCACCGGCTACCACCTCCGACCATCCCTCGCCGGATTCCAGCATGAGTAGTGCCTGAAAAATACGCCACAAAACCCTTCGATGTCACGTATACAAAAACCAACACCTACCAACTAAACTCTGGCCGGCGACTTCCAGTCACCGGCGACCACCCCCAGCCACCTAGGACACCGGCCGACGACTTCCAGTTGCCGGCAACCCTCCAATTCCGACCACCATCACAACAGCTACCCATATATATACACATGTATGCAAAACATATACATACACACATCAAATAGCCTGGCCGCCGGCCACCACCACCACGACCTCGCCGGCACATCACCAGCGCTGGCCCACCAGGTTCCACACGGCGGCGCCACCAGCGCCGCCCCCAACAGCAACCAACATGAATCACACATTAGCACACTCTCACAACACACACACATGCACATTTTCATACATATACTTATTGTCCATCTCCGGCGCCGCCACCCACGGCGGCACCGGCCCTCTAGCTCGGCACCCTTACCTTCGGCGAACCTCCGGTAGCTTCTCCGACGATTGCTCCGGCGAGAGGAAGAGGAGAGAGATAAAAAATTAGAGGAGAGAGAAAGGGTGGTGAGGGTTAGGGTTTGGGGCTGTTTTTCACCGTTTTCCGGTGAACGAGAAATCAGAATTGAAATCCGAGACCTGTTCTAGACTCGTCTCGTCGAGACCTACATCGTGTGCGAAAATCGGCCGAAACCAATAATGCTGAATTTTTCCGGCCACCGGCGGTGGTGCGCTGGAAAATAGAAAGACGAAAAGAGAGAGAGGAGAGAGAGACTTACGTGTTTTCGTCACTTTCGGAATAACGGTGATTTTTGAATCGAAACCACCTCTATTTATAGAAATCCGAAAATCACTATTCACCAAAAATATCTTCGTTACTATTCATCGGTTGACAAATCTCCGTTACTATTCACGTAAATATCTTCGTTTTACTATTCATCGGAAATATCTTCCAGTTTCCCGAAACTTCGGGTGTTGCCCTTTTCGTCGCCGTTTAAGCTACGGGTCTCCGATTGACCCCTAGTTCATTTATATCTTCTCGTCTTTCCAAGACGTATCTAAAGGTATAGAAATATTCTATATACCTTGTCCAATAAAATTATCCATCTAAAACGTGCATTGAACAAGTATCTGAAACGCACGTAATAAATTAAACAATCAAAGCATTCGCATATAATTATTAAGTCACGTGTTTAATATTTAATTAATCATTTATGATCGTTTTTGATTCGGGGCGCTACAAAAACACTTTATGAACTCGAGCCACCCTAAACCTGGCCTCTCAAAATCCAAACAATGATTTTGGGAGGTTAATTAAACCAAATAAGCCCAAAACCCCAAACCAAACATACCCTATACATTATTTTTTTCACATTTTACTTTTAATATAAGACGTAATTTTTAGCATATAATTTACTACTATTTTATAATATACTTTGTAATAGAATTTCAATTCTATTTTAAATATATATGCATTTTAATTTAAATTTACAATAAATATAACTCAAAAAACTTGTTATTCTTATGTATCACATGCATGTTAAAATCAAATAAAAACCATTCAAACCTATAAAAAGTACATTTCAAATTATATATATATATTATAAGTATCAAATTGTAGATCATTTGAAAATACCCAACAAAATGAGTATGCTTACTAAAAATTTACAATCAAAATGATTATATCCCTTGAAGAATGGAGAATATCTCCACTTGTTGAGAAGGAAGCTTTGCATCTTACTCAAAGACATAATTTCAAATTTAATTATTGGGATTATGTAGAAGGTTTTTATAAAACCCTTTTCTTTGAAAACAAAAGGTGGAAACATACTTGGCTTATAAAAATATGCGGAAATTGTTCCCATCATACAGTTAATAACTGGTTTTTTGATTGGTGGAAAATGTTTGTAACCACGATAGATATTCTACCAGATAATTTTAGCGATCTTATGGAAGAATGGACATTTGTCTCTTTTTATCTAGAAAAACTCTATTAAGGACAAACCCCAAGTCAATTTTTTATGAAATCAAGTATTCCATGGATATGGAAATGGACACCAGAATTCGGTTATACTGAAAATGATACTCCTTGTCTTTGGAGAATTGATTATACCAAAATGTGGGATAAAATGTCCAGGATTGATCCGAATATCGGAGAATCATATTCTCAATCTACAATAGATGATCTTAATGACAAGATACAACTTTATAAGCTACACAAGCATGATGGAAATAAAGAAGAAGAGGATTCTATTAGTCCTTTCAAAAGAATTTCTTAGAAATATTCTGGGACTTTTTCAAAAAAGAAAATGATCAAGATTTATATTGAATCTCTTCAAAAATCTTGAAGGTTTAGGTTTAAAATCTGATACGTCAATGATATCTTGTTCTAGCAACAGAGAGGATATAAAAAATATATTCTCAAACCAAGATCAAGATGCTCAAAATCCAGATGATGATTATCCAGATCTCAGTGTTTCCTTTGATATTTTAAAGGAATCTCTTATAGAGAAATTAAAATATTAGAATGATAATTTATAATCTAGAAGTTAATAATCCACTTTCATTATGGAATCTATATTTTAATCCTATCACATACGAATGAAGCAGACATAATAAGGTGTTTACTATCAGAAAGAAAATTGAAATTATTCAGGAAAAGATTGAGAATTACAAAAGTCTGTTGTTCACTAATTTCTTTTAGCTACTCCCGCAAGTGTACGGTGTAGGATATAGAAGTGTTGAGCAAGATCGATCCCACAAAGACTGGCTATCTAGAAACTAACTAATTATTCAAATTCAATTTTCAGCTTTATCTAGGAAAATCGAATCTCACCGATTGCAGATTAATTCAATAGAAAAGTAACTACGCAGATAAATTCACTCAAGAATAACAGATATCTAAGACAGGTTCTAGGATATGCTTTCATCTAATTCTAATCAAAACATCACTTTAACCAAATCAAGTTCATTAATCAATCATCCTATATGAGCAATCACATATGTCGAATTAACAGCTCTCCCGAGTCAGTTAACCAGTTGATTATTATGCCACCAGAGGTATCCCTACTCAATCTGATTGAAACAAAACAACTCCCAAAAGTACTTAAGATTGATTTCTCATCACATAAATTCCTTAATCTCCCGATTTAAGTCTTTTTATGTATCATGTGTTTATTCTTCCATAACTAAAACTCATCTCCCGAATTTTGATCTAATTACTAAAACATGCTCAATTACCTGCCGAATAACCAAATAAGCAATCAACTCATAAACACACAAATAGGATAAACGATCATGAACTTTGAATTGAAATTAAAGATCCATCTAGATTCGAATCAAATTACTAACAAGCCTTAGAAACCCTAGAAAATTAGTTAGACATGATGGTAAACAAACTCATAGACAAGATTGGAAATATCATATCTACTAATATCTAAGAAAAGAAGAAAAGATTAAGACTCTATTAGATGATGATCTCGCGATTCCTCGATCTCTTGAATTCTTCTTCAAATCCTCTCAATGCTTCTAAGACTATTGTGTTTTTCTCTATGAGTCTCCCTCTCTTTTTTCCCTTTTTTCGTGTTGAGTATTTATATTGTTGTGGGAATCTTCCAAGTGAAGTAAAAGGTGAAGATTATCCAAAAAAAAACAAATTTGTACGAGTTCCTGTTCACTCGGGCATGGTCGTGCTGTACAGCACGGTCGATCGTGCCCTGCCAAGAGATCACTGCCTTTTGCACAGAGTTGACCGTGCTGTGGGGCACGGTCGTGCCCCATCATCGAGCACTCACTGTACACTGGCGCACGGTTGTGCTGCATGGCATGACCAAACCGTGCGCCACCAACTCTTTCACGCGATCTTGTATTTCAACTCCTATTCTTCCTCATTTTTCCATGATTCCTTCCTTGATCATCAATTACACTTGAAACTTACACTTTTCTCATCAAAATCATAAAACTAAGCACAAACACATCAAATGCAACTTATACAATATAATATCAGAAATCACCAAAAAAATATATCTAAACATATCCACATGAATACATAAACATACGCAAACTAAGCAAATCCCCCAAACTTAAACCGTTGCTTGTCCTCGAGCAACATCAACTACTCAAATGACACTCCTAAAGAAAACTAAGTAAGCAACTAGAAAAACACGAACCATGAATTTAAGTATCACAAATTATAGAACATATACACCTAATTGATAAAAATAAAAAATTTATCCAAACTTCTAATAAATACTTCAAACAATTCATAACCATGTACTTTCAAGGAGTAATGAACCTCACAAGATAACAGTGTATCACTCACGCTCAAAAGTGTTTAAAAATAGGACATGTATACGCTCAAATCGATAAATCAAGTAAAACCTACCATAAGCTTGCAAATTGTCTCACTTCTCCACCACTTTTGTACATGTGAATATTAAGAATCAAAAAGGACTTTATTTGGACGCAATGAGGCTCTTTGGACGGGGTAGGAAAAATTTGGGATAAAAGTGACTAATCAAATAGATATTTGAAACTCCTCTACAAATTTCAACTCAAACCATGAATTTTCCTATCTTCATGAGGTCTCTTCAAATGACCACTTCTCCTAAAACATGAGTTCCAGAGATATGTCAAAAATAATTATTCAATTGAGTTCCAGAAAAAGACACAACTCAACAAAATGTCTAAAACATATCAAAAATAGACACAACTCATGCAAAAATTTTCCTTCCAACAATCACCTCTTCAACCCAAGTATATATTATTTTTTCTTCTTTTCTTTTTTCATCATTTTCACACTTGGTCTTTTTTTTTTTCCATTATTTTTTTTCATCATTTTTTCTTGATATTCTCCACCAAATTCTTTCTCCAACTCCACATATACTTCCCATTATATTTATACTTCTTTCACCCATCACTTCTCAGTTGAACTTCAAAATCATAGGTAGGTAGGCTAAAATAAAAGTTGTGGTAGTTTACCCAATTATCTGACTAATCAAAGAATAAGGCTTAAAGGCTCACCAAGGCTAATTAAGAAAATATATCAAATTTGGTGAGAAATTATTTGGCTAAGTAACTAATCAGAGCAAAGATAGTCTTATATGATTTTCAAAAATTCACACGTACTTGTAGTCTCGAAGAAGATACCAAAGCAAGTTCTAGAGGTATATACAAGACAATCGCTAACCACACAATCAAGAAAATAAGACTTGGTGTAATATCAAGTGAAGGCTCAAATCTCACAAGCTTATTTTCATACTCCTCAAAACTACAATCATCGCATGCTCAAATATATTCACCAAAAATTTAGAACAAACTTTCAACTTCAATCAAGCAATATATCCCCACGTTCATTTTACTCAATTCATGTTTCGTATAACTCAAGAATTCACTTTATATCTCCTAATCACAAGATCATCTATCATCCTAAAAACAAAATAAAAAAATATGCTAAAGCAATAAACCTACAATGCAACTACTCATGTGATGCAAACCAAAAAAAATCGAGCACAAGGTCACGAGATCACAAAATTTCCATCGATTTTTAACTTTGTTCTTCAAGTACATCCCCCCAAACTTAAAGTCGACAATTCCAAAGAAGACACAGAAACTTGGAAAGATAAGAAGAAGAAGAAAAAGAAAAAAAATCAAAATAAAGAGAAAAAAAAAACCTCTCGTCACTCTAATCCTCTGTCAGCGGTGGCGGTGGCAGATGTACATGCCCTATAGAGATCCTCCAATGGTCCATGCGATCCATAAATTCCACCATCGTTGTCCGGTAATCCCGGAATTCTCATCGCAGCTCATTCAAACCAGTTTCCAACGCCTCAAGCCTAGCGTCGTACTGAGGAGTATACCCGTGCTGCTGCTGTGCTGGCATCTATTGGTCTGTGGTGGTGTGGTATAGTCATTATCCGCCCCCTGCTCTTCATCGACCGTCTCCCGATGCTCATCTGGCTCATTTAGTGGAGCTGGTATATATGGCACATCCTGTGTGAGGGCTATGTGTTCCGGTGTATCCATGGACCAATTTCGCCGGTCCTCCAAATCATCATCCTTCATTTCTCCAACAGTCGTGAGATGAGGATTCGATAATGAAAACCCTGGTATGTCGTTTTATTGGAAGAAATAGCCATGGCTTGTCGGGTCCGGGCTATAAAATATTGGTTGACCAACACCTGCATATCAATTGCGGTCAATCCCGGCACATGGGAGAAGTCGTCTAATGGTATCCCAGTATGTAGAGCCAATAGAGTAATCATGCCTCCAATGACAATAAAGCCACTCGTCTGCTTTGTTGCCTTACTCATTTCTCAGATCAAGAAGGTCGCAACATCCATTGAGTTGCTCTGAACTATGCAATATAAGAAATACAGCTCATCCACCCGTAAACCTCCACTATCATGACGAGCAAAGACGGTCTTGGCTACGACACGCTGAATGTATCAAAAAATTGGGTTGCGTAGCCATATCGCTTTCGCCTTCCTCGCGTCCCACGGTACCGGGTCTCGCATGTTGCAGTCTGTGAGAAGTCCCCAAAATTCCACCGACCAAAAATTCCTACTATGCTTCACAGTAATAGCCTCTTCCGGGAGGAGATATATCTGCCGGAACTGCTCTATACTAATTTCATATTGACGGTTCTGCAGCTGGAAACTGATACTTGTCGGGGTCATCGGAGCTCTTGTTCTCTTCTTAACTTTCAATGTCCTAAGCACTTCTAGCACAACCTTGGGATAAGTTTGCTGTCGTCCTCGAAAAAGAAAAGTCCACTCGACATTTCCTACCAACCTCCAAAGTCATCATGCAACCCAAGGGATTGTAGGGCACCGTCATCCGCGTACCGGGTGGCCTCGATTGGTCCCCAACCAAATCATCCCACCTAGCCCGATGCTCAGAATCCGTTAACCTCACTTTGTAGTGGGTAAGGGAAGTAGGATGAGGAATCGAAACACTAGTCAAGTACCCTTCTTAGTCTTCCTTTTATTTCCTCCGGCTATCGCAAACCTGCAAAGATGCCATGATTAGTTGTAAGCTGCATTATATCTTAGCCAATGTACTCACTAATATCCTAGAGCAACATGTGTATGCTCTACCATCCTATCAACCCGTCATTCGATCTTCCAATTCCACATCGGTATCTCATGAGAAATAACCAAATCCGTTTACAAACATGGAACCTACACATCTCATCATGCATTGAATGCTCCTCATCCATTTCTCCCCCAAACTTAAACACATGCACAATATATACTTTGTGTACCCACGTCATCAAAACATGTAAATGGAACTCCAAATTATAACGTGTAACATGAATTTATCATGGCATGCTAACAAAAACATCATGTTATTGAAGAACCATTGCCTATCATATTCAAAAACTCAAGAAAAGATCAAGATAAAGCATGCATTCCAAGTGTTCAACAAAAGTCCCCAATGACACAATACTTCAAAATGAAATTCTACTCCGATCAAAACATTACCCAAGTCACAATCAACACTTTCGTTGTGAAAAGAATGACAAAAATTGAAAAAAACGTATCTTTTTGATGATGAATCGAAAATTCAACTTGAGAGTTCTAAAACTTCAATGGACATAAATTTCTTCCAATTGTTTTTTATGATTAGTGTTGTTATGATATAGGGAAGTGATGAATTTATGTTTAAGAATGATTAATTGGTGAGAAATAACACAATTTGATGAATTGGTGTTAGGGTTTGAATTGGGGAAAGAATTTGGAGAAATTTGTTTTCCCTTTTGAAGGCCGATCTGGCCGTACGACCATGCTGCATGGCACGGTTGATCGTGCCCCGACTAGCTTTTTCATTGCATGATAGCGCACGATCGTGCTTCATAGCACAGTCAACCGTGCGCCAGGATTATTTTTTATTTTTTATTTTTTTATTTTTTATTTTTTTCTACTACTTAACTTAACCTAACTAATTGGGTTGCCTCCCAAGCAGCGCTAAGTTTAACGTCTTCAGCCGGATGAGATGAAAACATACCTTTCATGGATCATTTAAGAAATAGACGCACTTGGCCGTCTCCTTTGTTCCATTTCCATAGTACAACTTAATTTGTTGTGTATTGATAGGGAATATGCAACCGTCCTTAGCTAACAACTCTACGTAGCCTGAATCAAACACCTTCTTAACCCAAAAGGGTCCTGACCATCTTGACTTCAATTTTCCAAGGAACAATCGGAGTCTCGAATTGAACAGCAATACCAGATCTCCTGGCTTGAATGTCCTTTTTTGAATCATTTTATTGTGAAAGTGTTTGGTCTGTTCTTTGTAGATTCAAGCGTTTTCATAAGCATCATTTCAGAACTCATCTAATTCTAATAGATTACGTACTCGATCCGAACTTACCCGTATGTAATCAAAATTTAGTGTTCTTGTAGCCCAAAATGCTTTGTGTTCCAATTCCACCTGGAGATGACACGACTTACCAAAAAGGAGTTGGTAAGGGGACATACCGATTGGTGTTTTAAATGCCGTCCGATATGCCCATAGGGAGTCATCCAGGCGAAACGACCAATCTTTTCAATTTACACTCACTATTTTCTCCAAGATCGTCTTTATCTCCCGATTTGACACCTCGGCTAGCCCATTGGCCTGAGGATGATATGCCAACGTCATTTTGTGCTTCATTCCATATTTCTCCAACAACCTAGCAAAAATTTTATTGTGGAAATGCTTTCCCCCATCACTAATGATTGCCTTGGGTGTCCCAAATCTATTGAAGATATTTTTCTTCAAGAATTGAAGAACAATCTTAGCATCATTAGTTTTGGTGGGAATAGCCTCTATCCACTTGGAAACATAGTCAACAACTAGCAAAATGTAATTGTAGCCATTAGATAGGGGAAAAGGCCCCATAAAATCTATGCCCCACACATCGAAAATTTCCACTTCTAATATGTTGGTAAGAGACATCTCATGTTTCTTTGATATTGTCCCCGTCCTTTGACATCGATCATAACCTGCCACAAAGTTATAGCAATCCTTAAATAAAGTTGGCCAATAAAAACCTGATTGTAGCACTTTGATGGTCGTTTTCTTTCCACTGTGATGTCCTCCTACGGGTGATGAGTAACACATCCCCATAATGTCATCCCACTCTTCTAACGGGACACATCTCCGAATCATCGAATCTGCACATCTCCTAAACAGGTACGGGTCATCCCACATATAAAAATTAATATCATGAAGAAATTTTTTTCTCTGATACCCATCTAAGTCTGGTGGAAGGACCCCCTTTGCCAAGTAGTTCACAAAATCTGCATACCATGGTACCGGAGCATCTTTTATAGTTAATATGCACTCGTCTGGAATTTTTTCCTTGATCTCTTCACTTTGATCAACCTCTCCATTCTCTAATCTTGACAAATGGTCAGCTACCACATTCTCGCATCCCTTGTGATCTTTAATTTCCAAATTAAATTCCTGCAAAAGTAAAACCCAATGTATTAGACATGGTTTAACATCTTTTTTATCGAAAAGATAACGAATTGCGACATGATCAGTATAAACTATTGTTTTAGTGCCAATCAAGTAAGGGCGAAATTTGTCGAATACGAAGACGACTACCAACATCTTTTTTTCCGTAGTGGTATAGTTTTGTTGTGCCTCATCCAGCGTTCGACTATCATAATATATCGGCCTTATCAATTTATCTCTTTTTTGTCCAAGCATAGTTCCCACGACGTAATCACTTGCATCACACATTAACTCGAATGGTTGTGACCAATCCGAAGTCACCAAGATTGGTGCACTTGTCAATGCTTTCTTCAATGTTTCGAATGCCAAGTGATACTCTTCATCAAACTTGAATTCGACATCTTTTCGGCTTAATGGTTTGGTGATCTTTGAAAAGTCTTTTATGAACCTCCGATAGAAACCTGCATGCCCTAGAAAACTTCTGATTGCTTTTTCTATTTTTGGTAGTGATAATCTTTCAATCGCCACGATTTTTGCTCTATCTACGTCAAGTCCTGCAGATGAAACACGGTGACCCAATACGATTCCATCTTTTACCATGAAATGACATTTTTTCCAGTTTAGAACCAAATTGGTCTCCCTGCATCGCTGCAAAACTCGAGATAGATTAACTAAACACATATCAAATGAAGTTCCAAAAACTGAAAAATCGTCCATAAAAACTTCCATCATGTTTTCTATCATATCATGAAAAATCGCCATCATGTATCGTTGGAAAGTGGCTGGGGCATTACATAATCCAAATGACATCCTCCGAAATGCGAAGGTGCCATATGGACATGTAAAAGTTGTTTTCTCTTGGTCTTCCGGTGCAATCGCAATTTGATTGTATCCAGAATACCCATCGAGAAAATAATAGTAATCATATCCAACCAAATGGTCCAACATTTGATCTATAAAAGGGAGAGGGAAATGATCTTTTCGGGTGGCGGTATTCAATTTCCTATAATCAATGCATACTCGCCACCCTCTTACCGTTCGAGTGGCTATAAGCTCCTCATCATCATTCTTGACCACAGTCATTCCTCCTTTCTTTGGTACCACCTGTACCGGACATACCCAATTACTGTCGGAAATGGGATACACAATTCCTGAATCCAACCATTTTAGGACTTCTTTTCTCACCACCTCCTGCATGATTGGGTTGAGTCTCCATTGGTTTTGGATTGAAGGTTTATAAGTATCCTCCATTCTTATTTTGTGCATATCGCATCCTCCGAACTCTTTGTTAACAAAGCTCCTCCTGCCGCTGCATCTATCATAGCTCTCGTTGATCCAAACAGTCCATTGTAGAAGAAACAGACCTGCTGATCTTTAGGGAATCCATGCTAAGAACATCTTCTTAACATATCTTTGAATCTTTCCCAAGCTTCACCCAAGGACTCCCAATCAATTTGCTTGAACTGTGTAATCTCACTTTTTAACTTCAACGTCTTACTTGGTGGAAAGTACTTAAATAAAAACTTACTACTTAATCCATCCCACGTAGTAATTGAGCTTGGAGGGAGTGAGTTGAACCACAACTTCGCTTTATCTTGTAAAGAGAAAGAAAACAGTCGAAGTCTTATGGCATCATCAGAAACACCATTCAACTTGATCGTATCACATACTTCAAGAAACTGCGCCAGATGTGCATTGGGGTCATCAAATGGCTACCCCAAACTGATTTTGCTGAACCATATTGATCAAAGCCAGCTTCAACTCAAAATTATTTGCTTGAATAGGTGGTCGCACAACTCCCCTTCCATTTTGTTTTGGTTGAAAGTAGTCTCTGATGGCTCTCTGAGCACCAACTGGTGGGACTTAGTTCATTCCTCCATCGATACCTTGATTGTTTTGTACTTGCACTATTGGATTATCTTCAGCCATTTGAGTTTGAGCGAATAGTTGCCTTCGTGTTTTACTACGTCTGCAAGTTGCTTCAATCTCCGAATCTAGTGCAATAAAGTTTGTCTTTTTAGAGCGATTGTTCATGCACAATCTGAAAACACCTAAAAGACAAGTATCAGATACTTTCTAAAAATCAAAAGAATAAAAATAAAAATAAATAAAAATAAATCCTAGACTTAAAATAAAAACAAAATTCGAATATTAATTATCCTAAACTCCAGTCCCCGGCAACGGCGCCAAAAACTTGTTCACTAATTTCTTTTAGCTACTCTCGCAAGTGTACGATGTAGGGTATAAAAGTAGTGAGCAAGGTCGATCCCACAGAGACTGGCTATCTAGGAACTAACTAATTATTCAAATTCAATTTTCAGCTTTATCTAGGAAAATCAAATCACACCGATTGCAGATTAATTTAATAGAAAAATAACTATGCAGATAAATTCACTCAAGAATAACAGATATCTAAGACAGGTTCTAGGACATGCTTTCATCTAATTCTAATCAAAACATCACTTTAACTAACTCAAGTTCATTAATCAATCATCCTATATGAGCAATCACATATGTCGAATTAACATCTCTCCCGAGTCAGTTAACCAGTTGATTATTATGCCACCAAAGGTATCCCTACTCAATTTGATTGAAACATAACAACTCCCAAAAGTACCTAAGATTGATTTCTCATCACATAAATTCCTTAATCTCCCGATTTAAGTCTTTTTATGTATCATGTGTTTATTCTTTCACAATTAAATCTCATCTCCCGAATTTTGATCTAATTACTAAAAAATGCTCAATTACCGGCCGAATAACCAAACAAGCAATCAACTCATAAACACACAAATAGGATAAATGATCATAAACTTTGAATTGAAATTAAAGATCCATCTAGATTCGAATCAAATTACTAAGAAGCCCTATAAACCCTAGAAATTTAGTTAGACATGATGGTAAACAAACTCATAGACAAGATTGGAAATATCATATCTACTAATATCTAACAAAAGAAGAAAATATTAAAACTCTATTAGATGATGATCTCGCGATTCCTCGATCTCTTGAATTCTTCTTCAAATCCTCTCGATGCTTCTAAGACTATTGTGTTTTTCTCTATGAGTCTCCCTCTCTTTTTTCCCTTTTTTCATGTTGAGTATTTATATTGTTGTGGGAATCTTCCAAGTGAAGTAAAAGGTGAAGATTATCCAGAAAAAACCAAATTTCTACGAGTTCCTGTTCACTCGGGAATGGTCGTGCTGTAAAACACGGTCGACCGTACCCTGCCAAGAGATCACTACCTTTTGCACAAAGTTGACCGTGTTGTGGGGCACGGTCGTGCCCCATCATCGAGCACTCACTATACACTGGCGCATGGTCGTGCTGCATGGCATGACCAAACCGTGTGCCACCAACTCTTCCACGCGATCTTGTATTTCAACTCCTATTCTTCCTCGTTTTTCCATGATTCCTTCCTTGATCATCAATTACACTTGAAACTTACACTTTTCTCATCAAAATCATGAAACTAAGCACAAACACATCAAATGCAACTTATACAATATAATATCAGAAATCACCATAAAAACATATCTAAACATATCCACATGAATACATAAACATACGCAAAAATATGTGAAAAATGACACTTATCAAATCCCCCAAACTTAAACTGTTGCTCGTCCTCGAGCAACATCAACTACTCAAATGACACTCCTAAAGAAAACTAAGCAAGCAACTAGAAGAAACACGAACCATGAATTTAAGTATCACAAATTATAGAACATATACACCTAATTGATAAAAATAAAAAATTTATCCAAACTTCTAATAAATACTTCAAACAATTCATAACCATGTACTTTCAAGGAGTAATGAACCTCACAAGGTAACAGTGTATCACTCACGCTCAAAAGTGTTTAAAAATAGGACGTGTATACGCTCAAATCGATAAATCAAGTAAAACCTACCATAAGCTTGCAAATCATCTCACTTCTCCACCACTTTTGTACATGTGAATATTAAGAATCAAAAAGGACTTTATTTGGAAGCAATGAGGCTCTTTGGACAGGGTAGGAAAAATTTGGGATAAAAGTGACTAATCAAATATATATTTGAAGCTCCTCCGCAAATTTCAACTCAAACCATGAATTTTCCTATCTTCATGAGGTCTCTTCAAATGACCACTTCTCCTAAAACATGAGTTCCAGAGATATGTCAAAAATAATTATTCAATTGAGTTCCAGAAAAAGGCACAACTCAACAAAATGTCTAAAACATATCAAAAATAGGCACAACTCAGGCAAAAATTTTCCTTCCAACAATCACCTCTTCAACCCAAGTATATATTATTTTTTCTTCTTTTCTTTTTTATCATTTTCACACTTGGTCTGTAGCACCCCAGACCAAAATGAAATATAATTTATTAATTAAATATTTAAACTCAGGATTTAATATATATGTGCGTATGTTTTAACTGTTTAGATACGTGCATTTCAGATAAGTGTTTATTGCATGTACAAGATGGATAGTTTACCTAGACGTGGAACATAGGATATTTTTATATCACTAGATGTGTTTTGGAAAAACGAGAAGATAGAAACGAACTAGAGATCAATCGGAGATCTGTTGCTCAAACGACGATGAAAAGAACAAAACATGAGGTTTCAGAAATATCAGAAGATATTTATGGTGAATAGTAAACGAGATATTTACTGGTGAATAGTAACTTTCAAAATCTATAAATAAAGGCTCTTTCAGTTCATTTTTCACCCTTTCTTCGAACGAGCCAAAAACGACGTTTACACGTAAGTCTCTCTTCTCTTTCTCGTTTCTTTTTCGGCCTCCGGTGCGCCACCGCCGGCACCGCCACCGGAGTTCGCCGGAAAATTCCAAGGTTGTCGGTTTTGGTCGATTTTCACACACAATGTAGGTTTTGATGAGACAAGTCTAGAATAGGTCTCGGATTTCAATTCCGATTTCTCCTTTGTCGGAAAACCATGAAAAACCATTTCAAAACCCTAAACCCTAACCCTAGCCAACTTTTCTCTCTCCTCGATTTTCTCTCTTTTCCTCCGTCCTTTTAGCCGGAGATGTTGTCGGAAGTTCTTCCGGAGGTGAGGGGGAGTTGTTGGAGGGACAACGTCGCCGTGAGTGGTGGTGTCGGAGCTATATTGGGTTGGGTATGTTATATGCATGTTTGTGTGTGTGCGTTTGTGATCTCTGTTAGGGGCGGCACAGGTAGTGCCCCCATGAGGAAAGTGATGACCGGTGCTGGTGATGCATCGGCGAGTTGTGACGATGGGTGGGCATGCCGGGAGAGGGCATCGGATGTGGGATGCGTGTCAGGTGACGCCGTGTTTTCAATTCTTTTCCGTTTCTTTCCCTTTATATCCTTTATCATCGAGTCTTAACCAACGGGATATCGTCGACTGAGGGTCGAGGGCCCGGTCAAAGTCAACCCTTGATAACAATTTACCTTCAAACTTATATACGTTGTTGAACTCATATCAACTCCGAACAAGCTCGTTCCTTATCCAATCTTTAGATCTCTCGTCTCGTCACGTATTTAACAGTCGTCTTTCTTCCGAAAGAAACGTTTAACGCTTTAATTATAATTAATAAAGATCTAAGGACACCATAACTTGTGTAGGCTATATATTGGATTGAGCTTGAGTTATTGTTGGATTGAGCTTGAGTACTTGTTGGATCGAGCTTGTGTTATCAGACTTTTGAGACTAGCGACTCACGTGGTAACCACCGAACAAGGTGGGGGTAATTTCTATCTCTTTATCTGTGTACTGTTTTTCTTAGAGAATGCATGAATGAGGAATACTAAATGCTATGAATATAATTGTTGTGCCATAATATTACTGTGAAATGACCGAGGTCCACTCTGATCATGCATTCATCCCTTGCTATCTTCTACTATTCTGTTGAGGTTTGGTGGTCCTCTTGAAATGCACCAGCAGTAGTGAGACCGTTATATAGGATAAGACGGGGAAATCCCGCACCTACTCATCCCTTGTCATTTCTAATATCTACTTTGCATTTTATTTGCTGTGGCAACGTGACTGTAGATTACTTTTCAGTATTTATTTACTGCCATGAGTCATAAGAGGCGGATGTTATCCCCACGAGTGTATTCCACGCACTCACCCCTTAATCTATACTCACACTATAGGCGATGACGAACAAGAGGAACCCTAGATGGAGAGGGAGATGGTTCTATCTTTGAAATCGTATATTTGAAATGATGTAACACAAACTTTATCAAACTATGTTTAAAGTATTTCGGGTTATGTAATATTTTAATACATGTAAGGATGTGAGATCCTGAAGTATTATTCCACTGCGTACGTTGTATTTTATCAGTAGTGAGACTGATTGCTATTGGCAGAGGCCGATTGTTGATAAGTGAAAGATTCACTTCGTCCCTTACCTCGTTCTTCTATCGTCTCTTACTATTTCTTTTTGTATGAGTTGAGTGTCTCTTGTTATTCCTCTCTTCACGTCCATGTGAAACTCTGATATAATATGAAAAGATTTTGGGACATGATAGATGGTATCAGAGCCGTTCTAACATTGAGAACTTGCTCGAACTTGTTTTAAAAAAGTGGGAAAAACGTGATTTCAAAAGTATGATTTTAAAATGTGGTTGGGTTTTTGAAAATGATATGGATAAGCATTATCCTCTCTCTATAGGGGACCTTCCCTGATATAAGCATTGCGGAATATGCGTGTTTGCTTGTTAAGTGTTTTTTCGCTTTGAACCGTTGGGTTTAGAAGGGAGCGTTGCAGGTATGGATATATGAAGTTAGTGTTTAAGCCTTATCTCGGGTAATGTGTTATCTTCGATATTTATAACGTGGTTAATAATCCCAACGACTTATACGTATATACATATCATAATAGAATTATGTCGAGAGGCAGACCTCGAAAGGAGCAACAGCGACCGGTCGATCAGCCGGAACGTGAGGAGAATGCCAATGTCGGAGACCTGGTTACTGTGCTATAAGGGTTAACACAATATTTTGATATTAATCGAGCTACCCCACAGCCAGCTAGGACAAATCCGAACTTAATTTTTAAACAGTTCCGGTGATTCAATCCACCAACTATGTGGAAAGGGAGAACCGACCGAAGCGGAAGAGTGACTAAGGTTACTTGACCGACTGTTTGGGCACCTAACGTGCTCAACGGAACAGATGGTCAGTTGTGCCATCTTCCAGCTCACGGATGAAGCGAGTCACTGGTGGGACTTACATGAGCGGACCCTACTGTCCGCTCATAGGGAAGCAACGACTTGGGAGGATTTCAAGGAAGTGGTGTCTAGCCACTTTATTCCTCAGACTTACCAGGACCAGAAGGAGACAGAGTTCCTTCATCTCAAATAGGGGAGTTCAACTGTTGGGGATTACGAGCGGCGGTTCAATCATTTAAGCCGGTATGCCCCACATCTGGTGGACACTGATCGTAAAAAGGCCTGAAGGTTCGAGAGAGGCCTTCGCTCAGAGATCAGCATGATCTTAGCTGGGCAGGAAATGACGACGTATGCAAGGGTCATTGGAAGAGCCCAGGAGATCATCTCCCAAATGGGTTTGGATGTTGCACCGCTTAAAAGAGTCTTCCCTGCACTTGTCAAGAGGAAGTGGACTGGCCTAAGCCAGAGCTTTGCCCCGAATAAGTTTCCGAGGGCAAGTAACGCCCCACTTCTTCTTGTTCCCCGACCTGAGAATCCGTGCCCTAGATGTAGAAAGGTGCACTCAAGACCGTGTCAGCGAAAGACACGGAGCTGTTATACCTGTGGGGCGCCAGGGCACATAGCGGCCAATTGTTGGAGGACGAGGAACACACTGGCTACCGAGCCGAATACGAGGCCAGTGGCAGGTAGAGCGAGGGCTTTCGCTCTTACTCATCCGGAAGCTGCCGAGGGAGCCGAGATGATGGCAGGTATGTTATCAGTATCTGATATACTTGCTTTCATCTTATTTGATACTGGAGTGACGCACTCCTTCATATCTGTCAACTTCTGTAAACTGCTGAAGCATGTTGACGGTAGGATAGTCGCTCGAACTCTAGAAGTTAGCATCCCCTCAGGAAAGACGGTAAGGACAAAACACCTATACCGTCACCTTAAGATTGCTTTTGGAGATAAGATCCTTCTAGCTGATCTCCATGCTTTGGAGATGAAGGACTTCGATATAATCTTGGGAATGGACTGGCTAGAGTCCAATTACGCGGTAATCAAGTACCGTGAGAGGGAGATAGTCTTCCAAACACCGGGAGAGCCGGAGTTTACTTTCCACGAGACTCGAGTTAAAGTTGACTGAAGGATTGTCTCGGCCATGAAAGCAACCCAGATGCTTAGCAAAGGAGATTGCGAAGCTTGGTTGGTCAATATGGTGAACTCCAAGAAGGAATCGATTCCTATCGAGAAGGTGCCGGTGATAAAGGAATTCACGGATGTATTTCCAGAGGATTTACCTGGTCTTCCACCAGATCGACAAGTGACCTTCGAGATAGATCTTATCCTGGGATTAGTGTCGGTGTCTAAAGCTCCTTACCAGATGGCACCAAAAGAGTTGCAGGAATTAAAGGTCCAACTACAGGAACTGCTGGACAAGGGTTTCATCAGACCGAGTGTGTCGCCTTGGGGAACACCCGTGTTGTTCGTAAAGAAGAAGGATGACAGCTTTAGGATGTGTATTGATTACCGAGAGCTAAATAAAAGAACAATAAAGAACAAGTATCCACTGTCTCGGATCGAAGATCTCTTTGATCAATTAAGAGGTGCCAGTGTGTTCTCAAAGATTGATTTGAGATCTGGATATCACCAGATGAAAGTCAAAGACGCTGATATATCCAAGACAACATTCAAAACAAGATATGGCCGCTACGAGTTTGTAGTAATGCCATTCGGACTAAGTAATGCTCTGGTTGTCTTCATGGATTTGATGAATCGTGTTTTCCATCCTTATCTGGATCTCTTTGTCATAGTGTTCATAGATGATATTCTCATCTACTCGTGCGACAGAGCGCGCCATGAACAACATCTCAAAATCGCATTGGAAGTACTAAGGAAGGAGAAGTTCTATGCCAAATTCAAGAAGTGCGAGTTCTGGATGGACAAAGTGGGTTTTCTAGGCCACATCGTTTCTACACAAGGGATCAAAGTAGATCCTGAAAAGGTGTCAGCTGTCAGCAAGTGGGAAACTCCAACGAATGTGAAGGAAGTTCGGAGTTTCATTGGCCTAGCTGGATACTACCGAAGATTCATAGAGGGATTTTCGAAGATTGCTACTCCTATGACGCGCTTGACAAGAAAAGATGTGAAGTTTCAGTGGAGTAAGCAATGCGAGAGTAGTTTTCAGGAACTGAATAGAAGACTGACAGAAGCACCAGTCTTGATAGTTCCAGATGTATCCAAGGAGTTCGTGATCTACAGTGACACATCCAAGCAAGGTTTGGGGTGTGTTCTGATGCAAGAAGGAAAAGTAGTGGCATATGCATCACGCCAGCTGAAGATCCATAAACAAAACTATCCGACTCACGATCTGGAACTAGCAGCTGTGGTACACGCCCTTAAGATCTGGAGACACTATCTTTACGGTGTAAAGTGTGAAATCTACACTAACCACAAAAGCCTAAAGTACTTCTTTGAGCAGAAAGAGCTTAATATGAGGCAAAGAAGATGGCTAGAGTTGGTAAAAAAATATGATATTACAATTCACTATCATCCTGGAAAAGCGAATGTGGTAGCTGACGCCCTTAGCAGAAAGAGAAAGGGAGTGGTGACATCGATGATCACCAATCAGTACCAATTGATCGAGGAGATGTCAAAGCTAAATCTGGAGATAATCTCATCTTCGATTAACATTGAATCCAGGATGGCAACGTTATTCGTAAAACCCACGCTACATGACGAATCCTGGAAGCTCAGGAGAAGGATAACTTTCTAATGAAAATGAAAGCCCTTATAGATAGTGGAAGGGCCGAAGGTTTCACTTTGGCTACCGATGGAGCTCTGATCTTCAGAGGAAGAATGTACATGCCGAAGAATGAAGAGTTAAGAGAAGAAATTCTCAAAGAAGCGCATTGCACACCAATGTCTGCACACCCTGGAGGTACAAAGATGTACCGAGACCTAAGGGTGAACTTTTGGTGGATAAATATGAAAAGAAGTATAGGGATGTTCATCAAGAGGTGTCTCATCTGCCAACAAGTGAAAGCAGAGCATCAATGACCAGCTGGGATGCTAACACCTCTAGAGATACCGGAGTGGAAATTAGAGCATATAACCATGGATTTTGTGGTTGGTCTGCCGACAACCAGATGAGGAAACCACACCGTGTGGGTAATTGTTGATAGATTAACGAAGTCTACCCATTTTTTGCCAATTAAGATGACATTCGGACTGGACAAGTTGGCACAAATATATCTTGAAGAGATAGTCCGACTGCACGGCGTACCAGTTTCTATCGTATCTGATAGAGATCCACGGTTCACTTCCAGGTTCTGGCAGAGCTTACAAAAGAAGTTGGGGACCAAGTTGTCTTTCAGCACAACTTTCTACCCACAGACTGACGGACAATCGAAAAAGGATTTGACGTATGAAGAAGTCCCGATAGCCATCTTGGATAAGAAGAAACGACAACTAAGGAATCGAGAGATGGCTATAGTGAAGGTTCAGTGGAGCCATCACGGAAGGGAGAAAACAACCAGGGAGAAAGTACCCTGACTTACCTTTCATGGGTACACGTTTATCTTCCTTCTTATAGTATGCATTTAATTTCGAGGACGAAATTCTTTTAAGGGGTAAGAGATGTAGCACCCCGGACCAAAAAG
The DNA here is from genome assembly GCA_954870855.1 of Scutellaria minor. Taxonomy (NCBI): domain Eukaryota; kingdom Viridiplantae; phylum Streptophyta; class Magnoliopsida; order Lamiales; family Lamiaceae; genus Scutellaria; species Scutellaria minor. Next base: position 12,066,566 of record OX940731.1, on the reverse strand, counting down.
AAACATAATTTATTAATTAAATATTTAAACTCAGGATTTAATATATATGTGCGTATGTTTTAACTGTTTAGATACGTGCATTTCAGATAAATGTTTAATGCATGTACGAGATGGATAGTTTACCTAGACGTGGAACATAGGATATTTTTATATCACTAGATGCGTTTGGAAAAATGAGAAGATAGAAACGAACTAGAGGTCAATCGGAGATCTATAGCTCAAACGACAATGAAAAGAACAAAACACGAGGTTTCGGAAATATCAGAAGATATTTATGGTGAATAGTAAACGAGATATTTACCGGTGAATAGTAACTTTCAAAATCTATAAATAGAGGCTCTTTCAGTTCATTTTTCACCCTTTCTTTGAACGAGCCAAAAGCGACGTTTACACGTAAGTCTCTATTCTCTCTCTCATTTCTTTTTCAGCCTCCGGTGCGCCACTGCCGGCGCCGCCACCGGCACGGTGGTGCCGCCACCAGAGTTCATCGGAAAATTCCAAGATTGTTGGTTTCGGCCGATTTTCGCACAAAACGTAGGTTTTGACGAGATGAGTCTAGAATAGGTCTTGGATTTCAATTCTGATTTCTTGTTCGCCGAAAATGGTGAAAAATCATTTCAAAACCCCAAACCCTAACCCTAGCCAACTTATCTCTCTCCTCGGTTTTCTCTCTTTTCCTCCGTCCTTTTAGCCGGAGATGTTGTCGGAGGTTCTCCTGGAGGTGAGGGTGAGTTGTTGGAGGGACGACGCTGCCGTGAGTGGTGGTGTTGGAGCTATATCGGGTTGGGTATGTTATATACATGTTTGTGTGTGTTGGGGCGGCACATGTAGTGCCGTCATGAGGAACGTGATGACCAACACCGATGATGTGCCGACGAGTTGTGACGATGGGTTTCCAGCGATCGAAGGTTGCCGGCCAAATATTTTGATGATGTGTGAGTTTGCACATATATATATGTTTGTGTGTGTGAGATGAGGTTGGGGAAGATTGATTTTTGCATCGGAGATGTAGTAGTTTGGAACGAGTAGGTTGGAATGAAGTAGCCGGAGGCGCCGGGAAGCAACGAGGCAGTCGGGGAGGCTGCTGGGCACGCTGGCGCACGGTCATGCTGGGGCGCACGTGTTAGGATATATACTATAAGCCTAGCTTTTGTATGAACATCTTTTATGGAATGAGAATCACTTTGGTCATATGTTTGCTTTTTATATTTGTTATATATGTTTATGCAATGTCCAATTAATTTATATTATAGATAACTTGGTGTGTGGTGCCACATAGAAGATCATGTTATCAGTTTCTTATAAATTATAAATAGTAGCTCCCAACCAAGATGGATTTGGACAAATCATCGGAATGGTTGTAGTGTAGTTTGGTATTAGTCTGTCTTGACTATAAAACTACACTAGTATACTTTGTGTGTATTGAGCAGGACCATTTGAGGGTGTTCGTTTTATACTGACTATATAATAGAACAAGACCTCTGTTATTATGGATGTACATCTTCTTAATCCCTATATAATAACGGGCATGTATGCTCAGTGTTTATTTCTTTAATTTGCCAATGGGTGAGATTTATTCATAAATCAATAAGCTCGGTGAGTTGGGAGATATCATTGTTTATATGGTGTGCTGTTGATTATAGAAGGAATCCGTGTCCTAATTATTTAGGATGATAATGTCCCCTTGAGGAGCTCATAAGGATTATCATGTAAACCCTGCAGGTGGATTTAATCCGACATGATAATAAGGATGAGTGGTACTACTCTTGGAATTAGATGTAAATTAATTAAGTTATCAGTAACTTATTTAATTTACGGACATTCGATATCTTAAACACGGGGAAATAAATGTACACATAATAAGAAGGAGCCCATATTAAATATGGGATTGGGACGGTAGTTCAATAATAATTCTCTAGTGGACTGAATTATTATTGATGGGCTTAAGTTATGTGTTTAGGCCGAACACAGGATACTTAAGCCCATCAGGAGGCCCAACCCAATTCCTCCTCTAGGTCCCTGGTGTAGTCTATATATAGCTCTTTTCATCAGCGCCTCATTGAATACAGATCACATAAAACATGTGATAGTGAGAGAGAGCAGAACTGAGTTTTCTTGAAGGATCGTTGGCCACGCAACGTTCGAGAAAGGCTGTAGGAATACATCAGAAGATCAAAGAGGTCTACAAGGGTATGTTTCTTTTTCGCTGCGAATTATCTTTGGATCCCGATTGCGATAGCATAGAGCCGGCGATCCGTTGGTTCCAACAGCACGGTCGTGTGCGAGCCAGCAGGATCCACTGGAAGCTGGCGCATGGTCGTGCTTGGGGAGCACGATTGTACGTGACCAGGCAGAAGTTGCTGGAAGCGGGCGCATGGTCGTGCACCAGGGGGCACGATCGTGCACTGAGTGGGCGCGCAGGGAGAGGGCGCTGGGTGCGGGATGTGTGTTGGGTGACGCCGTGTTTTCAATCCTTTTCCATTCCTTTCCCTTTGTATCCTTTATCATCGAGTCTTAGCCGACGGGATATCGTCGATCGAGGGTCGAGGGCCCGGTCAAAGTCAACCCTTGATACCAATTTACCCTCAAACTTATATACGTCATTGAACTCGTATCAACTCCGAACAAGCTCGTTCCTTATCCAATCTTTAGATCTCTCGTCTCATCGCGTATTTAACAGTCGTCTTTCTTCCGGAAGAAACGTTCAATGCTTTAATTATAATTAATAAAGATCTAAGGACACCGTAACTTGTGTAGGCTATATATTGGATTGAGCTTGAGTTACTATTGGATTGAGCTTGAGTACTTGTTGGATCGAGCTTGTGTTATCAGACTTTCGAAACTAGCGACTCACGTGGTAACCACCGAACAAGGTGGGGGTAATTTCTATCTCTTTATCTGTGTACTGTTTTTCCTAGAGAATGCATGAATGAGGAATACTAAATGCTGTGAATATAATTGTTGTGCCATAATATTACTGTGAAAGGACCGAGGTCCACTCTGATCATGCATTCGTCCCTTGCTATCTTCTACTACTCTGTTGAGGTTTGGTGGTCCTCTTGAAATGCACCAGCGGTAGTGAGACCGTTATATAGGATAAGACGGGGGAATCCCGCACCTACTCATCCCTTGCCATTTCTAATATCTACTTTGCATTTTATTTGCTGTGGCAACGTGACTGTAGATTACTTTTCAGTATTTATTTACTGCCATGAGTCATAAGAGGCGGATGTTATCCCCACGAGTGTATTCCACGCACTCACCCCTTAATCTGTACTCACACTACAGGCGATGATGAACAAGAGGAACCCTAGATGGAGAGGGAGATGGTGCTATCTTTGAAATCGTATGTTTCAAACGATGTAACACAAACTTTATCAAACTATGTTTAAAGTATTTCGGGTTATGTAATATTTTAATACATGTAAGGATGTGAGATCCTGAAGTATTATTCCGCTGCGTACGTTGTATTTTATCAATAGTGAGACTGATTGCTATCGGCAGAGACCGATTGTTGATAAGTGAAAGATTCACTTCGTCCCTTACCTCTTTCTTCTATTGTCTCTTACTATTTCTTTCTGTATGAGTTGTGTGTCCCTTGCTATTTCTCTCTTCACGCCCATGTGAAACTCTGATAAAATATGAAAAGATTTTGGGGCGTGACATGGTCTTTCTTTTTTTTTCCATCATTTTTTCTTGATATTCTCCACCAAATTCTTTCTCCAACTCCACATATACTTCCCATTATATTTATACTCCTTTCACCCATCACTTCTCAGTTGAGCTTCAAAATCATAGGTAGGTAGGCTCAAAATAAATGTTGTGGTAGTTTACCCAATTATTTGGCTAATCAAAGAATAAGGCTTAAAGGCTCAACAAGGCTAACTAAGGAAATATATCAAATTTGGTGAGAAATTATTTGGCAAAGTAACTAATCAGAGCAAAGATGGCCTTATATCATTTTCAAAAATTCACACGTACTTGTAGTCTCGAAGGAGATACCAAAACAAGTTCTAGAGGTATATACAAGACAATCGCTAACCACACAATCAAGAAAATAAGACTTGGTGTAATATCAAGTCAAGACTCAAATCTCACAAGCTTATTTTCATATTCCTCAAAACTACACAATCATTGCATGCTCAAATATATTCACCAAAAATTCAGAACAAACTTTCAATTTCAATCAAGCAATATATCCCCACGTTCATTTTACTCAATTCATGTTTCGTATAACTCAAGAATTCACTTTATATCTCCTAATCACAAGATCATCTATCATCCTAAAAACAAAATAAAAAAATATGCTAAAGCAATAAACCTACAATGCAACTACTCATGTGATGCAAACCAAAAAAAAATCAAGCACAAGGTCACGAGATCATAAAATTTCCATCGATTTTTAACTTTGTTCTTCAAGTACATCCCCCTAAACTTAAAGTCAACAATTTCAAAGAAGACACAGAAACTTGGAAAGATAAGAAGAAGAAAAAGAAAAAAAATCAAAATAAAGAGAAAAAAAATAAAAAAAACCTCTCGTCACTCTAATCCTCTGTTGGTGGTGGCGGATATACATGCCCCATAGAGATCCTCCAATGGTCCATACGATCCATTGAATACGTGTCATGCCCCAAAATCTTTTCACATATTATCAGAGTTTTACCGTTGGGCGTGAAGAAGAAATAGTAAGAGATGACAGAAGAAGGGGATTAGAGACGACAGAAGAAAGAGAGGAGGGACGATGTGAATCTTTCACATATCAACAACGGCCTCAGCCGATAACGTTCGGTCTCACTACCGATAAAATATACACAACAATCGGCCTCTGCCGAAGACAATCGGTCTCACTACCGATATAAACGTCATACGCAGCGAAAATAAACCATCAGGATCTCACATTCGCAGCATACTAAAAAATAATTACAAAACGTGAATAAACTTAAAATATATTGTTTGGAAATGTTGGTGCGACATATACTAAATAAACAGATTCAAAAGCGGCACAACCTCTCTCTCTCCATCTAGGGTTCATCATGCTCAACAGCTCCTGTAGTGTGAGTACAGATTAAGGGGGTGAGTGCGTTGAATACACTTGTGGGGATAAAGTCTGCATCTTATAACATTCAACAGGCATATATAGATCAACAATATATAACAATCGGTACAAAGACATAGCAAGTAAAATGCACAGCTGATATTAGAAATAGTAAGAAGGATAGGTGCGAGAACAACCCGTCTTACCCTATGAAACGGTCTCAATACCGCTGGTGCGCTTCATGAGGACCACCAAACCTCAATAGAGTAGTAGAAGGGAGGGAGACGATTTTTTACAGTCCCGTAGGACTCTCCGAACATGCAATGTGAACCGAAGTTCTTTCACAATATATAATATGGCACAACACGTATATTCACGGCATTTAGTATTCCTCATTCATGTTTCATAATAGGGAAAGCTGTAAACACATTAAGAGTTAGAAGTTACCCCCACCTTGTTCGGTGGTTACCTGCGTGAGTCGCTAGAATCAAACGTCTAATAACACAAGCTCAATTCAACAAGTACCCAAGCTTAATCCAACAACTACTCAATCTCAATCCGAAATGAAGCCTACACAAGTTACGATGTTCTTAGGTCCTTATTAATTATAATTAAAGTGATAAACGTTCACACGACGAGTCGAAGGATCTAAAGCTTGGATAAGGAATGAGCTCGTTCGGAGTTGATACGAGCTCAACAACGTATATGAAGTTTGAAAGTACATAGGTATCAAGGGTTGACCTCGACCGGGCCCTCGACCCTCGGTCGACAACTTCCCGTCGGCTAAGACTCGATGGTAAGGGATTTAAAGGAAAAAGAATGGGAAAGGATTGGAAACACAACGTTACCCGATACGCATCTCGCACCCGGCGCCCACTCCCGACGTGCCATGGCCGCACACGACCGTGCGCCACCCTCTAGTGGCTTCTACCAGCTGGGGCACGACCGCGCGCCAGCAGCCTCCCCCGACAACCTCGTTTCCGCCCGGCATTTCCGACCACTTCGTTCCAAACTTCTTGTTCCCAACTACTATCTCTCCGATACCAACCCATTCTTCTCCAAACCCATCTCACACACACACAAACATATATATATATAAACACTCACAATCACAAAAACCCTTGGCCGGCGACCTTCGGTCGTCGGAAACCCATCGTCTCAACTCGCCGGTGTATCACCAACGCCGGTTATCACTTTTCTCATGGCGACACCACCTGTGCCGCCCCCAACAGAGATCACACACAAACACACACACACATGCATATAAACATAACCAACCCGTTGCAACTCCGACACCACCACACATGGCGGCGTCGTCCCCCAACAACTCACCCTCACCTCCATGAGAACCTCCGACAACACCTCCAGTTAAAAGGACGAAGGAAAAGAGAGAAAACCGAGGAGAGAGAAAGGTTGGCTAGGGTTAGGGTTTAGGGTGTTGCAAAGGTTTTTCATCGTTTTCCGGCGAATGATAAGTCGGAATAGAAATCCGAGACTTATTCTAGACTCGACTCGTCAAAACCTACGTTGTGTGTGAAAATCAGCTGAAACCGACAACTTTGAAATTTTCCGGTGAACTCCGGTGGCGGCTCCGACGGCGGCGCCGGTGGTGGCGCGCCGGAGGCCGAAAAAGAAACGAGAGAGAGAAGAGAGACTTATGTGTTTTTGGCGCTTTTGGCTCGTTCGAAGAAAGGGGTGAAAATGAACTGAAAGGAGCCTCTATTTATAGAGTTGGAAAAGTTACTATTTACCATAAATATCTCGGTAAATATCTTGGTAAATATCTTCTGATATTTGCGAAACCCCGTGTTTTGTTCTCTTCATTGCCGTTTAAGCTACAGATCCCCGATTAACCTCTAGTTTGTTTCTATCCTCTCGTTTTTCTATTACGCATCTAAGATATAATAATACCCTATGTTCCACGTCTAATAAAATTATCGATCTAAAACGTGCATTAAACACTTATCTGAAACACACTTAATTAATTAAACAATCCAAACATACGCACATAATTATTAAATCATAGATTTGAATATTTAATTAATCAATTATGCTCGTTTTGATCCGGGGCGCTACAATACATTTGATTTTGACTAGGAATATTATTATTTTCCTATTTATTATTACTGGATGATGGTGTATTTTCTATTTGATCAATAAGTTTTAACCTTAAATCAGAATCTTTAATATTTTTAAGTAATTCTATAAAAGAATTATTATCTAAAACATTAATATTAAGATCCTGAAACTGGGATAAGAGTTTATAAAATTACTCTTCTTTTTCATCAGTATTATTGATATGATTAATACAAGATTGTCCTTGTATACAAGCATCACATCACTACAAGAAATATGCACAACAACACAGGAATTATAACACTTTTTTGCATTTTCTGATGTAAATATCATATTTACAACACTTCTGCGAAAAGTGTTGTCATTGTGCGAAAAAATACGCTCAACCACAACACTTTTTATGTACTGTTGTCTTTGAGTGGATTTTTTTGCACAACGACAACGTTTGGGACAATGCAATTATCGTGGCATTGTTGTTGAGTGTCTTTTTTCAAACAACAACAATGGTTTATTACAACGGTTGTTTTCACCATTGTCATTAAGCGCACTTTTGCTCAACGACAACGGTACATTACAATGATATTTTTTCGGAATTGTTGTTGAGCACAAATAAAGATTAATTACAACAGTGAGCACAATGGTTTTGCAACCGTTGTAAAAATTTAGAATTTCAAAATTGTTTAATTTCAGAAAAAAAAATAATATAATGAAAAAAACTTAAATTAACTAATTGAACCATAAACTATTTATCAAGAATAAAAAAACATAGATATATTAATTGTCAATACAAAAAATAACTTACATAATAATACAAAAATTATATATTATTTTAAAACATAACTCATAAATTATGAATGATTTTCTAAAATAAAAATAAAGATAAAATGGGTTTGGTTTGAAAATTAATACAAAAAACATAAATTATTTTAAACAATTATTTTATAAGGCAAAAAAAAATATATATAAAAGATATCAATTAAAAGAATATACAAAAATTAGTTTAAACTAATCAAACACTAGACCTCCCACTTAATAGTGGGAGGTATCACCAATTTTACCAAACATATCTTTGCTCATTATTTTCCAACAATTAATATTAATACTCAAATGATTAATAGTGAGAACTCTTATACACAATTTGGACTTAGGTTTTTTCAAATCACACACAAGACCCAAATCGACTGGAAGCTCCCTCCATTTCCACCACTAAAACCCATTGCAATTCGCTGCCCAACCCACCACTATCGCTTAGGTTGCCGTCACCTCTCATCCCATCGCCACCGTCATATCTTCTCACTCTGTTTTCTCTTCGTCTCGTCGTCGACCTGATTCTGCTCTCATCCCGTCACCGCAGCCGCCCAGATTCTACCACCATCTTGTCGCCGCCATATCCCTCTTTTCTTCTCTTCTCATCCCGTTGCTCGATCCGTTCCAGTTCTCTCATCATCCCGTCAGTTGATTTCTTTTCCACTCTCTGTGAAAAGTTTGTTCTCTCAGCAAATTGTGGATTAATTTGTGCCCTAATTGTTCATAAACCAAGGTATGCCCTAATTTTCATAAACGGGTAAAAATCATTTTTGGCCCTGTAGGAATTTTCGACTCTCAATTGTGGCCCATTTTCAGGCTTTTTTGGCCCAAACGATGAGTCCGTCTAATTTTTAACAGGGATACCACGTGCGGGACATGTGGTCGTTAAGTGGCTTTTGTCATTCGTGCGTTCCAGAGAAGGAGTCATAACTAAAATCGAATCCTAACAAACCCTAAATTCCCAAATCACCAATTGTCAAACCTAAATCCTAAATCGAAGATTCCCAACATGGGAAGAGAAAATCAGGTTCACCAGGCTTGGGCATTTTGGGGGATTTCCAGGTGTTATCAGAAAGGGCAGATCTCTGGTGCTTGAGATTCATAGATCCATGGCGGTCATCGTCTCTGAGCTCAGCTGATGAACCCATATAAGGAGAGGTTTGCTTGAGGCTCACCACCCCAAAATCCATTGCTCATCAAAAGCTAACAAGTTTATAGCACTATCCCCACACAAAAGCATGAGTTCATCCTAAGTAACTTCCTTGGAAAGTTAAAAAAGTGTAGAGAGAGAAAGAGAGAAGAGAGAGAGAGGGAGGAGAGAGAGAGAACGGTCTGCTTAAGGATGAGTTCACCGATTTTTTTTTTCAGTTCTTTTGTATGTATTTGAGGAGAAACAAGATAGATAGTTGGAGAAAAGAAATTCAAAACTACTTAATTCTACCTTAAAAGTGTGTGAGAGAGAGAGAGAAGAGAGGGAGGGAAAGATGATTTATTTGAAGGAAAACACAATATGATCTTCTTGTACAATACCAAAATTGAAAACTAACGTTTTCTGTTAACTGACTAACGGAAAGGGTTCAATTCGAGAATTTTTGGACCATTTTTGAATATAGGGGCCACAATTGAGAATCAAAAATTCCTACAGGGCCAAAAATGAATTTTGCCCTTTCATAAACCAAGATGCTGTCAACTTTGATTTTTTGCTTATTAATGTTAGTTTTTTAAATTTTGCCCTAATTTTATGCCCAATTTTGATTTGTTAAATATATGAATTACATACAGACATTTACACATATCTAGTAGTATTAGATTCTGTTTATGTACAAAAAAATTGTTTCTTATTCAGTAACTTAGTTGGACGTGGAAGGTTCAGAACAGTGTTGGTGCTCTTGAAATCTTGTTACTGGGGATTATGTACCATTTGCATTCGAAAATATAAATTATTTTCATTAATGTCTTATGATTTCATTGTCTTTGACTATTACATTTATTCAAATTCTAGTGCTTTGCTAAAACAATCATGTTGAGAAAATGGTGATCTGGATGTGTTGGTAAATCAACCAAAGTCTATTCAAGGAATATGCAAGTATCATAAAGAAAGATTCTTGAGATCCTTGCATTATTTCTTTTAATACTTGCAGCACAACATACCTTGTGTAAAAATGTGATAAATATTGTACCTGATTTAACTCATATAGAGTAGGGTGAACAGTTGATGAGTTTTTGTGATGAAGTGTTAACAACAATCCTATATTTTATGTATGTGAATTGTATGATGAATTCTCTAATGGTGTGTTAATCTGTAAAAGTAAAGCCTTTGAAAACTTTTTGACAACTTAACATACTCTTTAAGAGTTCACATCTTGGGACTGGTAGCAAAATACATGTCAAGTATTTTAACACTATCTTTTCCATGTAGGTAAATACGATTGTTGTGATGGACGAAAGAAGAATATTGGGAATGCTATTTTGATATATTTGGCTGCTGTGTTTCGTGAAGTTGTTGTTCATTGGTAAGTTCCCTTATGATTATTTCATCAATCTTCGTTACACGACTGATGAGATAGGGATATTATGATTTTGCCTCTATATGTAAAAATTGTGGATTCAATTCGTAATTTGCCTCTGTATGTTGTGGTTTTTGCTGATTGATCAATTTTCAGTTTGTTTGAATGATGAAAGAGAATATTTATATTAAAACTAAGATCAATGTATATATGACTAGATTTCCAAGTATTATTTACATCATAAATAAGTAACAATTTTGACATATTATTAAGATATTTAATGTATTTTAGTGATTATTAGATTTCCCCAATATGAAGAAAAAGACTACCAAAATAGAATTTCTAGAACAAATAGTGGCAATATATGAGCTTTAAACTAATCATAAGAAATAATATTATAATCTCCACTTTATAATAAATTAATTTACACCACTTTAAAGGTCTTGATTCTTTAATTGATTACTTCAAACTCAGTATGGACAAAGAATAGATATCAAAAGATAGGTTATCAAATGAGTATGTGGCTGGAGTGGAGTCTTTCATGTATTTTGCAATGCAAAACGCAGGAGATATTAATGTAATATCTTGCCCACGTATAACATGTGGTAGTTTAAGTAAGAAAAAGGTTGAACTTATAAGGTTGCATTTGTTGTCTAATGGAATTGATTTAACATATCGTACCTGGATATGGCATGGAGAAAGAACAAATTATGGATACTCAATGAATGATAGTGCAAATGTTGGGGATACTAATCACAACTTTTTCTCACAAGAACCTATAGACATGGTCATGCAGCATATGACAAGACAGGGAATCCAAATGACTTCGTTAAGTTACTTGATGATGCTAAGAGACATTTATACCCTGGTTGTGCTAAATTTACAAAGTTAAGTACAATTGTGAAGTTATTTAATTTGAAGGCATAATATGGATGGAGTGACAAATGTTTTTCAGATCTTCTTATATTAATTAGAGATATGCTTCCTGATGAAAATGTATTACCTTCTTCCTTGTATAATGCAAAGAAATGTTTGTCAGCATTGGGAATGAATTATGAAAAAACTCATGCTTGCCCTAATGATTGTGTCTTATATTGGAAAGAATACAAGGAATGTACTAATTTTCCAACGTGTGGAGTGTCAAGATAGAAGGTTGACAAGAATTCAAAGATTAAGGAGTCCATTCCTACCAAAGTACTATGGTATTCCCTCTTATTCCTAGATTTCAAAGGATGTTTCAAAATAAGGAAGTGTCTAAGGAATTAACTTGACATGATGATCAAAGAGTTCGTGATGGTAATCTGCATCATCCAGCCGATGCACTCACTTAGAAGTTAATAGATCATAAATGGCCAAATTTTGGTGCAGAGCCAAGAAACTTAAGATTGGCCATATTAGCAGATGAGATGAATCCCTATGGTACGACGTCAAGTACATATAGTTGTTGGGATGTTGTTATGATCACATACAATCTTCCATCGTAGTTGTGCATGAAGCGTAAATTTATGATGCTCACATTGTTGATTATCGGTCCGAAGCTGCCAGGTAACGATATTGATATTTATCTGGCTCCTCTAGTTGATGACTTAAAACTTTTGTGGGAAGTAGGCATTGAAGCATACGATGTATATCGTGAAGAAAGTTTCTTACTTAGAGCAGTTATGTTGTGGATGATTAATGATTTTCCCGCTTATGGTAACATATCTGGATGTAATGTGAAGGGATATTATGTGTGCCCAATATATGGTGAGAACACATGTGCAAAAAGATTGAAGCATAGTAAGAAAATGTCATTCACCGGACATAGAAGGTTTCTTCCGAAAGGACATCCTTTTCAAAGGCAGAATAAGACATTCAATGGGACACAAGAGAGTGACATTGCACCGAAACCACTGAGTGGTAATGATATCTTCAATCGGGTTTCTGGAATTGATTGCAAGTGGGGAAAAAAGTGGAAATCTTTAATCAAATGCTGGTGGTATGAAATCATGCTGGAAGAAGAAATCAATGTTCTTTCAATTGGAGTATTGGATACATTTACATGTACGACATGTACTTGATGTAATGCACATTGAAAAAATATTTGTGAGTCTCATCAGAACATTGTTAGACATTCTTGGGAAAATAAAGGAGGTATAGCAGCAAGACAAGATCTCATGGAGATGAATGTCAGGTCTGAGTTGGCACTAAAAGTAGGGGAAAAGAGAATGTTTTTACCTCCGGCATGTTATACACTGAGTAGGCCAAAGAAAATAAGAGTTTGTGAGTCTTTGATGGGAATGAAGCTTCCCACTGGTTATTCATCAAATGTTCGAAATTTGGTGTCGATGAAAGATTTGAAACTCGTTGGTCTTAAGTCACATGATTGTCATACTTTAATGCAACAATTGCTTCTGGTGGCCATACGTGGAGTCTTGCCTACAAATGTCAGATATGTTATAACGCGATTGTGTTTCTTCTTCAATTTTATTTGTAACTAAGTGATTGATGTCTCAAAGTTAGATGACATGCAAAGAGACATTGTTACGACTTTGTGTTTACTTGAGAAGTATTTCCCTCCGTCATTCTTTGATGTCATGATTCATTTAATTGTGCATCTTGTGCGGGAGGTCAAGCTGTGCGGACCAATTTGGTATAGATGGGTGTACCCATTCGAAAGATACATGAAAGTCTTAAAGGGTTATGTACGAAATCGTAATCATCCTGAAGGATGTATAGCTAAATGTTATATTGATGAAGAAGCTGTGGCTCAGACTATCTCTCAAATGTTCAAACAATTGGGATTCCACTAAAACATTGTGTAATAGAGCTTGAAAAGCCTCTATCAGCCGCTCAAGTTTATTCCATTAGTGATAAGGAATGAGTGCAAGCACATCGCTATATTCTAGCAAATGACGTTTATATTGATACTTACACCAAGTAAGTAATTAAACTTGTCGTGTCTTCAAATATTTAATATTGGTTTCATATTTTGAAACATAATTTGTGAACTATTATTGGTAGTGAACATATGAGACATTTGAGGGCAACATCTCAATTGAAGAATCATTCAGAAAAATCAATCTTGGATCAGCATAACATTGGTTGCGTGACCGAGTAAGTACCTTCCTCTAATATGTAACAATATATACACAATGTGTTGTCATAAGCATACTAATTATGAAGCATTCAATTTTTCAAGATTGCAAATCAATCGAGTGATTCCAGTGACAAAATACCTAACATGATAAAATGGATTGCGCGTGGTCCTAGCACTCAAGTGTTAAAATATCAAAGTTACATGATTAATGGAGTTACCTATAATACAAAGGAGTGCGGTGGTATCCGAGTTGTTCAAAACTCTGGAGTTAGTTGTGTTGTAAAAACCATGCAAGTTTCTAGTGCAAATAATAAAAATCTTGTCGTGACTGATATGGTGTTTTATGGATTCATTGAAGAAATATAGACACTTGATTATCACAACTTTCGTGTTCCAATATTTAAGTGTAGTTGGGTGGAGAATAATAGTGGCATCAAAGTAGATGAACTTGGTTTCATATTGGTGAACTTAAAAAAAGTAGGATACAAATCTGATCCATTTATATTGTGTGGTCAAGCAAAATAAGTTTTCTACATTGAAGGCCCACATGATCCCTCATGGTCTGTTGTACTTGCTACTCCTACGAGGGAACACTTTGAATACACTAATGGTGATGAATTACAAGAATTATCTATCTATTATCACTTTTTTACAAAAGGACTGCCATTACTGGATGTAGATGCAAATGATAACAATGAGCAGTCATGTATTCGAAAGGATTGTGAAGGGGTCTGGGTTGACAATTCTACTACTTAATATGGTATTTAATTTATTAGTATAATGTTGAAAAATGTGAGCTCTTGTGTGAACTTGTTTAGTATTTTTGATATACTTATTGAATAATCTAATCCAATATTTGTTTTTGTTTATGTAAAGTAGACATTAATATCAATGGCCCTGACTAGAAAGCATAGTCAGAAGTAGAAAGAAGATGAGTATATTGAGGAAACGAGTAAGAAATCACGACAGATGGAAGGGAAAGTTCAAGAAAAATCACAGACGATTGAGGGAGAAGTTGCCACTTTGGACAGTCATGATGATGAACCTAAACAAATATCTGGATCAAAGTTGACTTCAAGCAAGAGAGCACCTAGGGGTCCCACCACAATGCATTGCATTGCTGTTCAAAGAGTTCAAGGCATGAAGAAAGATGTTGCACTTAATACACACGGACAACCTGTGGGAGAAAATGAAGCTAGAATGCAAAGCTACATTAGTGTTCTTGCGAGGGAGAAGATGAAAATTACATACAAAAGTTGGAAGAATGTTCCAAAAGAAGTGAAAGAAATGATTTGAGAATCGGTCAATGTAAGTAAACAACTACTTATTATGAATTAAATACTTGTTCATTGTTTATTAGATATATATGATCTATGTTTCTAAAACTTGTTTGCAGATAGTTTACAATATTGACTCGACTTGGAAGAGCTCTTGTTTGAACTCTGCAAATGCCAAGTGGTGACAGTACAAGACACTTCTCACAAATGACTATGTATTTAATAGATTGAATAGCCCTGACTTGAATACTCCTCCTAGTGGCTTAGGCATCGAACAATTCAGTTTATAAAAGTTCTCACAAATGACTATAACTCTTTTGTTCTTGATACTAATTTAGTTTATCATATATAAAAGTTGTAGGTTTTAATGTTTGTCACTAACTTTATATTTTCTTTTGTAGAAATTGAGAGAGAAACAACAGGTTCGAAGAAGCTCAAACAAATACCCATATCGACTGTCTCAAAAAGGATATGCACGATACATAAAAGAGATAGTAAGTTACAATTCATTTATGGTTGTGTAAGAATATATATCTTATCATACACTTTGCACATTACTACTTTTGACTAACATTGTTAATTTTGTGCTAATATCCTCAGCCTGAAGAATTATGTGATGATCCTGAAATAAATCGAGTATTTCTTTGGGTAAAAGAACGATTAAACAAGGAAGAGAATCATGAAGGAGATAAGTTAAAAGAAACCGTAGAGAAGATTGTGAGATACTATATAATGTTTAATGATGATTCAACTTTATACTGAGAATATTTGATTTGTTCCTTAAGTTTATTGACCCTTATTCTACTTTACAACAATCTTACATTGGTTTGAAAAGAGAAGGCAAGTTGGTTGAAGGAATTCTGACAAAAGCGCTTGATAAGGAAGATCATCCTGGGCGTCTAAGGGGTGTTGGAGGTCACTGTGCATCGTCAGCAAATTTTCATATTCCTAGAGGACACAGGGCTATCGTGGATAGAGATTTATACATCACACAACAAAAAGAGTTGCTAGAGTCGAAGAAAAAGAATGAGAAGATGGATGCATGAATTAAGTGGTTAGAAGCATTTTTCATGGATAAAAAAGTTGTCCATGAAAGTCGTTTGACTGATAAGAAGGGCAGTTGTTCAATAAAGATGCAAAAGCTCCTGGATGAAGAGACCACGGAGAGCCCAAAAACTTGTGAAAAAAATACACATGCACTTGCTAGACGCATTCTAGTTGATGATGATGATGATGATGATGATATTCTGATGGTCAATCAAGATGAAGTATTACAGGTTTGTGTTTAATTTGTGAAATTATTTAGTGAAGGTTAGGAATTTTAGGTAACTATGAATATTTGTCAGGGTAAACTCGTTGGGTTATCGTTGGAGCGAGTACAAACATTGTTGCTTATGGGACTATCATAAAAGTCGATGCACCCTAGAATTGCATACGCGTGTCGATCGATCAAACTATTGATCAAAATGCTCTTTTGCCGATTCCTAACGATGATTGTCAAAGTATTGATGAAGCGGTTGGATCCCATATGAGTTGGCCTATGCATTTGATGAAACTTTCGAATGTGGTACATTTTTTAAATATAAAGTCAAATCATACATATCAGCAATGTAAGCATATGTAATTACTTACCCTTTTCAGCCTCCTAAAAAGAAGAAAGTGAGTCCTTCAAAAAATATGAAGACATTAGACCCATCTAGTGTCTCGACTGCTCTCTATATGCTGTATTGTTATTCCAAGATGTGACTCTCACATAAAGGCAACATAATGATCACTTTCGATGATAATGTTTTTTACCATGAACACATATTATATGTGAATTTTGAAGACATAGATCCATTTTGTTGTTTGAAGCCAATTTCATACACATGCATTGTTGTATATATTTGGTAACTTATCCTTATACCCTTGATTATTGTTTTAACCATTTACAAACTTATTCTAACTAACTTTCATTTCATACTAAACATAACAGGAATTTATATGCTAAATTGGAGAGAGAAAACAAATTGAAAAAAATTAGATTTGTTGATCCCTATGGTGTAGGATATATGCGAAGTACCAAAAAAGATAAAGATTCACTATATGAACAGATGAAAATAGGGCACGTTTCCTTGAAAACAGGTTGAAAGGTACATTAGTTGATCAAATTGTCATGGTGCCTTGTAATATGGGGTAAGTGTGAAAAATTCTACGCATTTCAAATAATTATTGTTGAAGCTACTTATCAAAATCTATAACTTACTTATGTTTATATATGGCATAGTGAGCATTGGATTCTAACCGTGATCGATCCTCATAAAGAGCATGTGTATTTGTTGGATCCTCTTTATACACGCATCAAAGATGAAGGTTGGAAACGGGCTGTTGATTTGTAAGTTCACATTTTACCTATTATATATAATTAATGTATTGTAGTGAAGGATAATTTTTCAAACTCATACGCCAAATGTCAGGATAATCAAAATGTTTAATGCCGATGTCCAACAGAAAGGAAGAAAACACGTGAAGTGGGAAATTATCAAGGTAATGTCAGATTCTGACTAACTTATAATATTTAAACATATATATATGCATAAGATCACATCTGTTTTTTCTAAACTTAAGGTCCTTCGCAACTAGATGCATATCAATGTGGATATTATGTTATGCGTTATATGAGACAACTTACTGAATTGGATGTGTCGGCTGATTTGGATTCACTGCAACTTAGAGTACTATAACTATTTATATTCTTAAATCATGAAGTCTTTTGCAATACTGTTATTATTATTCGAGGTTGATATATTTATGTTGTTAATATGCAGTTCACACAAGATGAGTACTCCAAAGAAGAAATTGATGAAGTACGTTTGGAGTGGGCAACATGTGTACAACAACACGTAGAGGAGTTCTAGCTTGGTAAGCTTGGATTGTACTCAACATTTCATCCACATTGTAATTACTAGTATTATGTATTGCTGACTATTGTTAATGGATACAAACCGTATTTTTCTATGTTTTTTTAGATAATCTTCAACTTTGTAATTCCTAGTTTGATGAGACATTGTAGTAAACTTTACTTTTGTTGATTGAAACATTGTAGTTTAATGATGATTTTGGTTGCGATTAAAATTTCAAAATTTGCATTTCAGATTTTTTTATGATTTATTTATTATAAATTACAACACATTGTATAGGTGTTGTCGTAAAAAATGAGGGAAAAGCATTGTGGAAAAAAATAATAAGACGAGGGTTATTAACCGTTGTGCCAACCATTATCGTTAACATATTCAATAACGGTTATTAACCATTGTAAGCATGTAATGTAAAATGGGCACACAAAATACAACACTTAAAACCGTTGTGCCAAGTGTTGTGGTTATGGTCTTCCACAACGGTTAATAACCATTGTACCACTGTAGTACCCCGGACCAAATATAAAGCATAAATGGTTAATTAAATAATTAAATCCGTGATAAAAATATTTTATGTGCGTTAATTTTTAATTGTTTATGTGCGTTTCAAGTATATGTTAGGGTATGATTTAGACTGATGAAAATTCTAGGCATGGAACGTAAAATATTTTAGTTCCATGAGATGCGCAACGGAAAAACGAAAAAAATAGAATCAAACTAGAGGTCAATCGGAGACTCGTAGCTCAAATGACAAGGAAAAGAGCCGGATACGAAGGTTCGGTAAAACGGAAGGGGTAGAATGCGAATGAACGGTAAAACGGAAAATAATATTTTAAAGAATGGTAAATTAATTTTACTAGGTAAATAGTAATTTTGAAACTCTATAAATAGGGGCTTAGTCAATTCAAAAATTTTCATTTTTCCGCTGACGACGAAAGCGACGCGAACAAGTAAGTTTCCTTTTCTTTTCTCTTTCTTTACTTTTTTTTAGTCGCCGGAAAAGTCGCCGGAGCGCCGCCGGAAAAGTCGCCGGAGCGGCTGCCGGAGCCACCGCCGCCGCCGCCGGAATCACCGCCGCCGCCGCCGGCAGTGGTGCTGGTGGTGGTGGTGCGCCGGGTGCCGGGTGTGCGATGGTGTGCGAGTACCGGGTGCCGGTGTGTGCGTGGGGGACGGAACGTGCGTGTCGGGGCGAGCGTCGGGGGGGTCAGGTGCGCACGGGGGCTGGGCGCCGGGGGCCGGGTGCGCGCGCGGGCTGGGCGCCGGGGGTCGGCGGGCGTGCAGGCGCCGGGCGCCGGGAGCGCGCGCGGGTGCGCGCAGGTGACGGGGGCCGGCTGGCCGAGAAAACTCGGCAGCCGGGAGCTGGACGCGGGCGGGCGCGGGCGACGAGACGGGCTGGCCGAGAAAACTCGGCAGCTGCCGAGCGCCGGGTGCCGGCTGGCCGAGAAAACTCGGCAGCTGCCGAGTGGGCACGCCAACGCCGGGTGCTCGCGTGCCCCGACGCACGCGACGCCGTGTTTTCGACCCAAACCCCGTTTTTTTTCCACCGTACGTCAACATCGAGTCGTTTTTTTGACGAGATGTCGTTGACCGAGGGTCGCGGGCCTGGTCAAAGTCAACCCTTTGACCAAAAATTACCGAAATACTCCTAAACTTAAAATGCTCTGTACGGGCTCATTTCAACTCCGATTGAGCTCATTCTTTTTGCATTGCAATCCTTGTCTCGTTCTCTACCACCTCAGCCTAAGAAACTAAACTTTCACCTTTATTGCTTCAACCTCAACTTTTGAGATCCCTCGATCCGGCACGCGTTAAACGATCGTTCCTTTTTCGAAATTAATTATGCCTTTACATATATTTATTAAGAATCTAAGGAACACTGTAACTTGTGTAGGTTATCAGTTGGGAGTTTGTGATACCTAGTACTAGCTACTCGACAAGGTGGGGGTAACTTCTAAATCTTAATCTGTTTATTGTTTTCCTAGTATATGCAGGATCTGCGAAATACTATGTGCTGTGGATTTATTTGTGGTGCCATACTTATACTATTCTGGGCATGCATTCTTCCCCGCTTCTCTTCTACTACTCTCGAGGTTTGGTGGTCCTCATGAAATACACCAGCGGTATTGAGCCCGCTTAATTGGGTGGCGGGCAGATCCCGTACCCATCCTTTCCCTTTCTAATATCTGTTATGCATTTTACGTGTTGTGGCAACGTGCTGGTAGATAGTTACTTTCTGTTGATTATCTGTTAAGTGTCATAAGATGAGGATGTTATTTCCCACGGGTGTATTCCACGCACTCACCCCTTAATCTGTACTCACACTACAGGAGATGAGGAAACTAGTGAACCCTAGTCGGAGGATGGTGGTGCTATCTTGGGAATTTATGATTTCAGGCTGATGTTCCCCAAACACTTTCAAACTATGTTTTAACAATTTACGTTCTGCGATGTCTGAATACGTATGTTATTTGTGGGATCCTGATGAAATATTCCGCTGTGCATATTGTAAATATCGGTAATGAAACCGATAGATTATCGGCAGGGGCCGATTGATGTGTGAATGGTATATGTTTGTTCCTTATCCCCTTTCTTCTGTCGTCCCTAATCTCCTTCTTTCTGTTGTGATATGTGTCCCTCTCTATTTTCTATCTTCACGCCCGTGTGGAAACTCTGATATTTTAAGTGAAAGGAAATGGGGCGTGACAACCACTGTTGTCGTTGACCATAACGACAACGGTTATTAACCGTTGTGCACACATTGTAGATTATCGCCGGAATACCACATTTGGCTTACCGTTATGCCAACCGTTGTCGTTATCATCTACGCAATGGTTATTAACCATTGTGGTTGATGGGGTCTACGACAACACCATCTTCCACAATGGTAAAAAAGTTCTACGACAACGGTTATTAACCGTTATCGTTGTGCGAAATTCTTGTAGTGATTCTTCATTGTCCGAAATAAGTGATTCATTATCTAAATATTTATTTCTTTAGAATAGTAAGATGATTCTTCTTCTGATCTATTATCAGAATTCTTAGAATCAGATTTTATCGTTTGATATTATCATCAATTGAGAGGTCTCAAGGGTAGTATTAGTGGGGTATAGGGATGCTTACATCTGATCCATACTATGCCGAAGGATTGGGAGGCTAGGACACGTGCAGTATATAGAGATGAGCTCGTGCACTCATCAGTAGACTTGGTACCATTTGCCAACTTTGGGAATGTGGCACGGGTGATGTTAGATGTGTGGGGACGGCATGGTCTTCCGATTCAGGATGAGCCTAGTCCTTATGATCCATCCGGTAGTAGTAGTAGTTCCGAGTCTGACGATGATATAGATGAGGACCCCCAGGAGGATGAGGACCCGGATGAGTATGATGTAGGAGCAGCACCGGGATCATCTTGACCACCGCCTCCGGCCGTAGTTGCCTAGACTAGAAATCTTACAGATGTGTTTGTGTACTACATATGATATATTTTCCCTGTGTAGGTGGTAGCTTTTGTTTCATGTAGGTAGTGTACATAATCTTTTTGGCATGATGTGAAGGCTACCCCTTAGTTTGGCAGATATATGTATATATATATATGATGTCCGTGTAATCCCCTTTTGGTGTTGGGATACACGTTTATATCTCTTTCTTGCATATCACGGTTATTTTTCCCTCTATCTACATGTTATTATGTATGATAATGATATATATACGTGTATAGATAAGTTAACAGAGTTATGCCACCTAGAGGACGACCCCGGAAAGTGCAACCACCGATGGCTAACCAGCCAGAACCACAAGTGGCTAATCAGCCAGAACCACAAGCGGCTAACCAGCCAAATAGAGTAGATAATGCAAATATGGGAGATTTAGCTGCAGCAATAAGAGGGCTAACCCAACACTTTGAGGTAAACCAAGCCAACCCCCAGCCAGCACGAGCTGATCCCAACCTCATATATGAACAGTTTAGGCATTTCAGTCCGCCGATATTCGACGGAAAGGGCGAACCAGCAAACGCGGAAGAGTGGATACGTTCACTTGACCGGCTGTTCGGACATATGACTTGTACCCCTGAACAGAAGGTCTCCTGCGCAATTTTTCAACTTGCGGAGGAAGCAAGTCATTGGTGGGACTCATATGAACGAACCCTCTTGGCTGCCCAAAAAGATGGAATGACTTGGGAGGAATTTAAAGATGTGATTTCTCGCCATTTCATCCCTCAGTCGTATCGGGATAAAAAGGAGACAGAGTTTTTACACCTCCGTCAAGGAAATTCGACGGTGGGGGAGTATGAGCAGAAATTCAATCAGCTCAGTCGGTACGCCATGCACTTGGTAGATACCGACACCAAGAGGGCTCGAAGGTTTGGAAGGGGCCTTCGTCCAGAAATTGGATCTATTTTAGCTGGGCAGGAGGAGATGACATATGCCAGTGTCATCAGAAGGGCACAGGAAATCGCCTCTTGTTTGCATTTGGATAATGCACCTCCTAAGAGAACTTTCCCCACTCCTATAAAAAGGGCATGGCCTGGCCCAAGCCAAAGTTCTGCTCCAAACAAATTTCCAAGAGCAAATAATGCTCCTCTTCTTCCTAATCCTAGACTAGGGAATCCGTGCCCTAGATGCAAGAGAATGCACGTGGGACCGTGTCAGCCAGAAACACGGACCTGCTTTAGATGTGGGGCATCAGGGCATATAATGGCCTACTGTCCGAAGGCAAGGAACTCACCAGCTACAGCCTCGAACTCGAGGCCAGTGGCAGGCAGGGCACGAGCCTTTGCCCTCACTCGTCCAGAAGCTGCAGAGGAGGCGGAGACGATAACAGGTATGTTACCCGTATGTGATATACTTGCCCTCATTCTATTTGATACTGGAGCAACGCATTCCTTTATATCTATCAACTTCTGTAATTTTCTGAAGCATGAGGATGATAGGATAGTCGCTCGAACCCTAGAAGTAAGTATTTCTTCAGGAAAGACAGTTAAAACAAGACACCTTTATCGTAACCTTAAGATCGCCTTCGAGGGTAAGATTTTTCTAGCCAATCTTCATGCGTTGGAGATGAAGGACTTTGATGTAATATTAGGAATGGATTGGCTGGAATCCAATCATGCGATAATTAAGTGTCACACACGAGAAATTGTCTTCCAAGCCCCAGGAGAACCAGAGTTCATCTTTCAAGGAACACGAGTTGGGATTGACTCAAGGATTGTTTCAGCCATAAAGGCAACCGAGATGCTTAGCAAAGGAAATTGCGAAGCTTGGTTAGTCAACATGGTAAATCCTGAGCAAGAGTCAATGTCTATTGAGGAGGTGCCAGTAATAAGGGAATTTTTGGATGTCTTCCCAGAGGATTTACCCGGTCCTCCACCAGATAGACAGGTGACTTTTAAGATTGATCTTATTCCAGGGACAGCACCGGTATCGAAAGCTCCTTATCGGATGGCACTGAGAGAATTACAGGAGTTGAAGGTTCAAATACAGGAACTTTTGGACAAAGGTTTTATTAGACCAAGTGTGTCACCCTGGGGAGCCCTAGTACTTTTTGTAAAGAAGAAGGATGGCAGCTTTCGGATGTGCATAGATTATCGGGAGCTGAACAAGCGAACTATAAAAAATAAGTACCCGCTACCTCGGATCGAAGATCTTTTCGATTAATTAAGAGGTGCCAGTGTGTTCTCTAAAATTGACTTAAGATCTGGATATCACCAGATGAAAGTTGAGGACACGGATATATCTAAGACGGCCTTTCGGACAAGATACGGCCACTACGAGTTCGTAGTGATGCCATTTGGACTCAGTAATGCTCCAGCGGCCTTTATGGACTTGATGAATCGCATTTTCCATCCATACCTCGATCTCTTCATTATTGTATTCATTGACGACATCCTCATTTATTCGTGCGATAGAATGCACCATGAACAGCATCTCAGAATTGCATTGGAGGTTCTGCGTAAGGAGAAACTTTATGCAAAATACAAGAAATGCGAATTTTGGATGAACAAGGTAAATTTCCTTGGTCACATTGTTTCTTCCCAAGGGATCGAAGTAGATCCTGAGAAAGTGGAAGTAGTCAGTAAATGGGAGGCTCCAACAAACATCAAAGAAGTACGAAGTTTTATGGGTTTAGCTGGCTACTATCGAAGATTCATAGAAGGATTCTCTAAGATCGCCGCTCCTATAACTCGCTTGACAAGGAAGGACGTAAAATTCCAATGGAGCGAGCAGTGTGAGTATAGCTTCCAAGAGTTAAAGAGGAGACTAACAGAGGCACCAGTCTTAACAGTCCCTGATGCAACTGGGGAGTTCGTAGTTTATAGCGACGCATCTAAACAAGGATTAGGATGTGTTCTGATGCAACAGGGAAAAGTAGTGGCATACGCATCACGCCAATTGAAAGTTCA
The DNA here is from genome assembly GCA_954870855.1 of Scutellaria minor. Lineage (NCBI taxonomy): Eukaryota > Viridiplantae > Streptophyta > Magnoliopsida > Lamiales > Lamiaceae > Scutellaria > Scutellaria minor. The sequence goes on along the minus strand of OX940731.1, from coordinate 12,042,488 downwards.
CGAACTGAACTACCCAACGCATGATCTGGAGCTAGCAGCGGTGGTACACGCTCTTAAGATATGGAGACACTATCTCTACGGCGCGAAGTGTGAGATCTACACTGACCACAAGAGTCTGAAGTACTTCTTTGAGCAGAAGGAGCTCAATATGAGGCAGCGAAGATGGTTAGAGTTGGTAAAGGATTACGATCTTACGATCCATTACCATCCTGGAAAGGCAAACGTAGTAGCAGATGCTCTTAGCCGAAAAGGGAAAGGGATGGTAACATCTATGACCACCAACCAATACCAACTGATCGAAGAGATGTCAAGGCTGAAATTAGAAATAGTCACGCCTCCAGACAACATCAAAGCTAGGATCGCAACGTTATCCATAAAACCTACATTGCGCGATCGAATCATTGAAACGCAGAAGGAAGACAGCTTTCTAATGAAGATGAAAGCTCATATGGATAATGGACGAGCTGAAGATTTTTCTTTAGCGTCGGACGGGGCTCTTACCTTCAGAGGGAGAATCTGTGTGCCAAAGGACGAGAACCTAAGAAAAGAAATCCTCGAAGAAGCACATTGCACTCCAATGGCAGCACACCCAGGAGGTACAAAGATGTACCGGGATTTGAGGGTAAATTTTTAGTGGAGAAGTATGAAAAGAGACAGGGCTTTTTGTTAAAAAGTGTCTCGTTTGTCAGCAAGTGAAAGCGGAGCATCAACGACCGGCTGGGATGCTAACTCCTTTAGAGGTACCAGAGTGGAAGTGGGAACATATAACTATGGATTTCGTGGTTGGATTACCGAACACTAGACGAGGGAACCACGCTGTGTGGGTAATAGTTGATAGACTAACGAAGTCTGCCCACTTTTTGCCAATTAAGATGACTTTTGGATTGGATAAGCTGGCACAAATATATCTTGAAGAGATTGTTCGATTGCATGGTGTGCCGGTTTCCATCGTATCAGATAGAGATCCTCGGTTCAATTCTAGATTCTGGCAAAGTCTACAAAAAGAATTAGGAACCAAGCTGTCTTTCAGTACAGCCTTCCACCCACAAACTGACAGTCAAACCGAAAGGACTATACAAATCCTAGAAGATATGTTAAGGGCATGCGTTTTGGATTTTCCCGGAAGCTGGGAGGACCACTTGTGCTTAATAGAATTTGCCTACAACAACAGCTACCAATCGACAATTGGAATGGCACCCTATGAAGCCCTCTATGGAAGGAAATATCGCTCACCCATTTGTTGGGACGAAGTGGGCGAAAAGAAGCTTTTGGGGCCCGAATTGGTAGATCAAATGGTTGAGGTAATAAGGAAAATCCGGGAAAGAATGCGAGTAGCCCAGGATCGACAAAAAGCATATGCCGATAAGAGACGGAGGGAATTGATTTTTGAAGTGGGAGACAAGGTTTTTCTCAAGGTGTCACCCACAAAATGAGTCTATCGTTTCGGGAAGAGGGGAAAGTTAAAGTCAAGATACATAGGACCATTTGAAATCTTAGACCGAATTGGGGAGGTTGCATATCATCTAGCTCTACCGCCAGACTTCGCCGGAGTACATAACGTCTTCCACGTATCTATGCTCCGAAAATACGTATTCGATCCGAACCACGTAATTAGTTAGGAAGGCGTAGAACTTGAGAAGGATCTAACCTACGAAGAGGTACTAATAACCATATTAGATAGAAAGATCCGACGATTAAGAAATCGGGAGATGGCTATTGTAAAAATTCAATGGAGCCGTCATGGAAGAGAGGAGGCGACTTGGGAACTAGAAGACGATATTCTAAAGAAGTATCCCAACCTACCCATATTAGGTACGCGTTTAATTTCGAGGACGAAATTTCTTTAAGGGGTAAGGGATGTAGTACCCCGCACCAAATATAAAGCATAAATGGTTAATTAAATAATTAAACCCGTGATAAAAATATTTTATGTGCGTTAATTTTTAATTGTTTATGTGCGTTTCAAGTATACGTTAGGGTATGATTTAGACTGATGAAAATTCTAGGCATGGAACGTAAAATATTTTAGTTCCATGAGATGCGCAACGGAAAAACGAAAAAAATAGAATCAAACTAGAGGTCAATCGGAGACCCGTAGCTCAAATGGCAAGGAAAAGAGCCGGATACAAAGGTTCGGTAAAACGGAAGGGGTAGAATCCGAATGAACGGTAAAACGGAAAATAATATTTTAAAGAATGGTAAATTAATTTTACTAGGTAAATAGTAATTTTGAAACTCTATAAATAGGGGCTTAGTCAATTCAAAAATTTTCATTTTTCCGCTGACGACGAAAGCGACGCGAACAAGTAAGTTTCCTTTTCTTTTCTCTTTCTTTACGTTTTTTTAGTCGCCGGAAAAGTCGCCGGAGCACCGCCGGAAAAGTCGCCGTAGCGGCTGCCGGAGCCACCGCCGCCGCCGCCGGCAGTGGTGCTGGTGGTGGTGGTGCGCCGGGTGCCGGGTGTGCGATGGTGTGCGAGTACCGAGTGCCGGTGTGTGCGTCGGGGACGGAACGTGCGTGTCGGGGCGAGCGTCGGGGGGGTCAGGTGCGCACGGGGGCTGGGTGCCTGGGGCCGGGTGCGCGCGCGGGCTGGGCGCCGGGGGTCGGCGGGCGTGAAGGCGCCGGGCACCGGGAGCACGCGCGGGTGCGCGCAGGTGACGGGGGCCGGCTGGCCGAGAAAACTCGGCAGCCGGGAGCTGGACGCGGGCGGGCGCGGGCGACGGGACGGGCTGGCCGAGAAAACTCGGCAGCTGCCGAGCGCCGGGTGCCGGCTGGCCGAGAAAACTCGGCAGCTGCCGAGTGGGCGCGCCAACGCCGGGTGCTCGCGTACCCCGACGCACGCGACGCCGTGTTTTCGACCCAAACCCCGTTTTTTTTCCACCGTACGTCAACATCGAGTCATTTTTTTGACGAGATGTCGTTGACCGAGGGTCGCGGGCCCGGTCAAAGTCAACCCTTTGACCAAAAATTACCGAAATACCCCCAAACTTAAAATGCTCCGTACGGGCTCATTTCAACTCCGATTGAGCTCATTCTTTTTGCGTTGCAATCCTTGTCTCGTTCTCTACAACCTCAGCCTAAGAAACTAAACTTTCACCTTTATTGCTTCAACCTCAACTTTTGAGATCCCTCGATCCGGCACGCGTTAAACGATCGTTCCTTTTTCGAAATTAATTATGCCTTTACATATATTTATTAAGAATCTAAGGAACACTGTAACTTGTGTAGGTTATCAGTTGGGAGTTTGTGATACCTAGTACTAGCTACTCGACAAGGTGGGGGTAACTTCTAAATCTTAATCTGTTTATTGTTTTCCTAGTATATGCAGGATCTGCGAAATACTATGTGCTGTGGATTTATTTGTGGTGTCATACTTATACTATTCTGGGCATGCATTCTTCCCCGCTTCTCTTCTACTACTCTCGAGGTTTGGTAGTCCTCATGAAATACACCAGCGGTATTGAGCCCGCTTAATTGGGTGGCGGGCAGATCCCGTACCCATCCTTTCCCTTTCTAATATCTGTTATGCATTTTACGTGTTGTGGCAACGTGCTGGTAGATAGTTACTTTCTGTTGATTATCTGTTAAGTGTCATAAGATGAGGATGTTATTTCCCACGGGTGTATTCCACGCACTCACCCCTTAATCTGTACTCACACTACAGGAGATGAGGAAACTAGTAAACCCTAGTCGGAGGATGGTGGTGCTATCTTGGGAATTTATGATTTCAGGCTGATGTTCCCCAAACACTTTCAAACTATGTTTTAACAATTTACGTTCTGCAATGTCTGAATACGTATGTTATTTGTGGGATCCTGATGAAATATTCCGCTGTGCATATTGTAAATATCGGTAATGAAACCGATAGATTATCGGCAAGGGCCGATTGATGTGTGAATGGTATATGTTTGTTCCTTATCCCCTTTCTTCTGTCGTCCCTAATCTCCTTCTTTCTGTTGTGATATGTGTCCCTCTCTATTTTCTATCTTCACGCCCGTGTGGAAACTCTGATATTTTAAGTGAAAGGAAACGGGGCGTGACAACCACTGTTGTCGTTGACCATAACGACAACGGTTATTAACCGTTGTGTACACATTGTAGATTATCGCCGGAATACCACATTTGGCTTATCGTTATGCCAACCGTTGTCGTTATCATCTACGCAATGGTTATTAACCATTGTGGTTGATGGGGTCTACGACAACACCATCTTCCATAATGGTAAAAAAGGTCTACGACAACGGTTATTAACCGTTATCGTTGTGCGAAATTCTTGTAGTGATTCTTCATTGTCCGAAATAAGTGATTCATTATCTAAATATTTATTTCTTTAGAATAGTAAGATGATTCTTCTTCTGATCTATTATCAGAATTCTTAGAATCAGATTTTATCGTTTGATATTATCATCAATTTTTAATTCATTTATTTTTGTTTTTGTCTAGCATTCATTTGCATAATGACCTGGTTTATGACATTTATTACATATAATGTCTTTTATCTATTTTTCCTTTATTAAATGTTTCTTTACATCTTTTCTTTTTTTCTTTATGTTTTTCAGAATAATGACGTCTTTTTTATAATACTTTTCATTTCTATCCTTATATTCTCTAGGATGTTTTTTCTTTTTATAATATTTTTTATCTTTACCTTTATCAGGTATATCCATTCCAAATTAATCACAGAAAAATCTTAGATGTTTTCTTACAATTAGGCTTTATCTTTTGATTTGCTTATTAACCTTTAATTCATTGCAGAGAGCTAATCCTTCTTAGACACACCTGCTAATTAAGTTTCCATATGTATAATTATCATAAGGAATATTGAGATTATTTTTTCTAAGAATTATTCTAATTTTTTCAGCAAAAAGCCCTCGGAGACCATCAATAAATTTAGCCTTCCAACGACTAGCATTACAGTCATGTAGTTCAAATATTCTAGAAAGAAAAGTATCTTTATACCAATGAAAATCCGTTAGTGTTTTGCATCTTAGATTACTAAGAAAGGTACGAATATTTTCGCCATTATTTGTAAATTTTCCAATAAAATGTTCAATAGTGGTCATAATTAAAGTCCATACAACATTTTCTGCTGGATTATTGTTCTCTATTTTTTATTGAGTTTAAAATTCCATCCTTTTGTGATTGAGATAAATAATTATCCCACCCAACTTTAAGTTGACCAGTAAAATCTATTATAATCATTTTAGCAATATTACTATCAGTATTTCCTGCTGTTGTACAAACAATACTATACATAAGTATTCTATCTGCTAAATTATAGATGTGTTTATCAACACATCCATATAAATTCCATTCATAAATACTTTTACCATTATAACTCTTTTCAGAGAAAAAGTCTTATTCTTCATGAAGAACATCTATAGGAGTAGGTCTGTTATAATAATATTTTTGTTGTGTATGTCTATTAGCCCATCTTATTTTGTTTATTATTTCTCTATTATAGGGTTCAGAAGGTTCAGAGAGACTAGCTTCATTGCTTAGGGTAGAAATATGTTGACCCTTAAAATTTCCAGAAAGTTCTGTAATTAATTCATCTAAATTATTTTTAGATGATTTTAATTTAAAATCTTTTATTTCTGGGGATGGTTGTATAGACGAAACTGCAACTGAAACTATATTTGTTTCTTTCTTTTTTTTTTCTATATGAACATCTGATTTTATCTGTTTAATGGTAGAAATTATTGTTTCTACTTTGTTATGTAAAGAGACTAATTCTTCTCCCATGATATTGAGATATAAATTAGTATAATTTTGTTTTTCCATTAAACCATTTATATGTTTTATTGTAATCTGCAAAGTATCATTTTCAATTATTTTTGAAAAGGCTGTAAAATTCATTATTTTATTATTTTTCTCCATTTGAAAAGAAGTACTAGCTAGGGGGTTACAAAGATTTTTGTTCTTGCCCTGTTATTAATTTATATGTTCTTTCTAAAACTGAAATATAGTTTATAACATATGTTTTTATAAACCAAGGAACAAAAAACATTATCAGGTTTTTTTCTTTGCAACATTTATAAAATTCTTCTTGAATTTGTTCAAGATTATCAAAGAAATTATCAAAAAACCATTTTCTAAAAAGTATCCAATCTGGATTTTTAAATTCTTTCTGAATTACCTGTCTAGCAAATGATCCTTTTGAAAAATCAGTTTCTATAATATTAATCATTAAAGACTAAATGGGGCATCTGACATAGTCTCACTTTCTTTATGAATATTTCGTAATTATAATCTCTAACAATGTTATTTCTATCTATAAAGACTTCCTCATTAGGATTTCTTTTATTTTTTTCTGATTCTAATTCTTCTCTTATTTGAGAAGTAAAAGCTCTAGAGGTTTGTGGTAAATTAACCCAATAATCTAGATGTGAAATATAAGAATTTGTTGATCTTTGTTTAGACATGAAATTAGACATAGACATGGAAGATGAGGGTAATAATCTTCTCTGTTCCTTAGTGAACTATATTTGAACAGTTTCTTCATCTGTTTGAATTATGTTTTTTAAATCATTATTGACTAAGGGTTCTTTATAAATCGCTTGTTCTGTAATCCATTCTTTTGAAAAGTTTATTTCTTCCCATTTAATAGTTCTTCTAATGATAATATTAGACCTATTGAAATTTGTTCCAATCAATATTTTTTCGTTAATCATTTTATCCAATAATCTACATCCTGGATTCATATTATACAAAGGTTTATAATATATTCTGTAACAAATACATATTATTTCAGAACCTGGAATATAATCATATCCATATGTTTTAACATTTAATGTTAAAGCACTTAATATATTATTATTAGTAAAAGATAAGCATAGATCTGGATAAACATCAAAATAAACTTGGCCATGCGCTAGACTTGATTTAATTATTTCCATAAGGGATTATTCCAAGCTTTATTCCTTCCATCTCTTAAAGCTGCTATAAAACATTCTGGTAAACCTTTTAAAGTTAAAGGTTTAAATGCAATTTGCACTAAATCAATATGTATATATTTTTGTGTTTTTATAAAAGGCAAAATATCTTCTTTATCAAGTAAATTTAAAATCATTTATTGATTATCAAGAGGAACTGAGGATTCAGTGGTTTTCACCAATTGTTTTAATCCTATTTTTTAACATGACATTTAGACTCTTAGGATTTTATTGAGAAAGAAAACCTTAATGACTTTAGATTCCTCTTCAACCGACAAATGCCTCAAAGCCATTCTAGCAAAACGGTAAAAAGGGTGAACATTAGGAATTTTGGTCATAAAACTCAAACCTGAGTGTCTTAACCTTGCATTAATTTTTATGCATCATTTCATTTAATATAATAAGACATGTTCAAACTCAGTAGTTATGATCTAACACATATTGATTTAGCCTACCATGTAGGCTTATAAAAAAAATTAAATATACTTACTAAAGAACAATAACCAAGAACAAAAAATAGATTAAACACACAGAGGGTTTTTACAAAAGGGTTGAGAGTGTGGATGGAGAAAAGAGATGCGAGTCAAAACTCAAGCATACGTCTAAAATGAAAAATCAAACCTATAAATAGGGAAAAGAAACTAACTATTACATATTACTTCTTTTAAAAAGCAAATAGTAAAGATACTTTATAATTTTGGACTTATCGTCTACTATCTATTACAAATGGGATTCATTATTTTTCTTTTACCTCAAAGGTCAAAAAGATATGTCTCATCTTGTCTACCATTATCTACCACCATTTTTGAAATGCCACTTGGCTTCATTTATGCAGCCAAAAAAGAACTCTGAGTTTTGAGATCCTTCAATGTATTTTGAATTTTAAATAGTTGAATCCGAATTGGAACATAATTTGGATTTTCTCTTCTAAGCAGATTTTTGTAATCCTCAATCTTTTCCTGAATAATTTCAATTTTATTTTTGATAGTAAACACCTTATTGTGTCTGTTTCCTTCATATATGATAGGATTAAAATTTGGATTCAATAATGAAGATGGATTATTAACTTCTAGATAATAAATTATCATTCTAATATTTGAATTTCTCTATAAGAGATTCCTTTAAAATATCAAAGGAAACATTGAAATCTGGAGAATCATCCTCTGGATTTTGAGCATCTTGATCATTGTCTGAGAATATATTTTATGTATCCTCTCAGTTTCTAGAACCAGATATAATTGATGTATCAGATTTTAAACCTGAACCTTCAAGATTTTTGAAGAGATCACTTTTCATTTCTTCAATATAAATCTCGATCATTTTCTTTTTGGAAAAAGTCCCAGAATATTTCTGAGAAATTCTTTTGAAATGACTAATAGAATCATCTTCTTCTTTACTTTCATCATGCTTTTGTAGCTTATAAAGCTTTATCTTGTGATTAAGATCATCTACTGTAGATTGAGAATGTAATTCTCCAGTATTAGGATCAATCCTGGACATTTTGTCTCACATTTTGGTATAACCAATTCTCCAAAGACAAGGAGTACCATTTTCAATATAATCGAATTATCGTGTCCATTTCCATATCCATGGAATGCTTGATTCCATAAAAATTTGACGAGGGGTTTGTCCCTTAATAGAGTTTTTTGGATAGAAGAATCTGGTAGAATATCTATCGTGGTTCCAAATATTTTCCACTAATCAAAAAACCAGTTATTAACTGTATGATGGGAACAATTTCCACATATTTTTATAAGCCAATTATGGTTGCGACTCTTGTTTTCAAAGAAAATTGTTTTATAAAAACCTTCTACAAAATCCCAATAATTAAATTTGAAATTATGTCATTGACTAGGATACAAAGCTTCATTCTCAACAAGTGGAGATATTCTCCATTCTTCAAGGGATATAATCCTTTTGATTGTAAATATTGAGTAAGCATACTCATTCTGTTGGGTATTTCTAGAAGTGAAATGTTCAATGTCAACACTATCTAATGCTATAAGCACTTGTTCATAGAACCCTTTTGGTTTATAAGATCCATTTGTAAAGGTTGCACTTGGAACATATCTTTCCATAATAGTCCATTGATTATTTTTTGTAGCGCCCCGGATAAAAAATGGAGCATAATTGAATAATTAAATATTAAACCCTTAATTAAATTATTATGTGCGTTAATTTTGACTATTTAATTTAATTACGTGCGTTTCAGATACATGTTTCATGCTTGTTTTAGATGGAAATATTTTTCTAGTCGCGGAACATAGATTATTATGTTACCATTAGATGTGTAATGGAAAAACGAGAAGATAGAAATGAATTAGAGGTCAATCGGAGACCCATAGCTCAAATAATAACAGATTTTTACGTGAATAGTGTTTTTTGGAAAATCTATAAATAGGGCGTTTTCGATTCAAAAATCACCGTTTTTCCGAATAAGGCAAAATTGATGAAAACTCGTAAGTCTCTCTCTCCTCCCTTCTCTCTCTCTTTACTGTTTTCAACCTCCGGCGTGCCGCTACCGCACCGCTGCCGGTGGCTGAAAAAATTCAACTTTATCGATTTCGGCCAATTTTCACATAGAACGTAGGTCTCATCGTGACGAGTCTAGGATAGGTCTCGGATTTCAATTCCGATGTCTCTTTCACTGGAAAACGGTGAAAAACCGCCTCTAAACCCTAAACCCTAGTTTGTCACCCTTTTTCTCTCCTCTGATTTCTCTCTCTCTCTCTCTCATCGGAGCAGACGCCGGAGGACCTCCTAGAGGTGTGGGTGAGTTGTTGGAGGGGCGATGCCACCATGGGTGGCGGTGCCGGAACAGCAGCGTGCGTGTGTGTGTTGTGTATGCATGCTGTGGGGCGGCGCTGTGCAGCGCCGCCGTGGGAAACTGTTGGCCGGCATTGGTGATGCACCGGCGAGGTCAGGTGGAGAGTGGCCAGCGGCGGGTGGCCGCCGCTACATATTGATCGTTTTGAACTAAAAGAAATCTTTGGGTTGGAATATTTATGAGGTTGTGAGGTGTGTGTGTTTGTATATATATATGTGTGTGTATATAAGCTGTGTGTGTGTTTGGTGTGGGCTGGTGGTTGCCGACGACTGGAAGTCGCCAGCTAGTGGTCTGGGTGGTGTCGCCGGCGACTGGAAGTCACCGGCCGGAGCTGGGAAGGGGAAGAGAGTGTGAAGGAGTGCATGAGGGTTTGGATAGTTTTGTGGCTGATTTTGGAAGCACTATTCACGCCGGAATCCGATGGGGGTGGCCGGAGATGGTGGTGGTCGAAGTTGGATCGCCTGCGGACTAGGTGGGGGCAGCGCCGCCTCAGCAGGTGACCGCTGCAACTTCCAGGTGCGCTGGGCGCGACGCCGGGTGGGCACAGGCACGCTGGGCGCGCAGGCCTACCCAGGCTGCCGAGCCTGGCCGAGGGCGCTTGGTACCGGGTGCACATGCCGGGTGTTGGCGCGTGCATGCTGCCGAGGCTGCCGAAGCGCACCGGGTGCTGGGCGAGCGTACAGGAGACGGAAGCACGAGCGCGACGCCATGTTATTGATACGAATCCCATTTTTTCCATCGTACATTATCATCGAGTCATCATCAACGAGATATCGTCAACCGGGAGTCGTGGGTCCTGGTCAAAGTCAACCCTTCGACCAAAATTACCAAAATACCCCCAATCTTAAAACGCTCTGTTCGAGCTCGTTTCAACTTTGATTGAGCTCATTCCTTTTTTGTTGTGACCCAAATCTTATCATCTTTCATCTCAGCCTATTAAACTGAACTTTCACTCTCATTTCTTCAACCTCAATCTTTAGATCTTCCGATCCGTCTCGTCTTTAACGATCGTATCTTCTCCGAAATCATTTATATCTTTAATTATACATATTAAGGATCTAAGAAACACTATAACTTGTGTATGCTATCAGTTGGATTAAGCATTGAGATACTCGTAATTTGATACTTGCTACTCACGTGGTAACCACCGAACAAGGTGGCGGTAATTTCTAACTCTTTACTTGTTTACAGTTTTCCCTATTTTGAAGCATGATTGAGGAATACTAAATGCAGTGATTATATGCTATGTATATGTGTTCATGATATACTGTGAAGGGACTTTGGTCCACATTGCATGTTCGGAGGGTCTTATGGACCGTAAAAAACAATTGTCACTTACCCCCTCTACTACCTGAAAGGTTTGGTGGTCTTGTAAATGCACCAGCAGTATTTAAGACCGGTTTATAGGGTAAGACGGGAAATGCCCGCACCTAAAGGATATGTTACGAGATACGTGCTATGCACTTTACGTGATGTGACTACGTGTTGAATGTTATATATTTCTATATAAAATATTTGTCGATTGTTATAAAATACAGATTTTATCCCCACAAGTGTATTTCACGCACTCACCCCCTATTCTGTAGTTCACGTTACAGGAGATGACGAGCATGATGAACTTTAGAAGGAGAGGGGTGGTGTTCTATCCGGACTTGTGTATTTAAGTCTGATGTCTCACAACAATTAAACAATGTTTTTTATATAATTCACGTTTTGTAAAGTATAATCTCGTATATGTTCTGGATGATGGATCCTGATGTTTTATTTCCGTTGTGAATGTTTTTGTTAATCGGTTGAATCCGATTGTTGATATGTATATGATTCTGATCATCTCCTACCTTATTCTTCTGATAACTGTCTCTTACCTCCTTCTGTTTACGTAAATGTCTTTTACCATTTCTTCTTGCACGCTCGCAAGGAAAACTCTGATAATTTTATGAAAGAAAACGGGGCGTGACATTTTTCTACAGATATCTCTTTTTTCTATAAGAAGAATTAGATGTCTATGATCATTTTTCTTAAAGAGTATATTACTCTTTTCTTCTATTGCAATATTAGCATAAGAAGTTTGAGAAGAATCAGGAGTATCATCATTTTCTTGTATTTTCTTTTTAAGAAAATCTTGAAAATCTCCATGTAATGGATGATCTTTATTAGGAACATTACCTGGTGATATTTCAGAAATATTCTGGCAACCAACTTCTTTTTACCTTGTTGAATAATAATATGTAGGGTTCTTCCCCTTCCTCTTCCCCTACCTGATTGACTCATATCTGCAATCATAAAAGAAATTCTCTTGTTAAATAATCAGGTAAATTATATCTCTTCCTTATGAGGAAAATTTTAATGAAAAGAATATACCTACAAAGGCTAAACCTTGTCAAATGAATGTTGAATATCAAGAACTTTGTAAACAAGAGATAAAATCTCTTCTTGAGAAAGAGTTAATAACTTCTTCTAAGTCTTCATGGTCATGTACGGCTTTTTATGTTAATAAATATTCAGAACAAGAACGAGGTGTGCCTAGACTTGTCATAAATTACAAACCTTTTAATAAAGTTTTAAAATGGATTAGATATCCTATTCCTAATAAAAAAGATCTAATAGATAGACTTTTTGGAGCTTTGATTTTTTCAAAATTTGATTTAAAATCAGGGCATTGGTAGATCCAGATAAAAAAATTTGATAGATATAAAATTGCTATTAATGTTCCATTAGGACAATATGAGTGGACAGTTTTACCCTTTGGGTGAAAAAATGCTCCATCGGAATTTCAACAAATTATGAGTGATATATTTATCCCTTTTGGTAATTTTATAATAGTCTATATTGATGATATTTTAGTTTTCTCTAAGGATATTGAAACTCACTTTAAACACTTAGATATATTTAAAAAAACTAATTATTCAGAATGGTCTTGTTATATCAAAACCAAAAATGAATTTATTTCAAACAAATGTCAAATTTTTAGGACATAATATTAATAATGGAAAAATTCTTCCTATACAAAAAAGTATGGAATTTGGAAATAAATTTTCAGATATAATTATTGATAAAACTCAATTACAAAGATTTCTTGGAAGCTTAAATTATGTTTCCTCTTTTGTTGAAAATATTTCAAAATTATCTACTATTTTATATGATAGACTTAAAAAGAATCATTCTCCTTGGATAGATGAACATACCAAGATTGTGAGGATCATAAAAGAAAAAGTTAAGAATATTCCTTATCTTATGCTTGTCAATCCTCAATGGGAAAAAATAATTGAAACAGATGATTCAAATATAGGATTTGGAATATTTTAAAACAAATAAATCCAAAAGATAAACAAGAAATTCTTGTTAGATTTTATTCAGGAAAATGGAATCCTACACAAAAGAATTATGCAACCTTAGCTAAAGAAATTCTTGCTATAGTTAAATGTGTTATAAAATTTCAAGATGATTTATATAATCAAAAGTTTATTATAAAAATGAATTGCCAAGCAGTAAAAGGATTTTTTTAAAGGATTTTAAACATGATGTTTCTAAACAAATATTTGCTAGATGGCGGTCATATTCAACCCCTTTTGATTTTAAAATTGTTTATAAATAAGGAAAAGACAATAATTTGTCTGATTATTTAAAAAAAGAATTTATTTTATGATTGCAGATATGCGTCAATCAGGTAGAGAGGATCATATTTCCCTAATAGGGAAAGAGGAAGGGGAAGAACCCCACATATTATTGTTCAACAAGACAAACAAAACTTGATTGCCTAGAATATTTCTGGAATATCTGTAGCGCCCCAGACCAAAATGAAACATAATTTATTAATTACATATTTTAACGCATGACTTAATAACTATGTGCGTATGTTTTGACTTTTTAATTAATTACGTGTGTTTCAGATACGTGTTTAATGCACGATTTAAATCGATAATTTTCTTAGACGTGGAACATAGGATATTTATATACCATTAGATGCGTATCGAGAAAACGGGAATATAGAAATGAACTAGAGGTCAATCGGAGACCTATAGCTCGAACGACGATGAAAAGGGCAAAACCTGAAGTTTCGTTCGGAAAACCGGAAATATTTCCGGTGAATAGTAACATGGAAAAGTCAACCGATGAACAGTGATTGAGATATTGGATGAATAGTAACTTTTCGGAATTCTATAAATAGGGCCTTCCCCGATTCATTTTTCACCGTTTTTCCGAACGAGCCAAACGCGCCGAAAACTCGTAAGTCTCTATCTCCTCTCTTCTCTCTCTCGTTTTCAGTTTTCTGGTCGGCGGCACCACCGCCGACTGGTGGCCGGAAAAATCCAACGTTTTCGGATTCGGCCGATTTTCACACACGACGTTCGTCTCGACGAGACGAATCTAGGATAGGTCTTGGAATTTAATTCCGATTTCTCGTTCGCCAGAAAACGGCAAAAAATAGCCTTGAAACCCTAACCCTATCCCTTGCACCACCTTCTCTCTCTCCTCTGTTTTTCTCTCTCTTCTCACCGGAGATGATGACCGGAGACTGCCGGAGGTAAGGGCACCGTGCTGGAGGGCCGGCGCCGCCACCCACGGCGCCGGAGAAGGACAAAGGTGTATATGCATGATCGTGCATGTGTGTGTGTGAGTTGAGGTGTTGTAGTGTGTGTGTGTGTTGCAAGCTGTTGGGATGACGCATGGTGGCACCGCCGTGTGTGAACGGTGGGCCGGCGATCTCCCGTCGCCGGCGAGGGCCCAAGGGTGGTGGCCGGCGGCAGGTGGCCGCCGGCCAAGCAAGGACAGTGTGTGTGTTCTATCATGCGTGTGTGTGTGTATGCTCCTATGTGTGTGTGTACGCGGCGGCAGGTGGCGGCCGGCGACTGGGGGTCACCAGCCAGGGTCACCGGTGGGTGGTGGTGGTGGCCGGCGGCCAAGGCTGGTGGATGTATGTGTGTGTTTAACCGTAAGTGTGTGTGTGTTTGGGCTTGGATATATATGCATGTATAAGGGTGTTGGGTTGGTCGGGAAAGGTTGCCGGCGACGGGGAGTCGCCGACGGAGGGGCTGGGAGTGGTTGCCGCCGACTGAGTCGCCGGCCGGAAGTTTTGGGATTGGTGTTGAGTTTCAAAAATCAGGGTAACGAAGGTTTTTGCGGCGAGGATTTGGGCACTATTCACGGCCGGAATCCGGCGGGGGATGACCGGAGATAGTAGCCGGCAATGTGAGATATCTGGAAAATTAGGTGGCGGCAGCGGAGGGCGGCGCCACCGTGCCGTTTGGCGCCGGGAAGGTGGCGCGTCAAGCAGGCCCGACGCCGGGAAGCTGGGAATGAAGCTGCTGAGAAATCTCGGCAGCTGCTGAGCCGCTGAGACCGAGCTGCCGAGGACGCCGAGAGCTGTTGAGAAATCTCGGCAGCTACCGAGCCGGGTGACCATGCTGTCGAGAAAACTCGGTAGCTGTCGAGGGAGGTGCTGGGCCGCCGGGTTTTTCCACCCGGTGCTGGGTTCGCGCGTGCCAACGCGCACGCGACGCCGTGTTTTCGATCCGAACCCCGTTTTTTTTCCGCCGTTCGTCATTTTAGAGTCGTCGCCGATGAGATGTCGTTGACCGGGGTTCGTGGGCCCGGTCAAAGTCAACCCTTTGACCAAAATTACCATTTTACCCCTAAACTTAAAATGCTCCGTTTGAGCTCATTTTAACTCCGATTGAGCTCATTCTTTTTCCGTCGTGACCCAAATTTCATTTCCTATCTTTTCAGCCACTTGTATAGATCTGACCCTCTTGTTTCTTTGACTCCAATCTTTAGATCTCTCAATCCATCGCGTATTTAACGATCGTCTTTACTCCGGAATCAGTTATCGCTTTAATAAAACTTATTAAGGACTTAAGAAATACTGTAACTTGTGTAGGCTATCTGTTGGACTGAGCACTTGAGTCATTAGATCATTGGACCTCGCTACTCACGTGGTAACCACCGAACAAGGTGGGGGTAATTCTATCTCTTTATCTGTCTATTGCTTTCCCTATTTATTTGCATGATTGAGGAATACTAAGTGTTGTGTTTATATTTGTCGTGCCATAATATAACTATGAAAGGACAGAGGTCCACTCTGATCATGCATTATGTTCGTCCCTTGCTATTTTCTACTACTCTATTGAGGTTTGGTGGTCCTCTTGAAGTGCACCAACGGTATATGAGACCGTTTTATAGGGTAAGATGGGGGAATCCTGCACCTATTCATCCCTTGCCATTTCTAATATCTGCTATGCATTTTACGTGTTGTGACAACGTGACTTAAGGTTATTTTATTAGTATTTTATATTTGTTGAGAGTTACAAGAGGGGGATTTTATCCCCCATGGGTGTATTCCACGCACTCACCCCCTTATTCTGTACTCACCCTACAGGCGATGATGAGCAAGGGAAACCCTAGATGGAGAGAGAGATGGGCTATCTTTGGTTTCGTATGTTTGAACTGATGTTACACAAACATTTTCTAAAACAAGTTATGTTTTGTAATATTTTGATACATGTAAGGATGTGAGACCCTGATGATTTATTCCGCTGTGTAGGACGTATTTTATCGGTAGTGAGACCGATTGCTATTAGCAGAGGCCGATTGTTGATAAGTAAAAGATTCACTTCGTCCCTTACCTCTTTCTTCTATCGTCTCTTACTATTTCTTTCTGTATGAGTTGTGTGTCCCTTGCTATTTCTCTCTTCATGCCCAGGTGAAACTCTGATAAAATATGAAAAGATTTTGGGGCGTGACAATATCACCAGGTAATGTTCCTAATAAAGATCATACATTATATGGAGATTTCCAAGATTTTCTACTAATTTCTTTTTTTTATTTTTTATATGAACATCTGATTTTATCTGTTTAATGGCAGAAATTATTGTTTCTACTTTGTTATGTAAAGAGACTAATTCTTCTCCCATGATATTGAGATATAAATAATATGATTTTGTTTCTCCATTAAAACATTTATATGTTTTATTGTAATCTATAAAGTATCATTTTCAATTATTTTTGTAAAAGCTGTAAAATTCATTATTTTATTATTTTTCTCCATTTGAAAAGAAGTATTAGGGGGATACAAAAATCTTTGTTCTTGCCCTGTTATTAATTTATATGTTCTTTCTAATGGAAAAATTCTTCCTATACATAATATAAGGGAAAGACCAATTTTTTTTCCTATACATAATATTATGAAAAATTCTTCCATTTTTGGTTTTGATATAACAAGACCATTCTGAATAATTAGTTTTTTAAATATATCTTAAGTGTTTAAAATGAGTTTCAATATCCTTAGAGAAAACTAAAATATCATCAATATAGACTATTATAAAATTATTAAAAGGGATAAATATATCACTCATAATTTGTTGAAATTCCGATGGAGCATTTTTTAATCCAAAGGGTAAAACTGTCCACTCATAGTGTCCTATTGGAATATTAAAAGCAATTTTATATCTATTAGATTCTTTTATCTAAATCTGTCGATATCCTGATTTTAATTAATTCTAGATCATTAAAAGAGGATTAATTCTAGATCATTAAAAGAGGATTAATATAATATATTATATGTTTAAAATATAAAATAAAATAGTTAATTATATTTTAAAATTTTAATAGAAAATATTTATTATATCATCCATCCCCACCAGCCGCCCTCCCCACCCCACCCGGCAGCCAAGCGCTGCAATTAAAGACAACTTTTGTGTCTTCCAAATAATCTTTTCAATTCTCTCCCAGCAACCTTATTTTAAGTTTAAAAAAAATGTATATATTTAATGGGAAGATATTTGGGTGCATGTGGGAAAATGACAATTTATAATTGTTTCCAAATTAACGTGTTCTTTATATTGGAGAGTGGAGTGCCAAATCACCATTTTGTCTCTACTATTCATATTTAGTTTATATTTCTACCATTTTCTTCTTCTTATTTACAATTTGTCATTTACAGAATAACACACTATACAATGGATTTGAAAAAGGAAAGTGATGTTTTATATAATAGAAATGCACAATATATTGGATTTGAAAAAATTGAACAATAATATTTGTTGCCCACCCATTTCAATTAAATTATGAGTAGGTCTCCTATGGAACTAGTGCATGGATCTTAGATCCATGTATTCGGGTCGAGTAGGGCCGGATCCGATTTCATACACTTAATGCAATACTTTAACTTTAAAAACAAATTCGCTGACATTCATACTATGTTAGTCATACCTTTATATTATATTAGTCATACATTTATATACAAATATTATACCTTTATGTGATACTTTAACCTAAACCCTAATTTTGGCACAAGTTGTATATGTTTACCTTTATGTAATATTACTCATATATTTATGTGATATTATTTATACCTTTATATCAACATAAACATACATTTATGTAATATATAAATGTACAACTAACATAACTGAAAGGTATGACTAACATAACTTAATATAACTAAAATGTATGAAAGATATTAATAGCTATCAAAAAATATGTTAAGGTACATGTAAAAATCTAAAAGGTATGTGTTAGGATATTTTTGTTTAGATTTTGATGAGACAAAATAGTATTGTAATAGGAAATTAGAGTACCCCATTTTTCCATACTGTTTAAGTGGAAACTTAGTCTATTTTTTCAAGTTTTAAAAATTTGAGTTAAAGAATGAAGTATCTTGGAAATCAGCAAGAAGAAGGTTACTGGTAGCAGTCGAATTCAATAAAGAAATCTTATCGGATGGTGCATAGAGTAATCAAAAGATTCAATAAGCAGCAAGTAAGAAAACAGAAAGGCGAATAGAAAAGTTCACTGCACTCTAAGAACAGAAAGCTGGCGCAGTATGCCAGAACAAGAAACAGGAAGAAACAACACGCACAATAATGCCATACAAGGAAGATCACTATTATATGAGAATACATCATGTCAAATATAGCCAGTAGAGACAAGTGATCAAGCAGTACGAAGAACCAGTGTCCCGCTGACACGTAGGCCAACAAACTGCAACAACCCTGAAGCAGAGGACTGCCGTATTAAATGAGCTACATAATAAGACAATGAGTTCATCCTCAGTTTTTTAGAGACATTGAATGCAAGATTAAGGATGATCAAGGGAATTTAAATTCAAACGAAGTGTGTCTCTCTTCAACGGGTACATTTCTTACATCTATAAATAGATAAAGAGCTGGCTGAAGAAACTACTAAAATACTGATTCCCAAATTCACTTTCGTAAGAGCAAATTCTCAAGCATCTCTATCTAAGAATTCAGTCACTCAACCTCCAACTGAAGCAGTCATGTCATGTCCCAAAATCTTTTCATATTTTATTAGAGTTTCACATGGGCGTGAAGAGAGAAATAGCAAGGGACAAAAAACTCAACCAGAAAGAAATAATAAGAGACGATAGAAGAAAGAGGTAAGGGATGAAGTGAATCTTTCACTTATCAACAATCGGCCTCTACCGATAGTAATCGATCTCACTATCGATAAAATACATCATACACAGTGAAATAAATCATCAGGATCTCACATCCTTACATGTATCAAAAGTATTACAAAACCCGAAAATCATAAAACATGGTTTGATAAAGTTTGTGTTACATCATTCTAAACATGTGATTCCAAAGATAGCACCATCTCTCTCCAACTAGGGTTCATCGATCTCATCATCTTCTGTAGTGTGAGTACAGATTAAGGGGTGAGTGCGTGGAATACACTCGTGGGGATAAAATCCGCCTTTTGTGACTCATAACAAAAATAAATACTGAAGATAATCTACAGTCACGTTATCACAGCACATAAAATGCAAAACAGATATTAGAAATGGCAAGGGACGAATAGGTGCGGGATTCCCCCACCTTATCCTATATAACGGTCTCACTACTGTTGGTGCATTTCAAGAGGACCACCAAACCTCAACAGAGTAGTAGAAAATAGCAAGGAACGATCAGAGTGGATCTTGATCCTTTCACAGTTATATTATGGCACAACAATTATAATCACAACACTTAGTATTCCTCAGTCATGCATTTAATAGGGAAAACAGTAAACAGATAAAGAGATAGAAATTACCCCCACGTCATTCGGTGGTTTTCCGCGTGAGTCACTAGTATCAAAAGTCTGATAACACAAGCTCAATCCAACAGTAACTCAAGCTCAATCCAATATATAGCCTACACAAGTTTCAGTGTTCTTAGATCCTTATTAATATAATCAAAGCGATAAACGTTTCTTCTGGAAGAAAGACGATCGTTAAAATACACGACGAGTCGAGAGATCTAAAGATTGGATAAGGAACGAGCTCGTTCGGAGTTGATACGAGCTCAACGATGTATATAAGTTTGAAGGTATATTGGTATCAAGGGTTGACTTTGACCGGGCCCTCGACCCTCGATCGATGACATCCCGTTGGCTAAGACTCGATGATAAACTACAAAGGAAAAGGAACGGGAAAGGATTGGAATCATGGTGTCACACGGCGTGCACCCAGCACCCGATGCCCACTCCCGACGCGTCCAAATAGTGCACGACCGTGCCCTCCTGGCACGGCCGTGTGCCAATACCCAGCAACCCCTGCCAGCTCACGCATGATCATGCTACCCAGGCACGACCATGCGCCGACCTCCAGTGAATCTTGTCGGCTGGCACACAACCGTGCTCCCCAGGCACGATCGTGTGCTGGCCTCCAGCAACTTCTGCCGGCTGGCGCACGACCGTGCCCTCCGGCATGACCGTGCGCTGGCCTCCAGCAACTTCTGCCGGCTGGCGCACGACCGTGCTTTCCGGCACAACCGCGCGCCAGCGCGTCCAACAGCCTGCACGCCAAGCAACTTCCCCAATCCCTTCTCATACACACAAACATATATATATATGCAAACACACATCCTCAAAACACTTGGCCAGTGACCTTCGATCACCGAAATCCCATCATCATAACCCGCCAGCGCATCACCAGCGCCGGTCATCACTTTCCTCATAGCGGCACCACCTGTGCCGCCCCCAACGGAGATCACACACACACATATAAACACACACACAAACATGCATATAACATACCCAACCCGATATAGCTTCGACACCACCACTCACGACGGCGCCGTCCCTCCAACAACTCACCCTCACCTCCGGGAGAACCTCCGACAACATCTCCGGTTAAAAGAATGGAAGAAAAGAGAGAAAACTGAGGAGAGAGAAAAGTTGGCTAGGGTTACGGTTTAAGGTTTTGAAATGGGTTTTCACCATTTTCCGATGAATGAGAAATCGGAATTGAAATCCGAAACCTATTCTAGACTCGTCTCGTCGAGACCTACATTGTATGCGAAAATCGGCCGAAACCGACAACTTTGAAATTTTCCGGCAAACTCCGGCGGCGGCACCATCGTGCCGGCGGCATGCCGGAGGCCGAAACAGAAACGAGAGAGAGAGAAAAGAGACTTACGTGTTTTCGTCACTTTTGGCTCGTTCGAAGAAAGGTTGAAAAATGAATTGAAAGAGCCTCCTATTTATAGATTTCGAAAGTTACTATTCATCGATAAATATCCCATCTACTATTCACGGTTAATATCTTCCGATTTTTTCGAAACCTCGTGTTTTGTCCTTTTCATCGCCGTTTGAGCTACTGATCTCCGATTGGCCTCTAGTTCGTTTCTTTCTTCTCGTTTTTCCAATACGCTTCTAATGATATAAAAAAATATCCTATGTTCCACGTCTAGGAAGATTATCCCTCTCATACATGCATTAAACACTTATCTGAAATGCACGTACTTAAATTAAACAGTTAAAACATACACACATATATATTAAATCCTGAGTTTAAATATTTTATTAATATATTATTCTTCGTTTTTGGTCCGAAGTGCTACATCCCTTACCCCTTAAAAGAATTTCGTCCTCAAAATTAAACGCATACTATAAGAAGGAAGATAAACGTGTACCTATGAAAGGTAAGTCGGGGTACTTGCTCATGATTTTGTCCTCCAATTCTCAGGTTGCTTCTTCCTTTCCATGGTGACTCCACTAGATATTTACTATAGTCATATCCCGATTTCTTATTTGTCGTCGCTTTCTATCCAAAATAGCTATCGGGACTTCTTTATACGTCAAATCCTTTTCCAGTTCTATGTCTTCTTGTTCAATTATATGATTGGGATCGAATATGTACTTCCGTAGCATAGACACATGGAATACATTGTGGACTCCAGCGAAGTTCGGTGGTAAAGCTAGACGGTACGCGACTTCCCCAATACGGTCTAGAATTTCGAATGGTCCGACGTACCTTGGCTTCAGCTTCCCTCTTTTTCCGAAACGATGGACTCCTTTAGTAGGAGATACCTTGAGGAAAACTTCATCTCCCACTTCAAATTCCAGTTCCCTTCGTCTCTTGTCCGCATATGCTTTATGTCGATCTTGGGCTACTCGTATCCTGTCCCGAATCTTCTTTATTACTCCGACCGTTTGCTCCACTAATTCGGGTCCCAAAATTTTCTTTTCACCCACTTCATCCCAACATATAGGTGAGCAACATTTTCTTCCGTATAGAGCTTTGTAAGGCACCATACCAATAGTCGATTGGTAGCTGTTGTTGTAGGTAAATTCCACTAAACACAGGTGGTCTTCCCAGCTTCCGGGAAAATCCAAAACACAAGCCCGCAACATATCCTCCAAGATTTGTATGGTCATTTCCAATTGTCCATCAGTCTGTGGGTGGAAAGCTGTGCTGAAAGACAACTTGGTCCTCAACTCCTTTTGTAGGCTCTGCCAGAACCTGGAAGTGAACCGTGGATCTCTATCAGATACGATAGAAACTGGTACGCCATGCAGTCGGACTATCTCTTCAAGATATATTCGTGCCAACTTATCCAGTCCGAATGTCATCTTGATTGGCAAAAAGTGGGTAGATTTCGTTAATCTATCAACGATTACCCACACGGCGTGGTTTCCTCATCTGGTTATCGGTAGACCAACCATAAAATCCATGGTTATATGTTCCCACTTCCATTCCGGTATCTCTAAAGGAGTTAGCATCCCAGTCGGTCGTTGATGCTCTGCTTTCACTTGTTGGCAGATGACACATCTCTTGACGAACAACCCTATACTTCTTTTCATATTTCTCCACCAAAAGTTCACCCTTAGGTCTCGGTACATCTTTGTACCTCCAGGGTGTGCAGACATTAGTGTACAATGCCCCTCTTTGAGAATTTCTTCTCTTAATTCTTCATTCTTAGGCACGCACACTCTTCCTCTGAAGATCAGAGCTCCATCGGTAGTCAAAGTGAAACCTTCGGCTCTTCCACTATCTATAAGGGCTTTCATTTTCATTAGAAAGTTATCCTTCTTCTGAGCCTCCACGATTCGGTCACGCAGCGTGGGTTTTACGAATAACGCTGCCATCCTGGATTCAATGCTAATCGGAGACGAGATTATCTCCAGATTTAGCTTTGACATCTCCTCAATCAATTGGTACTGATTGGTGATCATCATCGTCACCACTCCCTTTTCTTTTCTGCTAAGGGCGTCAGCTAGCACATTCACCTTTCCAGGATGATAGTGGATCATAATATCATAATCTTTTACCAACTCTAGCCATCTTTTTTACCTCATATTGAGCTCTTTTTGCTCAAAGAAGTACTTCAGGCTTTTGTGGTCGGTGTAGATTTCACACATCACGCCGTAAAGATCATTAATCTTGAGGGCGTGTACCACAGCTGCTAGTTTCAGATCATGCATCGGATAATTCTATTTGTGAGTCTTCAGCTGGCATGATGCATACGCTACTACTTTTCCTTCCTGCATCAAAACACAACCCAAACCTTGTTTGGATGCATCACTGTAGATCACGAACTCCTTAGTTACATCCGGAACTATCAAGACTGGTGCTTCTATCAGCCTTTTCTTCAGTTCCTAGAATCTACGCTCGTATTGCTCACTCCATTGGAACTTCACATCCTTTCTTGTTAATCGAGTCATTGGAGTGGCAATCTTCGAAAATCCCTCTATGGATCTTCGGTAATATCCAGCTAGGCCAATGAAACTCCGAACTTCCTTTACATTCGTTGGGGTTTCCCACTTGCTGACAGCTGCCACCTTTTCAGGATCTACTTCGATCCCCTGTGATGTGACGATATGACCTAGAAAACCCACTTTGTCCATCCAGAACTCGCACTTCTTGAATTTGGCGTAAAACTTCTCTTTTCTTAGTACTTCTAGTGCGATTTTGAGATGTTGTTCATGGTGCGCTCTGTCGCACGAGTAGATGAGAATGTCATCTATGAACACTATGACAAAAGGTCAAGATAAGGATGGAATACGCGATTCATCAAATCCATAAAGACAGCCGGAGCATTACTCAGTCCGAATGACATTACTACAAACTTGTAGTGGCCATATCTCGTTCTGAATGTTGTCTTAGAGATATCAGCGTCTTTGACTTTCATCTGGTGATATCCAGATCTTAAGTCAATCTTTGAGAACACACTAGCACCTCTTAATTGATCAAAGAGATCTTCAATCCGAGGCAGTGGATACTTGTTCTTTATTGTTCTCTTATTTAGCTCTCGATAATCAATACACATCCGAAAGCTGCCATTCTTCTTCTTCACGAACAGCACGGGTGCTCCCCAGGATGACACACTCGGTCTGATGAAACCTTTGTCCAGTAGTTCCTATAGTTGGACCTTAAATTCCTGCAACTCTTTCGGCGCCATTTGATAAGGAGCTTTAGACACCGGTACTGATCCTGGGATAAGATCAATCTCGAAGGTTACTTGCCGATCCGGTGGTGGTCCGGTAAATCTTCTGGAAATATATCCGTGAATTCCTTTATTACCGACATCTTCTCGATAGTAGTCGATTCATTCTCGGAGTTCACCATGTTGACTAACCAAGCTTTGCAATCTCTTTTTTTAAGCATCCGGTTTGCTTTCATGGCCGAGACAATCCTTGAGTCGACTTTAACTTGAGTCCCGTGGAAAGTAAACTCCGGCTCTCCTGGTGTTTGGAAGACCATCTCCCTCTCACGGCACTTGATTACCGCGTAATTGGACTCTAGCCAGTCCATTCCCAGGATTATATCGAAATCCTTCATCTCCAAAGCGTGGAGATCAGCTAGAAGGATCTTGTCCTCAAAGGCAATCTTAAGACGACGGTATAAGTGTTTTGTCCTTACCGTTTTTCCCGAGGGAATAATAACTTCTAGTGTTCAAGCGACTATCCTACCGTCAACATGCTTCAGCAATTTACAGAAGTTGACAG